>JAZKJV010007474.1:0-597775 GCA_037367405.1 Ottelia alismoides | reverse complement strand
TACTCCTATGGATCCAAACATGAGATGATGACACTGAGGAGGTAGATAAGAGGAGATTACATGGAGCTTGTTGGGAAGCTTCTATATGCTACCATCACCAAGCCAGACATATCCTTTGCTGTGAGCAAGGCGTGCCAGTTCATGGAGCAACCCAGGAAGGTTCATATGGATGCGATCTATATGATTTTGAGATATTTGAAGAATTCACTCGGTACTGGTCTTATATTCAGCAGAAGTACATCTCTTGAGGTGACAGCTTGTGCAGATGCAGATTATGTAGGATGCCATACAGACAGGAAGTCCACTTCTGTCTTTGCTATTTTTGTTGGGAGCTCACTCGTGTCACGTGTTAGAGATTGCAGAAGATTTCTTTCTTTATATTCTATTGTAACCCCACGAGGGCTTTTATGTCTTTTTGTCTTCGTTATCTCTCTAGGGTTTAGTCCTATATAAGGACCCCTAGACCTCTTGAATAAACAACGAATCATCTTTTCTTATCATATTTTTCACATGGTATCAGAGCAGCGGTCCTAGACCGGTGTTTTGACCTAATCACCGCTCCGCCACCGCCAACCCTCCGAGTCCCTCTGAAGCCGCGCGCCGCCTTGGGTCTCCGCTCCTTCCGCCTTTGGCCCGTGCCGCCTCGGGTCCCCAGGCCCTGCCAAGCCTCCACCAGGCTGCTCTAGGGCAGCCAGGCACCTCCGCCAGGCCTCCCAGGGCCGCCTTGCGTCGCCTGGCTCCTCCACCAGACCCCTCTAGGCCTCCATTGCGCCGCCCAGCGTCGTATAGCGCCTCCACTAGGCAGGTCAGGCCTCCCAGGGCCTCTTTGTGCCACCAGGCACCTCCGCCAGGCCCCTCCAGGGCTCCCTTTGCGCTTCCTCGCACCGCACATCGATGTCAGGCACCTCTGCTACGAAGGTCAGGCCCTACTCACGTGAGGGGCCGATCCCGCCAGGCCCGCCAGGCCTCTCTTGAGTCATCAAACGATCATTGCCTCATCTTTCTTGTTCCTTGATGAGGTTTTCGACATTTGATGATTAATTGAGGCAAGATATACTCTCTAGGTCACTTTTTCTCGACCTAAGCCGCCACAATGACGTCTGCCGAGATCAAGCCCACATACGCTAATTCTTCTTTGCTGGTACAGGGCACTTCTATCAAGTTGAAGGGCTCCGAAAATTATATTCTATGGTCTCGGTCTTTCAAAGTGTTTGTTGGTGGCCAGCGCAAGAGCTACGTTCTTACAAAGGTTCCACTTGCGGGAATACATAAGGACTATGAAACTTGGTTTGTTGATAATTGCCAGGTTATCACTTGGATGACGAACAATGTCGATCCAAACATTGCTGCGAATCTTTTTTATAAAGACACCGCTAAGGCAATGTGGGACAACCTTGAGCGTACATATTCTCAGAAGACGACTAAGTCTCGTTTATCTGACATATACACGAGGATTTGGTCTGCTACTCAGGGAGAATCAAGTCTTATCGAATACTACATGCTTCTTACTAGCCTTTTTGAGGAACTCCTTATTTTTCAGCCTGCATGTTGTGATAAACAAGTGGGAGAACGTGCTGAATGGCAGGTTTACAGATTTCTCTCGGGACTAAATCCAAAATATAAGCCTGTGAAAGATCAGTTTCTGATGGCTGATACTCTACCTATTCTTGAGACCATCTTCGAACGCTTACAGGAGCTAGAGGCTCCAATTCAGCACTCTACACCCACACCTCTACAGAGACTATGGCCCACTATACCTCCTCAGGGTACAGAGGGCGTCAGAACTATCAAGGAGGACGGGGACGTGACTCAGGGCGTGGACGTGGTCGTGAATCTGGACGCAGTCGTGACTCTGGACGCGGACGCGATCGTGGACGTGGTCGTGATTCTTCTGCTCGGTATCCAACATGTGTACACTGTGGACTGGAATCACCCTTCTGATCGCTGCTGGGCAACGTTTGGGATGCAACCTAATGCCAATAATGCCTATGATGAAGTATCGTATGATGCAACTGCAGACACATCTACTCAGCCAAACCAGCGGGGCACAAACCCCATTCACTGCTTCTGAATATGCTCGCCTGCGACAACTGCTACAAGAATCTAGTCTTTCTGACAGTAATGCTTCTGCCCCTACTGCTAGCATGGCTACTACCTCAGGTACTGTAGCAAACTCTGTCTCTGCCTTTAAGCATGCATGGATTATTGACTCTGGAGCTTCTACCCATCTGACAGAAGAAGGAAGTTTGCTAACTTCCTCCCAGCCGTCTTCCTCTGTGAAGACTGTTCGGGTTGTTAATGGGGATCATTCCCCTGTGACTGCTGTTGATACTGTCAGCTTTTCTTCTAAGCTGCATCTGACAGATGTTCATTGTGCCCCTGCTTTTCCTCTCAGTCTTCTATCCGTACAAAAGCTATGTCGCCAGCTTAACTGTCATGTTATTTTTTTATGAGGTTTGATGTTATTTTCAGGACATCCAAACGAGGAAGATTTTTGGTGGGGGTCATGAGAAGAACAACCTCTATTACCTTGACATCCCTTCTGATTCCAACTTTGTTGGTGCGGTCTCCATCTCTGAAGATCCTTTTCTATGGCACCTTCGTCTTGGCCACCCTTCTGCTAAAGCTCTCTCAATGATGTTCCCTGAACTCTCTATGCTTAAACCCTTTGAGTGCGAAGCATGTCCGTTCGGGAAACATCATCGAGCCTCTTCCCTGCTCAGACTGAGCCTCGCCGCCGTACTCCTTTTGCATTGGTTCATGTGATATCTGGGGACCTTGTCCGGTCTGAAGTCTAAGTGGTCATAAATATTTTGCTGTCTTTGTGGATGACTACAGTCGATCATCTTGGGTATTCTTGTTAAAGGAACGTTCAGAAATTAACAATATTGTAAAGAATTTCTTTTACTATGTCAAAAACATCTTCTCCACTACTGCTAAAATCTTTCATTCTGATAATGCATTGGAATTTACACAAAAATGATTTGACATCGTTCTTTGCTTCCCAGGGTGCTATCCATCAAACCTCTTGCCCATATACCTCTCAACAGAATGGGGTAGCCGAAAGGAAACTTCGACATCTCCTCGATATTGCCTGCTCTCTTCTTACCCAAATGAATGTTCCCAAAACTTATTAGGGAGATGCTATACTCATGGCTGTCCACCTTATCAACAGAGTTCCCTCTGTCTCCCTAAATGGTTCCACACCCTCTGCCTTATTGTATCCAAATGAGTCACAATTTCCTCTACCTCTGCGGATTTTTGGATGCACCGCCTTTGTTCACAACTTTCATACTGTAGACAAGTTATCTTCACGTGCAATTAAATGCGTTTTTTCTGGGTTATTCCCAAACAAAGAAAGAGTATAGATGCTATGATCCTTGTGTTAAACACTATTATATATCAGCTTATGTCACCTTTTTCGAACAAACTCGCTTCTTTAATCAAGATGTGTCCGCCATACCATTAGAATTTCCTCCTCTACCAATTGTATATAAAAGAAAACATGTATCCCCTCTTGTTCCGGTTCCTCTACCTGTTCCTTTGTTGCAGGAAAATATGCCATCTTCAAGTGTCCCTACCAACACTATCCCGGATGATCTTCAGGAGCTTTCCATTGCTCTGTGCAGAACTAAGAGGCAATGCACTATTCATCCTATGTCTAATTTCACATCCACTGATAGCCTATCATGTTCTGATAAAAGATATGCAGATGCTTTTATGACAATCTCTGTTCCTAGAGACTATCACAGTGCATTGCAGGTTCACGGGTAGTGACAAGCTATGAATGAAGAAATGGATGTTCTCAATTCAAGAGGAACATGGGATCTAGTTCAGTGTCCCAAGGTGTCAGGCCTGTTGCCTGCAGATGGATCTTTACTACGAAACATTCTCTAGATGGCTCTATTGACAGACTGAAAGCAAGACTTGTGGCGAAAGGCTTTACTCAGACATATGGAGTTGATTACTTCGAGACTTTTTCACCTGTTGCCAGGATGGGATCTATTGGCACTATCCTCTCCGTAGCCGTGAACAAAGGCTGACCTATTTTTCAATTGGATGTCAAGAATGCATTTCTATATGGTGATCTTGAGGAAGAACTTTACATGATGCAACACCCAGGTTACGAAGTCGAGGAGGAGTATGTTTGCCGACTTTGCAAAGCAATTTATGGTCTAAAGCAAAGTCCGAGGGTATGGTTTGACAGACTTAGTTCAGAGATTAGCACTCTGGGCTTTCAGAGAACTACATCTGACCATTCTGTCTTCGTCAGAAAACGATCAACATGTACTGTCATACTAGTTGTATATGTGGATAACATGGTTGTTACAGGTGACGTTGATAAAGGAGTGCTAGAAGTGAAGACTTTTCTGCAAAAGTTTTTTTTCACCAAGGATCTAGGGCAACTTCGTTATTTTCTGGGTATAGAAGTCTTACGCACCAAGAAGGGGCTTCATATGTCACAAAGAAAGTACTTCTTAGATATACTGACAGAGGCATGACTACTTGGGTGCAAGCCCTCTGGCATACCTGCAGAACCAAAGAAACATTCTACAACTGATGATCTTGCCTTTGAAGATACTACACGATACAGAAGCCTGGTTGGAAAACTTCTGTACCTTATTGTTAGTAGGCCAGACATATCCAATGTTGTGAACAGAGCTAGCCAATACATGGAGAAACCCTGCTATAGCCACTGGCAAGATCTTCAGATCCTTCGCTACCTGAAGGAATCCCCTGGACGTGGTTTATTCTATGGGGCAAATGGATACACTAATATTGCTTCTTATGCTGATGCTGATTATGCACACTCACCTGAGGATCGTCGTTCTACAACAAGTTATGCGATGATGGTAGGAGGTAACCTTGTTAGTTGGAGGAGCAAGAAACAGACGGTGGTTTCTTGATCCAGTGCAGAGGCAGAATATAGGGCAATGGCCCAAGCTACATGCAAAATTACCTGGCTACTGTCTCTTTTGCAAGAACTCAGTATTGCTATCATTACTCCTGTTCCTCTATACTGTGATAACAAATCTACCACTTACATTTCTACAAATCCTGTGTTCCATGAGAGAACCAAACACATTGAGATCGACTGTCATTTTGTTCGTCATTCTCTACGAGAAGGCAAGATTTCTACACCACACATCTCAATAAATCTTCATATTGCAGACATATTCTCAAAGGCCTTATCAAAGAAGCGCCTTTCTTGGATATCTTCCAAGTTGGGCATGATCGATGGATATGCTCCAACTTGAGGGGGAGTGTTAAAGATTGCAGAAGATTTCTTTCTTTATATTCTATTGTAACCCCACGAGGGTTTTTATGTCTTTTTGTCTTTGTTAGCTCTCTAGGGTTTAGTCCTATATAAGGACCCCTAGACCTCTCGAATAAACAACGAATCATCTTTTCTTATCATATTTCCACATCATGGAAAAGCAAAAAGCAGACAATGGTTGCTAGATCCAGTGCAGAATCTGAGTACAGGGCCATGGCACAGGGGAGCACATAGATGATGTGGGTTAGATCGGTCTTGACCGATCTTGTTATTGAGGTTCCTCTTCCCATGCAACTTTTATGTGAGAATCAAGCAGCTCTTTTTATTGCCAATAATCCTACATTTCATGAATGAACCAAGCATATAGAGGTCGATTTCCACTATACTAGAGACATGATCCATAAGGGTCTCATATCCACTTCCCATGTTTCTACTGGAGATCAGAATATCTTCACCAAGGCCCTTGCTAAAGACCCTTTTCAGAGATGTTCCAAGCTGAGCTTGATAGACATATATGCTCCAGTTTGAGGCAGGGTGTTGAGATACTTATAGCTCTTTATATTTATTTATTATTTCTATTTCTGTCATGTATCTCTTGTGTTATTTACCCATGGCTTTTCTCCTATATAAGAGAGCCCTATGGTCTCAATAATCATATGATCCTATTCTTTTCTCTAACAATTATAGTAGAGTAGACATATATAATGCCAAATGACTTACCTGAAGGACGACCACCTTTAAGGGACATTCAACACCACATTGACTTATCCTGGAACTAGCTTGCTCAACTTGCCCCATTACCGAATGAACCCAGATAAATAAAAAGAAATGCAATGTCAGGTCATGGAGCTCTTGAATAAGGGATATGTGCGTGAGAGTATGAGCCGTGTTGTTGTCCCTTCCCTCTTGACACCTAAGAAGGATGGAACCTGGAGGGTGTGCGTGGATAGTCGAGTCATCAATAAAATCACCGTTAAATACCGATTCCTGGTCTCGCGCTTGACGATATGTTGGATATGTTGACAGGGGCACGCATTTTCTCAACAATGGATCTCCGAAGCGGCTACAACCAAATAGGAACTAGACCTAGGGATGAGTGGAAGATCGCTTTCAAGACTCGCGAGGGTTTGTATGAATGGTTAATAATGCCTTTTGGCTTGACCAGTGAACCTAGTACCTTTATGAGTGTAATGAATCTCGGGAAGTTTGTGGTCATCTACTTTGACGACATCTTGGTCTATAATATCGAACGGGGGAACACCTAAGTCATTTGCAACATGTACTCACCATCTTGAGGGAGCACCAACTCTTTGTTAACCTGAAGAAGTGTGAATTTCTTCTCGACTCTGCCAGCTTTTTAGGCTACATTGTCTTCGTTGTGGGGATCAAAGTCGACCTGGTTAAGGGTGAAGCCATTAGGTGTTGGCCTACCCCCAAGACTCATAGAGATTTGCAGTTTCTTAAGTTTAGCATCCCTCTACCATCGATTTGTATAGAACTTTAACAACCAAACCACCCCTATTTCTAATTGTCTACGTGACAACAAATTTACAGACACCGAAAGGTGAAAGTAGTTTTCAAAATCTCAAGGAACACCTGACACATCCTCCTGTACTTGTTCTACACGATTTCAACAAGGTATTTAAGGTTGATTGCGATGCATCTCATGTTGGTGTCAGTGCCGTCCTCAGTCAAGAAGGACGACAAATTGTATATTTTAATGAAAATTTGAATGATGTGCGCTTACGCTATTCTACATATGATGTAGAATTTTATGCAATTGTCCAAGCACTCAAGTATAGGCGCCCTTACCTCATCCAACATGAGTTCATACTTAACTCAGACGACGAAGTCTTGCGCTATTTGCAATCACAGAAGACCCCCAATAAGAGACATGCGAAATGGGCAAGTTTCTTGCAAGAATACATATTTCACCTGAAACGCAAAGCCATCACCTTAAACAGAGTGGCTGATGCTCTGAGTCGTCGAGCTCATCTGTTAGCGACAGTTTTCGTGAAGATCATAGGATTTGAGCACATCAAGGAATTATATCATGACGATCAAGACTTTAGCATGTGTACCGTGATTGTCTAAGTCATCCGACAGACTCATCTCCTCTAGGATGCATACTTGTTCCGAGGGTCACAATTGTGCATCCTGACCACCTCACTGCGAGTGAATTTAATTCTGGAACTACATGGAGGAGGTTTCAGAGGACACTTTGGCATTGACAAAACCTTAGCCCTCCTCCAAGAAAGGTTCTACTGGCCTAGAAATGAAAAGGTATGTGGTCCAAGTGATCCAACACTATCAAATATGTCAATGTTTAAAGGGTCAGAAATAGAAATCATGCCTCTATACCCTTTGCCCATCCCCACACGACCTTGGGAAGATATCGCGATGGATTTTGTACTAGGACTTCGCTAGACCGCTAGAAAGGTTGATTCTTTGTTTGTTGTGGTTGATTTTTTTTCTAAAATGACACATTCATTCCATGTAGAAAGTCGTCTGATGTATCACATGTAGCATATCTTTTCTTTTAAAGAAGTTGTCCGTCTGCATGGCATTCCACATTCATTTACATCTGATAGGGACACTACGTTCTTAGGTCATTTTTGGAGAACCTTATGGTCTAAGTTGGGCAATCATCTACAATGTAGCACTGCATATCACCACCAAATTGATGGCTAAATAGAAGTAGTTAACAGATCTCTGGGAAACTTGCTTTGATGTATCCTAGGAAAACGAACTACTCAGTGGGATTTGATCCTTCCTCATGCCGAGTTTGCGTACAACAGTTCGTCTTATCAATCTACTAGAAAATCCCTTTTGAATGTGTCTACGGTTTCCCGTTCCTCAAATCCTTGATTGTGTTCCTCTTATTTGACCCGGGCGGCCAAGTGCTACTGCGGACGAGTTGGCTAAACATATCCACCAACTCCACTAAGAAGTCCATACCAAACTCCTAAATACTGTTGCCGGTGAGGTTGAATTCAAGGAAGGGGATTTGGTTATGGTCTATTTTTAAAAAGAGCGTTTTCCTGAGAGACCCCACCACAAATTGAGCCAAAAAAATTGGTCCGTTCAAAATCAAGAAAATTGGTCCAAATGCTTATGTCCTGGACCTATCATCATATTCAATAGTTCATCTATATTTAATGTGTTAGATTTGTACTCGTTTGTTGACAAAGATGCAGCTATACATGGCGTTCACAGGTAGAATCATCACCAACGATTTCCATGACAACAATAACTCCAGATACCATTGAAAACATGTTTGACATCCATGAATTAGCAATTTAGCAATACGTCACGGGGTGACCCGACGTTCCTAGTACGATGGATAGGGCGTCGTTTGGAGGACAACTCATGGATCAAGGAGCACGAATTAAAAGAGCTCCGTCCTGATCTCCTATGAAGCTACAACAATGCTATCTTGTCGGAGCAAGATTCTTCTTAGCAAGGGGAATTGATGCAATTCAAGCCTCAATTCTTGAAGGGGCAAAAGCAGATTCCAGCAAGTAAAAACTAAGTTCAAGTCCTCTAAAGATAGTTTATTCTTAAGGATTTTCTTTAAATTTTTCATGTCTTTTTTTCTATCTATGGTTTGGGAAGAGCAGCCACTGTTCTGTTGTGCAACCCATGTAATGTTGGGTTTTCTTTTTATTTTTTAATGTTGGAAACTCTATTATAAAAGAGCAGCAGGGGGGTTGGAAGGCAGCAAGTGAGAAGAAATCCATAAGCCCATCCGGCCTCAACCGCTCCACCCCTTTGTCTTCCTTCTCTCCCAGTCCCGATCTCCCCCTTCTTCTTCCACTCAGCTCTCCCCTCTCCTCCCAGCTCTATTTCGGCTCCTTTCATGTCTCTTTCTTCCTTCCAGCCCTCCCTCTTCCCCGAGTAGCACCCTCCCATCTCCTTCTCTCTTTGCCCCATCCCTCATTCCATCCCTCTACTATCCACCCCAGCAGCCCCTGCAGTCTCCTTCTCCCTTCCATAAGCTTCTCCCCACTCCCTTCTCCTCCTTTCACCTATAGCCGACATAAGTCTTGTCATCACCATAAACACCACCAGTCAGATCTCCATCGATGTAACCTTCCACCCTCACAACCCTTGTCTGAGACACAGAGTTTATATTTATTTTTCTTGGCTTATGTTTTTCTTTGGGTTTCTATTTAGCATGTCTACTGCCATATTGTTCTAGTTACTTATAAATTACGCCTATGTTGCGTTAGCTCTTTTTTTTATAAATCAATCTCCACCATGTTCCAAAGTCCTGAATCTAGACTGAATTATTATTATTATTATTTTTTGACGCTCAAAAAAGGGGGAGACACTCAACGGTGTTCGCCCCAATCCATTAGAGAGTAAAGATATGAGTACTTACAACGCGGAAGAGGAAAACAAAACCGATTGGTGGATGATAGCAAAAGAGATACCATCCACGAACCCGAACAACGCTACATGGAAGACCAATCAAGACAAAAGCGAGACGCCGCGATACAAATATTTTCCTTATAGAACCTCTGCCGAGCAAATAATGTCTCGTTTCTTCCCAGCCAGATACTCCAAAGGCGCGCAATGGGAACCAGCAGGTCCTCCCTCGACCGACTCCCGGCGTTATACAAGCTATCATAGAAAGCAACAAGACTGGATAGATTCAGCCACCCCACATCGTCCCAGATGGCACGCACACGGTCGCAATGGAGGAATAGGTGTCCGGCGGTCTCCACCTCCGTACCACAAAGCCCGCATAAATGCGAAACATTAGGGAACATCAAAGCACAACGATCGCGAGTAAGCAGCCGTCCACGCCGAAGAATCAAAAGAAAAATACCAACCCGTTCCGGGAGCTTGAGACTTCAAATGAGCTTGCAGTGATTGAGCAGGGTTGCATCCACCCCCTCGGCGCTGGGGAGAATAGAGAAGTACGCCTTCCGCGTAGTGAAAGAACCCTCCTTCCAGGCGAAGTGATCACGGCCCCCAGTGGGCGTGGGAGCATCAGAAAGGAGGGCCATCAAAGCGGTGAAGTCGAGCAGACGCTGATCAGATAGATTTGCCACCAACAAAGGGCACTAGCAGCCATCGGTCCAGCAAGAAGCCACAGTGGCGAATTTGTCGCCGCCAACGCATATAATCTAGGAAACAAAGTCTGGGAAGACTCCCCTCCCGGACCAATCCTCCGACCAAAAGCGGAAAGAAGTCCCATCGCCAAGAGTAGGCTTGAATAATGATCGGTTACGGTTGAAAGCGGAGAAGACATCGCGCCAAAAGGAGGGAGCGTGACCCTGGACACGCCCGTCATAAACGGAACATAAAGCACTCCCCGCCGCCTCCCGAAGACACTGCAACAAGAAATTATCACCCCGACCCAACACCTTAGCCGCCCACTTGAGAAGCATAGCTTCGTGCACCACCTCCAACCGCCGAACGCCCAGGCCCCCATCGCGCTTGGGACGCGAAACATCCTCCCAACCCACCAAATGGACCCCCCTTCTCCCATCGCCCTTCTTGCCCCAAAGAAAACCCCTCATACATTTTTCCAAGCGTACCCGCACCCCCTTCGGCATGCCACGCACGGACAAGAAATAAATAGGGATTGCGGAGATCACGGATTTAAGAAGAACCAAGCGACCCCCCTGGAAAGAAGCGCCACGCGCCAGCCAGCCAACCGAGCCTCCACCTTCTCCACCACCCTCCGGCAATCACGCAACCGAGCACGGCCAACCGAGAGAGGCAAGCCAAGATATTCCAGCGGAAGGCCACCAAGGGAAGAGCCCAGAATACGAGAACACTCCTCAGCCTCCACCGGCGTCAAAGCAAACGGAACAACCTTCGATTTGCTCCCATTGATGCGGAGCCCCGACATCTCGCAGAATAGTTGGAGCGTAGTAGCCATCCCCGAAACGTAAGGCCGGTCCCCCTCGATAAAACATAAGGTGTCATCAGCGAATTGTAGGAGAGACTGAATTATTTTATTGTACCGTTCATCTATTTTCCACTTGCAACATTCCCTTATTTATCCCTAGTGCGGAGAAGAGAGACAAATGGGATATCTATTCCATAGGGGTAGGGTCTCTTATATAGAGAGAAAACCCTAGAGAGTACAAGAAGAAAAATACATAAATACCCTGAGGGGTCCCGGAACCCGAAGGGTTAAAGGTTACAGAACTCGAAGAGTTAAGGGTTACGGAACCCGAAAGGTTACAAACATAATTGTAATATAATAATTCTAACACCCACCTCAAGTTGGAGTATATCTGTCGATCATGCTCAACTTGGATACTAAGTACATTAGACGCTTCCTTGGAAGAACCTTTGTGAGGATGTCTGCAAGTTGAAGTTCAGTGGGAGATGTGTTGAGTGCTGATTCGTCCTTCTCGTACTGCATCACGAATAAAATGGCAATCAACTTCAATGTATTTTGTTCACTCATGGAAAACTGGATTGGCGGCGATGTACGTGGCAGACTTGTTGTCGCAGTACAAGGGTACATGAGTGGCCGCTGACATGCCAAGTTTAGTTAGGAAAGAAACAAGCCATGTGATCTCACATGTGGCCTGAGCCATTGCCCTGTATTTGCTTCCGCACTGGATCTGGATACCACTGTCTGCTTCTTGCTTTGCCAAGTGACAAGGTTATCCCCAACAAACATGGCGTAGCCTGTAGTGGATCGACGGTCCTCAGGAGAGCTAGCATAGTCAGAATCTGTATAGGCGGAGATATTAGTGTGTCCATTCACCCCATAGAAAAGTCCACATCCGGGAGATTCCTTCAAATATCGAAGGATCAAAAGAACATCTTGCCAGTGACTGTAAAGAGGCTTCTCCATGTGTTGACTGGCTCTGCTCACAACATATGATATATCTGGCCTAGTAACAATGAGATAGAGTAATTTTCTCACTAAGCTTATGTATCGTGTTGCATCCTCAAAAGCTGGATCAGTAAATGCTGAATATTTTCTCACTTCTGCAGGGATGCAGATGGCTTGCATCCAAGAAGTCCTGTCTCAGTCAGAATATCGAGGTAATATTTTCTCTGTGAAAGATGGAGCCCCTTTGTAGTGTGTATTACTTCGATGCTAAGAAAATAACGAAGTTGACCGAGATCTTTCGTGACAAAGGCTTTCTGGAGGAAGGTTTTGGTCTCCTGAATACCATCTACATCATCTCCTGTGATAACCATGTCATCAACATAGACAGTAAGGATGATCGTGTCAGTAGACCGTCATCTAACAAAGACAGAGTAGTCAGATGTTGTCATCTGAAAATCAAGTGTGTTGATCTCCGTAGTGAGCATGTCAAACCATGCCCTTGGGCTCTGTTTCAGGCTATAAATGGCCTTGCGTAGTCAACATACATGCTCCCCCTCGATTACATTCCCCGGCGATTGCATCATGTAGACCTCCTCCTCATGATCACCATAAAGAAAGTCGTTCTTCACATCAAGTTGATAAATGGGCCAAGCCTTATTGGCAACAACAGAGAGAATGGTACGTATCGACCCCATTCTGGCAACAGGCGAGAAGGTCTCAAAATAATCAACTCCAAAGGTTTGTGTGAAGCCTTTGGCAACAAGTCTGGCTTTCAACCTGTCAATAGAACCATCCGACGACTGTTTGGTAGTGAAGACCCATCGACAAGCCACAAGGCGAACTCCCGGGGGGGGGGGGGGGAGGGAGGCACGACACAAGATCCCACGTGCCCCGGGAGGCAAGTGCATCCATTACCTTATCCATGGCCTATCGCCACCACGATCTTGCATTGCACTGAAATGATCTCTTGGAACGGTAATAGCATTAAGAGCATATGCAAATCTCTTGTCACAGCTAGATAAACCATCTGCAGAAGTAAAATGTGACATGGGTTGATGCGTACATTTCCTTTTTTGCTTGCGTAGAGCTATAGGAAGCTCCCAGGTACATCCGGGACACAGTGGTGGGAGCACTCGAAGTGGTCATATCATCCTACATAAAAGGGACTGGCAAAGGTACAAAAACTGGTGTAGAAGGTATAGAGGTATGCTGATGAGTATAGACGATTGGTGGATGAGGGGGTCCAGAGGAATGTCACTCACAGTCTGTGTGAAATAACTTGTTTGCTCAAAGAAGGTGACATCAGCAGATACACAATATTGACGTCCAATAGGATCATAGCAGCGATAGCCTTTATGGGTACGAGAGTACCCAATAAAGACACATTTGATGGCACGAGAGGATAGTTTGTCAGCTGTATGAAAGTTATGAACAAAAGCAATACAACCGAAAATTCGCAGAGGTATAGGAAAAGGAGACTCGGTAGAATAAAGTAAGGAAAATGGAGTTGCCCTTTTAAGAACAGATGAAGGAACACGGTTGATGAGATACACTGCAGTAAGGATATCATCTCCCCAATATTGTTTAGGAATACTCATTTGACTAAGAAGAGATCTGGTAACATTTAGCAAGTGTCAGGAGTTTCCTCTCAGCTATACCATTCTGTTGTGAGGTATATGGACATGATGTTTGGTGAACAATTCCCTGGGATGCAAAGAAAGAGGTCAAGACATGTTGGGTTAACTCAAGAGGCATTGTCGGTACGAATGATCTTAACAATGCTAGAAAAGTAAGTTTTGACATATTGAAAGAAATTTCTGACAATTTGATTAATCTCCGAACGCTACTTTATTAGATAGACCCAATAAGATCGACTATAATCATCAACGAAAACTATAAAATAGCGATGACTACTTAATGTGCAGATCGGGCAAGGTCCCCAAACATCACAGTGAACAAGATGAAAGCCAGCAGTACTACGAGACTCAGTATGAACATGAAACGAAGTTCGATGGTGTTTCCCGAACTCACATGCGTCGCACTGAAAGGGCTTCAGAGCAGAGAATTCAGGAAACATCATGGAGATGGCCTTGGCAGAGGGATGCCCAAGGCGCAGATGCCATAGGAGCGGATCTTCGGAGATAGATGCAACACCAACAAAATTGGAGTCTGAGGGTATGTCAAGGTAATATAGGACGTTCTTCTCATGACCCCCACCAAAAATCTGCCTCGTCCGAGTGTCCTGAAAATAACAACAAGACTCATCAAATATCATACGACAATGAAGCTCAACACAAAGCTTGTGAACTGACAGCAAGCTAAGAGGAAAATCAGGAGCACAGTGAACCCCCTAAAGTCAGAGCTTGGAAGAGAATTCCATAGTTCTGACAATAGTAATCTGTGATTGAGTCCCATTAGTGAGTCGAACTGATTTCACAGAGGTAGATGGTATGGAAGAGGTGAGCAAACTACCTTCTCCAGTGAGATGAGTAGAGGCGCCGGAATCAATAATCCAAGCTGGAGTAGGAGTGACAGCAGAGTTGGCTATTGTACCTGAAGGAGTGGCCAGAGCAGCAGTTGTAGTGTTACTAGTGGTGGTAGGCCTTGGAGTCTGAAGGATCTGCATTAGACTTAAGATGAACAGTCTTGCCACTGGAGGTAGGCGATGGCTCTTCCACATCATAGGCATCCTCATAAGCATTATTGGCGTGATAAGAAGGTACTCCAAACTTCTGCCAGCATCGTTCAATCGGGTGGTTCTACCTGCCACAGTGAGTGCATGGGGTAGTAGAGTCTCGCCCACGACCACGACCAAAGTCACGACCTCGTCAAGATTCCCGTCCACGGCCATGACTTGGGTCACGACCGCGTCCTCCTCGCAAGTCGTATTTGCCTCGTCGTCCAAATGAGGCGATGTGTGCAAAGTTCTCTGTTGAAGGTAAGACGGGAGGTTGGGCAGCGGATGTCTCGATCTCTTCAAGCCGGCCAAAGATGGCCTCCACTGTTGGCAATGTGTCTGATATAAGAAATTACTCCTTCGCTGCATGGTATCTAGAATGCATGCCATCAAGGAAGCAGTATACCTGCTAGTTAGAACGCTCTTATATCTGTTTGGTGCAATATGAGGGCCGGAATATTGCAAGCTCCTCATACAGGATGGATAGATGCCTGTAGTACTCGATGAGGGTGGAATCACCCTGAGATGCCAACCAGATTCGCCTGTAAATGTCTGCAAGGCGTGACTTTGTCTTCTTCTGGGAGTATGTTTGCTCGAGATCCTCCCACATCTCCTTGGCCGTATTTTTGTAAAGAAGATTTGAGGCAATGTGAGCCTCAACACTGTTGGTCATCCAGTTGGTAACCAAATAGTTGACAGTCTGCCAGTTGTCGTACTCTTTGTCCTTTTCATCTAAAGGATCTTTAGTCAAAATGTAGAGTTTCCTCTAACCACCAATGAACACCATAAAAGATCGAGACCAGAGCACGTAATTTTCTGTGCCCTTGAGTTTGATAGTAGTGTCTTGTGCCATAATATTCGTGTCTAAGGGCTTTGTCTCGGTAGAAGAAGGTGCCATGGTGGTCTTAAATAGGAAGACGATCCTGTGATCAACTAAGGATGCATGTAAGAGCTAAAAAATGCCCTAGAACTCACGTTTGCCCTTGAAGAAGGGCTGAAAACCCTCAATGGACAGCAGATCTGAATTCTTGGAAGCGGTCCGTGATGAGTTTTGGATCTCCAAAGAGTCCTACGGTACTCGTGGAGGGTAGGTGTGGGGCTGACGACCTTCGTAGGAGGTCCTAAAAGTGTAGGGTAGCGCTAGCGGGAGGGCTGCTGCACTGGAGGCGATTGGAGGGCATTGTGCGGGGCCCTAATTCAGGGAAGAGGGCCCGCGCAGGCTTTTGCGAGACTTGAAGGTGGCGGTGGGGATTTTAGGTCAGAACCTCGATTTAGGACCGTTGCTCTGATACCATGTGGAGAAGAGAGACAAATATGATATCTATTCCATAGGGCTAGGATCTCTTATATAGAGAGAAAGCCCTAGATAGTACAAGAGGAAAAATACATAAATACCTCTAAGGGGTTACGGAACCTGAAGGGTTAAATGTTACGGAACTCGAAGGGTTAAGGGTTACGGAACCCGAAAGGTTACAAACATAATTGTAATATAGTAACTCTAACACCTAGATATCAAGGATTGTTGTTGTTTAATCGATTCATCCACTTAAGAACATCTGACTTTTGTGGGGATTTAACTTGGCATCTTTTTAGCCTTTTAAATTTGAGAGCAAGCTTGTCATTGCTTTGCTTCCTATGTGCTTGCAGCAATCATTCCCAAATGTGATTTGAATTTTTTCATACTCGGGTATTCCATGGACTCGTAAGACCCACAATTGGCCGAACACCATAATGGAATAATCATATGTTTAATGGGCTATTTACAATAGTGCTCACGTTTTGCATATTCATATACTTAAATGGAAATCTAATGATTGTCGGGACCCGGGTTCACAAAAAGAAGAAATATAGGTTGGAGACAAAGAGAATAAGCGATGTTGTTTATATGAGTTTCTATTCCAACCTCAAGGAACATCGTCTTCATCAACCATGATACCCTCTTTCTTCTCATGATCATACACACTTTGGTAAATGGAACTTAATAAGGTTGAGCTCATGTTAAGTTCAATAATTCCCTTCCTCTATAGTCAACCACGAGGTGTCTACACCCGATACTCCATATATCATCAAAGGTACAAGCTCTAGATGAAGAGGTTTTCCAGGTTTAGGATTAACTTAGAACTCGGTAGCACATGCAAGTAGTGTCGAGGAAATTTTGGAACCATTAAGAAGTCAAAGAGGTGAATGTGGTGAGGGAGCTTCAACTTTGGGCTCAAATTTGCCGATTAATGAGGAAGAGGAGAAGTTCGATTCTGAAGGAACGGGAGAAGAAGATGATGATGGTGTTGATTTGGATGACACTGATGAGGATAACTAGTCTCAATTGCTATCAAAATTTATTCTTTAAGCATGTTAGTGAGTTGACATGTATTTCTTCTAAAACATTAACTCTTATTTTGTAGAAAATATTTTGTTCTTAATTGATTCTTTTACTTCATTATAGTAGTAATGAAAATGTTAAAATATATGTAAATATGTAAGAACATATGTGTTAAAAATGATTTGTATAGTTAAATTAATTAAAAAAATATAAAAT
This sequence comes from Ottelia alismoides, assembly GCA_037367405.1. Classification (NCBI taxonomy): domain Eukaryota; kingdom Viridiplantae; phylum Streptophyta; class Magnoliopsida; order Alismatales; family Hydrocharitaceae; genus Ottelia; species Ottelia alismoides. The sequence goes on along the minus strand of JAZKJV010007474.1, from coordinate 580,473 downwards.
CGACCAATACCCGACTAAATCTGATTAGTCGTCTGATCGTGGGTTAATTCTTAGTCAGTAACTCAATAACTAATACTAAAATTTGCAAGCTAGGACCCGTCTTATCCATATGAAGGTTCTTGAGTATATCACTAACCACGAATCCCATATATGTTCTCGAGAGAGTGATTCCTTGCATTTGTACTGTAGAGATATATTTCATATCTATGTATCGTTTCTATGTTTTCCTTTTTTTCTGTCCACTTTATGTAATTTGCCCACAGACTTCTCCCTATATAAGGGAGCCTAGGGCTCAAGGAATAAATAACTCTTTCTATTTTCCCAACATGGTTTTAGAGCAACGGTCCTAGACTCGAGCTCCTGTACCGAAACCCTAACCCTAAACCCCACCTCAAGCCTCTATCTCACGCGCGCTGCCTAGGGCTACGGCCGCCTAGCCCCTGCGGCCCTTCGCACCTCCGCTGCCCGTCCCCGCGGCACTGCCCCCGTCGCCCGTCCATCGCGGTCCACTCCGCCCATCGCCAGGCCCTCCGCAGGCTCCTCCACCCATTGCCAGGCCCCCGCGGGCCCCTCCGCCAGTTGCCAGCCCCCCGCGGGCCAAACACCTCCGCCACCCGAGCCCTGCGCACCGTCGCCCGCCTAGGGCCCTGCGCACCACCGTCCGCCTAGGGCCTTGCATCTCCTCTCTCTTCGGTCTGCTGGCTGTATAGCATCTCCCTTCGACCCCTGCACCTACTCTCTCCAAGGGGTGCCGCCGTACCTTCCCGTTTAAAAGGGGACACCGCCACCGAACCTTCTCTCTTGATGAGATTGGTTGCATAAGTCTACATATGCAACCAAATCTCTCTGTGTCTGTGTAGACAAACACTTGTCTAGTCTTCAATTCTAGTCTTCTTCAGCCATCATGTCAGAAAGTAAGGTCGATATCCCATCCACAAGCACCTTCAAAGGTCCTGCGCCTATAATAAAGATGGATGTGTCAAACTATGAACTGTGGGCTATGCAGTTCATGAGCATGATGAAGCCTACAGGTAAGATATATATGCTTACCCAGGAAGAGCCGTCTAAGAAGACTGGGGTTAACGCCTCATGGGAGGCGGATGATGCATATGCCAAGGTTTGGCTTTCAGGCACATTGGCAATAGAGATCGCCAATGATATACTCCATCAGCCCACAACCAAGGCGATGTGGGATATTGTCGTTGCTACTTATTCACAGGAAAAGAATGGACAAAGATTCTGCAACTCCAACATGATATCTTTACTATCAAGCAGAATGTACGCCCTCTTCACTCGCTATATACATCCTTTCGTGGTATGTTCGAGGAAGCTCTATAGCTTCATGCCTCTCACATCTACTCTTGAGAAGCAGAAAACTTATAGGAATGCTACCGTGGTTGATGTATATCTGACAGCCCTTGATCCTGAGTATGAGGCGGCCCGTTCCCAGATTTTGGCAGATTCTACTGTTCCTCCTATGGAGGAAGCTTTCCACAGGCTCAGTCGGATCACTGTTCCTTCTACTACAACCAATCAGACTTCTTCATCGATGGTGGCCTCCCGAGGTCGAGGTAGCTCTTCTCAGTTTCGTGGACGCGGACCTCGTGGCAGCGGAGGTCGTGTTCGTCAGCCCTGCACTTTTTGCCATCGTTCTGGACAGACCGAGGATACATGCAACTCTAAGCATGGATTTCCTGCCTCTGCTCGAGTGGCTGAGCAGATTGAGCCCTGCATACTTCCTCTTTGGATCAACGATTTGATGATCTTGTAGCACGATTGAGGGGCATTATACCTCCTACCAGTCCTGTTATGTCTTCATCGGCCTTCGGGAGTCACTTTGATGTGGCTGCTTCAACTTCCTCCAGTACCTTAGGTAGTACTTATGCACTCACTAGCAGTATTGGATCTGTTGTTATAGAATGGATTATAGACTCCGGTGCCACACATCACTTATGTGGAGATAAGGATCAACTTACAACATACAGACATATTCCTCAAGGACGAACTGTGGTTATTGCAGATGGGACTCATTCCCTAATCACCGGACATGGGGAGATTAGTTTGACGCCCTCTATACATATACAGAATGTGTTGCTTGTACCTGACATCTCTATGAACTTATTATCTATTAGTCAGATTACGAAGGATTTACATTGTTGAGCTATTTTGACCCATCTTCTCTTGTATTTCAGGACATCCTTACGAGCAAGGTGATTGGGTGTGGCCGTGAGCAGGGTGGTCTCTATCGCTTAGTTCGAACCCCTTACGTTGGAATTTCCTCTCTTTTTGCTGGACCAGTCTTACCCTTCACGTGACACATGTGCTTTAGTCATCTCCCGCTTCAGAAAATGTGTCGTGTTCTGCCTCAGATCTCTCCTCACTATTCCTTTCAAAATGAGGCATGCCGGTTGGGAAAGCATCATCGGTTTGCCTTCCCCAGTCGTCAGAATCGGAGCAGTAGCTCCATTTTGAGTTGTTTCATATAGATATTTGGGGTCCCAGTCGTATTCCTGATCACGAAGGACACATGTTTTATCTTGTTGCAGTTGATGATTTCTCTCCTCTGTCTTGGGTCTTTTTATTGAAGAATAAATCTAAAGTCGGAGATGTTATAAAAAATTTCCTAACTGAAGTGACAAATGTGTTTTCTACTTCTGTGAAATTTGTGAGAACTGATAATGCCTTGGAATTCTGTACTCATACTCTTTCCAATTATTTTTCATCCCAAGGTATTATTCATCAAACATCATGTGCCTATACTTCCCAACGTGGTGTTGCAGAGAGGAAGCATCGTCATTTGTTCGATATTATGAGGACTCTTCTCATTCAGAGTCGTGCTCCGCATTCTTTTTGGGGCGATGCTGTTCTTACAACATGCTTTCTTATTAATCGCATGCCCTCGTCAGTCTTGGGTGAGAAAATCCCCTTTTTCTTACCTTTCCTGAAAAGGAATTATTCTCACTTACTCCTCGAGTGTTTGGCTCAGTTGCTTTTGTCCGCCAGTTGTCTCCAGGGATTGACAAGCTCTCTCCTAGAGCTGTCAAGTGTGTCTTTGTCGGGTACTCCAAGACACAAAAAGGGTGCATATGTTATGATCCAATGCGCATGGGGTATTATGTAGTGTTGATGTAACCTTTTTTGAGTTCGTGATGTACTTTTTTCCTACAGGTAATCGGTTGACTTCCTCAGACTCTGATGATCAAATATACATGCCACCACTACCATCATCACCTTCTTCACCACCACCACCACCACCACTACCACCACCGTCACCTCCACTAACTATTACGGTTCCAGTCCCACCATCACCGCATCACTATACCGGCCGACCCACTTCTGCTCATGGTCACCGCTCATCATCTAGCACGCATGAGGTGTGTTCTGAATACACAGTCTCCAACGATGGGTCTGGTGATCTACCTGAGCAATGTTCTTTACAGGGGACATACGTAGAGGTTGATGATTTGGACTTACCTATTGCGATTCAGAAGCAGAAGCGTAGCTGTGCATCATATTCTATAGCATCTATGGTCTCCTTTGATCGCTTGACTGACGATTTCAGGAAATTTGCAATTGCATTGTCAGCCTTGGCCATTCCACGGAATTATCAGGAGGCTTTGCAGGACAGTCGGTGACGATTAGCTATAGAAGAGGAGATGGATGCTCTTCAGTCGAGAGGTACTTGGAGTCTTGGCCCAGCTCCCACTGGAGCATCTATATTAAGTTGTAAATGGGTTTTACAGTGAAGCAAAATGTAGATGGTAGCATTGACATGTACAAGGCTCGACTGGTTGCCCGAGGGTTTACTTAGACATATGGGGTGGATTATCTTGACATGTTCTCCCCAGTTGCTCGACATTCCACCTTACGAATCCTTCTATTTGTTGTCGTGGTTCGAGATTGGCCCCTGTTTCAGTTGGATGTCAAGAATGCATTTCTATATGGTGATCTTTAGGAGGAAGTCTATAGCAACAACCGCCAGGGTTTGCTGTTGAGGGGAGTGTTCCCAGATATGTAGACTTCATAAGGCAATCTATGGCCTTAAGCAGAGCCCTGGAGCTTGGTTCCAGAAGCTCTCAGACTTGTTTGAGAAACATGGGTTCAAACGGTCGAATGCAGATAACTCTCTTTTTATACAGAGAACCTCCAAAGGTATGACTGCTATTACGGTGTATGTTGATGATATACTTATCACAGAGATGACATGCAATGAATAAAGAGGGCGAAAGAATTTATGGGTCGTGAATTTGTTACCAAGGATCTGGGAGTTCTGAGATACTTTCTGGGTTTGGAGTTTGCCAGAAACCAACAAGGGCTTGTGATGACTCAGAGAAAGTATGTCACTGACTTGTTGAGTGACACGAGATTGCTTGGATGTCGACCTGCGACTACACCCACGGATCCAAGCATGAAGCTTTATGATGATGATACTAATGAGGTTGACAGGAGAAGATACAGAGAGCTGGTTTGAAAGCTTCTATGTTACCATTACCAGACCCGATATTGCATTTGCAGTCAGTCGGGTGAGCCAATTCATGGAACAACCTCGTCAGGTTCATATGGACGCTATACAGATGATACTAAGGTATCTTAAATCATCTCCAGGTGCATGACTGTTGTTTAAAAAGGGTGGCTCTATTACTATTTCAGCATGTGCAGATGTAGACTATGTAGGGTGCCCCAAGGACAGGAAGTCTACATCAGGGTTTGCTATATTTGTTGGAGATTCACTTGTCTCATGGAAAAGTAAGAAGCAAACTGTTGTTGCTAGATCTAGTGCCAAATCTGAGTATAGAGCTATGGCACAAGCATGTACGAAAATGACGTGGGTTCGAGCAGTCCTAACATATCTACATATAGATGTACCTCATCCCATGTCGCTGGAATGCGACAATCAGACTGCCTTATTCATTGCTAATAATCCTTCTTTCCATGAGAGGACAAAGCACATTAAGGTTGATTGCCATTATATACATGACATGATCCAAAAGGGATTTATTTCTACATCTCATGTCAGCTCAGGGGACCAGACGACAGACATTTTCACTAAAGCCCTACTTAGAGGGCCCTTCCAGAAGTGTTCATCCAAGCTGAGCATGCTAGATATCTATGCTCGAGCTTGAGGGGGAATGTAGAGATATATTTCATATCTATGTATCATTTCTATATTTTTCCTTTTCTTCTGTCCACTTTATATAATTTGCCTATAGGCTTCTCCCTATATAAGAGAGCCTAAAGCTCAAGGAATAAATAACTCTTTCTATTTTCCCAACAATTACATTATGAACTTATGTCTTTACCTCCCCCTTGCATGTTTTTGTTTTATTCACGTTGTTGATATTTTTGGAGTTGTTGGCAAGCTCTCCATAAGGGTGATCGAGTGTGTCTTTGTAGGGCTATTTAGCTCCTTAATTTTTGGGCTTAATATAAACAGCTTGGCCTACGTCCTTTGTAATTTACTGATGTCTAAACAAGGAACACACATGTATCATGACGCATGTGATTTCTATTGATGTGTAGAGTAATTATCAATTATCCTTGTTGCTCTTTTACCCTTGAGTAGGTCTGTGTTGATGACCAACCTATTGCGTTGTAAGATTTAAAATGGAAGTATGCTATGTATGTTGAGATGTGAGTACCTTTTATAGAAGGACATGGGATCTTGTTTCTTGTCCTGTTGATGACAATGTTGTTGCGTGCTGTTAGATATTCTTTGTCAAATATTATCTTGATGGCTCCATTGAGCATTTGAAATCTTGTCTTATGGCTAAAGGTTTTACTCATCTTGTACCAAAGGGTTTACTCAGACATATAAGGTTGAATATTTTGAAACCTCGTTTCGTGTGACTCAAGGGAGTCTCCCATATTTTTAATTGCATGTTATCATCATTCTCATCATCGCTTTCTTCCTTGATATTGGAGCCGCCTCACCTTTAACATCAGCATGAACTTTACCTTTACCTAATCAAGAAATTAATTCGCACCATATTTTGAAATGCGATTACAACAAAAAATCTATGAAAATGAAAGATTGCATTCACCGTAGCCCTAGATCTCTCTTATATAGGAGAAAAACTCTAAAGGAAAATTACATAAAGTAAACTGGAGAAATAAGAAATTACAAAATAAAGATAATGAGAGATAAATATCTCAACACTCCCCCTCAAGCTGGAACATATATGTCTATCATGCTCAGCGTGGAACAACAACGTTGAAAAGGACCCCTTGCGAGAGCTTTGATAAACATATTTGCAATCTAATCGCCTGAAGCAACATGAGAGGTGAGAATAAGTCCCTTCTGGATAAGATCACGTGTGTAATGGCAGTCTACTTTGATGTGCTTTGTTCTTTCATGGAAGGCTGGATTATTAGCTATGAATAAATCGCGTTGGTTATCACATCTGAGATGCATAGGAAGAAGCACCTCAATAGTTAGGTTAGTCAGGATGGACTTGACTTACATCATTTCCATGCTCCCTTGGGCCATGGCCCTATACTCTGATTCAACACTAGATATAGCCACAACAGTCTGTTTCTTAATCTTTCATGAAACCAACGAGCTACCAATGAACACAGTGAAGTCTGAAGTGGACTTCTTGTCCTTGGGCCACACAACATAATCCACATCCTCATATCCAGTCATCGTGAGAGAAATATCTCTTCTGAACAGAAGTCCTGTACCTGGAGAAGACTTCAGATACCTCAAGATCATGTTAACTGCATCCATATGAACCTTCCTGGGTTGCTCTATAAACTGGTTGACTCTGTTAACAATAAATGATATATCAGTCCTGGTGATAGTAACATACAACATCTTCCCTACTAGCTCTCTGTACCATCTCTTATCTACCTCCTCAGAGTCATCATCATAAAGCCTAGCATTGGAATCCATTGGAGTATTAGCAGGCAAGGAAGGCCGTATCGATATCGATATCGTTTCGGTCCGCCCAGAAATGGATATATCCGGATAATATCGCTGATATATCGACGATAGTGTAAATTTCGGAAATGGCTAAAAAAAGCCATTTTTTGATGTTTTTTCAGGAATTAAGATCATCCAAGATATTAAATAACAAATAACCTACAAATACACACTTATGCCACACATATTGGTCATTTATTTTTTTTTGAGGCTCCATATTGGTCATTTATAGCCCATATATCGCAGATATCGGTCATATCGACCATATCGTTGTTAATGATTATTCCTGACCTATAGATATTGGAAATGGATTCCATTCAAGTTCTTATAACATTAAATAACTTATAAATATACACTTAGATAACACATATAGATCATTTGTGAAGAACATGATTTTTATATTGCACATATCGGTCATATCGAACATATTGCTGGTACTATTAGTTGTTGACCTATGTATATTGAAAATGGACTTCATCCAAGTTTTTAGATCACTAAATAACTCATAAATATACTCTTAGATCACACATAACGATCATCTATGAAGCTTATATCACATATATCGATCATTTTGAACATATCGATATTAGTGTTCGATTCTTGACTTATAGATTTTTTTGAAGAATTGACTTATAGATATTTGAAATGGATTTCATTTAGGTTCTTTACAACATGAAATAACTTGTATATATACACCAAGTTGAAGAACCATTGTATGCACCCTCCTGTCGCACCATACCCTACCAGTACGAGGGTCTCGCTGAATGAAATTCCGACCCGAAACAAAATGTATATAAACCATTGTGTGTTTTAATACTAGGTGTAGTTAGATATGTGTTTTAGTGCTGGGTGTAGCTAGCTAAGTAGTGGAATCAATCTTGCATGAATAATAGCATTGATATATAGAGATATCGGCAAAACATCGACAATATTGATCGATATCCAGGATTTTTGTACTGAATCCAATCATTTTTGACCGATATGAGCCGATATGGCGATATATTACCGATATATCGGCAATATATCATCGATATCCCTGTAAACGGATATACTGGGATTCTTTGAAGGCTTTGATCTCACGTGGTAACACCAGGAGATGGAAACTAGATCCTAAAAGTGACAAGGCCGATCTGGGAGAATGAATGCGAGAGCGTTCGACGGTCCGGAGAAAGGGAAGGCGTTTCTCCGCTGGCGCTGGGAGGAGCAAGAGAAGCAGGCTTTCGGCCACGAAGAGGAGCCTATCGAAGGGGGAAGTGGGGAGTGGACGCGGGTGACCCATAGGAAGCCTGAGCGGAGGTGCTTCCGGTGTGGATCTAGGGGGCACGTCGCTTCGTTCTGTCCTTCCCTGCCAAGGTGCTACTCCTGCGGGAAGACTGGTCACCGGCAAGCGAAGTGCATGGCGGCTTTTGGGTTTGTTGAGCCATCGGTATCGGCGAGGGGCCCGGCTATTTTACTGGGCAAGGCATCAACAATCTCGCGGGGCCCGGCAACATACATGCTTCATCTATTAGTCGGGGGGGGGGCAACCTTCGTGGAAGTGGTGGAGAGAGTACATCGGAGTGCAACTGCAGCGTAACCTGTAAGTATTCCCAAACTTGTGGAAGGGGGTGGTGGTTCATCGACCTCTGAAGAGGGAAGGGAGAACGTTCGGGGTGCAGGCTTGCATGCGCTGATCGGGTTTGCGATGAGGGGTGTTATCGCGATGGACGTTGTGTACTCACACCTGCTTGAGTTCCTTGGGCCGCGGTTCTCTGGCGATGTTGTGAAGCTGGATGATCGAAGATGCTGTCTACGTGGTTTATCGTCATCTTAGAGGGATCGCCTTCTTATGAATGGTGATGTCGGTAATGTTTACTGGAGGAGCTTGCGATTTGCAGATGGGTCCTGTGCGGAGATGGAGGTTTGCGTTGCTAGGATCAAGGGTGTCCCCTTCCTATCTCGTTCGGTAGGATGCTTGAGGAAGGCCCTGCGCCGGTGGGGCACGGTTCGAGTAGTGCTGGATGACGGGCTTAAGCCTGGTGCACCGGTGGAGGACATGAGGGTCTTATTAGAATGCAACATGAGCTTCCTGGACAAGGTAAGAGGTCGAAGCGCTTTCACGGAAATGGAGGTCGGTTGCTACACATTCAGAATCGAGCTTCAGATCGACGAGGCTCTGCCTCCGCCGGAGATTCCGAGAGAGATGGCCGGTGGAGAAATCGGCGACGCTTCGGGTTCCGTGGAGGTTGGCTTTCCGAGGAGAGCCTTGGGTGGAACGACGCGCACGGTTCGTTGCACGCGACGCTTCGGGGACTCGTCCCGGGTTTTGTACTTGCCGTCAAACAAATTCCCTTTGCCAGATGACGTGGATAGAGGGGTACCAGCCAGGTCACCAACAACTTACTCGTCTGATGTGGATGTGGGTCTGAGAGCCCGGAATGCGTACGCGGACCCTCTCGCGGATCCAGGTTTGACGCCAATTGCTGTAACGGGTGCGAAGGGCTTTTCAGATGCGGGTTTCGGTCGGTTTTTATCTTCCTCCTCGGACCCCGCTATTTTCTTGCCTTTCGTGGCTTTCTCGACCTCGCCGACGTGGCCTTTTCCTTTGTGGGGGTCTGTTGATGCGCTAAGTGGCTCTCCTCAGCCGTCATCACTTCCGCTTATCACTCCTCTCACAACGGAGGGGATGTCACGGGCGCAGACACCTCCCCCTTTGTTTCAGCACCCTCGCCCCCGAGCTCCAATTCTGATGGCCTTCGTAGGTATGCTGCAACTGCCTCTTCTATTGTGGTGACTGACCTCATCTCGGGTACTGAGGTTAGCGACAGGAGGGCTGGGAAGAGATACAGAAGAAGGAACAGGTCCAGGTCACCGCGTGTGGAGGCGCAACCTTGCCCTCCGTTAAAGCTTCTTGTTGTGGAGGTCGTGGGTGTGGCCCAAGTCCATGGGAGACTCGACGGTCCCAAATGAAAATTCTTTCCTGGAATGTTCGCGGGCTCGGTGACCCGGAAAAACGGAGGATTGTGGGGTCCAGGTTCAATGAATGGGGATGCGACGTCATTATGTTAAAGGAGACGAAGCTGCAATCAATTACGGACGACATGTAGAGATCTTTTGGCGCGGGGTGCATTGATCAGTGCAGAACGGTAGATGCGGTGGGATCCTCAGGTGGTTTGCTGGTGGCGTGGCATGCTTCGACCATGGCTTTCGACTCTGTGATTCGTGGGAGGCACGTGCTGACGGTGATTCTGGTATGTACGGCTTCCTTCTTGCCGGTGGCTGTATCATTTGTTTATGGTCCTTGCTGTAATGTGCTTCGGGAGGGACTCTGGGAGGATCTTCTTGCGGCGGGCAGGTCAATCGAGGGAGTCCCTTGGCTCATTGGGGGGGACTTCAACGTTACTTTACTGATGTCGGATAGGCTCGGGGGCAGGGAGGGCAAGACCCGGGCTCGCTCGATTTTGCGGACACCGTTGACTCTCTGGGTCTTGAGGTTATGGATGCGCAGGACGTCGCTTATACTTAGAGAAGTACCAACTCTCGATCGCGTATTGACCGCTTCTTGGATTCAAATGAGCTTCTGGAGGCTTTTGCGCTGTCCTGCGTGGAGGCCAAAGCGCGGACTTTATCGGATCACACTCCAATTGTTTGGTCCTCTGGTGTTGCCCCTGCGCATAGGGGGTTTTTTAGGTATGAAAAATGCTGGTTGTTGGATGATAACTTTAGGGAGTTGGTGGCATCGCACTGGTCAGGCGTGGTTGTCTATGGGTCCGCCGCATCTCGTTTTGTTCAGAAGTTATCTTCATTATGGGTACGGCTAGCTGCTTTCAAGAGGGAGTCTAGGGCGGCCAGATGTGCTTTGAGGAAGGAGGCGGAGGAGATCATTCGGAGCTTCGATGCGTTGGAGGACCTTAGGGTACTCTCGGTAGACGAATTGGCATGTCGCGCAGCTGCTCAGATGAAAGTTACTTTGGAGGATAGGAAGAGAGTCACGGAATGGAGACAGAGATCGAGAAATGTGTGGTTGCGGGAGGGGGACGCAAATACAACATTCTTTCATCATGTTGCTTGTGGAAGGCGCATGTCCAATGCGCTGCGCTCCATATCGATTGATGGGATCCGCGTGGAGGGGAACAAAGAAATGGGGAGAGCCATTGCTAATCACTCTAGGGATGTCTCTTCAAGAACTATTCCGAGGACATGGAGGTGGCTGGGCCTCGATACGACGCCTGTGGCGGAATCCTTCTGCGACATGCTCACTCGAGACGTGACCCTGGAGGAGCTTAAAGATGCGGTGTGGGATCTGAATGCTGATGCTAGCCCTGGCCCTGATGGCTTCCCGGTGTCTTTCTACAAGGACTTTTGGGATCTCGTCGGCCATGAGGTGTTGGAGGTGGTCACTGAGTTCTGTCTGGGCAATGCGGGATTCGATAGGGTTAATCGTGCGCTTATCATCTTGCTGCCCAAAACTTCGGCGCCGGATTCCATTGACGATTTTCGCCCCATCGCGGTCTCTAACGCCCTATATCTAATTATTGCAAAGGTACCCGCTAGAAGGTTGAGCTGCGTTCTTGGTAGTATTGTCTCACCGATGCAATCGGCCTTCATTCCGGGGAGGCAGATCTCGGACTACCTCACTCTCGCTTCTGAAATCATTGCGGATTGGTAGGGAGGGGCAAGCGCGGTGTTCTTTGGAAGGTGGACTTTACGAAGGCTTACGATAGCCTTGATTGGAGGTTCCTCTGGTCAGTGCTTCGGAGAATGGGGTTCCCGGAGATGTGGATCACTTGGATGAGGCGGTGTGTTATTACGTCCTCGTTTTCGATCATGGTGAATGGCCGGTCGGAGGGGGGATTGGTTCAACCTCGAAGGGGGGTGCGCCAGGGTTGCCCTCTTGCGCCTATGTTGTTTATCCTAGCAGCGGACGTACTGAGTAATATTGCGATTCGTGCGGTCAACCGCGGGCTCTCTAATGGGTATTCGCGGGGAGGCGTGATGGTCCCGCTTCTACAATACGCCGACGATACCCTCTTCTTCATTGAAGGGGGTCTGGAGGAGGCCAGTGGCATTGCTATGGCTCTGGAGATCTATGGTGAGCTATCCGGGTTGCGTAAGAATGATAATAAGTCGAAGATCATCCCTTTCGGTCTCTCTATGCAGGAGGCCGATGCATGTGCACATGCGTTGGGCTCGGGTTGTTCTTCCGTGCCGATGGACTATGTGGGAATGTCCTTGACTTCGGGCAGAACAAGGACGAGAGATTGGCTCAGAGTTGTGGAGAAGGTGGAGGCGAAGTTGGCGGGGTGGAAGTCCGCTGTACTATCGAGAGGGGGTCGTCTGGTCCTTCTAAAGGCGGTTCTGTCGTCCATTCCGATTTACTTCTTATCGAATCGGCGTATTCCAAAGGGAATTAGAGATCGGCTCGAGAAGCGGATGCAGGCCTTCTTATGGGGAAAGCAGAAGGGTGGGTCGAGGGGGGTTCACCTTGTTGGGTGGGAGGATATTACGCACAAGAAGGATCAGGGTGGGTTGGGGGTGAAGTCGCTCGAGCAAATGAACGACGCCTTGTCGCTTAAGTGGGCAAGCAGAATTTGGGGGTCGGGGGAGGATCTTTGCTGTGATGTGGTACGCAGGATCTATGATGTGGGGGGGGGGGGGGGGGAGGGGCGCCGCCGGTGCAGGTCGACCGCTTGGGCTCTCCCACCCCCTTTTGGAGGGGGGTCGTAGAGGTTTTCTTGAAAAATATTGCACTCTTTAAGCCGATCCTGGGGGGGCGAATCCTTCTCCTTTTGTTCGGACGATTGGATGGGGGGTGGGACGCTTCATTCGCGTTTCCCCCGCTTGTTTGCTCTTGCTGAAGAGAAATTGATTTCGGTGGCAGATTGCTGGTTAGATGGGTAATTGGTGCTCGACTTTCTCCACCAACTTCTCCGACCAGAGGTTGGAAGATTTCTTGGCCTTGTTGGATGCTGTGAGGGAGGTAGGGCGCCCCTCGGAGGGGAGGTCCACTGGAGTTGGCGTGAGGGCCCGTTCACGGTCAAGAAAGCTTTTGGGGCTATCAACAGGCTGCCGCCGTCCCAATCGGAGATTCTGATCCACGATTGTGCGTTCTTGTGGGCTCTCAAGCTTCCAGAGAGAATTAATTTCTTCCTATGGCTGTTCAGGAGACAGAGGCTGATGACGAGGGACCGATGTGCCACGCTTTTGGGAATCGTCTCTGACAGGTGCCTTCTATGCAGTGAGGCGATTGAATCCGTGGATCACCTCTTCTTCAAGTGCCCCATAGTGATTCAAATATGGCAGGGGGCCGGTTTGGCCTGGTGCTACGCTGAGGATCTCCAGTCGTTCTGTGAAGAGCTTTTGGCAAATAAAGATAGGCCGAGAAGGGAGCTACTTTATCCTTTGGCCATACTGTGGGCGGTTTGGCGTGGTAGGAACGATTTGCTGTTCTCGGGCCAGCGGTTCTATAAAAAGAACGTGGGGATTCATGCCAAGCGTTTGGTGGAAGAATGGGTTTTGTAATTTGCTCTCTAGTGTGGGCGTGTGTTTGTATTTTCCTTCTTGCTTCTATCCTCGTTTTTTGAATAAAATCTTGGGGCGAACACCAACGAGCGTATCCCCTTCGTTTCAGGCTTTCAAAAAAAAGGATATACTGGGTGATATCGAAACCCCTACCCTGTCGAAATCGATATATCGGTGATATATCGTCGATATATCGCCGATACGGCCTTCTATGGTAGCAGGTCTATATCCCACCATGCCCGTCTCAGATAGGAAGTCAGTGACATATTTCCTTTGCGTCATTACCGTACCATGCTGATTTCTTGCAAACTCTAAGCCAAGAAAATAACGCAGCTTGCCAAGGTCCTTGGTCACAAACTGTTGTCCAAGGAAATCCTTAGCTGCCTGAATGCTCGGTTCATCGCTTCCTGTAACAATAATATCATCAACTAGACCAGAATAGCAATGATACCTCTCTGGTTTCTCCTGACAAAGAGAGAATAATCTGCAGTAGCTCTAACAAATTCCTGTTGTTCAATCAACTCTTAGAGCTTCTGAAACCAAGTCCTCGGACTCTGCTTAAGGCCATATATAACCTTGTGAAGTCTGCTCACCATACTGGACTTCCCCTCAATAGCAAACCCTGGTGGTTGCTGCATGTAAACTTCCTCCTGCAGGTCCCCATACAAAAAAGCATTCTTGACATCCAATTGAAAAAGCGACCAATCACGGACCACAACAACAATAACAAGAATCCACAATGTAGAATGACGTGCAACTGGAGGAAACGTATCATGATAGTCTACTCCATAGGTTTGGGTGAACCCACGAGCAACCAGTCTGGCTTTATAACTATTCACAATACCCTCTGCTCGATGTTTCATTGTAAACACCCATTTGCTGCCAACAACAGATGCACCTGGAGGAGCCTGTACTACATTCCATGTACCACGAGAGTGTAACACTGCCATCTACTCCATAGCCAGACGCCACTGACTACTTTGTAATGCCTCCTGATAGGATCGTTGTATCTCAACGGCCGACAGATCCACAACAAACCTCTGAAAATCCTCCGATAGTCGTGCAAGGGAAATATGGGAAGTAAGAGGATACATAGTGCATGCACGCCTCTTCTTCCATAGGGTAATAGGCACATCCAGGTCCACAACTTCCTCAGAAGGTGAGACTGAATCATCTAAAACATCCTACACCTCATGCCGCTTACGCAAATCATCAGTGCCATTAGTAAAACTCAAATGCTCAAAACATACATGGGGCATGCTGGATGATGGAGGTGGTACATGAGCACGAGGTCGGCGCTGATGAACCTGCGGAAAGAAGGTAGGCGTGGTAGGCAGTGGAGAAGGTGGTGGAGTCGATGGCGGAGGAGGAGGTGGTGGTGGAGGTGGTAGAGTGGAGCCCGGAGTAGACGAAATTTGAGATAGAGGCGTATAGACCTCTTCTCTATTCTCAGAAGGAATGGGCTTGTCACCTGTAGGAGAAAAATACATAATAGACTCAAAGAAGGTGACATCTGCATTATCATAGTACTTTTGTCGAACAGGGTCAAAGCAACAATATCCCTTTTGAGTCTTGGAATATCCAACAAACACACACTTGACAGCTCTAGGAGAGAGCTTGTTAAGACCTGGAGACATCTGATAAACAAAATCAACTAATTCGAAAACACGAGGCATAAGAGAGAAACGATCCGTCTCGGGAAACACAATCGAGAACGGGATCTTCTCCCCTAAGACCGACGAGGGCATGCGATTCACCAGGTAGCAGGTAGTTAGAACCACATCCCCCAGTACGAATGGGGACGACTCAAGATCAAGAGAGTCCTGGTGACATCCAAAAGATGGTGTTGTTTTCGTTCAGCCGCCCCATTCTGTTGAGACGTATAAGCACAATATGTTTGATGCACAATACCATAGATTCTAAGAAATTGAGAAAGTTGAGTACTGCAAATTGCAGAAAAACTTTCTTGTTAGAAAAATAGGAAGGAACACAGTGGGATTTTACGCAAGGCCCTAAATGTCGGTTTCGGTCACCATTTCGGTATCGACCAAAACAGAATTTCGATGGAATTTCGGTGGAATTTCGACCGGAATTTCGGTCATTTCGGTCATTTTTTGTACTAGGACCCCCATATTTCGGTCATTTCGGTCATTTCGGTCGAATTTCGATTTCGACTGGATATCGATATTCGATAGATATT
Source organism: Ottelia alismoides (assembly GCA_037367405.1). Taxonomy (NCBI): domain Eukaryota; kingdom Viridiplantae; phylum Streptophyta; class Magnoliopsida; order Alismatales; family Hydrocharitaceae; genus Ottelia; species Ottelia alismoides. Next base: position 564,850 of record JAZKJV010007474.1, on the reverse strand, counting down.
CGACCGAATTTCGCTGAAATTTGAGGCCATGATTTTACGTGGAACCCTATTCCGTGAGGAGCGGGATGAAACCACGGGAGAAGCCCTTCAAGGGGCATGTTATGCATTGCACTTTCTCATCTGATACAGGAGGCTTGGGGTTCCTTATACAGCCCCCACGGAGCCTCCAAGTCCCACCACTAGTATATGTGGGACTAAACAACTAGATGGGGTTAATGAATCCTGGAGAGATCCATTTACCCATCTCCTATACATGTGACGTATATAACGCATACTCCAACACTCCCCCTCAAGCTGGAGCATGCAATGCTCAGCTTGGACAAACAGAAAGAGACTCAACTCAACGCTACAGGACACTACGAGCAATATCAACCCAACGCGCACATTGCTGCAGTCGAGGACGTTGCTTCTCATGTCGTGCAGGTGAGGAGGACGAACGAGCTGGAGTGTGAGTCTGTTGAATCTCCTCGTCGGAGAGCATGTGCTCTGAACTGCGCCTGTCAGAGTCACTGCAACTGAAAATGAGTCTCCTCGTTGGAGTACTCTGGCCCACAAAACAAGAAAGGATGGGGACCTCTGAACTAATGGCATACATGTGCTCATCTGAAAAGACCGCATACTCGTGCATGTCTGAAACTGGAGTCTTTCTCTGGAGAACTCGAAAATGGGCCTCTCAACTTGGAGTGCCTCGAACTTGGACTCTGACCAATCTGTCGAGTCTGAACATCTGCGCATCAAACTGGGACTCGGAATCTGAACTTCGAGTTTGAAATTGCGCATGAAAATCTTCATCTGAAAACTATAGAGTCTGAACAAATGGTTGGTCTGGAAATCTGCATCTGGCATATGAATCTGGAATTTAGATCAAGACCTATGACTCTACATATATACTCCTCCTTTCTCCCATACTGGTCGGAATGAACACATCGACAGTTGGGAGAAGACAAGATAAATGGGGAGAAAATAAAACACTCAAAGAATTTCTCGCGGCTTTTTCAAATTTTTTTAAGCCGTCACATTTTTTTAAAACCCTTTTTTAAAGCCGTTTCAACCCATTTTTTACGGCTTTTCGTGCAATTTTTGGCTATTTCCATATTTTTTAATAACCATCACTTTTTTAATACTTTTGCGTACGGACTTTTTTCCTTTTGTACGCGCCTTTTCTTTTCTTTTCTTTTCTCTTTTTCTTTTCTTTTTTTTACATAACTCCCCCTCTTTTCCTCTCTCTCTCTCTCATTTTTTATTCATTTTTTACAAAGGAAGGTGGCCCATTCGGGCCTTACAATGACAAACCCTTTTCGTTCCTGTACACCACTTGGGACTAAAGAGCGGCACTAGGGTTTCCTCGGGAACCCTTATCTCACAAAAAAAAACACCGCCGCCCGGGGGTTTCTCTTCCCAAAACAGGTCGCGCTGCTGGAGCACACGAGATCTCGCCATCGCTGGGATATGAAGGAGCTTCTTCTTACGCGGGGGAAGATCGCGTGGCGGCATGGACTGGAGATTGGCACCGCCGCCTAATGGGAATGGGAATGGAGGCCGCCTGGGTTTTTTTGCGCCGAGAGGAGGATATCTCTGATTCACCGCCAGGAGGTGGGGGTTGCGCGACGCGTCTGGAGGCGCGAAGACGAGGCCGACGAAGGCTGATGCACGTGGCGAGGTGGTGCCACTGCTCGAAGGGGCTGCGCGATATGGCCCCACCACCTGAAGCCGTGCGATGGGAACTGGAGGAGCGTGTGCGGGGCTTCGCCGCCCCTAGAACGGAAGGGCTGCGCCTGGGATGTGGGTGCGCCAGGCTTGAAGGCCATGCCTGGATTGATCTGGAGAGTCGCAGGTGCAGTTGCGAATCGCGGCTTGGATTGATATGAAGGCTGGATGACTTGCTGAAGGGATTTCGCCAAGCATATTGAACAAAAACTAGGGTTCCAGAACAGAATCTTAAAGCCTTGACCTAACTTGATCTTGAATCTTGAATAAGAACAATAGAATCTTGACCAAATCATTAGGGTTTCAATCGAAACCCTAAATCCTGCTCTGAACAAATCTCAAATAAAAAAATAGAATCTTGAATAATAAATTTTCAAGAACAAATCTCCGAGAATCGAACTCGCTCTGTTACCATGTTAGAAAAATAGAAAGCGGAAGCGAAACATGGAAAATGATGAAGAATAATAAGAACAACGGGATTTTACGTGGAACCCTACTCTGTGAGGAGCGGGATGAAACCACGGGAGAAGCCCTCAAAGGGGCATATTATGCATTGCACTTTCTCATCTGATACAGGACGTCTGGGGCTCCTTATATGGCCCCCACGGAGCCTCCAAGTCCCACCACTAGTAGATGTGGGACTAAACAACTGGATGGGGTAAATGGATCCTGGAGAGATCCATTTACCCATCTCTCATATATATGACGCATATAACGCATACTCCAACAATTCTTTATTTCATTAATAAAGGACTGAATAACATGACCCGCATCAAACTTGTTCTTAAGGAAAAAGACCCAAGACAATCTTGAAAACTCATCAACAACAACAAGATAAAACTTATGCCCCTGATGGTCTGGGACACGAATTGAACCCCAAATATCAAAATGAATTAACTCAAAAAGACTACGGTTACTTCGACCCTGATGACTCTGGAATGTGGACCGATGATGCTTCCCAAGCTGATAGGCCTTGCAGTGAATAGTAGAGCGAGGAGAAATCTGTAGAAGAACATGACACGGATTTTGCAGAGGAAGATGACCAAATCAAAGATGCCACACATACGGAGAAACGGATCCAGTGCGAAGAGAAGAAGCACCGGCATAAGGAGATTGCACCAGTTTGTAGAGACCTCCTTGCTCACGACCAGATCCAATCACCCTGCCTGCAAGAATGTCCTGAAACACAAGAGCAGAAGGATCAAATATGGAACGACAATGTAAATCCTTGGTGATTTGACTAATGGACATCAACTTCATAGAAAATTCAAGAGCGTAAAGAACATTCTGAAGTCGCATTGCAGGAGTTAACTGCACCTTCCCTTGACCAATAATGGGAGAGTGTGTCCCATATGCTATCACAACCGATCTCCCTGACTGAGTAGGGCTATAAGTACTAAATTGTCCTTTGCCACTGCAAAGATGATGGGATACTCCTGAATTCATAATCGGCTGTGAAAAATCTGCCATATAACGGCTAGTAAAAGCATATGCTATACCTGATGTGGACGCTGATGTTGAGGCATCTACCTCTGAAGACCCTAATAGAGAGCTGGTTGACCCAGGAGCATATGCATAATCTCTCTGAGCCGCGCTACAAGTTCATCGAATCTCTGATCAGATGTAGGTGACGGACTCCCAACCTGTTGAGTCTACTCTGCAACACGTGCGGAAGCGGGAAACCCATGATTAGAGTAGCATGTCTCCTCAGAGTGGCTTGACCTATGGCAGTAAGTGCATGACTGACGGGTCGACTACCTCCTCCCCTTCCACGGTTACCACGACCGCGGTACTACGCATGGCTCCCCTACCACGAGATGCAACCATAGCAGACGAGGTCTGGAAATGATGGATACCACCATGAAATATGGGGAGTCTGCTCAATCTGCGATATGCCTCCTCCGTTAGAGGTATGATGGTGTCGGTAACGATATGTGCTCGAGCATCGTCATACAAAGTACATATCACACATTCCCGTTAGCGAATATTTACTAGAATCCATCATTCTCATAACAGTGACTAAGGCCTTTGTCATATTAAGGACATATGCAACACTTGGTCAAAGAACCTTGCTAGAACCATGTTCTACAAATTTTGCCTTAAAAGCTGACATATAGAAGGACTACTCTTCCACTTTTTTAGTGTAAAGAAAGATTCAAGTGAATCCCTCTCAAGTGAATCCCTCGCTCTAGTCATGCTCAAACAAATGCATGAACGGGTTATTTGAGAACTTCCTCCAACATCAAATATATGCAATGAAATGTACATGTGTCAAATAAATATTTTTCGTCTTTTCCGTTAAAATTTGTACAGCTGCTTTGTAAGTTAAGGCATTGTTCGCTATCATTTGTCTCAACATCATCATTTAACATTCCAAAAGCAACTTGACATCTTCTATTTGATCTGATGTATCAATAGACTTCAAGAGATGAGTTCCCGTGGGGTTGTTTACCAAAAGGTTGATCAAAAAGTGTGTACCTTCATGTCAGTCTACCTAACATAGTACGGCAACATGTGTCAATAGATGAAGACCTTGCTTCACAATCAATGGTAAATAACCTCCATCTTTTCTTTTAGAATCCATGTTCGCAATTCATGCATGATTGGGGTTTTAATCCCCTTTTGTACCCGTCATGCATCATTCATTATTGTGGAGAACCACAATGCAAAATCATAGTCATAAATAAAAATATAGGACATCGAAGAATACCAGGATTTTACGTGGAACCCTACTCCATAAGGAGCGAATTGGAGCCACGGGAGAGCCACAAATTTTTTTTGACGCTCAAAAGCGGGGGACGCACTCGAAGGTGCTCGCCCCAATTTATTAAAAAGTTAAGAGATAACTTACAATCGGTATGCGTACAGAGAAAAACAAGGGCAAAAACAGAGGGTATCGATATCAGATACCCCCATTACAGCAAAGATCCCCTAAACATCGGACCAGTCGCGAAGTAAACGAGATGCTGAAATGAGCACGTTTTCGGAGTAGAACCTCTGACGAGCAAAAAGGGCTTCATTTCTACCATTCCATATGCACCAAAGCCGAGCAATAGATGTAAGGAGGTCAGTCCTCGCCCTGGCCCGAGAGCTAACCAAGCTCTCACAGAAAGATGAATAATTCGACACATCTAGCCAGTCCATATCAGCCCAGATGTCATGGGTTCTGCCACATCGAAAAAATAGATGGTCGATAGTCTCTGTCTCCAAATCACAAAGGCCACAGATAGAAGAGACGTTGGGAAATAGCAAGGCACACCGGCTACGAGTCAGCAGACGCCCACGACGAAAGAGCCACAGAAAAATGCCGATTCGTTCGGGAACCCTGAGGCCCCAAAAGAATTGACAATCCCGAAAAAGTGGAGCATCAGCCGCAGCTAGAGGAGGAAGAATAGCCAGGTAAGCCGCACGGGTGGAGAAAGTGCCGTCCTTCCAAGACAGATGATCGCGGCCGACCGAGGGCGTGGGCGCGTCCGCGGGAATAGCAAGTAGGGCCATGAAATCCACCTGCCGCTGGTCAGAGAGATTAGCCACGAACCTGGGGCCCCAAGAAGTACCATCCCAGCAGGAGGCAACATTAGCATCCTTATCCGCCACCAGCGCGAATAGGCGTGGAAATAGTTCCTGAAGAGGACCCCTACCGGCCCAATCGTCACCCCAAAAACGGATCAAAGACCCATCCCCCACCTTAATGCCAAAAAGGGATCGATTACGAGAAAGGGTATTGACGATATCACGGGAAAAGGAAGAGGAAGACCCCGTCAGTCGGCCATTCAAATCAAAAAGCCGGTCAACCCCCACCGCCACCCTCAAAAAGTTCAGCATAAAATTATCCTCCCTGCCCCAAAGGCGAGCCACCCATTTGAGAAGAAGGGCCTCATTAACCACCTCCAACCTTCTCACCGCCAGCCCCCCCCCTCCTTCTTCGGCCGAGTAACCTCATCCCAGGCAACCAAATGTACACCCCTCCTCCCGTCCCCCTTCTTCCCCCAAAGAAATCTCCGCAAGCACGAATCCAGCCTCCGTCGGATCCCCTTAGGCATTCCTTTCACAGAGAAAAAATAGATTGGGATCGAAGATAATACCGACTTGAGAAGAACAAACGACCACCACGGGAGAGAAGGGCCGCACGCCAGCCAGTCAAGCGAGATTCCATCCGATCAACCACGGCCTGCCAGTCACGCATGCGAGCACGCCCAACCGTCAAGGGAAGCCCCAAATAATCCAAGGGAAGAGCGCCCGCCGGGCATCCCAAAATCCGCGCACACTCCGCAACCTCATCCTGCGGAGTGGAGAAGGGAACCATAGAGGATTCAGCATAGTTAATGAGGAGGCCCGAAGCCTCGCTGAAGAGCTCCAACGTGGTAGCCATACCCGCCACATTCGAAGCATCGCCCTCGATGAAGCAAATAGTATCATCCGCGAATTGAATAATAGGTACATGGTAAGGTCCAAGAGAGCACCCACGGGTAAGGCCAGCCGTAGTCACATTATGAATCATGCAAGGCAAGACGTCGGCGGCCAAGACGAATAGCAGAGGGGCAAGGGGACATCCTTGCCGGATCCCCCGGCGAGGCTAGAAGAAGCCCCCAGCCAGACGGCCGTTGAGAAGAAGCGAGAGAGAGGCCGTCGAGACGCAGCGACGCACCCACGAGATCCACTGCGAGGGAAAGCCGCGCCGCTTCAGAACAGACCAAAGAAATCGCCAATCCAAGGAGTCGTACGCCTTCGCGAAATCAATCTTCCAAAGTAGCCCCCTAACGCCGTTCTTGCTCCACGCGTGAATAATTTCCGACGCCACCGCATAGCAATCACTAATTTGCCGCCCCGAACAAAAGCCGCTTGAGAAGGCGAGATAAGAGAGTCGAGAAGCGGTGCCAGGCGCCGAGCAAGGACCTTAGCAATGATAAGGTAGATGGCATTGGAGATGGATATCGGCCGGAAGTCCTCAATACGGTTGACGGTCGAAGACTTGGGAATGAGAGCAATAAGGGACCGGTTGAGTTTATCAAACCCGTGGTTGCCATCACAAAAATCGCGGGCGACATCCAAAACGTCCTGAGAAAGCACATCCCAAAACTCCCGATAAAAAGAAACAGGGAACCCATCGGGTCCCGGCGCCGCGTCGGGGTTGAGGGCCCAAACAGCCTCTTTCAGCTCCTCCATAGAAATTTGTCGAGTTAGGCTCATCGCATCCGCCTGAGGGAGCACGCTAGCCCCACCACCCGACCAACGCCACCGGCGCACAGACCGGCGCCCGAACCACTCCTTAAAATAGGCCACCAGTTCGTGACCCAAGTCCCGCTCCCCCTGGACATGGGCGCCATTAATCAGCAAAGAAGAAGTAGAGTTAGAACGCCGCCGACCACTAGCGATCCTGTGAAAAAATGTGGTGTTGGCATCGGAAGCGTTTGGTTGAGTGGCGCCAACGCTCTCGGATGCGGTGGCTGAGAGCCACAAATTGATGATGTTTCTTTTAATCTCTCTCAATGAATACATGTGGTGTGGGTTCTTATACAACCCCACAAGTAAGACCAAATCCCACTTATAGATGATGTGGGATTAAACATGTAAATATAGTATTTGGACCCTGGAGGGATCCAATAACCCATTTATAGATGCATACTCTAACACTCCCCCTCAAGTTAGAGCATGCATTGCTCATCTTGGACAAATATAAGAAATCACTCACATTACAAGACTATACAATCAATATCAACTCAACACATACTTTAGTGGTTTCCTGTTAAGGACGTTGCTTCTCATGACATGATGGTGAGAAGGAACTGAAGGGTTGGAGTGGAACCGAGTCTCGTCATTGGAGAATGTGTGCTTTGTACTGCGTTATCAGGGCCACTAGAACTGAACTGAGTCTCCTTGTCGGAGAATGTGTGATATGTACTTTGCAGAGTCACTTGAATCGGAATGTGTCTCCTCGTTGGAAAACTTGTGCTATGTATCTATCAGAGTCTGAAATTGGAATGAGTCTCCCCGTTGGGTAACTGTTCTTGTTTTCTCTTTTTAGATTCTGATTGATTTTCGTGTTGTGGGTAATGTCGGACTCGACTAATTTGCACTGTATGTAATTCATTCTCTTCTTTCTTGGAGGATGTGGCTATTTTATTGGTCAATACTAGTACTGACACTAATTTTCCTTTGATTTTGCAAACATGTAGAGTTCAATAAATCTCGGGGAATTCAAATAGATTTCTTTTATGCTTCTCTCATCCATATTGCCTCTACGATTGTTATTGAAATTCACAAGCTATGAACTTGCTTCCATGAAATAGTGAATAGTTCACTGACCATGAGTACGGTTTTTTAATGAGTACAACTTTTTTTAATCAATTTAGATGACTGCAACTCCGTTAGTATAAAAAGTAAAAAGAAGTGACTGCGCAATGGCATTTTTAGAAAAAAACAGACTATGGAGATGTCCATTATGAGGAATGTGTATATCTAACTACACAGCATGGGAGGGGGGCCTGCCTGTTCAATTAAGCATACAGATGCGGTCTCTAATTTACAAATTGTTGATGTTAGTGTTTGTATGAATTATGCCTTTGCATGGAGTAATTCCGGATCTTCTGGTATTCTGGTAGTTTTTTTCTATTCCCCTAAAATTGATTTGAGAATTTGATGCTGCAAGATCAACTATCAATTGGAACTCTGAACATCATGGATTTAGTAGTATTCAATTGGTCTCCTTTTTTCTTCATGGCACATCATAAATCTGTGGTTGATAACTGTTTTTCTCTTTGATGTTATTTAAATGTGAGTTTTATGACTGTCTTTGTTTGCTGCAGATGTTTACTTTTCATATAGCACCTGTAGCCTTCTTCGTGGTCCTTCTTCTATCCAGTTTGATCTCAGTATTTACTTGGGTACTTGGAGGACATGTGGTTATAAATGATTTATTTGGCATTCATGTTTCTTTCTGGATCCATCTTGCATGTTCCAAGGTCGTGGTTGTTGTCCCTGCTATATATTATGCTCGACTTACAGGTGCTGAGGGACTGTACCAACTTCTAATTTTCTGCCAAGTGGCATTGGCTTTGCTTCTCCCATCTTCTGTGATACCCCTCTTTCGGGTGGCATCATCAAAACAATGGATGGGCACTTACATTATGTCTTGGTACCTGGAAATATTGGCTTTATTTACCTTCATTTGGATGTTCTCGTCAAACCTTGTTTTTATAACAGAAGTTTTTTTTGGGAATGGTAACTGGATAGTTAGTATCAGGAGCAGTATGATGCTACTGTTTGTTTTCCTCCTCTTTGTTGCTTGTATGTCCCTGGGCTTAACGCTGTATTTAATGGTCACCCCATTAAAGTCCGCGAGCAAGGAATCAAAGTGGGAGCTCCAAAGCAAGGATCAGCTGCTTACTCGTGGACATGCGGACAATTCAAGTGCCATTAATTTTCGCGAAGTCCATGAAACCAAAGCAAAGCCTGTTGCATTTGGGTATGAGGAATTGCCTGTCTTGGATTTGGATTATAATGCTGAGAGTCCAGAAGTAATCTCTGAGTCACTTAAGGAGCATCAAACTGCTGATGATTTTAATCCGGAGGCAGCATCAGCATTCTCTGCATCAGATATTGTGATCGAAGAATCAAAATTTTCAGTTGACCTACATGCTGTGGAACCTGCAGATAAGCTTCTCAATAGCAGCATACCTGATTTGGGTATATGTGAACAAATTGAATCTAATGAGCCACAAAATGAACAAAAAAATGGAATGGAATCTGCTGGTGTTACCCACAAAGGAGAGGAGACTGCCTGGGAACAAGCTAATGTACCTGCAGATATCTTGCCACCTATAGCTATTGAAGGTTCCGAAAAACTTAAGAGCTATACATGCAAGAGCAATGACTCAAGTAGTGGTGCTGGAAGCTTCTCAAGATTGTCTGGTTTAGGTCGTGCAGTGCGGCGACAATTTGCAGCCACTCTAGATGAGTTCTGGGCTCATCTCTTTGATTTCCATGGACAGTTAACACAAGAAGCACGGACAAATAAGGTAGATATTTTGTTGGGCCTGGACGTGAAAAATGTTCCTCCTGCTAAAACTGATATTGGTGGAAGTGAAGCTTTGAGAAACCATTTAACAGAAAAAGAAAGTGGATCGAGTATGCAGGTCAAACCAAGGGATTACAGCTTTTCAAATCCAATAAATGTCCCTAATAAAGGATCATTTTATGGCTACCAAACAGGGTCTCCATCTTGGCTTTCTGGGCCGCAGGCAGACGTGTACAGGCAAATGCCTTCCAGTGATCCAACTGACATTGGGGAGAGGCGCTATTCCAGTCTGCACCTCCCCCAACATTTTGAAAGCAGAGATTATCAGCCTGCTACAATTCATGGCTATCAGATCTCTTCTTACTTCAGAGGGATGGGTGTAGGAAGATTTGATCCATCTGGTTTTTCACTAAACCAGCCTCTTTCTCCCAAATCACCAGATTCATTCATTGCTAATTATGGGGACCAATTTAAGTTTGGTGTGGAGCAAGATGGATTTAATTCTCTAGGTACCACAGGCTTTGATGGTCGGAGATCCTCTAGAACTAGCAGGGAGGCTGAACTAGCAAGCTATGATTCATCCTTTAGTGGGATCTATGAAGGAGCTATAAACTCTGAGAAGAGGTACCGTAGTTTACCTGACATTTCAGGGCATACTCTTTCAAGTAGGAATTCTTTTAGTAACAAAAACTTTGGGCATAGTGCCAGAACCGGTCCTCGCCCAGTGGGTAGAACAACATTTGGTCAGTCACAATTTACAAGTCCCAATTATCGATCTGACGGAGCACCTTTGACTTTTGACGAGCTGTCTCCATCCACAAATTACAAGGACATTTTCTTGTCACAGTCAAATACTGGAGCAGACAAGTCTCTGTGGTCTAGACAACCATATGAGCAGTTGTTTGGTTTGTCTGTTAACGCTCAACTCCCTGTTGATGGAACTTCTGATATACTGGGTTTAACACAAGATACTTTCTCATATGCCGAATTGGAAAACAAACTTCTGGTTGCTTTTAAGGACTGCATAATGAAAATCTTGAAATTGGACGGCTCAGATTGGCTATTTAGACAGAATGCTGGAGCTGATGAGGAGTTGATAGATCAATTAGTTTCAAAGGAAATTTTTTTACGTGAAACGGGTACCAATGAGACAAGTACAAATTATTTGAACGAGTATCAAGACCTATCTTCTGAACGAGAGTTTAATTCCGTTGACAGGATTGATCTGGACTTCTGTGGCAATGAAACTGTAGTTAAATGTGGAGAAAATTGTATTTGGAGAGCAGGTATAATTGTGAGTTTCGGTGTTTGGTGCATTCGCCGGATTTTGGAACTTTCTCTTGTGGAAAGCCGTCCAGAGCTTTGGGGAAAATATACGTATGTACTCAACAGGCTCCAGGTACGTAATAAGTTCATGTTTTACTACAAAAATTTGTTGTGATTAATATGCGTTGGATTTCTTTTTCTTTTACTAATTTCCATAAGCAGTAGGATAAACTAGAGTCTAGAATATTGCAATAAATACCATTCTTGTTGAGTTCTGCCACATAAATCGGGAATACGAGGAAAAATTGCAATAAGCACCATTCTGGTGTTGAGGAATGCGAGGATAAATTGCAATAAACATCATTCTTGCTGAGTTTTGCTAGATAAATAGTCTGGAGGCTTGAGTTAGTTTAATATTTAATATCTCTATCTTGTCAAGATCCTACTATTGTGTATCGTATGTGGTCATTTATTTGGTTCCACACCAATTAAGATAAAGTTAGAGAGGCCTATATATAGGACCATGTTCTACTTTCTTTTAGCATGAAGATTAAAGTGGTCTAAATACTAAAACAGTATTGCCTATGCAAATGTTAAATTGAGATTGAACACTGTGTCAAGTGAGATATCAATATCAGCAAGAGAAAAATGCAATAACATTATTTGTAATTGCAACCCAACTCTTACAGGTCCCCAAACTTATGCTAGCAATGCTACACTGTCTTCGTGGATAATACTTGCACAGACTATATTCTGAAATAAGGCCGTCCAGAACTATTGGGAAAAAGAGGTAACAAAAGAAGCACGTGAACCCTGACTATCATGTGGTTGTTTTGCAGTGATGCTCGGATCATGATCCGGATGTAGACATACCACGAAGGGATGACGAGCGTATTGAGTCAAGCTGTTAGAAAACAAGAATGCGGAAGCTAATCAAAGATAAATAATAAGAACAATGAAGAACACCGGGATTTTTACATGGAACCCTACTCCATAAGGAGCGGGATGAAACCACAGGAGAATGCCTCAAAGAGCTGATATTTTCATTAACTTTTCTTATCTGATACAGGTGGTGTGGGGCTCCTTATATAGCCCCCACTGAGTCTCCAAGTCCCACAAATAGTAGATGTGGGACTAAAACACTGGATGTGGTAACTGGACCCTGGAGGGATCCAATTACCATCTACACATGACACATACTTCAACACTCCCCCTCAAGTTGGAGCATGCAATGCTCGCCTTGGACACATATAAAGAAATCTCAAACTCACAATACATAGCACTACGATATCAACTCAACGCATACACAACTGTTCAGTTATTGTCGAGGACGTTGCTTCTCATGCCATGTAGGTGAGGAGGAACAAACGAGCTGGAGTGTGAGTCGAACTGGGTCTCCTTGTCGGAGAATGTGTGCTCTGCTCCTGTCAGAGTCACTGAAACTGAATGAGTCTCCTCGTCGGAGTACTTTGGGTCTCTCCTATACTGGCTCAGAGAATGGGATCTCTACTCTGGAGTCCCTATGAAATCACATGAAAACCCTAGCCCACAATGATATAGAGAATGTGATCTCTAATATGGAGTCCCTATGGATCACATGAAAACTCTGAGACCAAAAACAAAGATGGGGAGACCTTGGCTACTGCTGTGACTGGTCCGATTTTAGGCTGCGGCGACGGGGTTGTTGTTGCTTTGCCCGGAGATCACGGCGGCGATAGCTAAGTGAGAGTTGCGTTAGGGTTTCGGTGGAATGGGATAGCAATGGCACATGCTCCGGCCTAGGACCATCCCTCTAGTACCATGTGGAAAAGGCATGGAATATAATTGTTTATTCATTGTAGCCCTAGAACTCTCTTATATAGAAGAAAAGCTCTATGGAAAAATTACATATAGTAGGTAGAAGAAATATGAAATATGGAATAAAGTATTGAGAGACAAATATCTCAACAGAGATGATGTGGGTCGTTTTCGTTCTGTCTGACCTATATATTGACACGCCTCTTCCCAATGCATCTACAATCTAACGATCGGACTGTTCTTTTCATTGCTAACATCTTGCCTTTCATGAGAGGACCAAGCACATTGAGGTTATTGCCATTGCACTGGTGACATGATTCGAAGGGACTTTATCTCGACTTCACACATCAGCTTAAGGGAGCATACAACCTATGTTTTCACCAAGATTCTAGCCAAAGGGTCATTTCAGAGATGTTCCAGGCTGAGCATGATTGACATTTATGCTCCATATTGAGAGGGAGTTTTGAGAGTTATTTTATCTTTCCATGTGTTATGTAATTTGACATTCTTCTTTTCTTTCGTTTTTAATATGTAATTTGCCCAACAATGTTTCTCCTCTCTATATAAGAGAACCTTAGGGCCTCATGAATAAACAATTCATTTTTTTTCCTTTCGACATCCAACAAGGGTATAATTATACCTTTAGAGTCTAAGACTCCAAGAGATACAAGATTCTTTCGTAGGTAGAAAATATGTTGAACTTTGAAAACAATCCTCACCAACCTATCATGCATCTTTATTTTCACACCATCGATGCCAATGATTTTGCATGGTAGATTATTTTCTCATGATGATGTTTCCACCAATGATGTTCTTCTAGGTAGAGAATAAATCTTTATGTACGTCGTGTGATAGGAACAATATGAATCAAGGATCAATGTATCTTTTGTAGAGAGAAAATTGATAATGAATGGAATAATTTATTCATGGGGAATGTGTTTTCTTACATAACGTGAAACCCTAGCACCCCATTGGAGAAAGTTACATAAAATACCCTGAAGGGTTACGAGACTCAATAAATAAAATAAAAAGATAACTAAAAATAACTTCAACATTCCCCTTAAGTTGTAACATAGTTATCAATCGTGCACAACTTAGAAATCAATCATGATATGTGTTTCTTGGGTAGGTACTTTCAAGGTTGCGGAAGTCGGCAGTCAATACTCGGTCGGCAGGGTCACTGACTAAGGATTAATAGGCAGTCGGGAGAGTAATCGGATTTAGTCGGGCATTAGTCGGTTTGATTTTTTAAATTATTTTAAATATATAAAACAATTTTTATAATATACTCTCATTTATATTCATATAATTAACAGTTTTAATACTTTTAAGAGCCTAAGATATCTATGCTCCATCTTGAGGGGGAGAGTAGAAGTTTATTTTATATTCTTGTATCTTTTATCTATTTCTCTTTTCGTTTGTCTACCGTATATAATTTGCCCATAGGCCTCTCCCTATATAAGAGAGTCTAAGGCTCAAGGAATAAATATATAACTCTTATTTTTCCCAACACATACCATGCAAGAGTGATGCAAATGGAAAATTTAAGGTGGAAGAAACTTGGGGAAGGAAGGAGGAAGGAGAAAAACACACCAGTTGCGTGGGGTTTTGGAAAAGAAATGTGGAGAGGCGTGGGGGAGAAGGGGAAAGGGAGAGAGGAATAATAGAGAAACTCATATTTTAATTTAACTTGAATTGTCCCTTAACAATGACTATCATCCTTTTTTATATACAAGGGATGGAATTACAAAAATAAAAAGTCAATAAAATTATAATCAAATCAAAATCCTAATTGACTCCTAAAATATTTCAACCAACTAATTGAAGATCACATGCGATCTTTTTATTTAAATAAAAAAATAATTAACTCAAAGTGGATGATAGACACTAATTGGACGAAATCAAATTATGATGAACCCGAAATTAATCAAAACCCTATTTTTTCCCCTAACTCAGAAATATGTGCAACATCAACTCTGGCGCTTCAAAAAAATCATCTATTGATGACTTGCTTGATCTTTGGTTGTCGTACATGATGGATTGATCTCGGTTTTTATCCCAAAAATATGTTAACCTTTTTCCCGTCCTCCATGTTTCGGTTGTAATTTTTTTGGAGAAGGGGGTTTAGTTGTAATTTTGTCACCCCTTCACTAGAAATAAACTTTCCATTTTCTTCCCACCAAGTTTAACCTTTTTATAGAGTAGTTTTGGTGGAGGGAGAGAAGTGTTACAGTGGGTAACGACGAGGCCCCCATGAGGGTTGGGCTTTGGGCAAGCGACGTAGGCAGTAGGTAAGGGGCTTGCGATACATGAGAAATGGTGAAGGGATGGCGGAGTTTTGTCAGAAAGGTGCAAATGACGTTGGTGGTGGTACAATTGGCGTAAGGTAGGATTAGTATCGACAGGGAAGATGGTGGTTATGGAGTCGACGTCGGAGAAGGGGTTTGCAACAGCGGGGAAAGTAGCACTAGGAACAAGGTTGAGGTAGCAGTGGAGTTGGGGTTGAAGAGGGGTTGTGTGGGTACGAAAGGTGGTGTTATTGTTGGTTGTGTTGCGATTGCGGCTTCCAGAAGGGGAGGCGGCGGTGAATCGACCGGTAATAGTTGCTTTCAAATCCCTTGGATAGCAACCTGATGAATGGTGTTTTCATGTCGTATCAGAGATTCCAAACCCCTCAGATCTCGCATTAATGTTGCCATTTTTTGTAGATCTGAACAAATCTAACACATATTTGCAAAGGCGTCTTCAACGCCTGCCCATGTTTTACGGCACGTTGAACAAGATTATCTGATTTTATGCTTGCGCGAACACTGTGAAAAATCGTCAGATCATGAAAACGATCTATATGCCAGGCTCCGATAGTAATTGATGCAAATGAAACATTTAAGGCAGAAGAAATTTAGGGAAGGGAGGAGGAAGGAGAAGACGAAATGATTGTGTAGGGTTTTAGAAAAGAAACACAGAGATGCATGGAGGAAGATCGAGAAAGAGAGAGAAAGAATCCAATTTTAATTTAACATGAATTGTCCCTTAATAATGACCATCATCCCTTTTATATAGGAGGACAAAATTACAAAAATAGAAAGTGAATAAAATTAAAATCAAATCAAAATCCGAAACTCCTAAAATACCGCGACCAACCAACTAATTAGAGATCACATGCAATTTCTTTATTTATATAAAAATAAAAAATTGCAATAGACTCAAATTGGATTGTAGACTCTAGTTGGATGAAATACCTACACCAAAATTTCCATCATTTGTCATCATTTGTCTCACAGCTAAAGGCTTCCCAAAATCTCTACGACCAAGTCTATATGCCGGAATCTCGTCCCTAGTAATTGCATCTTGTATATCCAAATCTGGATAAAATTTATCCATGCAGTCCTTAAACCATCTCCTCACCACAACATCTGGATCATCATGAGACTTAGTGTAGAAGAAAAATGGGTTCAAGCAAGAAGCTGCTAGATGCAATGGAGTATCGAGCCTCCCTTTGGTCTTGGAGGTAATAGCATCGACAAAAAAATTATAAGATGACTCCACGCCATTGAATGCTGCAATTATTTCCCCTTGGCCTTTTCAAGCCCTCCATAGACAAAGCCCACGGATGGGCGTCGATCTGCATCAACCATACGTAGTAAACGAACCAATGGGGTGAAAACTCTGATAGCATGTGTCAAGGTTGCAGAAAGCGGTAGTCCGTACTTGGTCGGCGGGGTCACTAACTAAGGATTAATCGGCAGTCGGACGACTAGTCGGATTTAGTCAGCCATTGGTCAGTTTTGAATTTTTTAATTATTTTAAATATATAAATCATTTTTATACATAGATTTGTACATTTTCTATACTTTCATAATGAAATAAAAGAAGTAATTGACTTTAAATATAACATTATTGCGTATTAGAATAAGTTTGCTTATGTATTAGCATAGATTTGTACATTTTCTATACTTACATAATGAAACAAAAGAAGTATTTGACATTAAATATAACATTAAGCATATTAGAATAAGTTTGTTGTTAAAAAAAGCAAAAAAAATTATAAAAGCTTGATGTAAAAATCGGTCGATTAGACGGCCGACTAGGCCTAGTCGAGTCGGCTACCCCCCCGACTCGACTAGTCGGCCTAGTCGGCTAATTTTTGCAAGCTTGGCATGTGTTGTATGGTTCCATAACGTAGGGTTGAATACAATGGAACTCGCAGCTTCTCCCTTCTTGGTCTTATACCACTTGCAGTTTCTCCACTCTTCTTAGGAAAACATCAATCTCAGTTTGTCTTTCTTCTCATTTAGGCTCTCAAGAGTGAGAAAAGTGGTTGCAAATCTTGTTTGTCCGGTCCTTGCAATGTCTCTCTTGTTGGTGAACTTGCGCATCAAGCTTAGAGTTTTGGTGTAAGAGTAGATGGACACCATAAGCCTCTTCACCTTTGTGATTGCACTTCTCACCTTTGTCTCTTTGCTTATCTCCTCCAAAGCAAAGATCAATGGAGTGTGCAACACACGGAGTCCACCAAATATGTGGTTATTTGGTGACCAATAATCTTCCTGCTGCTACATTGGCGGATGCATTATCCGCCACAATCTGAACCACTTTATCCACTCCCACTCATTCAGACACTCCTCCACCAACTTGCAGATGTATTCCGCAGTGTGAGCCTCATCTGAGGCATCTATGGACTTCAAAACTGAAGTCCTCAAGATGCAATTGACATAAAAATTGATGATGCTCCTTCCACGCTTGTCCGTCCACGCATCAGTCATTAAAGAGCATCCCGCCGATGTCCACGTATTCCGATGACCTTGCAATCCATCGCGAAGCTCCTTCACTGCCTTCTTCAGAAGCAGACCACTAAGCTCATACCTCGTGGGAGGCTTTAGTCGAGGTCCGTACTTCCCAATAGCCTCCATCATCTGTAGGAAGTTTTTCGTCGTCAATGCATTAAACGGAATTACCGATATATATGCCCATTTAGATATGTATGATGTGACCCTATCACGATGATCCTTGGAGAATGCATCCTTGATGGTCATATGACGTGATGACCCTTCCACTGCGACAGTCTGCTCCAAGGATTTAGAGACTCGCGATCTCTTCGTTGAACTCACATCTCCAGTGATATCAACTTCTTCCCTCATCTCATGAACGTTAGCGACTTTCTGAGACTTCTTCCTGGCAACATCATCAAGGTATGCAATCATCTTGTTCTTCGTTTCCTCATCAACCTTGGGACATGCAGCAACGTTCCCTCTTCGATGTGTTAGATGTTGCTTGAACCTATACACACCACCCTTGACCATCTTCTTGCACAATCTGCAAGTGATAGTATTTGGATCCGTACAGCTCGCAAGGTAACCGTATTGCCATGCAGGATCAGTTGATCCTGGCGACACATAAAAAGACGAGTCGCTACCAGAAGCGACGTTCGCTGGAGGTGTAACCATCTACATAATAAAAAAACTGACGAATTATGATATAAAAAATTCAGTGGCATGATATACAATACAATAACCATCAAGCATACAACATAATTATAATTGCATACAACTTAAATAATTGCATATAACCTAAATAATTATAAGTGCATACAATATAATACTAGAAAAACCCTAAACATCAAACATACAACATAATTATAATTTCATACAACCTAAATAATTATAATTGCATGCAACATAACAATACAACAAACCCTAAACATCAAGCATACAACATAATTGTAATTGCATACAACCCTAAACATCATAATATAACAAAAATCGGTGGCATGATATACAATGCAACAAACCCTAAAGCAAGCATATAACATAATTATATTATACAATTCCCAAAAAACCAACATACAACCTAAATAATTTATCATTAGGGTTCTAGTGAATGGTATAAGCCATCGAGAATGTTATGATCATATAATAAAATACAAAAAGGAAAAAAACGAAAAAAAAAACAAAAACCCTAACATGGGGTCCTGGGCGGTGAGCGGCGAGATGACTGGTGGAGATCCTCCTTCGGACGACCGCGCGGCGTAGCGACGATGGAGGAGTGGCGAGGTGGCTGACTGGAGCGGCGATGGAGGTGGCGAGCGTCGAGTAGGAGGAGGCACGCATGAGAGTTAGGGCTGTGCAGGGGGGGGGGTCGAAAAATGAGAAGCTTACTGTGCGACTGTAAGCTACTCTCATAAATAAGTTTGCGGGTGTAGGGTTATTGGGAACTCGATTACGTGTTGCAAAAACCGGCCGCTTAATCGGCCGACTACACCGATTACTCGGCCGAGTAATCGGCTATGCCCGATTATGACATGATTATAGCTAGTCGACCCAGCCATCCCCACCGAGTCAACTAATCGAATCGACTAATCGGATTAGTCGGCCGATCTTTACAACAGTGGGCCCTTTGTGAATATATCTACAAGATTAAGATACATGGAGATATGCGGAGTAGTGATCTTCCCTCGAACTGCATCTTGATTGAAATGGTAATCAAGTCTAATGTGCTTAGTCTGCTCATGGAATATAAATTTCGTGGCAATATATGCAACGGATTTGCTGTCACAGTACAAGGGACGAGACTAGTAGCAGGATGTCCAAGCTCCCGTAGAAAGGAGGCTAGCCAATTAATCTCAAAAGTGGCCCGAGCCATCGTTGTATTCTGTCGTGAACTTGATCTATAAAAAAATGGCATGCTTCTTGCTCTGCCATGTAACAAGGTTCCCACCAACAAACGTGGCATAATCTGTGGTAGATCGCCTGTCCTCAGGAGAACTAGCATAATCCACATCTGCATAGGCAATAGCGTCAGTATGGTCGTTAGCCTCATAGAAGAGGCTTTTTCTTGGAGATTCCTTAAAGTATCAAAGGATCAAGAAAACATCCTGTCAATGACTGTATCGAGGTCTCTCCATATGTTGGTTGGCTCTGCTCAACATATGATATATCTGGCCTAGTGACTGTGAGGTAGAGCAGTTTGCCTACTAGGCTTATATATCTATCCTTAAACTATGGATCGACGGATGTAGCATGTTTTCTCAACTCTGCCAGGATGCCATATGATTTGCATCCGAGTAAGCCAACCTCCATAAGATATCTAGGCAGTACTTCTGTCATGGTAGGTGTAATCCCTCTGCAATGCATATCACCTTAATGATCGACGGATGTAGCATGTTTTCTCAACTCTGTCAGGATGCCATATGATTTGCATCTGAGTAAGCCAACCTCCATAAGATATCTAGGCAGTACTTCTGTCATGATAGGTGTAATCCCTCTGCAATGCATATCACCTTAATACCAAGGAAGTGTCGGAGTTGACCAAGGTCCTTAGTGACAAACACCTTATGAAGGCCTTGGTCTCTAGAGTGGCTGCATTATCGTATCATCAATATACACAACTTGTATCGCAGAGTAAGAAGTCCCCTATTTGACGAACATTGAGTAATCAAATGTCGTCCTATTGAATCCGAGTGAACTGATATCAGAAGTAAGCTTGCTAAAGAAATCTATTAAACTCTACTTTAGGCCTTACAGAGTCTGCATACATGCTCTCCTCGACGGAATTACTCAATGGTTGCATCGTGTAGACTTCCTCCTCGAGGTTTTCATAGAGAAAATCATTCTTAACATCGAGCTGGAATATGGACCAATTCCTTTTGGCAGCAACATAAAGAATAATGCGTATGGACCCCATTCTAGCCATAGAGAGAATGTCTCGAAGTAATCCTTACCATGGGTCTATGTAAAGCCCTTTTCCATAAGTTTGGCCTTCAATCTGTCAATGGAGCGGTTTGGAGAATGTTTGGTCATCTGTATGCAATTGGCTT
Organism: Ottelia alismoides; assembly: GCA_037367405.1. Classification (NCBI taxonomy): domain Eukaryota; kingdom Viridiplantae; phylum Streptophyta; class Magnoliopsida; order Alismatales; family Hydrocharitaceae; genus Ottelia; species Ottelia alismoides. Next base: position 544,250 of record JAZKJV010007474.1, on the reverse strand, counting down.
GATGCCAGGACACAACGTAAGATCCCACGTACCCCTAGAAGTAAGCGCATTCATCTCCTCATCCAAGATCTTTTCCAACCATGGTCTTGAAGTGCATTGTGATGATCACGAGTAATAACAACCATAAGGGCATCTGTAAACTGCCTGTCATAGCTGGATAAAGTATCAATGGAAGTAAAATGCGACAATGATATATAGTACATTGGCTTTTTATCCTCCGCAAAGCTATATGAAGTTCTCTTGGAGCATCCAGATCTGCAGTAATGGGGATACTCAAATATGATACATTATCTTGCAAGCAGGGAACATGTAACGGTATCGAGTCAGAATGAACGATGTGTTTCCTCTTGTAGATAACTAGAGGTGGTGGAATCTCCCAGGATATCTCACTGACATACGGAATAAAGTAGTCAGTTTGTTCAAAGAAAATGACATCATCTAAAACATAATAGCGATGACTAGAAGGGTCATAGCATCTATGTCCCTCTGGGTTTGAGAATTGAGAGTAGCCCAAGAACACACTTTTGCATGGGGAGATAATTTATCTTTAGTCTGAAAGTTATGGACAAAGGCACTGCGATCGAAGATTCTCAATGGAAGAGGAAAATGTTCCTTATTAGTATACAAAAGTTAGAAAGGAGTTACCCATTGAGAACCGAAAAGGGGACCTGATTGTTGAGATATGTGATAGTGAGAATGGCATCCCCAATTCATCCTAGGAGCCTTCATATGTGTAAACAAGGTACGAGCAATGTTCAAAAGGTAGCGACGTTTCCTTTCAACTATCCCATTCTGCTGAGATGTATACAGACATGAGATTTGGTGAAGGGCATTGCCTCAAATTTCAGCGAAATTCGGTCGAATTTCTGTCGAATATTGATATCCAGTCGAAATAGAAATTCGACCGAAATGACCGAAATATGGGGGTCCTAGTACAAAAAATGACCGAAATGACCGAAATTTCGATCGAAATTCTATTTTGGTCGGTACCGAAATGGTGACCGAAACCGACATTTAAGGCCTTGGTGAAGGGTCCCTTGAGCAGCAAAGAAAGATAGAAAGGCTTGTTGAGTGAACTCAAAAGCATTGTCAGTCGCAATAGTCTGAATACAATATAGAAAGATGTTTTAATCAACTGAAAGGACTTAACAATTTTATTAATATCGGACCGTTCCTTTATTAAATAGACCCAAGAATATCTGTTATAATCATCCACAAAGACAACAAAATATCTATGATCACTTACAGTATAAACTGGACAAGGTCCTCAAATATCATAATGGAGTAAAGATAAAAGTAGCGATCGACGCAGCTTTACCCCAGGTGGAAAAGAGACATAATGATATTTACCAAACTGACAGTCTTCGTACTCAAATGGCTTCAGGGACGACAGTTTGGGTAACATTTGACAAAAACTCCAGGAGAGGGATGGCCTAGTCGCAAATGCCACATGAACGAGTCAACGGAAAGGGAAACGACGCTAGTAGAAATGGAACTAATATATATCAAGATAGTAGAGGTTGTTCTTCTCATGTCTCCTACCAAAAATCTGTTTCCTCCGAATGTCCTGAAAATAACAATATAACTTGTTAAAGATCACACGACAGTTCAACTCAGCACATAGCTTATGAACAAATAATAAGCTCAAAGGAAAATCATGATCGCAGTAAACTTCGGATAGCCTGAGTTTTGAACCTTCATGTTTGTAAACAAAGTATGAGCCATGTTTAAAAAGTGGCAACGTTTCCATTCCGCTACCCTATCTGCTGAGAGGTATACGCACAGGAGGTCCGGTGAAGGATCCCCTGAGTGGCAAAGAAAGATAGCAAGGCTTGTTGAGTGAACTCAAGAGCATTGTTAGTCGTAATAGTCTGAATACAAATAAAGAAAAATGTTTTGATCAACTGAAAGGACTTAACAATTTTATTAATATCTGACCGTTCCTTTATCAAATAAACCCGAGAATATCTGTTATAATTATCCACAAAGACAACAAAATATCTATGATCACCTATAGTACAAACCAAACAAGGTCCTCAAATATCATAATGTGTAAAGATAAAGGTAGCGATAGATGTGGCTTTACCCCAGGTGGAAAAGAGACATGATGATGTTTAGCAAATTGACATGCTTCACACTCAAACGGCTCCAGGTACGACAACTCAGGTAACATTTGAGAAAAGGCTCTAGGAGAGGGATGACCTAGCCACAAATTACCACATGAACGAGTCAACAGAAAGGGAAACAACAGTAGTAGAAGTAGAACTAATAGATATATCAATATAGTAGAGGCTCTTCTCATGTCTCCCACCAAAAATTCGTGTCGTCCAAATGCCCTGAAAATAGCAATAGAACTTATTAAAGATCACTCGGCAGTTCAACTCAGCACATAGCTTATGAACAAATAATAAGCTCAAAGGAAAATCATGATCACAGTAAACTTCGGAGAGCCTGAGTTTAGAACTCCATAGTCCCAACGATTGTAACAGGAGAATAAACATCGTTGGCATGTTGAACCGACTTCATAGTGGAAGAGGGTCGAGAAGTCGAGAAACTACCTTCTCATGTCAAGTGAGTAGACACACCAGAGTCAATAATGCATGTTTGTGTCGTGGCAGGAGCAAAGTTGTCTATCGCATCTGAGTTAGCAACCATGTGCGCAAGAGTAGTTTCACTGGGAGTAGAGATCTGCAGCAACTGCATTAGGCGGGAGTAATCTGTTGCGAAGAGTTGGACTATCTGTTTGTTGGAATCCTGATCAGAAGGAATCATTGTCCTAGTTGCATTATAGCCAAATGAAGATGCATTATTCACCTAATGTGGGAAACCAAACTTCACCCATAACCATTCAGAAGGATGGTTCCGTCCAAGGTTTACATATCGATATTGACATCCATATCAGTCTCATGTCAATACAATATTTCAACAATATATCGGTAATATATCGTTGACAGTGTTGTAAAAGTTGCCCGACTAGTCTAGTCAGTGGGGTGGCCGACCGAGCACCGACTAATTCCGACTAGGCACACTAATCGACCAATTCTTGCTTGGAGATACCATATTTTTTAATATTTTTTCTTTTTTACAAGCAAATTTATTATAATATGTTTAATGTTTTATTTCAATTCAATTGCTTCTTTTATTTATTATGACAGTATAAAAATGCACAAAATCTATGCAAATATATGCATAAAAACGAGTTATATATTTAAAATAATCATAAAATTCAAAGCCGATTAAAGTCCGACTAAATCCGATTAGTCGCCTGACTGTTGATTAGTCCTTAGTCAGTGACCCGACCGACCGAGTACCGACTACCGACTTTTGCAACCTTGATCGTTGAAATATCGCCCATATCGACGCCCATTTGTGAAGGATCGAAAAAGTGCCTATATCATCATATAGGTATCGATATTAATCCTTTTGGCGATACTAATATATCAATGATATATGAAACCCTGGTTCCATCATTGGCAATGAATACGTTAAGGATAATCCGAATCACGACCACGACCAAAATCACGATCGCGACCACAATCACAACCCCTTCCTCCACGAAAGTTGTATCGGTTGCCTCTTCTAGAGGGGCGAGGAAGGCTGAGTTCTCAGTAGGATGCAGAGAAGAAGTATGGTCAGTAGAAGTCTCAAGTTCCTAAAGGCGGCCAAAGAGGACCTTGATGGCTGGTAAAGTATCAGATCTAAGGAACCGATCCTTCACACTATGACAACGAGGATGTCAGCTAGCAAGAAATCTGTAGACATGCCATTCTGATCTCTCTGCCACCTATTTGGGACAACAGGTCAGTTGAAAGAGGGCAAGTTCCTCATTGAGACCAGAGAGATTGCGATAGTACTCCACAAGAGTTGATTTCCCCTAAGCCACATGCCAGAACCGTATATAGATATCATCAAGATGAGACTTGGTACTCTATTGAGAGTAAGTCTGTGTCAGTTCATCCTACGTGAATTTTACGTATCCTTGTACTTGAGATTCACCACAATGTGGGGCTCAACGTTGTTGATCATCCATGTCATGGCATGATAATTGTCACCTAGCAAGGACTCATTATCCTTATCACTATCCTTTAGTGGTTGCTTTGTAAGAATAGAGATCTTCCTCTAACTGGTGATAGACATCTTGAAGGCCCGAGACCATAACATGTAGTTATCTACATCCTTGCGTTTGATAGAAGTCCCTTGTACATCATAGAAGATGCGGCGTACAGGGGTTTGGTCCAAGGTTTTAAAAACCGAATCAGACATCAAACCGAGTATGTACTGTTTTTTTATTTTTATGGTCGGACCAATAGGATCGACCGGTCGAACCGGTGATAACGTCAGCAATTGAAAAAAATCGAAAAAGACCGAACTGTTGTATTATTGGTTTGGTTCGTACGGTTCAACCGGATCGAACTGAGTTAGACCAGTATATCATACAAACAAATATGAAAAATGCTACATCATATCTTTCGAGGATTTGTTTACTGTTGTCCTTCCAAGTTTTTCCATAACACTTATACCCCTATTTTTAATACACTTGCGTGTGTCCCCTATATTTTTACAAAATCAATAGTAATGACCTTTTATTAGTACACTTGTGTTCCCATTTTATATAAACACACGAATGATATTGTGATTTTTTTTAAGAAAATATAGGTGCACAAATGAAATTGCTTAAAAGTTAGGGGCATAAATATTCTTAAAAAACTCAAAAGGTCACAATAATCATATTTCCTAAAATTTATATAAATACATATATGTGATGTAAAAAATTAATAATTTTTAAAGTATTTAAACTCTATTTAATAACAAGTGTTGTTAATTTATTGATTCTCATAGATGACTATGGCAACATCTTCTTCATTTGTTATTTTCATACGTGGACAACCTCATATACAATATGGGAAGAGAGAGGCAATGGTCATATGGTTGGAAGAGACAAGCGAAAATGAGTCATTGACACATGTGAAGGAGAACGGATAAAGGGGTTACTATACTACGGGTTGGAATGAGACTAGATTATGAATAATTCTGAAAAACTTGTATTTTGTTAATTTATTGAAAATTATTTTTTGTTGAAAAAATGGATGGTCGAACCGATGGTTGGTTCAATCGGATCTAATAAGCGGTTCAACTGGATTTTGACCGATTTGAGTGGTTTTTATTTTCTGAATAAAAACTGGATGGTTGGACTGTTTTTCCTTCGGTTCTTGGTTTAACCGGTGCAACCGGTCGGTTCGGTTTGGTTTTTAAAACCCTGGTTTGGTCTATGTAGGAAGCGTGACCATCCGAGTCATCAAAAAGAATGTACAAGGCGCTGAAATCAATCTAATCCATCTTTGTGAAAGATGGCGTAAATCCCTGGATAGATTGTTGTGGAGCAAAGAAGTACCCTGATGGCAGCTATTGCGGTACCGAAGAAGGCTAAAGGGCATGTCAACGGTGCTGGTCGCAACAGGATGAGGCCTTGAAGGCTAGGCAACGACGAAAAGGTGTCGTTCGGGGCCCTAGATGTGCGCTAGCGAGGCCCTAGCAGAGCCTTAATGATCAGGAGATGACGAAAGAACTTCGTTGGGAGCCTTAGTGGTCAGGCAACGACGACGGAGCACTCCAGGTGGGCCCTACAGCCTAGGCAATAATGCTGGTGTGCTGCTGGAAGCCCAGGCGATGTGAAGGAGCACCGCTGGGAGCCCTAGCGGTCAAACGACGGTAATGTAGCACCTTAGGTGGGCCCTACAATCCAGATGGCGTTGGAAGACGACTTGGCCATTGGTGATGGTGAAGAAAGGCCCCAGGGGCGTGATGATGGTGGAGAGGTTGGAGGCCGTTGCATGGTTTCGAGTAACTACCCGGTCTATACCGTTGCTCTGATATCACGTAGAGGAAGAATTGATAATGAGTGGGAATAATATATTCATGGGGAATGGGGTTTCTTATATAGTGTCAAACACTTGAGGCATGTTGGAGGTAATTACATAAGAAACCCCAATGGGTTACATAACTCAATAAATAAAATACAAAGAATTTTTTTTGACTAAAAAGGAGGGAGAACTCCTGAGGCGGGAGTCACCACATCATCGGTTTCATTAATACAAAAGAGAAGGTTACATCAGTTAGAGGCCCAAAAGTTGTACAAAGCATTACAATACGCGACGATATTCTCCGAATAGAAACGTTGGCTTTTGAAAATGAGGTCATTCCTACCAGCCCATAAAGCCCACAACGCAGCAAAAGGCCTTGAGACGTCGTCCGAAGAACCAAGACCCACCGCTTGAATCGATCTCCAGAAATTCTTCAAGCTAGTGGCCTGCTGCACCCAAGCCAACCCCATCGACCTCCAAACCCGCACCGAAGACCCGCAACCAAAGAAGATATGTTCCGCATCCTCCATCGTGCCCTCACATCTGTCACAGCTCGTATCTGCCACACTAAACAATCTTCCCGTCCTCGCTTTGTCACACAGGCGGTTTCTTCTCAAGCACCGCAGGAAGATCTTGACCCTACTTGGGATCCTGGCCGCCCAAATAATCTTCATGCCTGCATAGAGCTCCTCGTCGCACCCCACAGGCAAACTTCTCATCTTAAGGTATGCTTGCTTAACCGAGAATCTCCCTCCCTCCCACTCAAAGCGATTCGGCTCGCTGGACAGTACCCCCGGCGGGGGAATCTCAGCCAGCATCCGCGTGAGATCATCCACCTGCTGATTCGATAAATCCGCAACAAAACTAGGGGCCCACAACCCTAAGTCTGCCACCTCCGCTAGCAGCGCAGCCCTGTCAACCGCTAAGGCCATCAACCTTGGGAAACGTTGCCCCAGGGCACCCTCCCCCGAGCAGTCGTCCAGCCAAAACCTGAAGAGCTGGCCATTCCCCATCCTCGGTTACAAGGAAGATACGACCTTCGGTAAAACAGCACGAATCCCCACCCAAAGCAGCGTCTCAAATCTCCTTCTTTCAGCTACCAACGCTCCATTGACACCGTAGATGCATCTCAGAAGCCTGGTAGCCAGCGAAGTCGAAGAACCCCAAACCTGCACCGCCCGCTTGGCCAGCGAAGCTTTGTTCATGAGCTCCACATCACGGACCCCAAGACCGCCATCAGAAACCGGTTTAGTAACCTCCTCCCAGCCTACCAGATGCAGCCCAACCCTCTGTTGCCTCCCACCCGACCAGAAAAAGGACCTCATCAATGATTAACCTTCCTTCTAACCCCAACATGCATCAAACGCGTCGAATAGAAAAAAATCGGAATGGCTGCGAGAACGTGCTTGAGGAGGATTAGCTTCCAACCCCTTGACAAAGTAACATCCTTCCAACCAGCTAGCCGCTCCTCCATTCTCCGAATGACAGTCCCAATCCGACTTCCTCATCCAGCCATCAACCAACGATTGCCCCAGATATGAGATCGGCATTCTCCCCAAGGGGCCCCCGCCCACCCAGCAATCCTGCCACTCTCCGCACCGTCCATCCCGAACGGGATCGCCACTGATTTCTGCCTGTTAATCTGCAACCCTGAAAGGCACCCAAAGATATCCACCAGGACCGTTGCGTTGCGGTTCTGCTCCTCCGAGCCCCCCAAAAAATCAGCGTATCATCCACATATTGCAACACAGGAACCGAGATGTCCCCCAGACGGAAGCCCTCGCACCAATCTGCCTCCACCGCGCGTTGGAACAAAACAACCAAACAGTCCACCGCCAACATAAAGAGCAAAGGAGCCTGCGGGCACCTCTGACGAAGCCCCTTTGCGGCTGAAACCACCTACCCTTTGGCTTGTCGTTGACCAAGATCGAGCTCGAGCAGGTAGTGACACATCTCTTCATCCACTACACCCAGTCATCCAGGAAACCCCTCCGCCACAGCGACAACCACAAGAACTTCCAACTGACACAATCATAGGCCTTGGCAAAGTCAATCTTTCAGAGTGCCCCTTTCTTTCTCGACCTCTTCCACTCAAGACAGATCTCCGAAGCCGCCACTAGTCCATCAGCCATATGACGACCCAGGATGAAGGTAGACTGCCCATGAAGCACCACCGAGCCCAACACCATCTTAAGCCTGCTCGCCAACACCTTTGCCACGTTGAGATTCAAAGCGTTGGAGATAGAAATCGGCCTGAAATCCCCTACCCTCAAGGGAGTCTCCTTCGTAAGCAGAAAAATCAAAGCCCTGTTGACCTTCTCAAATCCCCTGTTCCCAGCCCGGAACTCACAGAGAACGTCCATAACTTCGGCCTTCAGAAGATCCCAAAACTCACGGTAAAACAAAACGGGGAACCCATCAGGGCCCGGAGCCCCATCCGCATTCAAACCCCACACCGCCCGCCACACCACCTCCTCAGAGAAATCCGCCACCAACGACTCCGCTTGCCCACCACTCAACGACTCAACGCCTAACCCTGACCACCCCCACCCACTCTCCTCCGCTTGCATCCTGCGTGAAGCCATCACGAAGTGGTCCCTCAAAGCCCCACCAATGCACCTCTCCCCAGACACCCTGACCCCCTCAACCTCGATCTCATGTAGGAAATTCCTTCAAAGAGTGGAAGAACCTCGTGTTAGCATCCCCTTCCTCAACCACTTCTGCCTCGACCTCTGATGCCAGTGAACCTCCTCTTTCCTGTAAAATACAAAGAATATAGCTAAAAATAACTTCAACATCTTTAAAATAGGTTTGATCCATGACGATGAGTGTGTAATCATCATCATTGGAATTATCTTCTCCCTAAGCTACCATGTCAATCATGGCCTTGCCTTTATTTTTTGGGCAATCCATCTTCCAATATTCGGGTTCCTTGTAGTAGTTGCAGACATCCTTCGGATTGATCTTCTTTACTTCGAACTATCCCTTTTGATACTTCTTCGTGATATCATAGCTCTTCTCATGGGTAGTTACCAATTCTAATGGTCCGTGTGTCTCCACAGTTCGCAGAAATTACCTAAGCTATTGTGTCAACCATGACCTTGCCTTTTTTTCTTTGGATTCCATTTTCCAATGTCCGGGTTCCTTGTAGTAGTTGCAAATATCATTCGGATTGATCTTATTTGATTTTAGTTTAGACTATCACTTTTGATACTACTATGTGATATCATAGCTATCAACCCTATTTGATTTTACTTTAGACTATCACTTTTGATACTACTCTGTGATATATCATAGCTACTCATGGGTTGTTACCAATCCCATGGTCCGTGTGTCTACATGGTTTGCAGAAATTATGTGCTGAAGTTCGCTGAGTGTGGAGACTCGAGCAAACTTCTTGTAGGATAATCTCTTCTCATCTAATCAATAAAACTAAAATAACATTCTCATCTTCTATTTTAACATATACATTTATCAAGTCTAAAGGCAATGTATTTTGCTCTTTATGACGGGTATTTTCTTGCATGTGAAATGAATAGCAACTTGGTTAGAAACTTTGTATATATCGTCCATTCTCAACCATATACTTGCAACGAATTTCTCATTGACCCTCCGCGATGATCTAGTCTTCTAGATACAACGTTATCATCGAGTGCGTCTTTTCTTCTTGCAGCAGCAAGTTCGAGGGTAAGCACCTTTGCTTCATCATTTTCAACAGTGCCCAGATGCCATGTTGCAGCACCTTTGCTTCATCGTTGTCCAACAATGCCCAGATGCCATGCTGCTTGAGATGGCCATGCATCTTGACCCATCATAACCCCAAGGTCGTTTCTACTAGTGAACTTAATTTGTGTGGCATCGTCTACTTGCATCAGACAAACCTATGACTTCCATACCAGTTTGCTACGTATAGCAGAAGTAGGCTATACGTCCTTGGAGAGGAGGTGGTGGATCTCTTAATATGATGGAAGAATGTAGTATAGAGTATGTTTAAAAACACTAATCCTATGAGGGTTTGTATAGTACCCTCAACTCATACAAACGAATCCTAAAACAAACATGAATTAAATCCTAAAGGGAACAATATCCAAATACTAAGTTAAATAGGACATCAAATCCAAAACAAACGAAACTTTTGAATCCCAAAGAAAACACGACTTTGCTCTCCAGCGTTGTGAGAGATCATACAACATGCTTTGCAATGTATCGAACTGAACAGACGGATTAGGAGTCTAAGGCATCACAATGATAGAATTAGCATTCACCGATTATCATGCCATTGATGGAGCGGTCCAAGCTGGAGGCACCAGTTATAGATGCGAGTGTGCAAGGGTGGATGATAGTGAAGTGATGTGCACTTACCTTTGGAATGGTTATAGGGAATTGACAATGCCATGAGAGGTGTTTCTCTGGGAAAGTCGAAATTAGAGGGAGAAATCATATGGAATAAAAAATAAACAGACTATTCAGGAAGCCAAGCAAAAAGAGGTCCGAAATTTATCTTTTTTTAATAAACGAAAATTGGGAGATAAAGGCGTGAATAGCACTATGTTTCTGCATATGCAATCATAAACTCTGAAGATATTTGTATTTTTCAACGTCAACGGGCTAGATTTACTTTCTTTTTTATCTTCTGTTTTGATGGAGGAAAGAAGCTTTAGACTTGCATTGTGGGCCTTGACAAAACTATTTGGACAGGGCATTATTGAGCCGGCGTTTTCTAGGCCTCGTTCGCCCATCATCTCTTGCCCCTGCATTGAAATCCCTGTAGCATATATGGAATACGACCGCCGCAATCAGAGCAACCTCCTACATAGGGCGAGCATCGCCGGTGGTTCCTGGTGCACTACATCTGCCGCGGTCCTTGATCTCATTAAAGAAGTTGAAGTGGCAATATCTGGTCGCAAGGGCAGAAGTGGCACTGCTGCAGGTGATGTTGCCTTTCCTAAAGGAAAAGAGAACTTAGCATCTGTATTGAAACGTTACAGACGCAGGCTGTCAAGCAAGTCGTCTGTGACTGGCTCCGGTGGTTCATCTTCACGAAAGCTTCCTCCGCCTGCCGCGCCTGTTTCTTAAACTTGATCTATCCATAAAAGCTGCCTTTTTTTCCACCTGTAAAGGTGATTTCAAGGCTGAGAGGCCACGGTGAAGCTTCTTCCTTCCTAATTACGTTTTTGTCAATGTGCTTTTGCGTGATAAGATGTACGTATATATAAGGGAGAAGCTCCACTTGTACAATTGTGTATTTCGGTAATAATAGTGTTTCTTTCAAGTTTTCCTTTGTAATTCTTGTGCCATCAAACTCATCAGGAGAAGCAGCTAAGTGCAGAAGGTAAAAAATCTGTATTCATATGATTAAATACACACTCTCCTGCCTGCTGGCGTCGACCCCATGGCTATTTACGACCTTTGACTGTGGGACCAGTTGAGTAGCAGCAGCAGCAAATCACCAGCTTGTGATGCCACGGTACCATTCTGCATGCGTCGTCCTTGATGTTTCAGGGATGGACATTGTCTGGCATGTTGGCAATGGGTTTATTTGCTCATCTATTTCCAATTTTTAATGCCTTTTAGATGACAAGCGTTTCGGAGTTTGAATTTCAGTTTTGACATACTGGTTGGATATTGAGCTGAAACAAACGTCTTGTGAGATGCATGCTTGTGCATTGCAAAGCGTAGGCGACCGATGATGGAGATAAATCAAGACAAGAGGGCACACTGCCTCATCCAGTCCCGTCTTTGCCACTGTATCAACTGTTCCTGGCGTGTTAAGAATAACAACCTCATGCTGTGAAAGCTCTGCGTCGGCAAAGTTCTCAACGATGATGAAGACATCTTGAATTAGATGTTTGAGCCAACTACGCAAGTCATCCAGTGTACAATCTTTCCGATTCAGAATTGTGAGCGAAGCTAATAGCACCGGCGCAAAGAAAATCAACAATCCGATCAGCTCTTTGGATTTCGTTTGGCCGTCTAGTGGGTTGGAACTTGGTTGATTCCAATTGGAAGGCTGTTAATCATGCTATGCAGCTGACTCACAGGATGACGTATTGGGTATAGAATGTTTTCATTCAATGGGAGTCGTGACCTCTTTTCGGTTCCATTAAAGAGGAATACTAGGATTTAGTCTCGTTGGAATCAATTTGGTCCCATTCAATCCACTGCTGTTTTTTTCACAATTTTTGTGTACACATCCAAATCGCAGGTGCAATTATTCATCGGCTAGCAACGAGATAATTCAGGTTGAACAGACATGTCAGGATGTAAGGCATCTCAACAGACAGCCCTAAAACATGGAGTGGTATTAAGACTGATGATACAAAGCACCAAGAGAGTATAATCTTTAAAGATGGCTTCTTCATAGGTTCTAGCACTTTTATACAAGATGCCGATTCCCTCAACACCCAATAACTTCGAAGGAGGTGTACCTTTTTAAAATGTTACAATAAATTGTACAAAAATGTTATTAGTTTTGCATAACATAGCATGCTGAGGGGGCATGCAAATGGGCAAGGAAAGCGTCTTTTTAGTATGAGAGTCTATTCATCCAGCCGCATCTAATAAATCACGATTCAGGATCAGTAACACAGTAAAACTGCAGTGCGACCGCAGTAAGCTCTTTACCCGGCTCGAGGAGACTAGTACGCAACACAAATGATCAGATATCACCTTGACCATTCAATCAATTTTCCTCAGCAGAAGTAATTGAGATTCACTGCAAAGAAAAAGTTCTACGCAACCATAGAACCCACATCAGGAAGAGGTGCCTTCCTGGAGCTGCTTCTGTGATCTGCAGCACAGAGGTATGCGCCGATCAATTGGAGAAATATAGCTAGGTGGATAACAAACGTTTCGGCGTCCAAATCTTTCTGGGTATCTCAGGATACAGCAAGTACCGCAAAGCGCAGACTGGAACAAAGGAGGATGTGATGCAAAGAATGCAAATGCGGCAAGGCGTAATGAAAATGGGAAAAAAAAGCGCAAGAAGATTATGCAGATGCTCCATTAGCCTCTATAGCTACCTGTATTTATATTCTATGGGAAGATAGTATTTTCCAAAAAGAAAAAGAATGCCTGGATTTTTTCAGAATGCAGAAATGCACAAAATATAACTCTATCATAAGAAAGGTATTGGAGGCAAGGAAATGAGTACATTTTTCGTAAGCAAGTCTTTATGATATATATGGCTCTGCTTTTAGCCGAGATGATGGCATTGATTGACTAGAAAAAAAGCTCCACCTCTTGATGACAGAAGGATCGTCATGAAGGGACTCGGATGCAATACCAGATGCTATCAGTCTTTCACGATACCTGGCCCATGTAACGAGATACAAGCCACATATGATAAAACTCCCCCCAACAATGCTGGCAACACAAGCAAATTGCACTATGTCAATTGCACATAAAAAGAATACAAAGATAACGAAAGAATAGGAGACATTCTTGGAAAATGACTGAATAATGGGAAGAAATTTTATGTAAGATCAAGGTGATGTATGCCTGTTATAAATGTCAACATAGAAGTGTTCACAGATGATAACAGCAAATGTATTCTAACGGATTCCACTAAAGCCCGCAGTTACTAATGTAATTTTATTCCCCAAGCCAAACAATTCAAAATCAGAAGTGGTGTGCAGTTATGATTTATCATCGAGGAGCAAAATGCAAGTTTATTATAGTTCCAAGCTTAAGAGCAATCCATGAGTGCAATTTTCGTCTGATGTGAACCTATTGTCGCCTTCAGTGCATCCCAATGTCTTGCAGGGCAACCTTAGTATGAAAGCATTTTCTTTACTGCTACATGGTTCCTTCTAAGCTCCAAATGGCGATGTTCTTCCCCCGACATACAAAGGGATGCTATAAATAAAAAAGGATTTTTTATCACTTGTGCTCTTCTTAACTTCTGCAATATCTTATGCGCCTCCCTTTTTGTAATATCAGCTGTGCCCCTGATTTCTTGCAAAATTCACAATTTTACCCATTTATAACATCAATTATAGCCCAAATTCATTTTAACAGAAGGGCAGAACTATGAATTTTGTAAGAAATCAGGAGAATAATCGATATTCAAAAAATAGATGGTTGAAGTTAAGAAGGGCACAGGTGATAAAAACCCACCAAACCACACTACAATTCTCCTTTTACTCACGAAACATTGTTAAAGTCGCTCTCGATAAATGAAGATTCTGCTTCATGTATATGTAGAGATATATGTTATTCTCGTCTGTCCTTTTCGCATTTTGGTTTTCCCGTTGGACTCTTTATGTATTTTACCCATAGGCTACTCTCCTATATAAGAGAGCCTAGGGCGTATGGAATAAACAAGTTTTCTCATTTTCCCAACATGGTATCAGAGCGACGGTCCTAGACCGGAGTTCTCGAACCAAACCCTAATCCTAGCCTCCACCCTCGAGCCCTCCGCGTGCGCGCCTCCCGCCTCGCGCCGCCCTAGGCCCCGGCTCCTGCTCGGTCTCACGCCGCCCCGGCGTCGGCGCTCCTGTGCGCCTGTGTCTGCGCATGCTCCTGTGCGTCGGTGCATGCTCTTGAGTGCCTGAGCGCCTGTGCGCACCCCTGTGAGCCACTACACGCGTTGCTGTGCGCGTGAAGCCGTACGCACCCCTGTGCGTGCCCCTGTGCTGCTGTGTGTGCCCCTGTTCGTGCCCCTGCACACGCATCTGTGTGCATATCTGTGCGTGTGAAGCTTCTGATTTCTGTGCGCGTGCAGCCCTAGGTTAGCGCGCGTGCGGCTCCAGCACTCGTTCCGCGCGCGCATTTCCAAATTAATGGGTTTGGTTGCTTGAGTCTACACATGCAACTAAACCCGTTAATGTCCGTGTAGACGATCATATCTTTAGTCTACTACCCTAGTCTTCCATTATCATAATGTTAGAAAGCAATGGATGGTTCAAATTACGAACTGTGGGCCATGCAGTTCATGAGTATGATGAAGTCGACTAGTAAGAAGCACATTCTTACTGAGGAAGAGCATGCTGAGAAGACAGGGGTCAATGCCTCATGGGAGGCAGATGATGCATATACCAAAGTTTGGCTATCCGGAACATTAGCAATTGAGATTGCTAACGATATTCTCCATCATCCCACTGCCAAAGCAATGTGGGACATCCTGGCTGCCACCTATTCACAGGCAAAAAATGAGACGAAGATTCTGCAACTGCAGCATGACATCTTTACAATCAAGCAGAATGGACGGCCTCTACACTCATTGTACATGTCTTTACGTGGAATGTTTGAGAAGCTTTACAGCTTCATGCCTCTCACAGCCACTCTAGAGCAACAGAAGACCTATCGGAATGCCACTATGATTTTTCAATGAATTTGTTGTCCATTAGCCAACTTACAAAGGATTTACATTATCGAGCAATTTTTGATCCATCTTCTCTCACTTTTCAGGACATCCTTACACGCAACGTGATTGGGCGTGGCTATGAGCACGACGGCCTCTATCGTCTTAGTCAGACCCCTTATGCCAGATCCTCCTCTCTATCTGTTGTATCCATCTCCCCATTACTGTGGCACTTGTGCTTTGGACATCTACCGCTTCAGAAACTGCGTCATGTGTTACCCCAAGTTTCACCTCACATCTCCATCCAATGTGAGGCTTATCAGTTGGGAAAGCACCATCGGTCTACCTTTCCCAGTCATCAGTGTCGGAGTAGTACCTCCAAGTTTGAGTTGCTTCATGTCGATATTTGGTGTCCTAGTCGTGTTCCTGATCATCAAGGACACAGGTTTTATATGGTTATTGTGGATGATTTCTCTCGTGTGTCGTGGGTCTTTCTGTTAAAGAATAAATCTGAAGCGGGGAATATTATCATCAATTTCATCAATGAAGTTCGTAATGTTTTTTCTGCATCTGTACAAATTGTGAGAAGTGATAATGCCTTAGAATTTTGTACTCATACTCTCTCCAATTATTTTTCATCTCAAGGGATTATCCACCAAACATCCCGTGCCTATACTTCCCAACAAAATGGGGTTGCAGAAAGGAAACACCGTCATTTACTTGATGTCACCAGGTCGCTTCTCATACAGAGTCATGCTCCTCATTCTTTCTGGGGTGATCTTGTTCTTACGGCATGTTCTCTCATTAATCGTATGCTGTCGTCTGTCTTAGGTGAGGAGATTCCTTTCTATCTTATTTTTTCCTGACAAAGAGTTGTTCTCCCTCACTCCTTGTGTGTTTGACTCAGTTGCCTTTGTCCACCAGTTGTCTCCAGGGATTGACAAGCTCTCTCCTAGGGCTGTCAAGTGTGTTTTCGTCGGGTACTCCATATCACAGAAGGGGTACAAGTGTTATGATCCATTGCGCATGAGGTATCTCGTTAGTGCTGATGTTACCTTTTTCGAGTCTGTTATGTACTTCTCATCTACAGGTGATCAGTTGGTATCCTCTGACACTACTGAAGCTATATACATGCCACCAACACCATCAACTCTATCACCTCCACCACTACCATCTCCTACACCTCATGTCACTGTTCATGTTTCCCATTGCCATTCCACTATACCCATCGGCCTGCTTCTGCTCATGGTCACCGCTCATCATCTAGCTCGCCTGAGGTATGTCCTGAGAATATTATTAATATTGATGGATCTGATGATTTTCCTGAGCAGGATGTGTTACAAAGGCCAGATGAGGAGGCAGGTGATTTGGATCTACCTATTGCTCTTCGGAAGCAGAAGCGCAGCTGCGCGTCATATCCTATAGCATCTACTGTGTCTTTTGATCGCTTAACTGGAGATTTCAGGAGCTTAGTCATTGCACTATCGACGGTGGATATTCCACGGAATTACCAAGATGCGTTGAAGGATAGTCGATGGCGTTCAGCCGTGGAAGAAGAAATGATTGCTCTTCAGTCAAGCGGCACCTGGAGCCTTGTTACTGCACCTACTGATGTGTCTACAGTGAGATGCAAGCGGGTCTTTACAGTTAAGAAGAATGCAGATGGCAGCATTGACAGATACAAGGCACGTCTGGTTGCTTGTGGCTTTACATAGACATATGGGGTGGATTATCTTGATACATTCTCGACGGTTGCTTGCCATTCCATCCTACGGATCCTCCTCTCTGTTGCGGTTACTCGTGATTGGCCACTATACCAATTAGATGTGAAGAATGCATTCTTATACGGTGACTTATAGGAGGAAGTCTACATGCAACAACCACCTGGTTTTGTTGTTGAGGGGGAGTATCCTAAGGTGCGTAGACTTCATAAGGCTATATATGGCCTTAAGCAGAGCCCCAGAGCTTGGTTCCAGAAGCTCTCAGACCTGTTTGAGAAAAAGGGGTACAGACGTTCCAATGCAGATCATTCCCTGTTCGTACAGAAGACACCCAGAGGTATTATTGCAATTATGGTGTATGTAGACGATATCTTGATTACAGGTGATGATGAACAGGGAATTCAGGGGGCGAAAGAAATGTCGAGTCGTGAGTTTGTCACCAAGGACCTTGGAGTTCTTAGATATTTTCTGAGACTGGAATTCGCCAGAAATCCTCATGGGCTGGTAATGACTCAGAGGAAATATGCCACTGACCTGTTGAGTGAAACATGAATGCTTGATTGCCGACCTGCCACTACACCCATGGATCCCAGTATGAAATTATATGATGATGACACTGATGAGGTGGCAAGGAGAAGATACAGATAACTTGTGGGCAAGCTTCTCTATGTTACTATTACCAGACCCGATATATCCTTTGCTGTGAGTCGGGTGAGCCAGTTCATGGAGCAACCACGTCAGGTACATATGGATGCTATACATATGATACTCGGGTACCTTAAGTCATCTCCAGGTGCATGTCTGCTGTTTAAGAAAGAGAAGGAGATTACTATCTCAGCATGTGCAGATGCAGATTACGTAGGATGTCCTAAGGATATTAAGTCCACCACTGGGTTTGTTGTGTATGTCGGAGACTCTCTGGTCTCATGGAGAAGCAAGAAGCAAACGGTTGTAGCAAAGATCTAGTGCTGAATTTGAATATAGGGCTATGGCCCAGGTCAGTATAGAAATGATGTGGGTGAAGGCTGTGCTTACAGATCTATATATAAAAGTCCCGCTTCCTATGGCTCTGGAATGTGACAATCAAGCGGCTCTATTCATTGCAAATAATCTAGCATTTCATGAACGAACCAAGCACATTGAGGTTGATTGTCACTTTTTTTTGAAGCCAAGAAAAGGGGGATACACTCGATGGTGTTCACCCCAATATATTAAGAGAAAAAAGGAAGGGAAATAAACAAGAAAATAAAAGTAGCCCCCCAGCGTAGGAGGGAAGGAGCCTCCAGAACTGGTGGCCCAGCAACAAAAGAAAACAGGAAAACAAGCACGCTAAACAAGACACCAGTCAACCACCAAAGCCCTCGCACGACAGATCACGTTCTCCAGATAAAACCGCTGCCCAGAGAAAAGGGCCTCATTGCGAGCAAGCCATATCGACCATAAACAAGCCACCGGTGCGAAGAGGCGCCTTTTGTCCAACCGCCTATTCAAGAAGAGGGAGTCGCAGAAGGTCTCCACATCACGAGCAAGCATCCAATCCACGATGGGGTCATCCCACAGCTCCCGGACCAAGGGGCAAAGAAA
Source organism: Ottelia alismoides (assembly GCA_037367405.1). NCBI lineage: Eukaryota > Viridiplantae > Streptophyta > Magnoliopsida > Alismatales > Hydrocharitaceae > Ottelia > Ottelia alismoides. The sequence continues at coordinate 525,780 of JAZKJV010007474.1, read as the reverse complement.
AAGTAAATGGTCCAGGGTTTCCACATTAGAATCGCACAGTCTGCAAATATTGGAAACCGAAGGGAGCAACCTGGAGCAGCGATCGCGCGTCAAAAGCCTCTTTCTGCGGACGAACCATAGGAAGAAGACAATACGTAAGGGCAAGCCCAAGCTCCAGAAGTAACCACAGTCTCGCACCATAGAGTCCGAACGAGGAGGCGAAGAATCAAGCAAGGATGTGTAGGCCTTCCGAGTCGATAAGACACCATCCCTCCAAACCAGTGATCCAATCCGCCAGAGGGAGAATCCGCATTCGCAAGAACGTTCATCAGAGCAAGAAAATCACGGAACCTCTGATCCGAGAAGCTTCCCAGAAATCGAGGAGACCAAGAAGCGTCCTGCCAACAGGAAGCGACGGAGGCCTCCTTATTTTCCGCTAAAGCGAAGAGACGAGGGAAGCGAAATGAAAGTGGCTCCCCCCAACCAGCAATCATTCCAGAAAGAGAAATCACGGGCGTCTCCCAAAACAGGTTTAAAGGACGCTCTGTATTTCAAAAAAACCTCCTGAAGACCACGCCAAAAGGGAGAGCTCCCACACGCAGCTCCCGAAACGCCCTCGCCAGCCCACGCTCGCCCGTGGAGCTCCCTCAAGATGCAAATAAAAAAACTACCATCTCTTGCCCACACCCTGCTTACCCACTTAAGGAAGAAGGCATCATTGATCAGTCTGAGACGCCTAATCCCCAAACCACCTGCCAACTTCTCCCTGACCACCTCCTCCCAAGCGACCAGGTGAATCCCCCGCCCACCGATACCTGATTTCCCCCATAAGAACCTCTTGAAGCAAGACTCCAGCCGATTGCAAATCCCAGCAGGCAACCGACGCGAAGACAAAAAATGTACCAGAATTGCGGCAAGTACCGAGCGAAGAAGAATCAATCTACCTCCTTTCGAAAGAAGCGTCGCGCGCCAACCAGCCAATCTCGCCTCCACCTTCTCCACCACCACACTCCAATCCTTCAGTCTAGGCCTCCCAACCACCAATGGAAGGCCCAGGTACTCCAGCGGAAGGCTGCCCAAAGCAGAGCCCAGAATGTTCGCGAAATCCATAGCCCTCGACTCCGATAAACCAAAAGTAATAACCTTAGATTTGTTACCATTTATGCGCAAGCCCGATAATTCGCTGAAGAGGTCTAAAGTCATCGACATGGCCGCAACTTCCGAATCGCCCCCTTCGATGAAGCACAAAGTGTCATCCGCAAACTGAATTAGCGGCACGGAAATGGCCCCCTTAGAAAAGCCCTTGGAGAGGCCCGCTTCAACCACCCGATCCACCGTACGAGCCAAGACATCCGACGCCAGCACGAATAGAAGGGGGGCCAGAGGGCAGCCCTGCCGAAGCCCCCGACGCGGCTGAAAGCGCCCCCCTTCCAAGCCGCCATTAAGCACAAGAGAGAAAGAGATTGTCGTTACGCAGCGCCGCATCCAGGAGATCCACAAGTCTGGGAATCCACGCCTCTTGAGGACCGACCATAGAAAAGCCCAATCAATGCTATCATAGGCTTTAGCGAAATCAATTTTCCAAAGCACGCCTTGATGGCCCGAGGCTTTCCAATCCGCCACCAGCTCCGATGCAACAACAATACAATCCGAGATTTGTCTCCCTTTGATGAATGCCGCCTGGACGGGGGAGACAAGCGAGTCCAGCACCTTAGAGAGTCTCCTAGCTAGGACTTTAGCCACGATTAAATAGATGGCGTTAGAAATGGAGATGTGTCGAAAATCCCCAATGTCCTCCGCCGCCTACCTCTTTGGAATTAAGAGCAATAAAGCTCTATTCAGCTTATAAAGCTCTATTCAGCCTATCAAAGCCCGCATTTCCGCCGCAGAACTCCACGATCACCTCGAAGACTTCATTGCCCACCAAGTCCCAAAAATCCCTGAAGAAAGCTACCGAAAATCCATCAGGCCCCGGGGACACATCAGGATTAAGATCCCATAGCACCTCTTTAGTCTCCAACAAAGAAACCAGCCTAATAAGCATGTCGCAATCCACCTCAGAGACTGTGGGAACCCCCAAGCCCAACCACTTCCAACGGTGCGAGGGACGAGTCGACATGGCTTCCCTGAAATGCTCCAAAATTGCGGAGCCCATAGCACTATCCCCAACGAATCGCTGGCCATCAACAGAAATAGCACGCAGAGTATTGTTCCGTTTCCTCCCGCTAGCAACCCTGTGGAAGTAAGCCGAATTCGCGTCGCCATGTTTGAGCCATTTGAGCCTGGAACGCTGACGCCATTCGATCGCTCGCTTCTTGTCCTCCGCCACCTTTTTTTGCGCAGAGGAACGCTCCTCGAGTTCGTTGATAGTGAGAGTCCTCTCATTCTCCACAAAGTCAAGTCTTGAGATAATGTCTTCCGCCTCTTTTCTAAGAGCCACCCGCGCCAGCCGCGTCTCCCATTTAAAACGAGCCAATCTCGTCCGCAAGGACTCAAGCTTGTGACTTATTCGAGCAGCCGCAGACCCCTCGATCGAAGTGGAATTCCAGTGGTCAATCACCACGGCCCTAAACGAAGGCTCCAGGAGCCAGCAGCGTTCATATCTAAAGATGCCCTTCAGAGATAGATTCTCACCAAAATCCCATAAAATTGGCGAGTGGTCTGAGAAAGCTCTAGGCCTAGAAGAGACCGAGCAGGAAGGGAACCTTTCCATCAAAGCACCCGAAGCCAAGAAGCGATCAAGGCGGGATCGCGAAGTGCCGTTCCTCCAAGTATATTTAATATCGGAAGCCACCAAGTTCTCCAGAGCCAAAGAATCCAGAGTATAGAAGCCACCAAGTTCTCCAGAGCCAAAGAATCCAGGTTGATTGTCACTTCATACGAGATATGATTCAGAAGGGGTTTATTTCTACATCCCAAGTTAGCTCAGGGGACCAAACTACAGACATCTTTACCAAGGCATTACTTTGAGGGTCGTTCCAGAAGTGTTCGTCCAAGCTGAGCATGATTGACATCTATGCTCCACCTTGAGGGGGAGTGTAGAGATATGTTATTTTATGTTATTCTCGTCTGTACCTTTTCGCATTTTCGTTTTCACGTTGGACTCTTTATGTATTTTACCCATAGGCTACTCTCCTATATAAGAGAGCCTAGAGCGTATGGAATAAACAAGTTTTCTCATTTTCCCAACAGTATATATTGTTGATAGCTAGCAGTAATCACACTTCACCACCAAACCACATTACAATTCCCCTTGTCCTCATGAAGCATTGTCAAAGTTGATCTCGACATACACATATACTGCTTTATGTATATATTATTTTTCATAGCAATCACACTTCTCGTGATACCCACATTACGATTCTCCTTCCTCATGAAACATTGTTAAAGTTGCTCTTGACAGATGCAGATACTGCTTTATGTATATATTGTTGATAACTGGCAGCAATCACACTTCTCGTGCTAACCACACCATGATTCTTCTTCCTCATGAAGCATTGTCAAAGTATCTCTCGGCAACTGCAGATATCACTTTATTCACATGTATATTTGTGACAACTAGCAGCAATCACACTTCACATGATGGTTGGGACGGGATGTCTCTGAATGACCAACTGTACCAATATCAACATACGTTGGAAATTATGCAAAACAATTGTAGAGGAAAGGATGTCACTTCAGGTTAGGAAGGCATCTACTATTCATTGAAAGATTTTAACATTGCAAACCGTTGCTAATAACACTAGTACCCCTATTATTCCATATTTACATGACCATACACAACATCTATATTTAGGCATGTACCCTTAGCGTTAACATGGATAGGTTAAACCGTTAAAATGTCATGGTCAAAGAAATCAATGCGATAAAATTACGAGTTTTTATCACTTGTGCCATTCTTAACTTATGTAAAATCAATTATGTCCCTCCCTTTTTCTAATATCAGTTGTGCCCCTGATTTCTTACAAAATTCACAATTCTGCCCTTTTGTAATATCAATTATGCCCTTGCTTTACCTTAACAGAAGGGCATAACTGTGAATTTTGTAAGAAGTCAGGGGAATAACAACTAATATTGCATAAGATGGGAACAAGTGATAAAAAAAAACATAGAAGTGTGTACAAAACATCAAACAATATGAAATTTATTGTCATTCCTCCCTCTCCATCTTCTGCATCCACCATCCACCTTCGCTCTCTTTCTTCTTCCTCCCTTCTCATAACTTTAGCTCTTACCCACCCTACTTCCTCCTTGACCCACAACTCCAACACCAATGTCTAAATGGACATGCTCATCCCCAAGCACTTGCAATGCCCGCATCACCGCCAAAAGCAAACTCATGCATCCCTGGTGCATTTTCTTCCTCAACAACATCTCAAATTCATACCTACTCTCCTCTCTACCTCTTCAAACCTCACCTACATCATAATATCGCAGGAGGCGCATGCTTCATGTTGCTACCTCATGTGTTTGATGCCATGTATCACCAAGGCGATGAGGAACACATTAGTTAGCAGTGAGGTGACAAGGGCAACCCAATGGTACATGAAGAGGGCAAAGCGCACGGGGAAAATGAGAGGTGGAAGGGGGAAACACTATAGGAGGGAGAGGAAGTGCAGAGAAGGTGGAGAGGAGACAATGGAACTCTTGAAGGTGGTGGACAAGAGTGCGGGTTGGATGGGCAGACGAAGGTGAAGGCACATCGGTGTTGCAGAATTCAATACTCGATATTCAAGAAGAGGTCATTGAATAAGAAACAATCGGTATTTGGATGCCTATTCATAATTTTAAAGAATTATTTTTATATTTTCTTATTTATAAGGAACAATCGGTATTTGGATGCCTATTCATAATTTTAAAGAGTTATTTTTATTTTTTCTTATTTATTAAATATTTTCTATTTCTTCAGTTTCTATTATGTAATTTGGCATCTAGGGTTTCTCCTCTCCATATAAGAGAGAGCTATGGTCCTTTTCATAATGAAGTCAATATTTCTTTCCAAATGGTATCAGAGCGGTTGTCCTAAATCGGATCTCTAGAACCCTATCCATTATCCACACCCGTCGGCCTCCTCCCCTCCTCGTCACCACCATCAGATCCTCGAGGGTCTCCTCCAAGTACGAACCCACTGCCATGGTCTCACAAGTGGTCGGCGCCAGCGGGCCTTCATCCTACCATCGTCGCCCAATTGCGATAACCTAGCACCATCGTCGTGCCATAGTGGGTCCCTGCGGTGCCCTCTCGACGTCGCCCCTTGCCTCCACGAAAATACTCGATGCCACCTAGGGCCCGTAGACCTCTGGGTTTCTCCCCTCAACGCTTCTTCTTCGTCCAAGGACTGTGAGAGGTCTGATTTTGGCTAGAAAAGGGTAATTTCAGGCCTATAAATCACATCATCGACTCTACTGTGAATCAAAAGTTTATGGGAATGGTTGTTGTATGAGTCTGCATGCACAACCTATTCCCCATATAATTGTGTAGACCCATTCATAGCAACCATAATCTATAGCCCCTATCATGTCCTTTCTATGTTTATAGTCGCAGTTGTGTCTACAACCCTAAAACATCTACAACATCAGTTGTGTTCTTTTTACGTCTACAACCCCACTCGTGTCTACAACTCCAGAAGGTGCTGGGTTACTATGTCTACAACCCTAGTCGCATCATTTCTTGACTTCTTCATCATGCCTGAAAAAAGGGTGGCATATCTTCCTTCATTGCCTTCAAGGGTCTTGACACCCATAGTCAAGATGGATGGGAACGACTATGAGTTGTGGTCATGCAGTTTATGACCATCATACAGTGCAATAACGAGGAGTACATCCTGGTGTAGTATGATCTGCCCGACAAGATTGGGGTCAATGTTGCAGAAATCGGTAGTCAGTACTCGGTCATCGAGTCACTAACTAAGGATTAATCGACAGTCGAGCGACTAATAAGATTTAGTCGCCATTAGTCGATTTTGAATTTTTTAAATTATTTTAAATATATAAATCATTTTTATACATATATTATTATATATTTGCATGGATTTGTACATTTTCTATACTATCATAATGGAATAAAAGAAGTAGTTGACTTTAAATATAACATTAAGCATATTAGAATAAGTTTGCTTTTAAAAAAAGCAAAAAAATAAAAAAATAACAAATCTTGATGTAAAAGTCGACCGAGTAGTCGACCGACGGTTAGTCGGATTGACCGACTAATGGTCGACTAGGCCTAGTCGAGTCGGCTACCCCTACGAATCGACTAGTCAGACCGACTAGCCGGTCAACTTTTACAACAGTGATTGGGGTGAATGCTTCGTTGAAGCAAGACAACGTGTATGCGTGTGTATGGCTATCCGGTAATCTGACCACAAAGATATATAATGACATCCTTCATCAGCCCACTGCCAAGGCAATGTGGGACATCCTCGCCGACACTCTCAGGAGAGGAATGAAGTATTGTTCCAACTTCTTACGGGTGTGTCTATAACTCCTATAAAGGGAGGCTTACAACAGATTCAACAAGATCATGGTTCCTTCTACGTCCACCAATCAGACCTCATGAACGATGGTCACATCTCGTGATAGAAGAGGTCCATCTCAATTTAGAGGATGCGGTGTCTGCGATAGAAGATGTGGACGCATGCATCAGTCTTGCACCTACAATCATCGTTCAGGCTATTTCGAGAATACCTACAACGTGAAGCATGGTTATCTCACTTCTGCTCGTATTGCCGAGAAAGTTGAGCCTCATGCCCCTTTTTGCTAGTTAGAAGTTCGATGACCTTGTCTTCTGTCTGCGGGAGATTATGATTCTTATTGTTACCGTTACTAAAGCTCCTTCGAACCCTTCGGATATAACTTATGCCCTTACTAGTTATCATAGGACAGACATGACATAATGGATTATGGATTCTGGCGCACTTCATCACAGTGTTGAGATAGAGCTCAATTCACATCCTACAAATCACTACCCTCAGGCATATCATTTTCTAAAAACCAAGTATGAGGTTGGGTCTGTCAAACTTTAAATCACGAGGCAAAGAACATTTTTCTACTATGTTAAATGTGTCCTTGCTAACAATGCTTTGGAGTTTTGTACCATTATGCTTTCTCAGTTCTTGGAGCGTTGCCATCTCCTTCTACATAGCAAGATGCCACTGACTGTCTCACGTAGCCTCCTAATATGTTCGTGGGATCTCTATAGGGGAGACCCACAACGAACCTCCTGAGAAAGATCCCCCCTCCACCTCATAGACGGCTTAACATCTCCCACGATTGTTAGAGTGGAGGAATCCTAAGATGCAGTGTTGCAGCATATTCTCGTCTGAGCCCAAATTGCATCTCTTTTATTTCCTCTCTTTCAACTTTTGTGGTTCCTAGGACCAAGAGTATAAGCAAGGGTTGATTCATGATGGCAAGAAGCCATGCAAGAATGAATGAATGCATTTCAAGAGAACTAAACATGGGATGTCATGGATAATCAAAAGATGTTTGAACTCTTGGGGCTAGATGGGAGCACATCATAAAGTACAAGGTTGACTGGTAGATTGAAAAATATATGGCCATGTTAGTTGTAAATTGATACAAAAGATATTGTTGCTCCCTTAAACAAATGAACTTCCTACAATGTATTATCTACCTAGCAGTTACTTTTGGATGGAGCTTACAATAAGTGGATGCGAATAAATTCTCGAATAGTGACTTGAAAGGGGAAATTTACATGCAAATACCTCCAGGTTATGAAAGTCTATACAAGTCTTGCAAATTAATAAATCCATTTATACTCTAAAAGCAATCTGCTCGGGCTTGGTTTGAGAACCTACAAGAAGTGATCAAGAAACATGGTTATAAACAACGAATGTGAGATCACCCTCTCGATCACGTGGGAGAAGGGAAAGGTTGTTCTTTTGATTGTTTATGTTGACGAATGATTATTATTAAGATATCAAATTACCATTTAATAATTTTATATATTTCCTATTTTTTTCGACCTCATTATGCAATTTGCCTGACAAGTTCTCTATATATGAGAACGCCATGGTATCTGAGTGTCGATCCTATATCAGAGTTCTCGCACCCTATCAGTGCCCTAGCCCCCACCCACCACCCTTCTCCTCTCTCGCGTGTCATCGCCCCCCGCTTCGGACTCTGTGTGCGCCTCCACAGGACCCTGTGTGCACACACTGGGTTTGCATGCGCTGCACAGGTTGGAGTCGCTGCACAGCAAGATGGTCCACCTAGACCTCTGTGCAACATCGATGGGTCGTCGTAGGACAAACCCAGCCTACCGACGACACCGTTGGACAACGGTAGGCACTCCGCCACCGTCGCCAGTCACCTAGGGCTTGCCACATGCCCTTCGCCAGCCCCGATGGGCACTCCTCTCCATCGTCGCCCATCCATCTAGAACGGGTCTAATTTTGATCGAAAAAGGAAATTTCATACCAATAAATCACATTTTTCGACTCTAACGTGGATAGAGGATTGACGAGGATGGTTATATGAGTCTACACATACAACCAATCCTCTATATGATCATGCAAACTCGCTCAGATCATTCTATTACCCAAGTTGAGTTCCGTTTCGGTCTTCTTTTTCATCATGTCATAAAACAAGGGTGATGTCTTCTTTTCGTTCAGTGCCTTCAAGGGCCTAGCTCCCATCGTGAAGATGGATGGGACCAATTATGAGTTGTGATCATTGCAGTTCTGACCCTTATGCAGTGCAATAACAAGGAGCACATTCTGACAAAGCCTGAGCCGACAGATAAGATTGGGGAGAATGCTTTGCGGAAACAAGATGATGCGCACAAACATGTTTCGCTCTTTGGTACTCTTAGCAGAGATGTCATACATGAACTATGATGATAGGAGTTTTCTTGGCGGCTATCGATCTGGAGTACGAGGTAGCACGCTTACTTCTTACATTGCACTACCATACCTCCCATGGAGGAGGCCTACAATCGTCTCAACAGGCTACTTGTCCCATCACCTGCCACCACACATACCTCCTCAACGATGGTTGCATCTCACGATAGGGGAGGTTCTACACAGTTCAGAGGACATGATCCTTGTGGCAAAGGAGATGGACGTCAGCGTGGCCCCTACACCTATTGCCATCATGCATCGCATTCTGAGGATACATGCTATCAGAAGCAAGGATACCCTGTATGTGCTCGTGTGGCTGAGAAGATTGAGCCTCCTGACAGTTCAACTCCTCATACAGATTCACGCATTGATATTGTCTCCTGTCTGATGGAGATAATGACTCAAGTTGTCAGCACCACTACAGGTTCCCCAGATGTTATAGACGTTAGAGCCTCTTCGAACTCCTCATGTATTCTATGCTTTTACCATTTATAGTAGGGTAGATATAACAGAGTGGATCATGGACTCTGGTACTTCTCACCATCTATGTGGAGACAGAGCACAGTTCAGTTCCTACAGATTTATACCCCTCTGATAGATGGGTTGTCATTACGAACATGGTTTATTTACCATTACATGATATGGGAGGTATATTTGACGCCATCAATGTGCCTGATTTTCAGACGAATTTGCTTCCTATTAGTCAGATCACAAAGGATCTACATTGTCGTACCATTTTTAACCCCACTTCTCTTAGATTTCATTACTCAGAGGCATGGTGGTTGGATGAGGTCGTAAGTAGCGGGGGATATACATATTGGTCCAGTTTCCTAATATCGGTGCCTCTACAGTTTCCACTAGCTTAGTCTTACCGTACCTGTGGCATCTTCGTTTTGGCCACCTACCTCTGCAGAAGTTGTGCCATGTCCTCCCACAGATTTCTACGCGCTCTTCCATCCAGTATGAGACTTGTCAGCTTTGGAAGCATCACCGCTCTTCTTTCTCTAATCGTTAGAGTCATAGCAGTGGTCATTTATTTAAGCTTATTCATTTGGATATTTGGGGTTCAATTCCTGTTCCCGATCACCAGGAACACCGTTTTTATCTTGTTGCTATGGACAATTATTCTAGATTTTCTTGGGTTTTTCTATTGAAAAACAGGTCTGATGATGTGTCAATCGTTAAATATTTTATAATGAAATAGAGAATTATTTCTCTACTATAGTAAAGTTTATTCACTCTGACAATGCCTTAGAGTTCTGCAAGTTACACCTATTTGATTTCTTTAGGTCTCGTGGCATCGTACATGTCTCTTGGCATCCTACACCATACCTTATGTACTTACACTTCTCAACAGAACAATGCTGCCGAACGCATACATTGTCATCTACTTGATATGATCACAACACTTTTGATTCAGAGTCGTGCTCCTCACTCTTTCTGGGTGATGAGATCCTAACTGCTAGCTACCTAGCGAACCACATGCCATCTTCAGACTTAGAGAGAAGGTTACCTTCTCGATTGCATTTCCTAAAAATGATCTATTCTCCCTTACATCTCGTGTGTTTGGCTATGTTGCATTTATTCACCATCTGATGCCAAGTCGTGACAAGCTCTCTCCTGGAGCTGTCAAGTGTGCCTTTGTAGGCTACTCGTACCTAAACGAGTTATTGTTATTTTGAGCCAATCCGACAGAAGTACTATGTTAGTGTTGATGCCACCTTTGAGTCTATTATGTATTTCTCTCCAATATGTGTCATGTTGACTCAGTCTGGCTCTTGAGATGAGGTATATGTGCCTCATCCTAGGACTACACCACCTCCAGTACCTACACCTACTTTTGTGCATACCTCTGCACCACCGACCGTATGTTGGCTCATCTGTTACCACATTTCAGTGTTCGTAGGCCTCACACAGTTCCCCCTGCTCGTAGGCCTTCCCCATCAACCAACACGCCCTAGGTATGTATTGAGCACATTGTTTCTACTTTTTTTTTTAAGGCCAAGAAAGGGGGGAACATGCTTAGGTGCCCACCCCAATATATTAATTAATTAAAAAGAAACAAAACCAATTACAAAATCCATGAATCAAGCAGTTGCTTGTAATGATAACAAACATTCTCCCAGTAAAAATGCAATCCAGAGAAGAGCAAAGCATTGCGAGTAAGCCAGATGACCCATAGAACCACAACCGGAGTCAGTATCTCTTTTTTTTATCTTTTGCATGCCCCATAGAGAGAAGACCAAAAAGAGTCAAAGTTTCAGGTGTTCAACCAGTCCAAACCCGCCTCACTCCATATGGGTGAGGAAACTCGACAACGGAAAAATAGGTGCTCCAAAGTCTCAATTTCAGTACCACATAGGAGGCATCTATCCGAGACCACCTCAAAAAGCTTTGAGCAGCGATCCCGAGTCATAATACGCTTCTTCTAAAGAGTCATAGGAAGAAGCCAATCCTCTCTGGTAGACCCAACGCCCAAATGAGCTCGCAATCCCTAACCATAGAAGCCGACATAGAGGGGGGTGGTCGCCAAACGACACCATAAGCCTTCCGAACCGAGAAAGACGTATTCCTCCAGGTCCAGTGGGCCGCCCCAGTAGAGGGCCTTCCAACCTGCCCTAACGCGTCAAGAAGACGGAGAAACTCCTCCATGAGTTGGTCCGCAGCTCTGAAAGTCAGCATCCGGTTACCATTGTCCTAGCAACCCTGCCACTCCCACATCAGGGTCGATAGCCAAAGCGAACAGACGAGGAAAGCGGCTGCGTAGAAACCCATCACCCGTCCAATCGTCCACCCAAAAGCCAAACGTGTCGTCGTTCCCAACCACAAGGCAGAACAAATCACAAAAGCAAGGCAAGACCTTCAAGATCCCCTTCCAAAACGCAGATTGCCTCTGGCCCGGTCGCAACAAATTTGGGTTCGCAATGGAAACGTCTAAAGGCGACGGACCAAGTGACAACATAGGCACTCATCTTTTCCCCAGATCATGCACACCCATTTTAACAGGAGAGCCTCGTTGAGTGTCTCCAGGCTCTTTATCCCAAGGCCTCTTTTCCTCTTGGGCTGGACAATGGTCTCCCAATCAACCAGGTGAACTATGTGCCTTTCCTGCCCCGATTTGCTCCAAAGAAATCTACGCATCAACTGCTCCAGCCTCCTTATAATGCCCATCGGCATCATGCGAGAGGAGAATAAGAACACATGGATTGTGTATAGAACTGCCTTGATCAGTACCAGCCTGCCACCACACGACAATAATGTTGCCTTCCAATCAGACAACTTTCTCTACATCTTCTCAACCAACGACAACCAATCCAAATCTTAATTTTACCGTCCGAAAGAGGAATACCCAGATAGCTGAGAGGAAGGGATCCAGGTTGTGCCCAGCTCCAAGCCGCAGTATAGAGCCTCCTCTTCCGACATGCCAAACGGAACAACAGTGGACTTGTTATGATTCAATTGAAGACCAGACATCTCAGCAAAAATCTCAAGAGTAATACATGTGCCCCCTGCCTCCTCTTTGCCACCTTCAATGAACAAGATAGTGTCATCCGCATATTGCAATAAGGGGATAACCACCTCACCACATCTGTAACCAGACACAATCCCGCTCCTTCGAGCACAATCGACCATGCAAGCCAGCACAACAGCAACAATTACAAAAAGCAACGGAGCCAGAGGGCACCCATGCCTGACCTCTCTCTACGACTGAAAGAACCCCCCCTAAGGGTGACCGTTGATCAGCACCGAGAGTGACGACGTGGCGATGCACCGCTTCATCCAAGAGATCCAGATATCCGGGAAAACTCTCCTATACAGAGATGCCCACAGAAACCGCCAACCCAGAGACTCGTATGCTTTTGCAAAGTCCACCTTCCAAAGCAACGCATGTTTGCCATTACGCTTCCAATCACAAATAATCTCCGCAGTCATCACCAAAATGTCTCCAATCTGACGGCCCGGAATGAACGTTGTCTGAACAGGCGAGACAAGATGATCGAGAACGTGGTTGAGACGGATCGCGAGCACATTTGCTACAATGAGGTAAATGTCGTTAGAGAGGACTATCACTCGAGATATCCTGAGCCCACAAAATACTCATCTTGTAGTGAGCCCATCGCAATCTCCTTACTGTCATTACTTTGTCACTTCAATAGCATAGAGGTAGATTGTCACTACACTCGAGATATGATTCAAAAGGGTTTCATCTCCACAACTCATGTTAGCTCAGGAGATCAACAACGGATGTTTCATCAATGCCTTAACCAGAGAGCCATTCCAGAAATGTTGTTCCAAGCTGAGCATGATTGATATCTACACTCCAGATTGAGAGGGTGTGTTGAGATATTAGTTATTGTTTATTTCTTTTATATATTTTATTTTCTTTCCATCTACATTATGTAATTTGCCTGACATGTTCTCCTCTATATAAGAGAACCCTAGGCTTCATGAATAAGCAATTCATTATTATCTCTACACAGTTATCATTGGAGATAATGACAATGAAATTAATTAAATCAAAATAAAGCTTGTTCCAAACTTCGAAATTATTGACATGGGAAAGCTCTAATCTTTCTTAGGAATTGGGATAAGCCAGATCAAAAGAAGCCACGAGCATTTACTAGAGAAAATATGTACATGATGTGCTGAAAAAGATTGGAAGTCGGGATGTCATCATGTAAAAAAACCCATCAAAGCTTATCAAAACTAAGCCTCGAGATGAGATCTTGTATGAGACCTTAAAGAGGTGTTACGAGGCAGTTTATAGGACATTCATCTATCTCACTCTTACTAGGCATGGCATGGCCTAAGTTGTGAATGCAGTGAGTCAACTTAGTCACGTTCCAATGGATGCGCACCATAGTATTGTTTATAATATACTTTGCTATCGGAAAAGTATCTAGGCAATGTTTTATTCTTTGCAAAAGGGAAAGACGTCAACATTGAGGCCTACACTGATGCTTACTGGACAAGATTTGTGGATGATCATCGATTTATCTCAAGTTACTTCAATTAACATGGAGAAAATCTCACTACGGAAAAGCAAAAAGTAGACATTTGGTGCCAAATAGTGCCGAGGTTGATTCCTATGCAAGGACACATGCGGTCACTGATAAACTTTGGGTTCATATTATACTTAATGACACATGCATCCAGAGCCATCTTCAAATGAATCTTTATTGCGACAAGGCATCAATCAACACCATTCAACATAACTGTACTAAGCATGTCAAAGTGGATCATCATTTTAAACGAGAAAAAGTGGATGCTAGTCAACTATTCATGTTATTTATCAAGTTAGAAAATCAATTCTTTACATTTTCACCAAGGACCTTTTCACAAGTAACGGAATGGAAGTGAGCAAGTTGGGAATGATTGACATCTACGCTCAACTTAGTAAGAGTGTTGTACTTGAGTAAATTAATCTTCACTATGGATCCATTTAACCCTTTTTTGATGATCAAGTAAAATAGAAATAAAACTAATCGCAAATGTAGTGGTAATTTTCCTTTTGTTGTTTTTCGCTTTTGTAGACTTAAATCATTATAATTCATGTGTAATATTTTGCTTGATTGTTTTTCAATATATAGTGTGTCATAAAGAAAGGCTAGATCCAATACAATAAAAAATGAACATATCATATATAATGTGGAAATTGGCCATCTTAATCAAAAGTGTATGTAGTTTGATGATGAATCTTGTAAGAGCATACGAGAAAAATCGAAGTCCTACAAAAACAAAGTACTAAACACAATTTAGATGATAAGAGCTTAGCCCACTTATTTTGAGGTAGCAAATTCAAGTAACAAGTCCCATGTTTACATGGGAAGAGGATTGGCTTTTGTTGAGAAAAATAAGAGAGTTGTTTATTCCTGGGAACCCTAGCTCTCCTATATAGAGAGACCTATGGGTAAATTACATAAGATAGACATACAGAAATAAAATAACAGAAAATGTACATAAGAACATAGAAATATCTCTACACCCCCCCCTCAAGATGGAACATAGATATCGATCATGCTCAGCTTGGACGAACACTTCTGAAATGGCCCCCTCAGTAATTCCTTGGTAAAGATATATGTTGTTTGCTCTCCTGAACTGACATGAGAGGTAGAAATCAAACCCTTCTGAATCATATCACTAGTGTAGTGGCAATCTACCTCAATATGCTTAGTTCTTTTATGGAATGTAGGATTATTCACAATAAATAAAGCAACCTGATTATCACATTGTACCTGCATGGGTTGAGGTACATTTATATACAAATCTGCTAACTGCTCGAACCCACATCATTTCTATGCTTGCTTGGTCTATAGCCCTATACTCAGATTCAACACTTGATCTAACCACCATCGTTTGTTTCTTGTTTTTCCAAGAAACAATAGAACTGCCAACAAACACAGCGAAGCCTGAAGTAGACTTCCTATCCTTAGGAGATCCTACATAATCTGCATTAGCACATGCAGACATAGACAGAGTGCTCCTTTTCTGAATAGTAATCAAGCACCTGGAGAGGATATTAAATATCTCAAAATCATGTATATAGCATCCATGTGAACCTGTCAGGGCTGCTCCATGAACTGACTCACTCGACTCACTGCAAAGAAGATATCGGGTCTAGTAATAGTAATATAGAGGAGCTTTTCCACCATCTCTCTATATCTCCTTCCGTCGATCTCATATGTATCATCATCATATAACTTCATGCTAGGATCCATAGGAGTAGTAGATGGTTGACACCCAATCATGCATGCCTCAACAAGCATGTCTGTAACATACTTCCTTTGGGTCATCACAAGACCCTGCGCATTCTAGCGAATTCCAACCCTAAGAAATATCTTAGGGTACCAAGATCTTTGGTAACAAGCTGTCGGCCCACAAAAATCTTTTGCCATCTTGACCCTCTGCACATCATCTCCTGTAACAAGTATATCATCTACATAGACCATAATGACAACTGTACCTCTAGATGTTTTCTGTCTAAAGAGTGAATGTTCTACATTTGACCTCTTAAACCCTTGCCTCTCAATCAGATCCGAGAGCTTCTGAAATCACGCCCTTGGACTTTGCTTAAAGCCACATATTGTCTTATGGAGTCTACAAACCTGTTGACACTCCCCCTCAGCAGCAAACCCCGGAGGCTACTATTGCATGCAAACCTCCTCCTGTAGATCTCCATACAAAAAAGCATGTTTAACATCTAATTGAAACAAAGGGCAAACACGTACCATTGCAATTGAAAGTAGGATATGGAGAGTAGAGTGACGAGCCACTAGAGAAAACATGACCAAGTAATCCACGCCGTAGGTCTGAGTAAATTCCCGTGCCACTAATCTTGCCTTGTAGTGATCAAGGCTCCCATCTGCATAGTGTTTAACAATAAACACCCATTTGCAACTGACAACAGATGCTCCAGGAGGAGCAGATACCAAACTCCAGGTACCACATGATTGTAACGCAACCATTTCTTCCTCCATAGCCAGGTGCCAATGACTATCCTTCAAGACCTCCTGATAATTCCATGGAATGCCCACAACAGATAGAGCCACAACAAATCTCTGAAATTCCCCTGTCAGACGATGAAAGGAGACCTGAGAAGCAAGAGGGTAGAAAGCACAAGATCGCTTCTGCTTCCGAACTGCAATAGGTAAATCCAGGTCATTGAGAACCTCCTTCATCTGTTGGCTATTCTCCTGAAATAATTCCTGCATAGATTTATCTCCAGACCCATTGTTAGAAACCATGTTATCAAAACAACCTGGGGCATATTGGTTGACGGGTGATGACTATGAGCAGAAGCAGTCCGACGAAAATAGAATTTAGGTAATGGTGGAACAATGGGCACATTCGACTGGGTAGTAGGAGAGGGTGGAGGAGGTGGTGGGGGCGATGGTGGCGGTGGTGGAACCACAAGTGACTGACTCGTAGTAGGGGGTGGCATGTAAACCTCATCATCTGTGTCTGATGAAGCCAACCTATCACCTGTAGGAGAAATACATCACATACTCAAAAAATGTGACATCAGCACTAATATAGTATTTCCTATGCAATGGATCATAACATCGGTATCCCTTTTGGGTCATGGAGTACCCAACAAACACACATCTGACAGCTCTAAGAGAGAGCTTGTCAAGACCTGGAATTAACTGATGAACAAAAGCACACAGAGCCAAACACACGAGGAGTAAGTGAGAACAACTCCTTCTCAGGGAAGGCTACAGAGAGAAATTTTCTCACCTAAAACAGACGATGGCATGCGATTCATCAAGTAACATGATGTAAGAACTGCACCACCCCAAAATGAATGTGGAGCATGACTCTGAATGAGAAGAGTTCAAGTGACATCAAGTAAATGGAGATGCTTTCTCTGTACAACACCATTCTATTGAGAAGTGTAAGCACAAGGTGTTTGATGAAAATTTCCACGGGATGAAAGAAAATGGGATAGAGCACGAGTACAGAATTCCAAAGCATTATCAGTCCGCATGAATTTCACAGAGGTAAAGAAAACATTATACACTTCGTTGATAAATATTTTGAACGCATTCCATGCTTCAGATTTATTTTTCAAAAGAAATACCCATGACAAACCAGAAAAATCATCCACAACAAAAAGATAAAAAACGGTGTCCCTAGTGATTAGGGACACGACTCGGACCCCAAATGTCAATATGAAATAACTCAAAAATGGAGCTACTGCTCCGACTCTGATGACTAGGAAAAGCAGAGCGATGATGCTTTCACAATTGACATGCCTTGCACTGGAAAGAAGACCCTGGTGAGATCTGCAACAACATATGACACACTTCTGTAGAGGGAGGTGACCAAACTGTAGGTGTCAGCTATAAGGAGAAACTGGTCCTGTTGCATAAGAGGATACACCGATATAGGAAGTTCGGACCAGATAATAAAGATCACCCTGCTCACGGCCACACCCAATCACTCTGCATGTAAGAATGTCCTGAAAAACAAGAGACGATGGGTCAAAAATAGCTCTACAATGCAACTCCTTTGTAATCTGACTAATGGATAACCGATTCATAGAGAAATCAAGAGCATGTTTCTGCAGACAAATAGAAGGCGTCAAACAAATCTCCCCATATCCATTGATCGGGGAATGCGTTTTATTTGCAATCACAACAGGTCTCCCTGGTGGAACCTGTCTATATGTTGTAAGCTGATCTCCGTCCCCGCATAAATGGTGTGTTGCCCCAGAATCCATAATCCAATCAATAATCTCAGATCAGTGACAGGATGTAAAAACAAAAGTACTACATGAGGTACTAGCCGTACCAAACGTATTGGTAGATGCGGATGCTGCTACATCTGAATGACCTCATGTAGACGGTGGAAGCAGGAGACATGATATCCCGCAGTCTAGCTACGAAGTCGTCAAACCGCTGATCAGAATTAGGAGCAGTAGGGGACTCAACCTGCTCTGCGACACGAGCTGGAGCCGGAAAGCCATGCTTGGAATAGCATGTATCCTCGGTATGTCATGGACGATGACAATATGTGCATGGCTGACGAATGCGACCTCCTCTACCACGAGGTCCGCGTCCACGGAACATAGACATAAGGAAATAAAATAACAGAAAAGGTACATAAGAATATAGAAATATCTCTACAACCTTGAATGTTCGTTGATGAATCAACATGTTTAGGGATCATTCCCATCACCAGTTAATAAGATTGCATCAACTCTTTGTTCTTGGTTTTTATACAAAAAAGAGGAAACATGCGAAGTGTTCATCCCACACCGATTATTCAAAGCAGAGAGCATTACGTGACCAATAATACTCGAGAAAAGTCTTAGTTGAATAGTATCATTTTATACAAAAAAATGCTCCCCTTTAAACACAATTGAGTTGCAAGCAAGTCCAAACTCCCATATTCTCGCAATAGGAAAATTAAATTTTTATTACACCAAAAAACAAGAATTGTAGTACTTTGTTCGTAAATGATCTGGTGGTAGTGCAGTGTGTCTACCACCCAAAAGACCAAGGTTTAAATCCTCCCTTGTAGGGGTTGCTTTACGTAGTCGCAACTAGCGTAAAAAATAGTCGAATCTTTCAACATGAATTTGAGCAAGAACCCATTAACCGACCCTACTTATAGTGGGAGAAGGCTTCATAAAAATAAAAAAAACAAGAATTGTAAAGAGATTTCCACTAGTTAGTGTCTGAGGTTTGTAGTATCAAACTACTCGATATTCAATTCAAACCATGTTTCTTTAGCCCTCTCATAAGCGAATAAAAATTGTCAATAGTCTCAATATCCTCATCATAGAGGGAGCACTTGTTATCAGTACCAAAGAAGTGTCTAACCCATGTATCCTTGGTAAAGATTCTTTTACGTCTCAGCAACTCAAAGATCTTGATTCGTTTTGGGGCCTTCAATTTCCAAATGAACTTATAATCCCAGATTAAGATCTCTAGCATTTGGACCGAGTATACATTTAAAAGCTTTGTATGCACATCGCAACGTGAAATCACCGTTTCTCCAAACCCAATGGTCAGGGACTTCCTTAGGACCATCCAAAAAACCAATATCATCCGAGAGTGGCATGCATCCTTGAAACTGCTATTACGAGAAAACCTCCACCAAGATTCAGAAACTCATGCAACCCAATAAATGGCTAAAGCAAACAACCACGGGAAGTGAGCCCAAGGCCTTAAATATCGGATTTCGATTTTGTTTCAGAGAAATTTGATGGAATTTTATTGAAATTTCAGTGAAATGGCTCGAAACCGAGAAAATTCCATGAAAACTCATTTTTTTCTAAAATTAAGATTTCTAATATTCTTTAAGTCAATAAATGAGATAGAAATACACATTTTTTTGCTAATAATAAGCCATCCGCATGATATGTTACATTAAATTTCCATCCAATCGCTCCAACAGTAAAAAAATAGTTTGTTGCTTGGAACCAGAATTAGATTTGGACCAAATAGATGCCATTAGTTTCATCTATTGAACATGAAGAGAGGTGACATGCATAATAATTACAGAGAAAGCATAGGCCGATAAAGAGTACTAGCGAAATGATATCTTATGTAAGAATATAAAGATCGAAATGATAACTTAAAACTTGTATCTAACCAAAATATTTTTCAACTTAGAAATTAGATTAAATTTTAGAAATAAATAGACACACACATATGCACATACAAACACAAATCTTTCTAACATGTATGTCTAATAGATGCATCGTATAGCTTGTGATCGTAAAATATATGTTATACAAGACACAAACAAATCAATAAATGCAAAGAAACCAATTAGCATTCACAAGCACAATCTATATCTAACCTGATAGTAGGTAAAGACTTACAATCACAAGACTTGAAAGTCTGCTAACAACCTAACACTCAGACAGTCACACGTACTCCTTGTAGTAGAGAGAAGCCGTAAGAAAACAAGGCCTTAAATTTCAGATTTCGATTTTGTTTGGCCAAAAGTTCAAAAAGAGAAATTTCAAAATATTTTTGGTGGAATTTCATTGAAATCCTCCTTGGAATGACTCTAAATTTGACTTTTTCCAAAATCTAAGGTTTTAAATATACTTAAATTAATAAATAAAATAGAAATGACAATTATTTATATAATAGAATTATAAATTAAATAAAATAGAATTATAAATATAAGTTTTGAAGTAGGTATTATCTTTATAATCATCACACATGTTGATATGTAGAGCAACATATTGCCTAGAGTCAGAATTATATGCTAAACGGGAAAAAAAGACATGATAATCACTTCTTCAATAAGAATGAGGTGACACATATAATAACTACTAATCAATATATATATATATATATCAAAATAAAAAATATAAAGCTCTTCGGTTAAAACTTGAATCTAACTCTTAAATCTTGTGTCTAATTAATTTGCTTTGAATTTACATCTAAAAATTTAAAATTAACTAAAGAAACTTCTTCAAACATGTAAAACACTCTACCAACTCACACATCGACAAAAAATAAGTGAAAAGTCATCAATATATGGAAATTTCGATGAAAACAAAGCTAGATTCCTTATTTTTGTTGTTTTGCCGAAACAATGGAAATTTCATTGATATTTCGTTAAAAAACTGAAAAAAAAGAAACAATGTAGCGTTTCGATTTTAGTGACCTAGAGATATGAAAATTTCAGAGAAATTCGATGGATTTTCATTGAAATTTGAGGCCATGAACGAGTCACCAATGTCCCTCCATCAACTCTTTATTTAAAGAATATATTTCAATGGTTAAATGGTTCTCTCTGGGATTCAACTATACTACGTTCACATTTGGTTCTACATTGTGTAATTATGGAGTTTTGCAATTATGATAGGACTATATAAAAAAATCCCCCATCTTTTGTATCTCTTGAGAAGTTTTATACGAGGATATATACCTTCTTCATTGGAGTAGACTAATCCTTCAAGACTGTCTCGCACCACGCAAATCGTATTTAGTTTGTTCAATTACAATGTGTGTTTCATATTTCAACATGGTATTAAAACAAGTTGTTTAATTACAATGATCTGCATATCGGAATCGATCCATATGCACCAAATTGCCCTCTATCACCACAGAGGCGGTGTGAAGCTCCTGAATCCATAATCCATTCCGACAAATATGCTCTGTAACAACTAGTAAATACATATGTAGTACCTGATGTGGTGGCAGCTGCTGACGCAACTACCTCTGATGACCCTGAAGGAGCAGTAGATGACCCAGGTGCAGGTATAATCTCTCTCAGTCGTGCCACATGCTCATCGAACCCTTTGATCAGATGAAGGGAGAAGGAACACTAGCTGGTTGAGTCTGCTCTACACACGAGCTAAAGCAAGAAATCCATGCTTGCATAGCATGTATCCTCATAATGACTTGACATGTGGCAGTAAGTGCATGGATGACGGAATCGACTACCCCCTCACGTGTCACGCCCTCGATACTGTGTAGAACTTCCTCTATCACAAGATGCAGTCATACTCCATAGTCAGGAGGTATGTGACTATGAGTAGCACCATCAGATGCTATAGGAGCCTACTCAATCTGCGATATGCCCCCTCTATTGGAGGTATAGTAGCATCAACAAGGATACGTGATCGACATACATCACATTCGGGATCAAGAATTGCTTGAAAGACTCCAGTCATCACCGAATCTATGTAAGCCTTGAGTTTTTCTAGCAAAGCAGTCAAGCGAATGAAATCATGAAGCTTCTCAAACATGCCTTGAGAGAAGTGTAAAGGGTATTAAGAGGACGCACATTCTACTTAGATGTGAAGTATTATGCTGAAGTTGCAGTATCTTCGACTCATTCTTCACCTGTAAGTAAATAGCGACGAGGATGTCCCACGTCACCTTCGTTGTGGGCAGACTCAGAATATCATTGGTTATCCCATGGACACCATCCCGGACATCCAGGCACGCAATATGCATCATCTGCCTCCAACGAGGCATTAACCCATGTCTTGTCGATTGATTCGTCCTACGTCAGAATGTGCTTCTTACAGTTGCACTTCAGTAGGCTCATGAATTGCATAACCCATAACTCATAATTAGTCCCATCCATCTTGACAATGGGTGCTGGATCTTTGCAAACACCCGAGGATGGGACGTCAACCGTAGAGTCGACCTGTTATCTGAAATGATGACGATGGCTACGATGACTGGGGTTGTAGACAAGGATGAGCCGTCTACACAGACATATGGGAAGACGGTTGTGGGTGTAGACTCATACCAGAACCCCTTCCATCTGTTAGAGGCGTCTCCTGGTAACGAGGGTGGTTTAGATGATCAAAAACCACCCTAAAAACTTCTAAATCAGATTGAACAGTGAATTAAATCGCTCCTAGAAACGAATTCGAAGCCTCAACGGATGGTGATGGTGACCTCGAGGGTGCCACGAGGGTTGGCGGAACCCCAGGGCTCTTGACGGAGGGTAGGGAACCCTCATTTGGCGGCAACGGCTGCTACTGTAGCAGTGACGGTGGTGTCGGTTGATGGCTGCTGTAGCAGCGACGATGGTGGCCGCAGGTGGTGCTAGGGCTTTGGGGGGAGGGGACGGCTAGGACACAGGCTCTGGTCTACGACTGTCACTCCGATACCATGTGGAAAGGGAAAAAGAAAGTGTATTGTTCATTGCGACCCTAGGGCTCTCTTTTATAGGAGAGAAGCCCTATGGAAAAATTACATAAAGTAGACAGAGGAATAAGAAATATGAATAAATAACAAATAAACGCAACTATCTCAGCACTTCCCAAAGTTGAGTTTCCCTAGACCCTATGGCATCACATAAAAGGAGCACGAGTTTGTCCTTTCGAGCTTCAAGCCCATTGATACTTTTAATTTTTTTAAGCCAAAAGAGGGGGTAACACTCGAAGGTGTCCGTCCCAAGATTTTATTAAAAATTAAAGCTTAAGAAAAAAGTACAGAAAACAGAACTACAGAACCCAATCCTCCACTAAAATTGCAGAGTGCACCAGAACATTTTCCTTGTAGAATCTCTGACCCGAGAAGAGAAGCGCATTCCTCGCCAACCAAACAACCCAAACAACAGCAAGATGCTGTAGTAGAGCCCGGCGATGACGATGTCTGTTCTCCCACCATGGAGATCCAAAAAGAGGGCATGCTATCCAACAAACCCACTCTAGGCCGGCCGCAACCCAAATTGTTGTCGTCTTCTGTCACCGAAAAAACAGATGATCAAGAGATTCTATCGCAGCGTCACACAGGAGGCACCTATCAGAGACAACACCCAGGAGCCTAGTGCAGCGGTCTCTCATCATCAATCTTTGCCGCCTGAACAGCCAAAAAAAGAAGCCAATCCTCTCAGGGAGACGGAGGCCCCAAAAGAACTTACAGTCCCTAACCAGATCGTCGGAGCTCGAGGGGAGCGGCCTACGAATCACACCATACACCTTCTTGACAGAAAAAGGCCCTCCACGCCAGATCCAATGATCCTTGTTCCCCGCAGACCCGCCCGTATCGCGCAAGGAGCAAGCAATTGGAGAAGCTCGTCAAGTTAGGCCCAAGAGGTCGAAGTATGGAGAAAAACAAAACAAAATTCCACAAGATATGGTTGTTGTGCTAGATAGCCTAAATGCTTGATCTAAATGCTATGTTAATTCCAAAACTAACTCATCCTCTAATGCTCAATTAGCAAGTCAAACCGCTGTGAGCTTTCTCCGGACTTTCTTTAGCCATTTCCTCCTGAGACCTATCAACTCTCAGTCCCCGATCTCTGCTCTCGAGAGAGAGTTTGCATGTCTGCTTGACGTGAGGGATAGTGTCCAAAATATTTTCTTCCCCATCTTTGAAATTCAGTTTGAGCGGATAATAAGGGAAGTAGGGGGTTATTGGGGGAAGGCCAACAAATTTTAATGAAAGAAAGACCTCCCTCATTATGGAAAACTTACTATTTCATACTTATTCTCCTAACTTGGCCATTTATTCTCATGTCTACGATAAGCATCAAAGTAAGGAGGGAGAGAACATAGCATTTCTTTTCTTTTGCATGAGAACACTCACGAGTGTATCTACCATCCATCGTAAGTATAACTATTTGTGGCCCCCAAATGAAATCTCCTCTTTGAGATTCATGTATAAGAATTCTTCTTGGCCCCCAAAATGAGGTCCCTATATCAGAAAACTTCGTTCTTTGAGATCCTCATATGAGAAAAGCTACTTTTGATACTTCTGTAAGGGAGAGTCCCTTTCTCATAGGTTTGTACGGAAAAGAGTCAAGATCTTCATATGATAGAGGGCACTCTACTTTAAATGTTTGATATCAACTACTACTATTTGGTAGACATCTACTAACACTCCAATCTATTTGTTTGCAGTTGATCATCATCTTCGAGTATCCACTCCAAGTTTATCCAATATTATAAAAAATAAAAGACAGATCGAGGTGGTTTTCTTATAATCTTGGCGAGATATAGCCTAAAGGCGGTCGAGGCCTAAGCCTCATTATTTCCCCCTAAAAGTATGTAATTCAATCAAAATAATTAATTACTATAAACCGAGCAATTTTATAACACAAATCTCCATATATTTAAAGCAATTGTAGGATTTAAGGTGTAATTCTTCAATGCCTAAGATGAGCAGACAAATTTTTTTTGTGGCTCAAAAGAGGGGGAGACACTCGACGGTGTTCACCCCAATATATTAAAATTGCTAGTGCTAAACTAGTTGTAGTAAAATTGTTGGGAAAATTGAATGGCGTGATCTATTCCATAAGCCCTAGGCTCTCTTATATAGGAGAGTAGCCTATGGGTAAATTACATAAAGAAGACAACTGAAATATAAAATAACATAACAAAGAGGTACTCTATATGCGTCAACACTCCCCCTCAAGATGGAGCATAGATATCAATCATGCTCAGCTTGGACGCACACTTCTGGAATGGGCCTCGAAGTAATGCCTTTGTGAAAATATCAGCAGTCTGATTCTCTGATGTGACGAGAGATGTAGCAATGAACCCCTTCTGAATCATGTCACGTATGTAGTGACAGTCAACCTCAATATGCTTGGTCCTCTCATGAAAGGCTGGGTTGTTTGCAATGAACAAGGCGGCCTGATTGTCACATTCCAACATCATAGGAAGCGGTATATCAAGACATAGATCTGTAAGTAAAGATTTCACCCACATCATTTCTGTGCTAGCTTGGGCCATAGCCCTGTATTCGGATTCAGCACTGGATCTAGCTACCACTGTATGTTTCTTGCTCCTCCATGAGACTAGGGCGTCTCCAACATAAACTGCAAATCCTGAGGTGGACTTCTTGTCCTTAGGGCATCCTGCATAGTCTGCATCAGCGCATGCTGTGATAGCGATCTCCTTTCCCTTCTTAAATAGCAGGCCTGCACCTGGAGATGATTTTAGATATCTCAGAATCATGTGTATTGCATCCATATGGACCTGACGTGGTTGCTCCATGAACTGGCTCACACGACTCACTGCAAATGATATATCAGGTCTAGTGATCGTGACATACAGTAATTTGCCTACCAGTTCTCTGTACCTTCTCTTGTTCACCTCTTCTGTGTCATCATCATAGAGCTTCATGCTGGGATCCATTGGTGTCGTAGCAGGTCGATACCCTAGCATACCTGTCTCACTTAATAGATCTGTAACATATTTTCTCTGCGATATTACTAATCCATATGGATTTCTAGCAAACTCCAGTCCCAGAAAATATCTAAGGACTCCCAAGTCCTTGGTGACAAACTCGGTTCCCAGCCTTTCTTTTGCCTGCTTAATGCCCTGCTCATCATCTCCTGTAATCAAGATATCATCAACATAAACCATGATTACAATGATACCTCTAGCCGTCTTCTGCACAAACAAGGAATGATCAGCATTGGAACGTTTATATCCTTGTTTCTCAAAAAGATCTGAAAGCTTCTGAAACCACGCTCTGGGGCTCTGCTTAAGGCCATAGATGGCCTTATGTAACCTGCATACCTTGGAACACTCCCCCTCAACAGCAAACCCAGGTGGCTGTTGCATATAGACTTCCTCATGCAGTTCGCCATATAGGAATGCATTCTTCACGTCCAGCTGATAAAGCGACCAGTCTCTAGCAACTGCAACTGATAACAAGATCCGCAGAGTGGAATGACGCGCCACAGGCGAGAATGTGTCAAGATAATCCACCCCGTATGTCTGTGTGAAGCCACGTGCAACAAGGCGTGCCTTGTACCTGTCAATAGAGCCATCTGCATTGTGCTTCACTGTAAACACCCACTTGCAGCTTACCGGGCTGACATCTGGAGGTATAGGAACCAGGCTCCATGTGCCTCTGGACCGAAGTGCCGCCATTTCCTCTTCCATTGCTAGCCGCCATCTAGCATCCTGCAAAGCATCATGATGATTCCGTGGAATGCCTGTGGCTGAAAGTGCCAATGCAAATGTCCTGAACTCTCCAGATAGCCTCTCAAAAGACACGGCTACTGATAATGGATATTTGGTACAGCTTCTCTTCGGCTTCCGTAGAGCAATTGGAACATCCAAATCATCTGTATTCTCACCATGCTCCTGCAATACATCCTGCTGAGAAATGTCGTCCGATCCATCAACATTAATATTTTCATTACATACCATAGGCGAGCTAGTTGACGGGTCAGGACCATGAGCTGGAGGAGGCTTGCGGGTGTAATGGAATGGTAGTGGAGATACTAGCGGTGGCGGTGGTTGTGGCGGTGGCGGTGGTGGTGGCGGTGGTGGTGTTTGTGGCGGTGGTGGTGGTGGTGTCATGAATATGGCATCAGGAGGTATAGGTGGTAGCTGCATGTCTCCAGATGCTGAAAAATACATAACAGATTCAAAAAATGTAACATCTGCACTGATCATATACCGCCGACGCACTGGATCAAAACACTTGTACCCCTTTTGAGTTCTGGAGTACCCCACAAAGACACACTTGATAGCCCTAGGAGAGAGCTTGTCAGTACCAGGCGACAACTGATGGACGAATGCGGCTGACCCAAACACACGAGGAGTAAGAGCGAACAAATCCTTGTCTGGATAAATGAGTGAAAAAGGAATCTGTTCATTCAAGACAGACGAGGGCATACGGTTGATTAGGTAACATGCAGTAAGAACTGCATCACCCCAGTAGGAGTAGGGAGCATGACTCTGTATAAGAAGAGATCTTGTGACATCAAGAAGGTGACGGTGTTTTCTTTCAGCAATCCCATTCTGTTGAGATGTATGAGCACAAGAGGTTTGATGAATAATCCCTTTTGAGGAGTAGTAATTGGCCAAAATGTGGGTGCATAACTCTAAAGCATTATCACTTCTCACAAGTTTGACAGATGTGGAGAAAACATTTTGAATTTCATTTAGAAAATGGATAATAATATTTCCTGCTTCAGATTTATTTTTCATAAGAAACACCCATGACACTCTCGAGAAATCATCCACAAATACAATATAAAACATGTGTCCCTGATGATCGGGAACACGACTCGGACCCCAGACATCTATATGAAACAACTCAAATTTGGAGTTACTACTCCGACCTGGACGACTGGGAAAGGACGACCTGTGATGCTTTCCCAACTGACATGCCTCACACTGGATAGGTGTGTGAGAGAGACCATAGGGTAGAACTCGACGCAACTTCTGAAGCGGTAAATGACCAAAACACAGATGCCATAGGAGAGGAGATACTTGTCCAGCAGGAGAGGAAGTGGTTCCGGCAAATGGGGTCTGGTTCAGACGATAAAGGCCTCCTTGCTCATAGCCATGACCAATCACGTTGCCCGTACGGATGTCCTGAAAAATCAAAGAAGATGGATCAAAAATAGCTCGACAATGGAGATCCTTCGTAATCTGACTAATTGACAACAGATTCATAGAAAAATCCGGTGCATGTAGGACATTCTTAAGCTACATAGAAGATGTCAATCTAATCTCCCCCTGACCAATGATAGGGGAATGCGTGCCATTAGCAATCACTACTGTCCGTCCTGGAGGGATCTGAGTGTATCCTGTAAGTAGACTCTGGTCGCCACATAGATGATGTGTAGCGCCCGAGTCCATGATCCATGGTAGTATATCAGATCTACTACTGTGGAGTGCAAGTGTACTACCTGAAGTACTAGTAGATGCAGAGGCAGAAGCAGCAGCATCAGTATGACTCTCTGTAGTCGGTGCTGGACCAGATGGTGGGATGATGCCCTTGAGGCGGGCAACTAGATCATCAAATCGTTGATCCAAGGTAGCAGCAGATGGGGGCTCTATCTGCTCAGCGGCTCGTGCAGATGCAGGGAATCCGTGCTTCGAATAGCATGTGTCTTCATTATGTCCGACTCGATGACAATATGTGCATGTTGGCCTGGTGCGGCCACCCCTTCCACGAGGTCCACGTCCACGGCCCTGGTGATGAAAACCGCGACCTCTGGTTGCTGCCATGGCTGAAGAATTCTGACTTGCAGCAGTTGAGGGAACTGTAATCCGATTCAGTCTATGGAAGGCTTCCTCCATTGGCGGAATTGTAGAGTCGGCCAAAATCTGCGATCGTGCTGCCTCGTATTCAGGATCAAGTGCAGCTAGGAACACGCCCACCATAGTAGCGTTCCTGTATGTCTTCTGCTGCTCTGGCGTGGCTGTCAAGGGCATGAAGCTATATAGCTTCCCAAACATCCCTCTCAGTGATGTATAGAGAGAATGTAGGGGGCGACCATTCTGCTTGATGGTGAAGATATCATGCTGGAGTTGCAGAATCTTTGTTTCGTTCTTCGCCTGGGAATATGTGGCCGCCAGAATGTCCCACATATCCTTCGCTGTGGGTTGATGGAGGATATCATTGGCAATCTCAATTGCCAACGTGCCAGATAGCCAGACTTTGGCGTATGCGTCATCAGCCTCCCAGGAGGCATAAGTTCCAGTCTTCTCAGCAGGCTCTGGTTCGGTAAGAATGTGCTTCTTACCCGTAGACTTCATCATGCTCATGAACTGCATTGCCCACAGTTCATAGTTGGTACCGTCCATCTTGACAATAGGCGCTGGACCACGGAATGCGCCAATAGATGGGATATCTGCCTTGCTCTCTGACATATTGAAGATTGAAGACTGGAACGATTGACAAACAATGTTTCTTGTCTACAATACCATAGATGGGGGTAGTTGCATGTGTAGACTTCAAGCAACTATCCCCATGAAGACCTTCGTGTTAAGCCCTACACGCACGCAGGGTGCACAGGTGCGCACGCAAGATGCACAGGTGGATGCACAGGAGATGCGTGCACGCAAGATGCACTGGTGCGCTGGATGCACGCTGGATGCACGCTACAACGCGCACGCACGCAGGGGATGCGCAAGAGGCGCACCGGCAATGTACAGGCGACGTACTGGTGGTGCGCTAGAATGCGCAGGAGGCGCACAGGAGATGCGCAAGGCTGCGCAGATCACAGGGGGTGCGCAAGGATGCGCACAGGCGAGCGAAGCGCACAGCCCGCGTGTGCACGATGCGCACGGTGGAGGCGCACAACACGGGTGCGCACGGTGAAGGCGCACAGCACGCGTGTGCGCAGGTGCGCACAGAGAGGGCGGCGCCGATGGAGCTCGGGCGGCGCCGATGGGGCGAGAAGAAGAAGGGGGGGGGCGGCGGGTGTGGTGGGGTTAGGGTTAGGGTTTCGAGAACTCCGGTCTAGGACCGTCGCTCTGATACCATGTTGGGAAAAATGAATGGCGTGATCTATTCCATAAGCCCTAGGCTCTCTTATATAGGAGAGTAGCCTATGGGTAAATTACATAAAGAAGACAACTGAAATATAAAATAACATAACAAAGAGGTACTCTATATGCGTCAACAAAAATACAAGACAAAATATTGATCACACAGCATAAATAAGTTCCATTTTTTAATTATTGTAAACGCATGCATAAAAATATTGCCATACACTTCATCATGACTAGTCCATGATCCACAATAATTTCAGATCTATATAAGAGTTCAACCCACATTCCACTTGAACAGTCAGTTAGATGTTTTAAAGTACAGTAAATATGGACATATGGTGTAAAATTGTATTGGTATGTTCAATATAAGCAATCCAAAGTACAGCTAAATGTAACTTTTTATGATAGACCATAGTTAAGTGTAATTAAAATAAGATAAAAAAAAGAAAATAAGGACAATCCCTCATCATCTCCACCGCATAAAAAATAAAGCTTCAAAATATCAAATAAAGTGTCAACGCCTTCAAAACAAAGAAAAGAAAATAGCATCAAGTAGACACGATCTCACAGAAATATTGAGAGGGACAACGATGGAAACTAAATGTACTAAACAGAGTTCTCGACAAAGAAAATATAGGAAAAAGAGGGCTGGAGCTTGACTATATTGTAAGTACAAGTCACTTGAGGCACTTAAGTGCTATCTCCTCCCAGCGCGTCTCCTCGCAATAGTGACTACTTCAAGCAGGTCTCCTTTTAGCTTCTTAGAAGATATATCAAATGAATATGTGCTGATTTTTTTGTAACATGCTACAATTTTTCCAGTTCTAATTTGACGGAAGATGTAAAATTATGGATCTAGATGGGATTCACATGTTTACTTCGAATTGCTTAGTTATGGGATTTAGGTGTGCTGGTGGGACTATATAAAACGCCACTAATCTCTTACATCTCCTGAGAAGTTTTATATGAAAATACAACCCGTAGATTCCCTCCTTCCGTGTAGTTGGGTGATCATCACCGTCACAATCCACTTAAATTATGTTTTTAACTTGATGGATGCACATATTTCAAATTTCAACACTCTTGTTGGATAAAGTAAATAGATGATTTTAATTACTGAAATCCATGCAGGTAATATTAGCCTCTATGTTGAAAGTAAATTCCTCGAATTATTTATTATGCACTGACAAGTGACAGACAATTGAATTCAGTAGTGAGTAATAGGGATATTAATAGAACTAGTAGGAAGACTGACATCAGAGGCTATGGAACAGGATAGCTAGTCAAGAAAATGACAACGTGAGCAAACAAATAATTCAAGAAATACATGCATTTCACTAACCTTCCCAAATAAATGGGACTACCAAGGATAAGTCCTGATAATATGGCAGAAGCTACAGGCTGAAGAGGATTATACAAAGCCACTAGTGCAGGCCCCAAAATCTTGTTACACCATGTCAAGAGTCCATAGTTGAGAGCAGACGCAATTGTTCCCTGGAAAACAATTACAATATCTAATAAAAAAACAGGGTTCTCTAAATTTACAAAGACATGATATTGACCTGTTGTAGAATATGATTGAAAAATATACAAAGGATGCACACATCAGATAAAATATGCAATCTGAAGTCATTTGTCCGATTTTTACAGGTCAGCGGAATCTGCAAAAAAATCCGGATTCCGGTAGCCATTTATTTGGTACCTCTCAAGGGACGGGAACTGCTATTTTAATCCTTCTGGGGGTTCCACTCACAAACGCAAAGCTTATGCTTACCTGATGTCCCATCATAATTTAGCTATTGCACTTATGAGCACATATTCCTCCGGGGGTTGATTAGGATGTGGACATAAAAGTCTTTATGACACAATCGATAATTTGATTCATTTTCAATTAGGCATTGCTCTAGCCTCTTTAGGGGTTATTACTTCTTTACTACCTAAACATGTGTACTATTTACCTGCTTATGCATTCATAGCACAAGACGTTACTACCCAAGTTGTGTTACATAATCATCACGAATATATCACATGGTTCATCATGATAGGAGCCTTTGCTCATGGAGCTATATTTTCATTAAAGATTTCAAACCTTGTAATTGAATAATACAAATTTATATTTAAGACAACAAATAGGAAGCTTATGAATAGGTAGATGACCGCGACAAAAATATCATAAATGGAGATGAAGATGATCTAGGAAAGAAAATATAGCTGGCACGAGGAAAATTCTTGAGTGATGTCGAGAAAAGAAATTTCCTCTGTGGCAAACAAATTTTTTCCTCTTAATATTGCTTACATCGTATTTCATGCATGTGTTACTAATGACACATTTTTTCACCACTACATAACGTATTTCAATGATGTGTTAGCTAGTATATGTCGAAAAGGTGGTCCTTTTACGCATAAATTGTGCCCAAATTTCAAATTATCAATGTTCCGGTGAAGCATATACTAAGGAAGAAAAGTAACACTTCTACTACTTGTTTCAAATTCTGATCAAGTATTTGATAAGTTAAAGCTGTTAGCGATGACGGTTGAAATAAATCGATTATACTATAGAAGTCTTGGTTGTTTCAAGTTATCGAGCGAACTTGTAATAATCTAGTTTATAGTGTTAAGAGTTATCTTGTTATTGGGTTATTTCTCTTTATCTATTTATTGAGTCTTGTAACTCCTTTGGGGCCTCTATGTAATTTTCTCTTTTTCGCTCTTTACGGTTTCACGCTATATAGAAAACCCTAGATCCATTGAATAAGACACACAATTTATTCTCTATCTTCTTCTCCACATGGTGTTCAAGCAACAGTCCTAGACCGGAGCTTGTACCCAAAGAATCCGCTGCCATCGCCAACCCTTCTCCGATCACAAGATTCAGTGTGTGAAGCCTCCAAGCGGCCACATGACTCTCGTGATTTGCTACCAAGGGCCCTAGGTGGCAACCAAGAACCCTAGCAGGTCCCACGCTCACCGCCATAGGGTCTAATTGATCCTCCGATTGTCATCTGGTGGGTCCAATCCTCCCTCCGATTACTGCCAAAGGGTCACATCAACTTTGCGATCGTCGTCAAGGGCCAAACGATTCCATGTGATCATTAATAAGACCTCCATTCCTCCATGAAATCGTTCCTAAAGGGGCTTATAGCTCTCGAAAATCATTGTGTGAGGGTTCAAGCGCCCTCTTAAGCCTCTCACGATTTGTAATAAAGGGCCCATGCCCCTTCCTACTACCGTCTGAAGCCATAACGGTCATCACCATAGTTGCTAAGAACTCCAAGGTTGTTCCGATTGCCACCACTCCTTAGGTGTCGTTCGGCACAAGGGTTGCCGGCGGGTTAGGGGGGTTTACCCCCCTTAACCCACATCCCCCTCTCTCACTGTGGGCCCCACTTTATTCCTTTTTAAAAAATTAAGTAAATTAATTTCACATCATCAATCCTATCAAAAAATAATATAGTATACCACCATATCATATAAAAATTATAAACTACTTCACTTCTACTCACTTTTCCAAACTTCAATACAATCACATCACAATAACTACTCACTTTTTCAAACTTCAATACAATCATATCACCCCAAACCTACTTCTAACCCCCAGTTTAACCCTCTATCCAAACACCAAAACACAAAAACGGGTTACCCTCTACCAGTTTAACCCGCCTTAACCCACCAACCAAACGCACCCTTAGGGATTTAGCCCTTGGACATTTTGCCCCTTCCAAGCGTGTACATACATAATTACAATAAATCATCCCCTTCATTGATTTTACTTTTTCTCTGACAGTAATGGCATCCAACCTTATCGAGACCAAACTCATGCACACTATTTTATATGATGGTACGAGAGACTACTATCAAACTCAAGGGTGTCGAAACCTACGTCCTTTGGTCATGTGCTTTTAAGGTGTTCATTGGTGGTCAAAGGAAGATCTCTATTCTAACAAAAGGATCCTCTCAAAAGAAACTGACAAGAACTATGAATCCTAGCTTGGAGATAATTAACGGTTCATCACGTGGATGAACAACTGCATAGAATAATGTATTGCAGTTACTGGGAAAAATGAAAGAGTTGTTTATTTTTTGGAACCCTAGGCTCTCTTATATAAAGGAGAGACCTATGGGTAAATTATACAAGACATGCCTAAGAAAAGATAAATAGAGAAATAATACACAAGATATAAATATATCTCTGCACCCCCCTCAAGATGGAGCATAGATGTCGATCATGCTCAGTTTGGATGAATACTTCGGGAAAGATTCTCTGAGCGGGCCTTGGTAAAAATATATGCAATTTGATCTCCTAAGCTGATATGAGAGGTAGAGAGAAAACCTTTCCGGATCATGTCCCCTGTATAGTGGCAGCCCACCTCAATATGTTTAGTTCTTTCATGAAACGTAGGATTGTTGGCAATGAATAGTGCAGCTTGGTTATCACAATGTAACTGCATAAGAAGAGGAACATCTATATGTAAATCCGCAAGAACAGCCTCGAAGCCACATCATTTCTGTGCTTGCTTGTGCCATAGCCTTATATTCAGATTCAACACTTGACCTGGAAACCACAGATTGCTTCTTACTCTTCCAAGATACAAGAGAACTGCCCACAAATACAACAAAACCTGTAGTGGACTTTCTGTCCTTGGGACACCCTGCATAGTCTGCATCTGCATCTGCACATGCTGAGATGGTGAGATCTGCCCCTTTTCTGAATAACAATCCTGCACCTGGAGATGACTTTAGGTATCTCAGTATCATATGAACCACATCCATATTGTACCTGTCGGGGTTGCTCCATGAGCTGACTTTCCCGACTCACTGCGAAGGAGATATCAGGTCTAGTGATTGTGACATAAAGAAGCTTTCCCACCAATTCTCTATACCTTCTCTTGTCTACTTCATATGTTGCCTCATCATATAGTTTCATATTGGGATCCATAGGAGTAGTGGTAGGTCTACACCCAATCATTCCTTTCTCAAAAGCATATCTGTGACGTACTTCCCTCTGGGTAAGTACAAGACCCTGGCTGGTTCCTGGAAATTCTAATCCTAAGAAGTACCTTAGAGTTCCAAGATCCTTGGTGGCAAATTGACGTCCCAGAAACTCCTTTGCTCTTTTTATCCCCTGCACATCATCTCATGTGACAAGTATGTAATCAATATAGACCATAATGATGACAATACATGTAGATGTTCTCTGACCAAACAATGAATGGTCAACATTTGGCCTTCTGAATCCATGCTTCTCAAATAAATCTGAGAGCTTCTGAAACCATGCCCTTAGACTCTGCTTTAGGCCATAAATTGCCTTGTGAAGTCTACAAACCTACTGGCACTCCCCCTCAGCAGCAAACCCCGGAGGCTGCTGCATGTAGACTTCTTCCTGAAGATTACCATACAAGAAGGCATTCTAAACATCAAGCTGAAATAACGACCAATCACGTAGGATTGCAATGGAGAGAAGAATCCGTAGAGTAGAATGACGAGCGACAGGTGAAAAAGTGTCCATATAATCCACGCCATACGTCTGAGTAAAGCCCCGTACAACCAATCTAGCCTTGTAACGATTAATGCTACCATCTACATTGTGTTTCACTGAAAACACCCATTTACAACTGACAATTGATGCCCTAGTGGGAGCAGTAACCAGGCTCCAAGTACCACGAGATTGTAGGGCAACCATCTCCTCTTCCATAGCTAGATGCCACTGATTGTCTTTCAATGCTTCCTGATAATTCCGTGGTATAGCCACGACAGATAGAGTAGCAGCAAACTTCTTGAAAATCTCTTGTATGAGGTACATGTACGCTTCTTCTTTCTAATAGTAACTGGAACATCCAGATCAACAGTTAACTCCTCAGACGGAGTAACATTCTCCTACATAGATGCCTGCTCATACACATCCCCAGAACCATCGTTAGAATCCTTGTAATCAGTACATACCTTAGGCGTACTGGATGATAGGCATTGATCATGAGCAGAAGATGGTCGGCGACATTGTTGTAAAAGTCGACCGACTAGGCCGACTAGTCGGTCTGACTAGTCGATTCGGGGGGGTACCCGACTCGACTAGGCCAAATCGGCCAATAGTCGGTCATACCCGATTAATCGCCCGATTAGTCGGCCTAGTCGGCCGACTAGTCGGCCGACTTTTGCATAGAGATTTCTCAGCTGACTTTTGCATAGGGATTTCGGATATATGTTTCGGCGCAAACCGTAAACTCGATTACCCATTTAGAATTAGATGAGATTTAGGGCTTGTTGTTAGACAATATGATGAGATACTTAAGGTTACATGCTAATAAGTATAACTCACAAATAAATTAAAAATATAAAAACAAAAAACACTAAAATGTTAAATAAAAATTATAAGAAAATTCTATATACTTCTGTACTTTAAATTATAGTTTTCATCTAGATATAAAATATCAACTAATTAATATACTATCCTGGGTAATTTTACTTAAAACTTTGTGATTTAATTTCATGTTGGTTAACTTATATAAGATTAGAATTGTGTTTATTACGCCTAAATGTTCGTTAAATTAGATACTTCTTGTTGATTTGCGTGATAGTTAGGTAACTTAGGTTATTTACCTTTTGTGGTTGTTGATTAGCTTTGTATTAATTTATTTCTAACTTCAACTCGTGCTATGTACCAAACATTTTGTTCTTAACATTTTGTCCGTGCTATGAACCAAACATTTTGTTCTTAACTTGCTTCGTTTTTTCTTCTGTTGCTATAATTTTTTAAGCTCTCAAAAATATTAAAACTGCTAAATATATGAATATAAATGAGAGTATATGTTATAAAACTTGGTTTATATATTTAAAATAGTTAAAAAATTCAAAAATACCCGACTAAATCCGATTACTCTCCCGACTGCCGATTAATCCTTAGTCAGTGACCCTGCCGACCGAGTACCGACTGCCGACTTCTGCAACCTTGGTCGGCGAATATAGAAATGTGGGAATGATGGAACAACATGCACCAACAGAGGTAGAGGAGAAGGTGACGTAGGTGGAGGAGGTGGCGGTGGTTGGATTGGGATAACCGGAACGGGCTGGACTGGTGGTGAGCTCATGGGAGGAGGTGGCATGTAAACCTCATCATCAGAAGCTGATGAAGATAACATATCACATGTAGAAGAAAAGTACATAATCGACTCAAAGAATGTAACATCGACACTCACATATCTCCTATTCAAGGGATCATAGCAATGATATCCCTTCTGTGTCATTGAGTGTTGGCGTATTTGGTTGTGCCCATCCATATGTTTAGTCCCACATCTACCAGTGGTGGGACTTGGAGGCTCTGTAGAGGCTATATAAGGAGCCCCAGACCTCTTGTATCCACTGAGAAAAAGTAATGAAGCATATGCCCCTTTGAGGGCTTCTCCCGTGGTTTCATCCCACTCCTCACGGAGTAGGGTTCTACGTTAAATCCTTGTGTTCTTCAATTTCTTTATCTTTATTTCTGATTCCGCTTCCTATTTTCTTACACGGTATCAGAGCAGATTCGATTCTCAAGGAGTTTATTTATTTTTTAATCAATATTTGATTATCAGTTTCATGCACGATTATTCTTGAAGATCTACATTTGAAGAATACTATTTTATTCAAGATTCAAGTTCTAGGGTTTGAAACCCTAATTCCAGATGCAATTCTTAGAAAAGGGGGTAGGCGATGAAGCCTCTTCGACTCTTTCATGTGAAGCCCCTTTTTTCAAGGTGGATTGCCGCATCTTCAACCATCTTGACGGTGCCTCCTCCAAATCCTTCCGTGGCCTCAGGCGGTATTGTGCCCCGACAGCCTCAGGCGGAGAGGTTGTTCTCCAGTTCTCGCTCCAGGAGGACCACCACCCGCAGGCGGCGACCCTGCGATGGCCACCACCCACCAGGTGCGCGTAGGCAATGACCCCCCTATTTCCAGATCAAAGGGTGCTGCCTTCAACGCCAGGCGATTCCTCCTTCTATTTCCAGATCGGTTCCAGGCCGCAAAGCCCTTCCATTCTCCACGCAGACGGTGGTTCCAGGCAATCTTCTACTCCCAGGCGAAGCCCTAACTGGCCCTGCGCGTACTCCCCCTTATCGTTGTGCGCCAAATCAAGAATAAGGTCCCGCGCATGGCGAGCCCCTCATCGCTGCGCAAGAACTCCCGCACGCGTCCCTCGTTTCGTTCCTCCAGAATCGCAAGCCCAAGGGGGTGATCGAGATTGGTGTGCCCTAACTCTGGGCCTCTTCCACCGCAAGCCCCTCCACCATCGGATCCAGAAAGCTTCGCACCGAGTTCGAAGCCCTTGAGCCTCTCTTCATCGCCCCAGCAGTGGCCCCTCCAATCTCCGTCACCTTCGCGCGAAGGCTCCAGAAGGCGTTGTCGATCGCCCAGCAACCCTCGGTGACGCGTACCTCGGCGACACATCACGTGTTGCTCCAGGCGGCGCAAACCCGCGTCGCCCCTTCTCCAGCATGCACTCCCCTCGCGCGCAGAAGCCCTTGATGCTCCAGCATCCTCCGCCCACACCAGGGCGGCGCCGCCAACATCCCGCGCGAGCTCCTTCCGCTCCAAATCATCCGAAGCCCTAGGCGGGGCTCTGCTCCAGCGCGGGAGGCGACGCCTCCAGTGCAGGAGGGTTGCCACGATGGAACCCTAGCGGGCATTATAAAAAGGAGTAGGGGCTGTCACGTTTAAAAAAAGGTGAGGCATCTCTAGGCCCAAATGGGCCATATTTAAAAAAAATGGAGCCCAAGGTGAGTTAAAAAAAGGGGGCCCGTGTATTAGAAAAAAACAAAAGAAAAGGAGATAGAGGAGCCTCATTAAAAAAAGAAAGAAAGAGAGGAGGGTGAGAAGATTAGGCACTTTTTGAGCCGAGTTATTTTGTTAAAATAAAGGGGGATCGTACAAAAAGACCGTACCCAAAAAAATTCAAAAAAATGAATGATTTGAAAAGTCGAAAAAAAATCAACGGTTTATTTAAAAAAATGTGGGACGGCTATTAAAAAAATGCAAGAATAGCCGGAAAAAATTGAATTGAGAAGAAAAGCCAAGAAATTGTGATGGCTTATTGATGTTATTTTCCCCATGTTATTGTCTTCTCCCAACTTTGTCGATGATCATTTTCCGACAAGTATGAGAGAAAGGGGGAGTATATGTAGAGTCATAGGTCTATTTCTCCAGATACAGATATTTCAGACCAGCCACTTGTTCAGACTCTACAATTGATAGTCAGACTCGACATCAGATTCTGAGTTAGTTTCAAACATGCACATGGACGCGGTCTTCTTTTCAGATGTGCACATGTATGCCCTCTTTTGTCGTGGTCCCCATCATTCTTGTTATTTCGGCAAGAGTCTTCATGTGAGCCATAGAGACTCCAGAGCAGAGGACCATTCTCTATGCCATGTGGGCAAGAGTTTTCATGTGGTATCATAGGGATTCAAGAGTAGTGTACCATTCTCTGTGCTAGATGGGAGAGATCCAGTTCTCCGACGAGGAGATTTCTTTCAGACTCCACTCTCTAGCGATCGTGGACTCCGACGAGGATCGCACTTCCAAGGCCTTCTTTTCAGTTAAGCCCTTTTCAGAGATGGAGCAGTTGTCCACATGTTGTGGCAGGCCAGAGTACTCCGACGAGGAGACTCATTTCCAGTTGTAGTGACTCTGAGAGGCGCAGTTCAGAGCACATGCTTTCCGACGAGGAGATTCAGTTGACTCGCACTCCAGCCCGTTTGTCCTCCTCACCTGCACGGCATGAGAAGCAACGTCCTCGACAGCAACCGACAGTTGTGCGCGTTGAGTTGATATTGTCTGTAGTGTCATGTATTGTGAGTTGAATTTCTTTCTATTTGTCCAAGCTGAGCATTGCATGCTCCAGCTTGAGAGGGAGTGTTGGAGTATTTGGTTGTGCGCCATATGTATGAGAGATGGTAAATGGATCTCCAGGATCCATTTACCATCCATATGTTTAGCCCCACATCTACCAGTGGTGGGACTTGGAGGCTCTATGGAGGCTATATAAGGAGCCCCGGACCTCCTGTATCCATTGAGAAAAAGCAATGAAGCATATGCCCCTTTGAGGGCTTCTCTCTTGGTTTCATCCTGCTCCTCACGGAGCAAGGCCCTAAATGTCGGTTTCAGTCACCATTTCGGTATCGACCAAAACAGAATTTCGATGGAATTTCGGTGGAATTTCGACCGAAATTTCGATCATTTCGGTCATTTTTTGTACTAGGACTCCCATATTTCGGTCATTTCGGTCATTTCGGTAGAATTTCGATTTCGACTGGATATCGATATTCGACAGAAATTCGACCAAATTTCGCTGAAATTTGAGGCCATGTCACGGAGTAGGGTTCCACATTAAATCCTCGTGTTCTTCAATTTCTTTATCTTTATTTCTGATTCCGCTTCCTATTTTCTTACATTGAGTACCCAACAAATACACACTTGATTGCTCTAGGAGAGTGCTTGTTAGTACCTGGAGACAACTAATGGACAAAAACAACCGAACCAAACACATGAGTGCGTGAGAATAATTCTTTCTCTGGAAATGCAAGAGACAAAGGAAATTTCTCACCCAGAACAGAGGGCATTTGGTTAACAAAATAACATGACGTAAAAACATCACCCAGAACGAATGTAGGGCACGACTCTGAATCAGAAGAGTACGGGTGACATCGAGTAAGTGGCGATGCTTTCTCTCTGCAACACCATTCTGTTGAGAAGTATAGGCACAGATGTTTGATGAATAATACCTCGGGATGAAAGGAATTTTGATAGAGCATGAGTACATAATTCCAAAGCATTATCGATTCTCACAAATTTCACAGACAAAGAGAAAATATTTTACAATTCATTTATAAATTTTTTGATAGCATTCCCTGCTTCAGATTTATTCTTCAAAAGAAACACCATGACAAACAAGAGAAATTATCAACTGCGACAAGATAAAACATATGTCCCTGGTGATCGGGAACACGACTTGGACCCCAAATATCAATATGAAACAACTCAAAAAGGGAGCGACTGCTCCGACTCTAACAACTAGGAAAAGATCGGTGATGCTTTCCCAACTGATAAGCCTCACACTGGAAGGAAAAATGAGGAGAGATCTGAGGCAAGACATGACACATCTTCTGAAGCGGAAGATGACCAAAGCGCAAGTTCCAAGTAAAAGGAGAGACTGATCCAAGAGACTGAGAAGATAGGCTAGCATAGGGTGTTCGGACCAGTCGATAGAGGCCGCCCTGCTCACGATCACTACCAATCACCTTGCCCGTGAGTATGTCCTGAAAAACAAGAGACGATGGATCAAAAATAGCTCGACAATGTAAGTCCTCTGTAATCTGACTAGTAGATAGTAAATTCATAGAAATGTCAGGTGCATGCAACACATTTTGTAAATGCATTGATGGTGTCAAACTGATCTCCCTATGTCCTGTAATCGGGGAATGGATCCCATCTGCTATGTAATTGTTCTCCCTAGAGGTACCTATTTGTAGACTGCAAGTTGATCTCGATCGCCACATATGTAATGCGTCACCCCAGAGTCCATAATCCATTCAGTAAGATCGGAACCATGAAAAGTAGTAAAAACATAGTTGCTACCTGAGGTACTGAAGGAAGCAGAAGCTGCAACATCTAAATGGCCTCCTAAAGTAGGCGAGGAGTCAAGGGAACTCCCTGAAGACATAATGTCCCTTAGTCGAGCAAGGAGGTCATCATACCTCTGATCTGAAGAAGCAATAGCACGAGAATCTGGTTGTTGTGCTACACGAGTCGGTGCGGGAAAACCATACTTGGAGTAGCATGTATCCTCCGTGTGACCAGTACGATGATAATAAGTGCATTGCTGCCAAATACAACCTCCTCTACCACGAGGTTCACATCCATGGAACTGAGAAGAGCCTCCTCTATCACGAGAGGCTACCATCGTAGAAGAAGTCTGAGTCTAGGTAGTAGACGGAACAATGATCTCGAGGTAGTAGATGGAACAATGATCATATTGAGTCTTCTGAAAGCTTCCTCCATAGGAGGAATAGTTGCATCTGCCAAAATCTGTGAACGAGCTGCTCATATTCAGGGTCTAGTGCTGCAAGGAATACATTAACCATAGTAGCATTCCTGTACGTCTTCTGCTGCTCAGGAGTAGATGTGTGGGGCATGAAACTGTGCAACATCTCAAACATCCCACGCAGGGACGTGCATAGAGAATGGATGGGCCGTCGATTCTGCTTGATATGTTGTAGCTGCATTATCTTGGTCTCATTCCTCGCCTGAGAATAGGTTGTGGGGAGGATATCCCATATCGCCTTAATAGTGGGTTGATGCAACACATCATTGGCAATCTCAATCGCCAATGTACCAGACAGTCAGACCTTGGCATATGCATCATCTGCCTCCCATGAGGCATTGATCCATGTTTTCTTAGTTGGCTCCTCTTTGGTAATAATATGCTTCTTACCCGTGGATTTCATGAGGCTCATGAACTGCATAGCCTGGAGCTCAAAGTTCATCTCGTCCATCTTGACAATCGGCGCTGGACCTCTGAAAGCGCCAGTGGCAGGAACATCGACCTTTCTCTCTAACATAATGCCGGTTGAAAAAAACTAGGGTTGGTAGACTAATAGAAAAATTGTCTACACAAACATAGGGATTTGATCACATGTGTAGACTCAAGCGATCAAATCCTTCACCACGATCAACTCTCTACGCGAAGAAACGATAGAGGAGAGCCACAATAGAATCTGCGGTCGAGAGAAAGGTTGCACAAGCCACTGTTGTCGCGAGATGGGGGCGACGAGATGACGACTAAGATGGGGAGGGTCGCCGCCGCGAAGAGGGGGGTTGTCGCAACGAGAGGGGAGCCGCCGA
This sequence comes from Ottelia alismoides, assembly GCA_037367405.1. NCBI lineage: Eukaryota > Viridiplantae > Streptophyta > Magnoliopsida > Alismatales > Hydrocharitaceae > Ottelia > Ottelia alismoides. Next base: position 482,884 of record JAZKJV010007474.1, on the reverse strand, counting down.
GGGAGGAAGGTAGGGCTGTTGCCACTAGAAGGGGGTTCTCCGCCGCCAAGAGGGAGGAGGGCTTGATGGTAGGGGATTAGGGTTAGAGTTAGGGTACAAGAGTTTCATCCTAGTACCGCCGCTCTGATACCATATTGGGAAAAATGAAAGAGTTGTTCATTCCTTGGAATCCTAGGCTCTCTTATATAAAAGAGAGACCTATGGGTAAATTACATAAGATATGTCTAAGAAAAGATAAATAGAGAAACAGTACACAAGACATAAATATATCTCTACAGTAGTGAACCTTATGTACAAGGATACTACCAAAGACATTTTTTATCCAAAAAGGGAGAATACACTATGGTGTCCGTCCCAAATATATTAAAAGAGAGATTTCAGAAAAACTTACAGAAGCCAAGACTCAAGAGAAGTGGTCTCCCTGCACTGGTCCTCTACGGTGGTGTTAGGTACAGCTGTTTCGAGATTCGAATAGAAATTAAAGTCCTTGTGCATTGGGCTTTGTAATTTCAAGAAGGATTCCAGAGAAGCCAGGCATGTGGCTAGAGTTGCGGCTGAGGAGGAGGTTCATAGGCTCGACAGGTTAGAAGATGGCAGACCTCTTGCTTTGGACGAATTGGTTCCACGTGCAAAGGCTCAGAAAAAGATTGCGGAGGAGGATAAGAAGCGGCTGACTGAATGGAGGCAGCGATCCAGGACCAAATGGCTAAAGGTGGGAGATGCAAATACTGCTTTCTTTCACAGAATGGCTAGCGGGAGGCGTCGTAATAATTTCATCCGGTCGGTGATTGTGGATGGGGTCAGGGTGGATGGTGATAGAGAGATGGGTGTGGCGATCTCGGATCACTTCCATGCTTTTTCGTCAAGGGCCTTCTCCAGACGGTGGAGATGGACCGGTCTGGGTGCGTCACAGCTATCAGAGGCTCACGCCGCTAGCTTGGTTCAACTGGTAACCATGGAGGAGTTGAAGACTGCGGTCTGGAATTTGAATGCGGAGGGGGAGCCTGGCCCGGACGGATTCCCGGTCTCTTTCTACAAGGATTTTTGGGATCTGGTGGCAGTGGAGGTTCTGGAGGTCGTCAAGGAATTTTGTAGTTGAAATGCGGGGGTTGAGAAGATAAATAAAGCAATGATTTTTCTCCTTCCAAAACATAGGACAACTGAGCGCATCGAGGACTTTATACCGATTGCTATCTCCAACGCTTTATATTTGATTGTGGCAAAGATTTTCGCTACCAGGATAAGCAGGGTGCTTGAACACATTATCTCTCCATTGCAGTCGACTTTTGTCCCCGGGAGGCAGATTGGGGACTGTCTGGTTATGGCTTCTGAAATCATTACTGATTGGAAGAGGCATAGGGTAAAGGCGTTGCTGTGGAAGGTCGACTTCGCAAAAGCTTATGATACATTGGACTGGCGTTTTCTTTGGGAGGCGTTGCATAGGAGGGGCTTTCCGGATCTTTGGATTTCGTTGATGAAACGTTGAGTGACGACTACCTCTATGACGGTTCTTGTGAATGGTCGGCCTGAGGGGGGATTCTTTCTACTGCAGAGGGGTATCAGGCAGGGATGCCCTTTGGCTCCTTTACTTTTTGTTATTGCGTCTGATGTGCTTCCTTGTTTGGTGGAACGTATCCAGAATTGCGGAATAACGCGTGGCTATTCGCGGAACGACATGTATGTTCCTCTTCTTCAATATGCGGACGACACCATTTTCTTTATCGAGGTAGGCATAGATGAGGCTCATGGCATGGCAACTACGCTGGAACTGTTTGGTGAGATGTTGGGTCTGACACAGAATCGGGCCAAGTTTACGATGGTCCCTTTTGCTTTATCTGAAGAGGAGGTGCAGGAGTGCAGTTCTGTGCTGGATACGGATTGCGGCGCGTTGCCTATTCGCTATCTGGGGTTGCCGTTGACAACGGGTAGGATCAGAATGGCAGACTGGCTACCTGTTATTGAAAAGCTGGAAATGAAGCTCTCGGGGTGGAAGTCTACTTTCCTTTCTAAGGGAGGCTGCCTGGTTTTGTTGAAGGTGGTGCTCTCTGCTATCCCGATCTATTTCATGTCTACTCGCTTATTGCTAATCGAGGTTCGTACGTGCCTTGAGAGGTTGATGAGGAGATTTCTGTGGAGAAAAAGTGGACTGGAGGTTAATGGGATGCACTTGGTGGATTGGGATACCATTACTCTTCCCAAGTCTGAGGGTGGTCTTGGAATCAAGCGTATTGAGGCGTTCAATGAAGCATTATTGCTGAAATGGGTGAGCAGAGTATGGGGGAACGACGAAGATACTTGTTGTACTCTTGTGTGCCAGATCTATGATATTAGTGTGACGCCTTCTGATGTGGACCTTAGGGTTTTGCCGTCTTCCCTCTAGAAGGGCATTCTGAAGGTTCTTACGTGTTGCGGTAAGCTCTTTCGGCCGATGCTAAGAGGGGGAAACTCTTTCGCTTTTTGGCAGGACGACTGGACGGGTGGGGGCTCTCTTAATGCTCGGTTCCCTTACATGTACGCCTTGTCTACTGACCGTGAGGCTAGGGTCGCTGATTGTTGGTGTAACGGAAACTGGATGTCGAGGTTTAGCGCTAATTTCTCGGACCAGCGCCTTGAGGAGTTTCTGCTCTTGTTGGACTCGTTGTCGGCTTTGGAGGGCCTTACGGGGTGCCGGGATCATTGGGTGTGGAAGGGTACCTCTTTTCAGTCAGGAAGGCGTACGGGATTTGTAGGCCACCTCCCGGACGTACGGATGATCTGGTGAGGAACTGCGGTTTTATTTGGGGGCTTCTTCTCCCAGAGAGAGTTGGTTTTTTTCCTTTGGCTCTTCAGGCGGAAGAGGCTGATGACGAGAAATCGGTGTGCCAGAATCGTTGGATTGATTTCGGACAGATGCCCCCTTTGCGAAAATGGTATTGAATCGGTGGAACATCTTTTCCTCCTTTGCTCGAGAACGAAGGCTTTATGGGAGGAACCTGGCATGGATTGGGTTTGTGCGAGGAGCTTTGACACGTTTTGGGACTCTTTGTGGTTGGCGCGACTACGGTTGCGACCGGAGTTACTTCACCCTATGGTTTTTTGTGGTCCACCTGGCTGGCTAAAAATGCCTTCATTTTTTCGGGTCAAAGGTTCTATCGTGAAAACGTCTGTCTACAGTCTGCGAGGCCTGTTGAGGAGTGGTTATTGCTGTAATTGTCTCATGTATCCTTTAAATTTTATAATCTATTAATATAACTTTGGGGTGGACACCACTGCGTGCTCCCCCCTTCTTTGGCTTCCAAAAAAATGAGAGCAATGCACGCAAAATCACCACGTCTACATAAAAACACCGAGAAACAAATACATTATTATTTCTAGCAAGCCACAATGCTTACTATTATTGGTAAAAGGAGTTCCTCTCTAAGTCTATGCGTGGCTACATGTAAAGACTGCAGAACATATCTGAGTTATGTAGATTCAACAAGTCGAGTCCAAGCTCAAGCCAAATAGGGGAAGAGGTGATCCACCGTCTCGATCTCCCGTAATAAAGGAGGCATAAACTAGATACACCTGCAAAGAGCTTTGTACAACAGCAGTCTCTTGTCATGATGCGCTCCTCTCAGCAACCACAAAAAATGCTAACTATGCTGGGAAGCTTTAGACTTCGAATTAAATAGCAATCTTTGATCAAGATGTCATTTACCTGAAGATATGTGCGGTCGTCACTCCATAAGAACGTGTCACTGAGAACATGTTATCTTTACATACCCAATGATCTCTGCCTTTGGTCGGACCCTCTACCTGACTCAAGGAATCCAGTAGATGGAGGAAGTCATGTAAGAGTTGGCCTGAAAAATCTGCCCGGAAAGAAAGCATCCAACTCCTCGACGATCCACTAATCTTCCACCCTTGCTTCTCGATCGGCTTCCAATGCAAAGACACATGGAAAATGCGACGCCCAGGGGCCATTACCAATCCAGTTATCTGTCCAAAAAGCGGAGGAGACATTGCCAAGGATTGGATGACACAAATCATAAAACCGCAACATTACCGATATGATTCATTTCGAAAGGCCGAAAGAATGAATGGTAGATGGTCGGAAAGGTTTGCCCTACACTTGGATATCATAGATATGGTGGATGAGTCTGCAGCATAGATCTTCGTCCCTGTCCCAAATACTGTTGACCAATTTGTGAAGAAGAGGTGTATTCACTTATCTAGACAGGAGATCCCTACGCCACCTATCATCTTCGAGAGTGTTATCATTTCCCAATTTGCTAGATGAACTCCTAACCCAAATTGGCTCGATCTGCTCCAGAGAAATCTCTGCATGATCATCTCCAGCCGATGACGAATCCAAGTGGGGAGGAGGCACGTGGATGTGAAGAACATAGAACTTGCCGAGAGAATGGCTTTGAAGAACACATGAATTGCCGCCCTCCAGCATGTCAACTTCGTCTCCAACTTCTCAATGATAAGCAGGTAATCAGCCACTATAAGCATACCACTGGTCAAAGGTAGACCTAGGTAATGATAACAAAGACCCTCTTTGCATGCCCAGTTCTTCACTAAATGCATGTGCCTCCATTTCTGACATACCGAACGAGATACCAATAGATTTACAATGATCAAGAACTATTGAGATATTATTTATCTTTTCACCTTTTTCATGTATTTTACTTCTTTTCGTATATGTTACTATATATAAGAGGACTATAGGGCTATCATAATGCAACTTACTCTTTTCTCTCTACATGTATCAGACTGAATGCCCTAAACCGGATTTCTAGAACCCCACGCCTAACCACACCCGCTCTATATCTATGTGTCGCTGCCGCAAGTCACCAACACCTTTGATATCACCCTTCTCGCGGTAACAACAGGACCATCGAGCGTCGTCGTCGTCGCAGCGACTATGCCACGCACTGTCACGAACTACAAGCCCTTGGCAACCCCTAGATACCTCGCTGCTTGACCAATGTCGCCTCTAGGGTTGCACCGACCACCATCGAACATCGTTGGGCTGCTTGCATCACCTCTTTGTCGTGGGTAGGCCCTAGGAGCCCCCTGTTTCAGACTCAACAGTCTGATTGACACCAAACGACCTAATTTTGGGTCAATTTTGGTGAAATCGGACATTGGGGACTCTTCCGCTTGTACATGTCTGTGTAGACGCCCTTTGATTGGGCTACAATCCCAATTGAGTTCTGTTTAAGAGGCCCTATCATCAAGTCAGAGAGCAAGGGTGATATCTTATCTTCGTCAGGTGCTTTTAAGGACCCGGCTCCTATCGTCAAGATGGATGGGACCAACTACGAGTTATAATCTATGCAATTTTTAACCCGCATGCAGTGCAATAATAAGGAGCACATTCTAGCATGGCCGGAACCGATGGATAACATCAGAGAGAATGCTTCGTGGAAGCAAAATGATGTGTACGGGTGTATTTGGTTCTTCGGGACTCTCTTCACGGAGATAGCCAATGATATTGTGAATCAGTCCACTGCGAAGGCAATGTGGGATTTTTTGGCAGCCACATAGTTCATGCGAAGAATGAGGCCAAGATTCTTCAGTTACTATTTGACATCTTTACAGTCAAACAGAATGGTTGTCCTCTACACAGCTTCTACTCTTCGCTTCATGGCATGTTCGAGAAGCTTCACAATTTTATGTCAGTAACTATGTCTATTGAGCACTAGATGGTTTACAGAAACACCGTGATGGTTGGAGTTTTGCTGGCTTCTCTAAATCCTGAGTACAAGGCAACATGCACCCAGCTTCTCACAGGCACGACTATCCCTCTCATGGAGGAGGCATATAGTAGTCTCAACAGGAACATTGTCCCATCCACTCCCACCACACAAACCTCCTCAACAATGGTTGCATCTCGCGGGTGAGGTACTTCTCAGTTCAGAGGGCGTGGAGACTGTTATAGAGGAAGAAGTCAGCATGGTCCATGCATCAGCCATCGTCAAGGTCATGTGGGGGAGACATGCTATTAGAAGCATGGATATCCCACATATGCTCGTGTAGCCCAGCAGGTTTGAGCCCACTACCAGTTCGGCCCCAACTATAGATCAAAAAGGTTAGATGATATTGTCTCCCGTCTGAGGGAGATAATGACTCATGCGGCAGACCATACTAATACACTTTTAGATGTTGCAACCCCTTCCAGATTATCCTTTAACTCCTCAGGTATAGCCTATGCTCTTACCAGTTGTCGCAGAGCAGGTATGACAGAGTAGATCATGGATTCTGAGGCATCCCGCCATTTTTATAGAGACAAGGCTCGATTTATTTTATACAGATCTGCTCCCCTGACAAATCAGTTATTATTGCAGATGGGACCCATTCCCCCGTTACAGGACATGGAGAGGTCCATTTGGCGTCGTTCATGAGACTACAAAATATGCTACATGCACCAAAATTCGATGAATTTACTCTCTAATACTCAAATCACTCAGGACTTGCATTATCATACCATTTTGACCCCTTTTCTCTTCTGTTTCAGGACATACTCATGGGGAGGATGATTGGATGTGGTCGTGAGCAAGGGAGGCCTTACAAAATGGTCCAACCTCAATATATCGGTACTTCTTCCATTCCTACAGGATCAGTCTAACCATATATGTGGTCTCTACATTTTGGTCACCTTCCTCTACATCAGTTGTGTCATGTCCTCCCACATAGATCTACTCGATCCACTGTTAAGTGTGAGGCTTGCCAGCTTGGGAAGCATCATCAGTTCTCTATCCATGGTCATCAAAGTCGTAGTAGCAATCATTTATTTGAGTTAGTCCATTTTGACATTTGGGGTTCCAATCATGTTCCTGATCGCTAGGGACATATGTATTATATTGTAGTTGTGGATGATTTTTCGAGACTAACATGGGTTTTATCTTCTGAAAAACAAGTATGAGATAGGATTTGTCATTCAATCATTCATTATTGAAATAAAGAATATTTTTATGCTTTTGTGACATATATGCGCCTATATATGTAACAAAAGCAGAAAAATGCTCTTTATTTTAGAGATGCATTAAGGATGAGGAAGGTCATGTGTTTGTTACTCAGAAATATATAGAGACTAGATGGAAGCAATACTTTCATAAGCTTTTCATTGGGAAAGGAAATAGAGAGATCACTTTGGGAAATCTAGCTAGTAGTGAAAGTTACTTGAATCGTGCAAGCTACAGACGAATACCAATGAACTAGATGAGGCTTTGAAGGTTATGAGACATGGAAAAATGTGTAGGACTTGATGACATTCATGTAGAAGTTTGGAAAGTTTTAGGTGGGCCTGGTTTGGCTTACAAATTTATTCAGTGTTATTTGGCGAAGCAAGAAAATACCTAAACAATCGTGGTGCCTCTTTATAAGAACAGAGACATTCAAAATTGTTCAAATTACAGAGGTATCAAGCTGATGAGTCACACTAAGAAAATTTGAGAACGTGTGATCGAAAGAAAGTTTAGACAAGTTTCCAAAGTAAAAGAAAACCAATTCAGATTCATGCCAGGTCACTCAATTATTGAAGCCATCCACTTGCTGACGAGAACAATGGAGATTTATAGAGCTAAAAGGAAGTACCTCCATATGATATTTATTGAATTAGAGAAGGCGTATGATTCTGTCTCACGAGAGATATTTTGGAGAGTTTTCGAGAAGAGACAAGTACCTATCCTATACATTAATCTCATAAAAGATTGTATGATAGGGCTTCATTTTGTGTAAGGATACAGTCTGGGAAGACGGATTATTTTGACATCAACACTGGTCTACATCAAGGTTCAACTTTGAGTCAATTCCTTTTTACTTTGATTATGGACAAGTTGACAAGTCACATCCGGGATGAGATACCTTGGTGTATGTTATTCGCTGATGGTATTGTGTTGATTAATGAGACTAGAGATGGAGTAAATGAGAAGCTTGAGGTTTGGAGACATGTTTTGGAGACTAAAGGATTTCGTATAAGTAGGGCTAAGACAAAATATATGGAGTGTACTTTTGATGGAAGCAATGGTGAATGAATCAATGTTAAGATTGGTGATGATAACATTCAGAAGAGAGATTCTTTTAGATACTTGGGATCTATTTTGCAACATGATGGAGAAATTGATGGAGATGTTACAAATAGAATAAATGCATGTTGGCTAAAGTGGAGAAGGGCCTCTACTGTTCTCTGTGATAAGAAAATTCCTTTGAAAATCAAAGGAAAGTTTTACAAAGTAGTTGTGAGACCTGCTATGCTTTATGGATCGAATGTTAACCGGTGAACCATAGACATGTGTTGGAAAAAAACACACAAATATTTGGGGAAACTCACTAAAAAACTCACAAAAAGAGGGCACAAACAAAATAGTTGCAACTCTATTAACGGTGGAAATGAGAATAAAGATAACTTTAACAAACACAACAACACTCGTACACCACACACTTAAATAACTCGGATTCTAAAAATAGAATCTCAAACTCCCCACTACATACAACTCTTTCCACAACGCACACATCTTCCCACTACACAAAACATGGCCCACTACTTGAAACGTGACAAACTAACAAATAACATTTAAAACAAAAAATAATGGAAAACCAAAAATAGGAAATGGAGCCTTTTGCATCAATTTTTAATACCCCCCTTGATGCAAAATCCGAAATACCAAGATTGGCTCGAAACTCCATGAACTTGTCGAGAGCCAATGCTTTCGTAAGGCCATCAACAACTTGTTTTGTAGTAGAATAATACTCCATCTTTATAACTCCTTTGTTCACATAATCTCTGATGAAGTGATGATGGATTTCGATGTGTTTGGTCCATCCACGAAACACCGAATTTTGTGTCATTAAAACGGTCGCCTTGTTTATCACAGAAGATTTTTGTTGCACGGGCTTGAGGTTGCTTCATGTCCTCCATAATCCTTTGCATCCAGATAGCTTGACAAGTTGCTGCAGAAGCAGCAATATATTCCGCCTCAGAAGATGATAATGCTGTTGTGGCTTGCTTCTTCGAGCTCCATGAAAATGCACATGATCCACAATTAAAAATATATCCACTTGTGCTTTTCCTTTCAACTGCACATCATGCCCAATCACTATCAGAGAAACCAACCAAATTAAATACCAAATCCCATAATTGCTTGTTGTCCGGATATTATTCGCTTTGCTGCTCCAAAATGATGCATAGATGGATTATGCATAAACCTGGAGATCAAGCTGACTGGAAACATACTATCTAGCCAAGTGTGCGTTAGATACATCAAGCTACCAACCAAACCGCGGAATAAATACTCGTCTGCTTTTGTGGTTCCATCATTAAAGATTAATTTTTAATTTGCATCTATAGGTGTCCATGACGACTTGCAATTCTGCATAAGAAATTTTGCAAGCAAATCCAAGGCATATTTTTCTTGAGAGATAAATATACCTTCATCTGTTTGCATAACTTGGAGCCTGAGAAAATAATGTAGAAGACCAAATCTGACATTTCAAATTCATCATGTCTGATTTGAACTCTGTTGGAGTATAAGTTATATGCGCCTATTGTGTTGTAGCAGGGTAAATGGATCCTGGAGGAGATCCATTTACCCCATCCAGTGTTTAGTCACACATCGTCCAGTGGTGGGACTTGGAGGCTCTGGAAAGGCTATATAAGGAGCCCCAGACCTCCTGTATCCATTGAGAAAGTCAATAGACAAACACGCCCCGTTGAGGGCTTCTCCCGTGGTTTCATCCCGCTCCTCACGGAGTAGGGTTCCACGTAAAATCCCGTTGTTCTTTTCGTTCTTATTCTTTTATCCATGTTTCGCTTCTGCTTTCGATTTTCTAACATGGTATCAGAGCGGGTTCGTTTCTAGAGGAGTTATTTCATTATTGTTAGAGATTCAATTTTGTTCTTGGAGATTTTGCTACATTGGTTTCGATTCCAGTTTTGGTTCAAGATCTGTTCATGTTTGTCTAAAGACTTCTATGGTGTTTCTCGTGAAAACCTGAATCGTGAGTTTTCGCACGAGCCATCTCCAGGATGCAGTTCTCTTCCACGGCGCGGCCTCCAGGATCCAGCAGCAGGAACCAAGAGCGTCTGTCAATTTTTTTTCTCGGAGCGTGGAGCCTTTCACGACTTGCGTTGGCAGCATGAAAGAGGCAGACAGGCAGGCAGATCTCGCACAGCAACCCTAAGTTTTGTCTCCAGGCCACAGGCTATAGCGCACACAGGGCGCGCACCACAGGGGCTATCCGCAGGCAGGGGCTCCACCTATCTCCGCGTTATCCACAGGCGCTATCCGCAGGCAGATCCCCCATCTAGCAGGCGATCCCCGCGCGGCGCCACATCCAGATCTTCTTCCCCGCGCAGCTGCTTCCCTCGATCACATCCAAGTCCTCGAGCGATGGATCTCGAGCGCCCTCCACGCGCAGAATTCCAAGCGCGGGACCCCTTCCTCGCGATGTGCCCCCCCAACCGAAGCCCTCAACGTCTTCTCGCGTGGAGCCCTCAACCGAAGCCCTCTGGTGGAGCCTCCCGCCGCTCCATCGTCTTCTCGCGCGCAGGCGCGCATCACAGTCGCCTGGCGGCATCGCCAAGCAATCCACGCACCCTCCCACGCGGTGCGAGCGCATCCAGGTAGCGCAAGGAGCCGCTCCAGTTGTGGTGGCGTACACGAAAGGATATCTGCGATGCGGAAGGGGTTTCCCTCGTGGGGAACCCTAACGGGGGGAGCACGTTTATTTAAAAAAAATGTTGAAAGCTCAACAGTGGGCTAAAAAAAAGAAGAAGAAGGGGGGGCAAATGTGGGCCGAGAGGAAAAAAAGGGATTGTAGAAGCCCAAGTGGGCTGTTTTTTTTCCATCCCGCCCCAAGAGGGGCTGGTTTTATTAAAAAAAAAGAGGGCGCGTACACAAAAAAAAGAGAAAAGCCGTACGCAAAGAAAAAAAAAGGTTGAAAGCTGGAAAAAAAATGAAACGGTTTAAAAAAAATATTTTCAAAAAAATGATGACGGCTTAAAAAAATTGAAAAGCCGCAAGAAATGTTTCGAGGATATTCATGTTTTATTTACCCCCTATTTATCTTGTCTTCTCCCAACTTGGTCGACATCCATGTTTTCCGACAAGTATGGGAGAAAGGGGGAGTATATATGTAGAGTCACAGGTCTAGATCCAAAATCCAGATTCAGATATCAGACTCCAGACCAGCCAGATAATCAGACTCTACAGTTCGGTTTCAGACTCGACGATTGTCTTCCGAGTCCTCAGTTTCAGACACGCACAAGGATGCGGTCTCATTTTCAGATGAGCATATGTTGCCATCATTGTCGGAGGTCCCCATCATTCTTCTTGTTGTCAGGCCAGAGTTTTCATGTGAGCCATAGGGACTCCAGAACAGAGGACCATTCCCTATGCCATTGAGGGCAAGGATTTTCATGTGGTATCATAGGTACACCAGAGCAGTGTACCATTCTCTGAGCCAGATGGGAGAGACCCAGTTCTCCGACGAGGAGACTTCAGGCGCAGTTTCAGACTCGATGGTCAGATTCCGAGTGTTCAGTTGACTCACACTCCAGCATGTTCGTCCTCCTCACCTACACGGCATGAGAAGCAACGTCCTCGACTGCAGAAATGTGCGCGTTGGGTTGATATTGTTCGTAGTGTCCTGTAGCGTTGAGTTGAGTTTCTTTATGTTTGTCCAAGCTGAGCATTACATGCTCCAGCTTGAGGGGGAGTGTTGGAGTATAAGTTATGTGCGCTTATTGTGCTGTAGCAGGGAAAATAGATCCTGGAGGAGATCCATTTACCCCATCCAGTGTTTAGTCCCGCATCGTCCAATGGTGGGACTTGGAGGCCCTGGAGAGGCTATATAAGGAGCCCCAGACCTCCTTTATCCATTGAGAAAGTCAATAGACAAACACGCCCCGTTGAGGGCTTCTCCAGTGGTTTCATCCCGCTCCTCACGGAGTAGGGTTCCACGTAAAATCTCGCTGTTCTTTTCGTTCTTATTCTTTTATCCATGTTTCGCTTCCGCTTCTGATTTTCTAACAAACTCTACAATAAATGCTTCGGAGGAACCTGCATATATTATATCATCAACATACAAGCAGACTATGAGAATATTTTCACCTTTCGTCTTAACATATAAAGTAGGCTCATTTTCACTGCGGTGAAAATCTTTCCGATGCGGATAATTATCGAGCCTCCCATACCATGCTCTCGGTGCCTGCTTTAGCCCATAAAGTGCTTTATTCAACTTATACACCTTCTCTTCTTTGATATCAATAAGAAATCCTTGTGGTTGCTCAATGTATACATCTTCAAGTAATGCACCTTTTAAAAAAGCCGATTTGACATCAAATTGATAAACCTTCCACCTCATATGTGCAGATAATGCTAATAGCATTCTAATCATTTCAAATCTAGTAACGGGAGAAAAAGTTTCGGAAAAATCAATCCCCTTTTTCTGTGTATATCCCTTGACGACAATCCTTGCTTTATATTTTTTGATATGCCTATCTCCATCATACTTGACTCTGTAAACCCATTTCACACCAATAGGGATTTTTCCTTCAGGTAAATCTACCAGCTCCCATGTATCATTTTTTTAATAGCATGTATTTCTTCTTACATTGATTTCTTCCATTCTACGTTTCCACATGCTTGTTCATATGAAATCGGTTCAACAACTAGAAGTGCAAAGGTAGACTCGTAAATATCACGTAAAGATCGTACCTTTTGCGGAGGATTATCATCATTGCGTGCCTCATCGATAGAACCATATGTCCTACCCACACATTTAGAAGAAGATCCACCTACGTCTGTCAGTTTCATGGGAGTGCTCTTGTAAGGAGAACTTGGCATGATGAGATCGTCATCAGCTTACTTTCTTGATCCACGAGTGTAGAGGGATTGTGGTCTTCAGCCCCCCATACCCAAGAACTTCCTTCATCAAAAATAACATCTCAACGGATAATTAATTTTTTCATAATTGGATTATACAAACGACAATCCTTTGTTTCATCACTATATCCAACGAAGATGTATTTCTCACTTTTCTTATCCATCTTGGAATAATCAGACGACTCAATCAATGAATATGCGAGACAACCACAAATTTTTTAAATGAATCACATTAGGCTTGCGTTGGGACCATGCTTCGAATGGGGTTATATTCTGCACGACCTTCGTTGGAGAGATATTTAAAAGAAGCATCATCGTGTTTACCGCCTCGGCCCAAAAATCATTCGAGATATTTTTTCCGTTGAGCATGCTTCTAGCCATTTCCACCACTGATCGATTCTTTCGCTCGGCGATGCCATTTTATTCTGGAGTTTTTCTCACCGTCAACTGCCTGTGAATACCATTCTTCTTATAAAAAACATTAAAAATATTAGAACAAAATTCTCCCAACGATCTATTCACAAATATTTCAATATGTACCCACTATCTTTCTCTGCAAAGACCCTGAATTCAATGAATTTTTTGAAAGCCTCTGATTTTTCTGTAAGAAAGAAAACCCAACTCATACGTGAAAAATCATTTGTAAATAACAGAAAATATCGATTCCCATTCAAAGAAGGCGTTCTCATCGGGCCACATATACATGCATGCACTAACTCAATGGGTTTATTGGCTCTCTATGATTTTTTCAAAGGAAACGATTTACGATGTTGCTTCTCATATACACACCCTTCACAAACATCATTTCCTATGGACATTTTAAGCAACACATACACAATGCTTTTATTATTCAATAACCACAAGCCATTGAAATTCAAGTGTCCATATCTTAAATGCCAAATCAACAAGTCATCTTTTACAATAGCAATTAAGGCACAATCATCGAAGTTCGAAATATCCAATGGGAACATTTTGTTTTTAGCCATATTAGTAATAATATGGACTTTATCTGAAAAATATTTCGGATTTCACATTTACCATTGTGAAATCAGACTGTATACCCCTTGCTAATTAATTGACCAACACTTAGCAAGCTATACGTTAAACCAGGTATATAATAAACATTGGAAATCGTTCTTTCCATACATGATTTTGTATTAACAACAATTGTCCCCATGCCTTCGATCTGCACACGTTTATCATCTCCAAGATGAACTTGCAACTTCACCGACTCATCCAAACTTCTGAAAAGATGTCTTTGACCTGTCATATGATTACTGCAACCGCTGTCTAGATACCAAATATTAGCAAAATTTTTCGGTGGAGTCACGTGTGCGAGAAATAAATTCCCATCATCCTCATTACTTTCAACAAAGTTAACTTGCTCTTTCGCCTTTTCCCAACAATACGCCTCTGTATGCCCAATTTTTTTACAAAAATAACACTGCTTATTCCTATAAGAATTTTGTCCGGATTCTAACCTTTGGTTATTGAAATCCGATCTCACGCTACCGTGTCCACGTCCGCGGTATGAGCCTCGACCTCTACCTCTGCTTGTGTGCTTGAATTCGGAAGATGCTTCATTATCCCTTTGATTGTCTGGAAATATCTGCCTTAGCTTGAAAAGCTTGCTCTATATTTTTCTCAACGGATCTGCTCAATCTAACTTCATGTGCTAAAAATGAACCCATCAATTCATTAACAGAATAATGGTTCATATCTTTCGATTCTTCAATATCAGTAACCACATGATTAAACTTCCGAGGCAAACTATGCAAAAAAAATTCTACTACTTTTTTATCCGCAATATCTTCTCCAAAGGTTTTCATTTGGTTGACAGTAATAGAAACACTTATAAAAAAATCTTGCACTGTCTCATTATCTTTCATAAGTAAGGTTTCGAAATCGCTACGGTGAGTTTGAAGTTGTATCGTAGTTACCTTACTATCTCCATGGTATGATTAAAAAAAGTGCTAAGCCTTTCTCCCACTATAAGTAGGGTCGGCTACATGGATTCTTGCTCAAATCCATGGTATGATTCCCTCAAAATATTCCAAGCATCATTGGACTTTGTCGCTCCTACAATCCGAGGAAAAATATGGTTTGTCACAGCCTGCTGCAGAACAAGTAATGCCTTCGCGTCCTTCTTTCGCACTTCTTTCAACTCACTTGTTACTTTCTCCGTGGCTTTCTCCATGGCCTTTGCGGTCTGTTTCTCATCTGGAAAATCATTTTCAACTAGATCCCAAAGATCTTGAGATATGACGAAAGTCTTCATCTTAATGCACCAAAATTCATAATTTTCACCATTTAAAATAGTACTAATGCATATGATAAATTAATGGTATTTAAATTCAGAATACCATTATCACCTGACATTGCAAATCAACTATGGGATAACCTTCTGTGAGGAGAGACGTCGCAGCTCTGAAACTGTCTCAAGACAATCTATCGTAACCTCAAGATATGCTCGAAATCGAAACCTGCTCTGGTACCAAAAATGTTGGAAAAAATACACAAATATTTAGGGGCACTCACTCAAAAACTCATAAAAAGAGGGCACAAACAAAAAACTTGCAACTCTATTAACGGTGTAAATGAGAACAAAGATAACTTTAACACATACAACAACACTCGTACACTACACACTTAAATAACAACTTGGATTCTAAAAATAGAATCCCAGACTCCCCACTACGTACAACTCTTCCCACAATGCACACCTCTTCCCACTACACAAAACGTGACCCACTACTTGAAACGTGACAAACTAAAAAATAACATTTAAAACAAAAAAAATAATGGAAAACCAAAATAGGAAAAGAGAGCCTTTTGCATCAATTTTTTATAAATGGCAGTAGCAGAAATGAAAATGCTAAGGTGGATGTGTGGACACACACACGTAAAGATCGGATTTAGAATGATGCCATCAGAATGAAAGTGGGTGTAGCTCTGATCGAAGATAAGATGCGAGAAAATCGCTTAAGGTGATTTGGCCAAGTGCAAAAGAGGTCAGCTGATGCACCGGTGAGGAGATGTGAGTTTTAGAATGTTGAGCCAACATTCCTTTGATTTGCACAAATGATTGTGTAACCTTCTGGAGGTGCATCAGATCGGTGTACGGCAATGTCCATGAGGACAACTCCAATACATTTGCATTCTTGTGGGCAATCTGGTGTGGCAGAAATGAGGACATCTTTCAGGACCAACTGTTCTACTCAGAGAACATGCTAGAGTATTGTAGGGTGCTTTCTTTATCATGGAGATTATAAACTGATGTTACGGGAGCATGATATACGACCTTTTTCTCTAAGTTTTATAATATAAGTTGTGGTGGATCCCATCTTGGGACCTTTTTCTTTTAAGTTTTATAATAAGTTGTGGTGGATCCCATCTTGGGATTCCACCCTTTTCCTTTCTCTAAAAAAACTTGTTTGAACATACACTTTGATCAAATCCATGTGGCTTTTAATCTGCATTGTGTTGTTATAACAAAGATAATATAGCTAAAGCATACACAAATAACTTGTTACTTTTGCTGTTATCAAAATGCAATGTTTCAACATGTTCAAGTATAAAAGATACTACAAGGATCTTCACATAGATTCACACACTCGTGCAAACCCTAGGCATAAGGTGCAACTTAATGCAAACCCCAAATCTAAATGGTCATATTTAGAATCCAGATAGCTATCTAATCTAAGTATATGATTCTCAGGACCATCGTTATGGTGTTGCATCATGTACAATCCATGATCCACGTATTTCACTTTCTTCCATGTACAACCCGTTTATGATGTTGCATCATATCCATGACCACTATATTTCACTTTCTGGCATGTAGAATGCTTGTATCCTTCGCTCTTCGGCAACCACCAATGTGACTGCCAGCGTAGGTGCAATATCCATTGGTGGACCTCCTATCATTAGGTGATCGTTTAAGGCATGCATGTTTTCTCATTTTGAATTCGTTATAACAAAAGCCAGAAATTATGTTGGGCATGGTTAAACAAGTCAAGTACTTTCAACTATGCCAGTCATGCATGCAAATTTTGATTTACAACGATTTTCTGAAGCAATTTGCTGACGCTGCCCATTTCATCATTGGCCACCACATCTCCTTCCTTTCAGAATGTTGTTTATGTCATCTTCCACTTGTAGGATGTATCCTAGATCCGCTGCCAATCACATGCACCCAAAAAAGGACATGGTATCGTATACAAACATCTTATGCCCGGAATTGTGAGAATTCAACAAGGTCAAAAGCTAGTGGCGAACTATAATTAAGTCATAGAACAGGTATTAGATATATCCAGAGACAGCTATTTTAGCATCTTGTCTCCATAATCTCGATATCCATTACCTTAGCCAAGTGTGCAATAAAAAATATTTTAAAAAAGAACTTACACCATAAGAAACTGCAAGGATCTCTGCCTTTGTCAAGCTCCAATCCTCGGTTTTTGTGCCAGCAAACAATACTGAGAATGCCATCAAAAGGGTACCAAAGAAGTATGAATACGCCGTTACTGACAAGCTAGCAGGATACTTCACCAACAGTGGAGCCTGAAATTATTTAAAAAATACAAAGAAAATGGATAACGCCATCATAACATTGAAATCTTAGAATCCGATGCATGATTAGGCATCATAGATATATTTTCAACCTAAAAATTATTCTAATGATGCGGAACTGTTGGAAAAGAAAAGAGCCCACCCATGTGTTTAGTACCACATGGGGGAGCGGTCACAATTGGGTCTGTCCGTGGGGCTATATAAGGAGCCCCACACCCCCTGTACTCATTGAGAAATTCAATAGAAGAAACGCCCAATTCAGGGGCTTCTCCCGTGGTTTCATCCCGCTCCTTCTGGAGTAGGGTTCCACGTTAAAATATTTGTTCTTATTGTTCTATCTTTATTTCCGATTCCGCTTCCGCATTCTGTTTTTCTACATGGTATCAGAGCAAGTCGGTTCTCGAGGAATTATCGTTGAAGATTTATTTATTTTTTTGAGATTCGATTGTCACGTGTGAGAGTATTCAAGTTCATATTCCTGAAAGAATAGAAGGATTTGTTTCTGAAAACCCTAAGTTCCGGCATCGCCTTCATCAGATCCAGGCGCAGTACAACCTATGCGCAGATCCAGACTTCTTCGGCTCTCCCTTGTTCTCATCATCAAAAGTTCTGAGTTGCAAGAACATTTTACTGAAGATTCATCAAAGTTTCGTCAAAGAGCAATGGCCAACCAGAAAAACAACTGGGTGGTGTCCCAGCCGGCCCTCCTCATGCAAATCCTCAAGGGGTGCTCGAACCTCGGCAAGAAACAGGATGGCGAAGCCGCCCTTCTTAACCTTCACGCACCATCTCACGAACCCCCCTTCCAGGCCGCACCTTGTGGCTAATCTCTTCACGCCGAGCTCGAAATCCAGGCGCATATTCATCCTACAGTGGCAGCTTCTTCCAGCGATTTCTAGGCGGTCTTCTTCCTCTCAAACGCGTAGGCGGAAGCCCAGGCGGAGACCACCTTCCCACTGGCGACATGGCGAGTCTTGTTGGGTCTGGCGATGGCCGACTCAAGTCGCGGCCCAGACGACCCCTCTCCAGGATCCTTCAGCGGGCGGCGGTGGAGAACTCCATCCCTTTGGTAGGGCCCTTGTCACAGGCCATCGGGGCGGCGCACTTGAAGCGGAACCTACGGGGGGCTGAGTCGTTAGATGGGGTTTCCTATCACGTGGGAACCCTAATAAAGCCATTGGTGGGCTTTGATATTGGGAGGCCGTGTGTTATAGTTTAAAGTTAAAAAAAAAGAGAAGTAGATGGGAAAGTCAGAGTGAACAGGCCTTAAAAAATTTTGCTGGGCCGTGAGGTGATTTTAACAAAAAAATTGAAATGAAAATGAAAAAAAGGGAGGGGAAAGAAAAGAAAAGAAAAGGGGGAGGTTGCAGGTTCAAAAAAAAAAAGAGAAAAGAGCTACGTACAAGAAAAAGCCGTACGGATATGCTAACAAAAAAAATCGAAAAAAAAAGAAAAAAAAAGAAAAAAAAAAGTCGCGTACAAGAAAAAGTCGTACGCATAAAAAAAATGTGATTCATGTTTGCTTCTCCCAACTTGTCTATTATTTTCACTATTCTCACAAGTTTGGAAGAAAGGGGGAGTAAAAGCCATATGCATCCTACAGACCAAACACTCCGGATTTCACAGAATATCAAGCCATCTTCACTGTGCATCGATCTTCGTCGTGGTGTCTCTATCCTCGACATCGACTCCGCACTGGATTTGTTCTTCAAGGCACGACAGAGACAAAGTCCGGTGACCCGCAGGCACGACTGAGACAGAGATCCGGTGACCATGCAGGCACGACAGAGACAATCCGGTGACCTTCCAGGCATGACAGAGATACGTTCCGGTGACCTGATATACCTGTCAGCAAGCGGGTTTGTCTACCAGTTGCGGATACATACGTTTATTGTGGTGATTTCAAGTGAAGATGTAATGATGTATATTTTTCTTTATTGTTGCAAGTTGCAGCTGTCCCAGCTACCAACTTGAGGGGGAGTGTTGGAAAAGAAAAGAGCCCACCCATGTGTTTAGTACCACATGGGGGAGCGGTCACAATTGGGTCTGTCCGTGGGGCTATATAAGGAGCCCCACACCCCCTGTACTCATTGAGAAATTCAATAGAAGAAACGCCCAATTCAGGGGCTTCTCCCGTGGTTTCATCCCGCTCCTTCTGGAGTAGGGTTCCACGTTAAAATATTTGTTCTTATTGTTCTATCTTTATTTCCGATTCTGCTTCCGCATTCTGTTTTTCTACATGGCTTCCGCATGCTGTTAATCTCCAGACAATAACTGATAAACCTAAAACTAGCATAACCCACAGATAAAATAATTCAGGAAAAACATCATTTCCTACTGAAATCGTTGAACACGATGCATAATTTAGCATATTAAATATACTAAAAAATGGTGAAACTTTCTCCCACTACAAGTAGGGTTGGCTACATGGATTATTGATCACATCCATGTTGATAAATTCGATTTTTTTTACTGGTTGTTGACTACCTAACGCAACCCCCACAAGGGAGGATTTGAATCATGGTCTTTTGAGTGATAGGCACATTGCACTACCACCAGACCATTTAAGTGGGTAAAGCATAGTAAATATACTACCGACCAAAAATATTCAGATGTGGCGGCAGCGTGAATCCTCCAAACAATAAGAAGTTAACATAAAACCAACATGCGCCACAAATAAAAAAAATTAAGAAAAAACACCATTTCCTATTTCTGCTTGAGGTACGTATAAGGTGTATATGCCATTATATTTTGCAAGAAATAAGAATACAATTTGTTAGATTATGTGTTTCGAAGGGTAATTGGATCTCTCCAGGATCCATCTACCTTGCTCCAATTGTTTAGTCCCACATCAATAAGTGGCGGGACTTGATCACAACAGTGGGGCTATATAAAAAGCCCCCACCTCATGTACTCGTTGAGAAAATATAATGGAGTATCTAACCATGTGAGGCATTCTCTCTCGAGGTTTCATCCCTCCCCTTAAGGAGTAGAGTTCCAAATAAAATCCAAGAGTTCCATACGTTTGTTCCTTTGATCGCCGATTTTGCTTCTGCATTTTATGTTTTTACATGGTATCGGAGCGGGTTGATTTTGAGTTCTTGCAATTCAATTTTTTCTTCATGGTGTCAAAGATTGCTTTTTATTCATATTTTGTTTCTACACTGGATCTTGAAACAATAGTATGTGTAGAGATAGTTATTATTATTATTATCTCTTTATGTACCTCGTCGTTGTTTCGTTGTCGTTTATGGACCACTGTGTAATTTACCCTTAAGCATGGCCTCAAATTTCAACGAAATTCGGTCGAATTTCTGCTGAATATCGATATCCAGTCGAAATCGAAATTCGACCGAAATGACCGAAATATGGGGGTCCTAGTACAAAAAATGACCGAAATGACCGAAATTTCAGTCGAAATTCCACCGAAATTCCATCGAAATTCTGTTTTGGTCGATGCCGAAATGGTGACCGAAACCGACATTTAAGGCCTTGCCCTTAAGGTCTCTCCCTATATAAGAGAGCCTAGGGTTTTCTGAATAATTGATTTAGGTTTTTCTCCCAACATGGTATCAGAGCCGCCCTAGGGCTCTCCCTACCTGCCGCCCTCTCCCCAGCCCGCAGCCGACCGTTCCCAGGCGGACCCCCCAGCCGTCGATCTACACCGCACTCCCCAGGCGGCCTCCCTGTCGCGCCGCCACCACTTGGGCGGGCCTCCATTCCAGCCGCTAGGTCTATAGGCGGCTTCCTGTCTCGCCGCTAGCCTCTTAGGCGGCCTCATCTCCGACGTGCCCTAGCCAACCTCGTCTCTTCCACCAGATATATGGATTTGAGTGCGTAACGTCTACATACGCACTCGAATCCGATGCAGTTTGTGTAGACATTCATTACCTTGTCTACAAACCCTAGTTCTTCTCCAGCGGCAGTATGTCAGAATCGAAGGTCGATATGCCCTCCACCGACGCATTCAAAGGTCCTGCGCCAATAGTAAAGATGGACGGGTCGAACTATGAGCTCTGGGTTATGCAGTTCATGAGCCTCATGAAGTCGAATGGTAAGAAGCACATTCTTACCGAGGATGAGCCCGCAGAGAAGACAGGTATATATGCCTCATGGGAGGCTGATGACTCCTACGCAAAGGTCCGGTTGTCTGGTACATTGACGATGGAGATTGCTAATGATGTCCTCCATAAGCCCACTGCTAAGGCGATGTGGGAAATTCTCGCAGCTACATATTCGCAGGTGCGAAATGAGACCAAGATGTTGCAGCTTCAGCATGACATTTTCACAATGAAGCAGAGCGGCAGACCTCTTCATTCCTTATACACATCCCTAAGAGGGATGTTTGAGAAGTTATACAATACTATCCCACTCACTGCTACTCCTGAACAGCAGAAGATGTTTCGGAACGCCACCATGGTGGGTGTTCTACTTGCGGCTCTTGATCCTGAATATGACGCCGCCCGGTCTCAGATCCTAGCTGATGCAGTGATTCCTCCAGTGGAGGATGTTTATAGGAGACTCAGTCGCATTCCAGTTTCCTCCAGCTCTTCTACTCCACCCCCATCAGTGATGGCAGTCTCGCGTGGGAGAGGTGGCCCGTCTTCTGGTCGTGGTCGTGGACGTGGACATGGACCCCAGGGAAGGGGTGGTCACTTCAGTCAGACATGCTCCTATTGTCACCGCACAGGACACTCGGAGGAGACATGCTATTCTAAGCATGGGTTCCCAGCATCGGCACGCGTTGCAGAGCATTCTCAGTCCCCGTTACCATCTACTGCAGATAATCGTTTTGACGAACTTGTGGCACGTCTCCGAGATATTATGCCACATTCATCTGGTGATTCGTCTGGTGGCCCTTCAGATGTTGCTGCTACAGCCTCCGTCAGTTCATCTGCTGCTGCTAGTACCTCAGGTAGATCTACTGCATTCACACCGTCTCATGATATCTCTGATTGGGTTATAGATTCGGGAGCCACACATCATCTCTGCCGAGATAGAGACAGAATACAGTCCTACAGGGACATTCCTCACGGCCGTTTAGTGCATATCGCAAATGGTACTCATTCACCCCTTGTTGGACAGGGGGAGGTCTTCATATCCTCCACTATGCATCTACAGAATGTCCTACATGCTCCTGTGTTCTCAATGAATCTGTTATCTATTAGTCAGATTACGAAGGATTTGCATTGTCGTGTTATATTTGACCCGTCTTCTCTCATTTTTCAGGACATACTAACGGGCAGGGTGATTGGCTGTGGCTCTGAGCAGAATGGACTATATCGGTTGGTTCGGGATTCCTATGCCGGCGTCTCCTCTCATTCTGCCGGACCAGTTTCTCCGTACATCTGGCATCTCTGTTTTGGTCACCTTCCGCTCCAGAAAATGCGCCATCTTCTGCCCCAGATCTCTCTTAATTCATCTTTTTCGCTGTGAAGCATGTCAGTTGGGAAAGCATCATCGGTCGAGCTTTCCATGTCGTCAGAGTCGGAGCAGTAGCTCCCCATTCAAGTTGTTACATATAGATATATGGGGTCCGAGTCGTGTACCCGATCATCAGGGGCACAGATTTTATCTTGTGGTAGTGGATGATTTCTCTCGTGTGTCATGGGTCTTTCTTTTGAAGAATAAATCTGAAGCAGGAGATGTGGTCAAGAATTTAGATAATGAAGTGCACATGTTTTCTCTTCTTCAGTCAAATATGTTCGGACGGATAATGCCCTAGAATTTTGCACACGGTCACTTTCTCAATTTCTTTCATCAAAGGGTATTATTCACCAAACCACTTGTGCATATACATCACAGCAGAATGGTGTGGCGGAAAGAAAACATCGCCATCTCTTGGATATTACTCGAACCCTGTTGATTCAGAGTTGTGCTCTTATTTCTTTCTGGGAGGACGCTGTTCTTACTGCATGTTATCTGGTCAATCGAATGCCATCCTCTATTCTTGGTGAGAAGATACCTATTTCTCTTATTTTTCCTGACAAGGAATTATTCTCACTGACTCCACGTGTCTTTGGTACTGTGGCATTTGTTCATCTTCTGTCTCCCGGACTTGACAAACTCTCTCCTAGAGCAGTCAAGTGCATCTTTGTTGGTTATTCCAGGACTCAGAAGGGCTACCGGTGTTATGATCCTATAAATAAGAAGTACTTCGTGAGTGTTGATGTCACTTTCTTTGAGTCTGTCATGTATTTTTCTCCTGCAGGTGACAGACTGGTACCATCCACTACCAATGATGATGTCTATGTTCCTCCACCACCTACTTGGAGTTCACCTGAGTCTTCCCCTGTTCCTGCCTCCACGCCAGCACCACCACCACCTCCTCCTCCACCTCTTCCACGGCCTCCCATTTCACCTCTACCAAAATTATATATGTGTCGGTCAGGTCCTGCTCACGTCAACCACCCATCACGCCTCAGGTATGTTCAGATGGCATTACTACTGACGGGTCAGATTTGGTACATGTGCAGGATTCTTCAGTACAGGAAGACACTAGACCATCCAGTGCAGTAGATGATGATCTTGATGTTCCGATTGCTATTCGGAAGCAGAAGCGGCTGTGTGCCTCTTATCCATTTGCGTCACAAGTTTCGTTTCACCGTCTCACTGGTGACTTTCAGAGATTTGCCTCAGCCTTGTCTTCCGTGGATATACCACGGACATACTAGGAAGCTTTGAAGAGTGATTGCTGGAGATTAGCTATGGAAGAAGAGATGAGTGCCTTGCAGACCCGTGGCACATGGTCATTGGTTCCTGCTCCTCCTGATGCATCTATTGTGAGCTGTAAATGGGTCTTCACAGTTAAATATCATGCAGATGGCACTTTGGATCGGTACAAAGCACGTTTGGTCGCCCGTGGGTTAACACAGACCTATGGCGTAGACTACATGGACACTTTCTCTCCAGTGGATAGACATTCTACCCTTCGCATTCTCTTATCTGTGGCTGTGGTTCGTGAATAGAGTATATCTCAACTGGATGTCAAGAATACCTTCCTGTACGGGGATCTACAGGAGGAAGCCTACATGCAGCAGCCACCTGGGTTTACTGCTGAGGGGGAGAAGCAGATGGTCTGTAGACTTCACAAGGTAATATATGGCCTCAAACAGAGTCCAAGAGCATGGTTCCAGAAGCTTTCCAACCTTATTGAGCAACAGGGATTCAAGAGATCAAATGCAGATCACTCGTTGTTTGTCCAGAAGTCATCGGCAGGTACGGTTGTGATTATGGTCTATGTGGATGATATTCTTGTTACAGGAGATGATGTTCAGGGCATAGAAAGCGCAAAGGCATTCCTAGGCCGTCAGTTTGTTACAAAGGATCTTGGAACCCTAAGATATTTTCTGGGGTTGGAATTTGCAAAGAATGCGCAGGGCTTGGTGATGACCCAACGGAAGTACATTACAGACTTCCTGATTGAGACAGGCATGGATGGATGCAAACTATCAAGTATTCCCATGGATACTAGCATGAAGTTGTATGATGGTGATATTGATGAAGTAGATAAGAGGAGATATAGAGAAATAATGGGAAAACTCCTTTACATTACCATAACTCGTCCAAAATACCTTCCTTTACATATTGCATTTGCAGTAAGCAGGGTGAGTCAATTTATGGAGCAGCCAAGACAAGTTCACATGGATGCTATATACATGATACTGAGGTATCTGAAGTCTTCTCCAGGTTCAGGGTTGCTATTCAGAAAGGGCAAAGATTTATCCATCTCAGCGTGTGCAGACGCCGATTATGCAGGATGCCCTAAGGATCGAAAATCAACCTCAGGGTTCGCAGTTTTTGTTGGAGGCTCTCTGGTTTCTTGGAAAAGCAATAAACAAACTGTTGTGGCAAGGTCCAGTGCCGAATCTGAATATAGGGCCATGGCTCAAGCCAGCACGGAAATGATGTGGGTTCGATCCGTACTAGAAGATCTACATGTAGCTGTGCCTTTACCTATGAAGCTTCAGTGTGACAATCAGACAGCCTTATTCATTGCCAACAATCCAGCTTTTCATGAAAGAACCAAGCATATTGAAGTTGACTGCCATTACACTAGAGACTTGATCCAGAGAGGATTGATATCTACTACACATGTGAGCTCAGGAGATCAGACTGCAGATGTATTCACCAAGCCATTACTCAGAGGACCTTTTCAGAGATGTTCATCCAAGCTGAGCATGAGACATCTATGCTCCACCTTGAGGGGGAGTGTAGAGATAGTTGTTATTATTATTATCTCTTTATGTACCTCGTCGTTATTTCGTTGTCGTTTGTGGACCACTGTGTAATTTACCCTTAAGGTCTCTCCCTATATAAGAGAGCCTAGGGTTTTCTGAATAATTGATCTAGGTTTTTCTCCCAACAGTATGCTTCTTACTACTTTAAATAACTAGATTTCTACCACCAAACATAGTAAAACCAGTGGTGGATCATCTGTCCACAAGAGAACTGGTGCAATCTGTATTTGCATAGGATGTAATACCAGTGTTAGTGAGACATCATTTGAAGCAGAGAAGAGTCCAATGGTTGATGAAAATCTTCATATACTTGAGAATGAGAACATATGCCATGATTATACATTGGCTTCTACATATACTGACGGACTCTACTCACAGCACAAGAGATATCGATCCTACTAATTGTAAGATGCGAAAGTTTGCCTACCATGCCTCTATATCAAGCAGTATCCTCGAACAAGGGATTTATCGAGGTGGCATGATTTTGAAATTTAGTTAGTAGGGGTTCTTTCTGAGGTAGAGAGGTCCATTGTTGGGCCTAACTACTCGACCTGGAGGATGGAAGTCCATGGTTTGGAAGGCATACAGAGCCTCAAATGCAACCGCAGTCTTATGATGCGGGTATCGTCTATGTTAGAGTTATTTAGAGGTATTATATTTTCAGTACTTGCATTCTATTTCATTGAGCTTAGTAACCTTTTGGGGGTATCCATGTAATCCCTTTTATTTTTGCTCTCTAGGGTTCACACTATATAAGAAACCATAGATCAATGGAATAAACAATCCATTCATTGTCAACAATTCTCTCCACATAGTATTAGAGCAACAGTCCTGGATCGAGGTTCGTACCTGTTGGGAAGAGTGAAGAACATGTTTATTCCATCAGCCCTAGGCTCTCTTATATAGGAGAGTAGCCTATGGGTAAATTACATAGAGCATACGGCAGAAAAGAAAATAACAGAGAAGTACAAAAGTAACTAATATATGTTTACACTTCCCCTCAAGATTGAGCATAGATATCAATCATGCTCAGCTTGGACGCACACTTCTGAAATGGGCCTCGTAGTAATGCTTTGGTGAATATATCTGCAGTTTGATTCTCTGAACTAACATGGGATGTAGCAATGAATCCCTTTTGAATCATGTCATGTATGAAGTGACAGTCAACTTCAATGTGCTTGGTTCGCTCATGGAACGCTGGATTGTTTGCAATGAACAAGGCCGCCTGATTGTCACATTCTAAGGTCATAGGAAGTGGGACTTCTGTACATAAATCTGTAAGCACAGCCTTTACCCACATCATTTCTGTGCTAACCTGAGCCATAGCCCTATATTCAGATTCAGCACTAGACTTGGCTACCACAGTTTGTTTCTTGCTCCTCCATGAGATTAGAGAATCTCCAATGTAAACCGCAAACCCAGAGGTGGATTTCCTGTCCTTGGGACACCCTGCATAATCTGCATCTGCACATGCTGAGATAGAGATCACCTTGCCTTTCTTGAATAGCAAACCCGCACCTGGAGATGATTTGAGGTACCTGAGTATCATATGTATGGCATCTACGTGAACCTGACGTGGTTGCTCCATGAACTGGCTCACACGACTCACAGCAAAGGATATATCAGGCCTAGTAATAGTGACATACAACAGTTTGCCCACCAGTTTTCTGTATCTTCTCCTGTCCACCTCCTCTGTATCATCATCATATAGCTTCATACTAGGGTTCATTGGTGTTGTAGCAGGCCGGCAACCGAGCATTCCTGTTTCACTCAACAGATCCGTAACATATTTTCTCTGCTATATTACTAACCCATACGGATTTCTGGCAAACTCCAGCCCCAGAAAATATCTAAGGACTCCAAGGTCCTTGGTAACAAATTCGCTACCCAGCATTTCTTTCGCCTTCTTTATTCCTTGTGCATCATCTCCTGTAATCAAGATGTCATCTACATAAATCATGATTGCAATAATACCTCTTGAAGTCTTTTGTACAAACAAGGAATGATCAGCATTAGAGCGTTTGTATCCCTGTTTTTCAAAGAGGTCTGAGAGCTTCTGAAACCATGCTCTAGGGCTCTGCTTAAGGCCATAGATAGCCATATGAAGTCTGCACACCTTGGAACACTCCCCCTCAACAGCAAAACCAGGTGGTTGTTGCATGTAGACTTCCTCCTGTAAGTCACCATATAAAAACGCACTCTTCACATCCAACTGATATAGCGGCCACTCACGAGTAACCGCAACTGACAGCAAGATCCGTAGAGTAGAATGACGGGCTACTGGCGAGAATGTATCAAGATAGTCCACCTCGTATGTCTGTGTAAAGCGACGAGCAACAAGGCGAGCCTTATATCTGTCAATACTGCCATTTGCATTGTGCTTGACTGTAAATACCCACTTGCTGCTCACTGAGGACACATCTGCAGGTATAGGAACCAGACTCCAAGTTCCTTTAGATTGAAGTATTGCCATTTCTTCCTCCATTGCTAGACGCTATCTACTATCCTTGAGAGCATCTTGGTAATTCCGTGGAATATCTACAGCTGACAAAGCGACCACAAAGTTCCTGAAATCTCCAGATAGTCGTTCAAATGACACAGAAGCTGCTAAAGGATATGAGGCGCAGCTCCGCTTCGATTTGCGTATAGCAATAGGAACATATAAATCAACTGTGTCCTCATCTGTCCTCTGTAACACATCCTGCTCAGAAGCATCATTAGATCCATCAAGAGTAATATCTTCAGAACATACCTTAGGCGAGCTAGGTGATGAGTCATGACCATGAGCTGGAGTAGGCATGCGGGTATAATGAAATGGTAGTGGTGAAACAAGGATAGTAATAGGAGGTGCAGATGATGGTAAAGGAGCTGGTGGTGGTGGGGGTGGCACTGGTGGTGGTGGTGGTGTCACATAGATGGCATCGGTAGTAACTGGAGGTAGCAACTGATCACCAGAGGATGAAAAATACATTACGATTAAAAAAATGTAACATCTGCACTAACAAGATACCGCCTGCGCAATGGATCATAGCACTTGTACCCCTTCTGAGTTCTGGAGTACCCAACAAACACACACTTGACAGCCCTAGGAGAGAGCTTGTCAGTACCGGGAGACAACTAGTGGACAAAGGCAACCGAACCAAACACATGAGGAGTAAGGGAAAACAGATCTTTACCAGGAAAGAAAAGGGAGAAAGGAATCTGTTCACCTAGTACAGAGGACGGCATACGATTAATTAGGTAGCATGCTGTGAGAACCACGTCACCCCAGTAAGAATAAGGAGCATGACTCTGTATAAGAAGTGACCTGGTGACATCTAGTAGGTGGCGATGTTTCCTCTCAGCGATCCCATTTTGTTGGGAGGTATAGGCACAGGATGTCTGGTGGATAATCCCTTGGGATGAGTAGTAATTGGCTAGGACATGAGTACACAATTCCAGGGCATTATCACTTCTTACAATTTTAACAGATGTGGAGAAAACATTACGAATCTCATTAAGAAAATGGATAATAATATTTCCTACTTCAGATTTATTCTTCAACAAAAATACCCATGACACACGAGAGAAGTCATCCACAATAACTATATAAAATCTGTGTCCCAGATGATCAGGAACACGACTCGGACCCCAGATATCAATATGAAATAACTCAAACTTGGAGGTACTACTCCGACACTGACGACTGGGAAAGGTAGACCGAATAATGCTTTCCCAACTGACAAGCCTCACATTGGATGGATGTGTGAGGCAGACCCTGGGGTAACACACGACGCAACTTCTGAAGCGGTAGATGTCCAAAGCACAGATGCCATAGCAGAGGAGATACGGGTCCAGTAGGTAGGGATGAGGTTCCAGCAAAAGAAGTCTGATTGAGGCGATAGAGGCCTCCTTGCTCATAGCCACGACCAATCACGTTGCCCGTAAGGATGTCCTGAAAAACAAGAGAAGATGGATCAAAAATTGCCCGAAATTGTAAATCCTTTGTAATCTGACTGATTGATAATAAATTCATTGAAAAATCAGGCGCATGTAACACATTCTTGAGCTGCATAGAAGATGTCAGTCTAATCTCCCCCTGACCAGTAATTGGGGAATGTGTACCATTGGCAATGACCACTGTTCGGCCTGGAGGGATCTGAGTGTATCCTGTAAGTAAACTTTGATCGCCACATAGATGATGTGTGGCTCCCGAGTCCATAATCCAAGGTAAAGTATCTGATCTACTATTAGTAAATGCAAGTGTGCTACCTGATGCACTGGTAGACGCAGAAGCAGATGCAGCAGCATCAGATTGATTCTCAGTAGTAGGTGCTGGGCCAGATGGAGGAATAATGCCCCTTAGACGGGCAACTAGATCATCGAACCGCTGATCCAAAGAGGCAGCAGATGGAGGCTCTATCTGCTCGGCGACTCGTGCAGATGCAGGAAATCCATGCTTAGAGTAGCATGTGTCTTCATTGTGTCTGACGTGATGGCAGTAGGTACATGTTGGCCGAGTACGGCCTCCTCTACCACGAGGTCCGCGACCCACGGGTTTGATGATGAAATCCATGGCCCCAGTTGGCAGCCATGGCTGAAGCATTCTAATTCGCAGCTGTAGATGGAACAGTGATCCGGCTCAATCTGTGAAAAGCTTCCTCCATGGGAGGAATAGTAGAATCTGCCAAAATTTGAGACAGTGCTGCCTCATACTCGGGATCAAGGGCAGCAAGAAAAACTCCCACCATAGTAGCATTCCGGTAGGTCTTCTGTTGCTCTGGTGTGGCTGTCAGTGGCATGAAGCTATACAGCTTCTCGAACATTCCTCGTAGAGATGTATACAGTGAGTGTAGAGGGCGTTCGTTGTGCTTTATAGTGAATATATCATGCTGGAGTTGCAGAATCTTTGTCTCGTTTTTCGCTTGAGAATAAGTGGCAGCCAGAATATCCCACATATCTTTGGTTATGGGCTGATGAAGGATATCATTGGCAATCTCAATTGCCAGAGTTCCAGATAGCCATACTTTGGCGTATGCATCATCTGCCTCCCACGAGGCATTGACTCCAGTCTTCTCAGCAGGCTCTTCCTCCGTAAGAATGTGCTTCTTACCAGTCGACTTCATCATACTCATGAACTGCATAGCCCACAGTTCATAGTTCGACCCATCCATCTTCACAATTGGCGCAGGACCTCGGAATGCGCTTATGGATGGAATATCTGCCTTGCTTTCTGACATACTAATAGTAGAAGACTGAAGTGGTAGACTGAATATATATGATCGTCTACACGGACATGAACGGGTTTAGTTGCATGTGTAGACCCAAGCAACTAAACCCATTACTTTGGGGACTCTCGCTCTTGACTTAGGGTTTTGGTCTGCAGACGATCTTCAATCGGTTATGCACAGATCTATGGCATATCCAGAATCAACACCACACGTGCAAAAGCACGCAAGCAGGTCCTGTTGCACGCAAGCAGATCCTGGTGCACACGCGAACGCACTGCGCGCTGGAGGGATGCCCTGTGTGCTGGGAATGCACACTGCACGCTTCGCGCCGGAGGGGCGCACTGCGTTGGAGGTGAGCGTCACGCGTTGCGTGTGTCTGCGCGCTGGAGAGATGTCGTGGTCTGCGCAAGAGAGAGGCGCAGGACCGGCGGCGCGAGAGAGAGGCGCAGGACCGGCGGCGCGAGAGAGAGATGTGCAGGACCGACGGAGAGGGAGGCTTGACGGTGGGGGATAGGGCTAGGGTTAGGGTTTCGAGAAACTCCGGTCTAGGACCGTCGCTCTGATACCATGTTGGGAAAAGTGAAGAACATGTTTATTCCATCAGCCCTAGGCTCTCTTATATAGGAGAGTAGCCTATGGGTAAATTACATAAAGCATACGGCAGAAAAAAAAATAACAGAGAAGTACAAAAGTAACTAATATATGTTTACAGTACCCTAATGCCCTCTACCACCACCGACCTCCTTTTCCAGTCATGCACAAGACCTATTTCTCAGTTGTGTGAGTGAGACAATCGCTCAGCTTCACACGAACCTCACCTCCTCCTAGTATAGGCTCCGCACAGGGCTCCTCTTCGTTGACTACTCCCTAGGACCATCTAGGGCGGAATCGACAGGCCCACAAAGGTGCAACCAATGTTGTCGTCTGCACTCCAGGAGGTTACCAGCCTACCTAGGCATCGCCACAAGGCCTCCAGTCTATCTAGGTGCCGCTGCCAAGCACTCCTAGGGCTCCGCCAACCCCCTTAAGGCTCTATCAATCCCTCTCTGGTTGTCTAGGTGTCATCGCATGAAGGCCAGGCCACAGCCAGGGTCCTTATCCAACCCATCTAGGGTAACTCGAGTGCCGCCAGAACCTCTAGGCGCCATTGTTTATTCAGTCCAGCCATTGTTTCTAGCCGCTACCATCGAAATATCCTCGTGCGTGAAAACTTAGATCACCTGAAACCCAACTGCATGAGGAATTCACAGAGGACAGATCCAACGCAACTTTTTTATATGTGATTAAAGAATGTTCGTATCATATTTGAGTATTTCTGTCCCTAGCCAGAACGACTAAAACGTATGGTAAGACAAAACCACTCTTCTCGATATCCTCTATGATGATGCAGGTTACTTCTACCAAACTTAAGGATACAGAAAAATACGTGCTCTGGTCTCGAGCATTCAAGGTGTTCATTGGTGGTCAAAGGAAGACTTCTATTTTGATGAAGGAGCCTCTGAAAGAGGTCGATAAGGACTATGAGTCCTAGCAGGTAGACAACTATCAGGTCATGAACTGGTTGACCAATAGTGTCGAACCTCACATCACAGTGAATCTCTTGTTTAAGGAAAACCATCAAGGAGATGTGGGAGGAACTGGAGCAGACATACTCATAACAAACGATCAAGTCACATCTGGCAGACATCTAGATGTGAATTTGATTCGTATCTCAGGGTGAATCTATGTTGGTGGAGTTCTATCGTCATCTTATTGGATTATACGAGGAACTTGTCATATTCTAGATGGCATGTTGTACAAAACATGTGACAGAGAGATCAGAATGTCAGATTTACGTATGTCTTGCTAGCTTACATCCTCGATACCATAATGTGAAGGAATAGTTCTGCACATTTGACACACTTCATTCCATCAAAGTCATCTTTGGATGCCTACAACAAATTGAAACATCCAATGTCCACGCTCAGACTTCGCTTATGTGCGAGTTCATGAGCCTAATGCAATGTAATGGCAAGAAGCATATCCTCACACAGAAGGAGCCTGGTGACAAGACTGGGGTTAACGCCTCATGGGAATCAGACGACGCTTGTGCATGGTATTAAAAGGCTAGCCTCGAGGCGATCGAGGCGGAACAAGGCAGGGCTTTTTAGCCTCGAGGCGTACGCCTCAGATGGAATTGATGAGGCGTACGCCTCAGAAGATCGAGGCGGTCCGAGGCGGTGAGGCAGTCGAGGCGGGGCGAGGTGGCCTGTGAGGCGTTCTCTGGAATTTAAAGTATTTTTTAAGGATTTAAATTGTCTCATTGGTAGTTTTAGATGCTTATAAATGTATAGTTGTCTAGGATATATATTTACAAGATGAATGCTTGGAATTTTAAGTTTGTTCATATTCATATTGAGCATTAAACTTGTCTATTTTTTCCAAAAAAAATTCTTAATATTACACTTTTAAATACACAATCAATAAATTTAAAGAAAAGCTAGTGTTAAGTGAGGTGGCATAATGAGAAACGTAATATACCAACTAGAAAAAACAAGATTACATTCAATGCATGTCAATGTTGCCATATTTTATATATTTGTCATATAACAAATACATATAATCATAATTTTTATACACCACAATATTTTTTAGCGAAAAATATGTTGTCTTTGATATTTAAATGACAATTATAGCTAATGATTCTATTTTTGATTGGGTAGAAATTTAGTAGATAGGTTTATGGAATTTACATATCCTTTCTTTCGCGTTCTTATCTTCATAATTTCATCATATATTACAATGTTATATATTATATGTATGTCAATTAAGATAATTTCATCACAAATATAGTTATTATACTTTTGTAAGTATTTTTCTATACAAAATGAGGCTTACGCCCCGACGGCCTCGAGACTACGCCTTGCCTCGCCTCCAGGGAAAACACCTCGTCCTGTCTTTCATTTTTTCAAACCTTGCGCTTGTGTGCGAGTGTGGCTTTCTGGGACTGTGTCTATGGAGATAGCCAATGATATACTGAGTCAGCCCATGGCGAAGGCTATGTGGGACATTCTCGCCGCTACGTACTCTCCGACGAAGAACGAGTCGAAGATTCTGCAACTTCAGCATGACATCTTCTCGTCGAAGCAGAATGATCGTCCTCTCCATACCCTTTACACTTCTCTAATGGGTATGTTTGAGAAGTTACATGGTTATATTCCCTTGACTGCCACGCCAGAGCAGCTCAAGGTATATAGGTATTGGGTGATGACCGAATTTTTCTAATGGCACTAGACTCTGAATGTGATGCTGCTAGAGCACAGATTCTTACTGGTGCCACCATACCTCCGATGAAAGAGGCATATCGCAGGGTGAGCAGTCTCTCTATATCTTCTGGTTGTACTCAGTTGCCTCAAACATCTTCAGCAATGGCAGCATCTCGTAGTAGGGAGAGCCTTACACAATATCGTAGTCGAGGTGGTTGTGGCAAGGGAGGGGTAGTCAGCTCCCTCGTCAGCCTTGTACTAACTGTCACAGGCCAGGTCACTCTGAGGAAGCATGTTATTCTAAGCATGGGTTTACAGCTTCAACACGCGTGGCAGAACAAACCCAACAGGTTGGCAGTTCTTCACATGCATCTGATCAGCTATTTGATGAACTAGTAGCATGGCTCAGAGAGGTTATGCCTGCTTCTGGGGCAACTAGCTCTCCGTCAGGATCATCAGAAGTAGCAGCCTCAGCTTCTGCGTCCACATCTGGTATAGCATATGCTTTTACTAGTTGTTACAAGGCAGACTTGTTGGAATGGATTATGGATTCATGAGCTTCTCATCATATCTGCGGTGACAGAGGACAGTCTAATTCTTATAGCCCAGGTATATCAGTTGTAATAGTTGATGGGACACACTCTCCCAATACTGGTCAGGGGGAGGTGCAATTAACTCCTGCAATGCAGCTTGAGAATGTTCTTTACACTCCTAAATTTTCTATGAATTTACTATCCATTAGTCAAATCACCAAGGATTTACATTGTCATGCCATATTTGACCCTTCTGCTCTTGTGTTTCAGGACATTCTTACAGGCAGGGTGTTTGGATCTGGCCGTGAGGAAAGAGGCCTCTACAGACTGGTACAATCTCCTTATGTTGGTGCCTCCTCTCTTCGCACTGGATCTGTTTCTCCCTATGTGTGGCATCTTCAGTTTGGTCATCTTCCTCTACAAAAGATGAGTCACGTTCTTCCACATATCTCTCCTCGCTCTACTTTTCAGTGCGAGGCCTACCAACTTGGGAAGCATCATCGGTCCACATTCCAGAGTCATCAGGGTTGAAGTAGTCATAGTCTTTTTGAGTTGATTCATTTTGATATTTGGGGTCGTAGTCGTGTCCAAGATCATCAGGGACATAGGTTTTATCTTGTTGTTGTCGATGAGTTCTCTAGATTGTCGTGGGTATTATTTCTTAAGAACAAGTCTGATGTTGATGTTGGTCCTATTATTTAGTCCTTTATTAGCGAAATAAGAAATGTATTTTCTGCAAATGTCAAGTTTATACGTTGTGATAATGCACTTGAATTGTGCAGTACCCAGCTCTCTCAGTTTCTCCGATCCTACGGTATTGTGCATCAGACATCTTGTGTGTATACTTCTCAACAGCATGGGGTGGCTGAGCGAAAATACCGCCATCTTTTGGATGTTACCAGGACTCTTTTGATCCAGAATCGTGCTGCTCATTCCTACCGGGGGTACGTGGTCCTAACTACGTGTTACTTGGTGAATCGTATGCCCTCATAAGTTCTGGAGGAGAAGATCCCGTTATCAATTGCGTTTCCTGAGATGGATCTTTTCTCTCTCATGCCTCGTGTTTTTGGCCCGGTTGCTTTTGTTCATCAGATATGTCCAAGTCCTGACAAGCTCTCTCCTAGAGCAATCAAATGTGTGTTTGTTGGGTACTCCAAGACCCAAAAGGGATATTGTTGCTTTGACCAAGTTCGACGAAGATACTATGCTAGTGCGGATGTCACCTTCATTGAGTCCATTATGTATTTCTCTCCTACAGGTAACAAGCCCATTCCTTCAGAGAGTGGACAAGAGGTCTATATGCCTCTACCTCTGATTTCGCCTACTCCGGACGACACTACACCACCACCACCACCCTCTCCTCCATCGTCATCCCCACCACCTCCTCCACCTCCTACCATGTCTACTTTCTTTCCGTAGGTGTACTAGAGTCGACCTCGTGCTCATGTGCCTCCTCCATCATCCAGCACGCCCAAGGCATGTTCTGAGCATTTGAGTTCTACTAATGGCACAGGTGATTTGAGTGCAGCTTGAGGTGCAGGATGTCTTAGATGATACACCTTCTGAGGATACTGCGGACTTGGATGTGCTTATTGCTCTACGAAGAAGAGGTGTGCATGCATTATGCATCCTCTTGCTTCCCATGTTTCCGTGGCACGGCTCTCTGGGGATTTTCAAAGGTTTGTTGTTGGATTGCCAGTTGTGGCAATACCAAAATCCTATCAGGAAGCGTTGCAGAGTAGCCAGTAGTGCATGGGGATTGAATAAGAGATGACAACTTTACAGTTTCGTGGTACGTGGGGTGTAGTACCGGCTCCTCCATGTGCATCTGTTGTTGGCGGTAAATGGGTGTTTACAGTGAAACACCGTGCAGATGGTTCTGTAGACAAATATAAGGCTAGACTGGTTGCTCGTGGGTTTAACCAAACCTATAGGGTGGATTATCATGACACCTTTTCTCCAGCTGCACGTCATTCTATTTTGTGGATTCTTATTGTCGTTGTACAGGACTGACCGCTTTTCCAATTATATATCAAGAATGCATTCTTGTATGGAGATCTGCAGGACGAAGTTTATATGCAGCAGCCACCAGGGTTTGTTGCTTGTTGGAGAAAAGATTGCTTATCATTCACGAGACCCAAGAACTCTCTTATATAGGAGAAAAGCCATAGATTAATTGCAAGAGAGTTACATAAAGAAAATGAAATAAGAAATAACACCAAAGAGGTACAACTATCCCAACACTCGCCCTCAAGCTGGAGCATATATGTCTATCATGCTCAGCTTGGAACAACATCTTTGGAAAGGACCTCTAGTAAGAGTTTTGGTGAATATATCAGCAGTCTGATCTCCAGTAGAAACATGAGAGGTGGATATGAGATCCTTCTAGATCATGTCTTTGGTATAGTGGCAATCCATCTTTATATGCTTCGTACGTTCATGGAATGCAGGATTATTTGCGATAAAAAGTGATGCTTGATTGTCACGTAGAAGCTGCATAGGAAGAGGTACATCAACTGCAAGATCAGTCAAAACCAACCTAACCCACATCATCTCTGTGCTTCCCTGAGCCATGGCCCTGTATTCGGACTCAACACTAAATTTAGCAACCATTGTCTGCTTCTTACCTTTCCATGACACGAGTGAGCTGCCAAAAAAATAGCGAAACCAGAAGTAGACTTCCTGTCCCTAGGGCATCCGGCATAATCCGCGTCTGCACACGCTGCCACCTCAACAGAAGTACCTCTGCTAAATATAAGACCAGTACCTAGTGAAGACTTTAAATATCTCAAAATCATATGGACAGCATCCATATGAACCTTCCTGGGCCGCTCCATGATCTGGCTCACCTTGCTTGTAGCAAAAGATATGTTTGTCCCAGCGATGGTAGCATATAGAAGCTTCCCAACCAGCTCCATGTATCTCCTCTTATCTATCTCCTCAGTCTCTATCACCATATAATATCATCCTTGGATCCGTAGGAGTAGTAGCAAGCTTGCACCATGTCATACATGTCTCTAGTAGGAGATCAGTAACAAACTTTTTCTGGGTCATCACAAGACCACGCTGGTTCCTGGCGAACTCTAACAAGGGAGTATCGAAGATTGCAAAGGTCTTTGGTCACAAACTATTGACCTAGGAACTCCTTGGCCGCCTGAATGCCCTGCTCGTCATCATCCGTGATAATAATAACGTCAACGTAGACAAGAATAGCAACAGTACCTCTCTGTGTCCTTTGAACAAAAACGAGCGATCCGCAGCGGACCAAGCAAACCCTTGATGCTCTATCAACTCTGAAAGCTTCTGGTACCAAGCTCTCGGACTCTGTTTCTGATCATAAATCGCCTTGTGGAGCCTGCAAACCTTCTGAGACTCCCCCTTAGAAGCAAACCCCGGTGGCTGCTACATATAAACCTCCTCCTTTAGATATCCATATAGAAACGCATTCTTCACATCAAGTTGGTAAAGAGGCCATTCCCGTGAAACAACAACTGAGAAGAATACGCAGTGTCAAATGTCTAGCCACTAAAGAGAAGGTATCCTGATAGTTCACTCCATAAGTCTGGGTGAACCCACGTGCTACAAGTCTTGCCTTGTAGCGATCCACAATGCCATCTGCCCGTCGCTTCACCGTAAATATCCAATTACACCCCACAACAGATGCACCTGAAGGGGCAGAAACAACACTCCAGATATGACGAGACTACAAAGTGGTCATCTACTCCTTCATGGCAAGTCAATAACTGTTATCCATTATGGCCTCCTGATATGTTCGTGTGCTAGTAACAACTGAGAGTCCCATAACAAAACTCATGTACTCCTCTGAAAGATGGTCCAAGGAAACATGCATAGCTAGAGGATGTGGCACAACCATGGCCTCAAATTCCAGCGAAATTCGATCGAATTTTTGTCGAATATCGATATCCTGTCGAAATCGAAATTCGACAAAAATGGTCGAAATGACCGAAATATCGGTGCTCTAGTACAAAAAATGACCGAAATGATCGAAATTTCGATCGAATTTCGACCGAAATTCCACGTAAATTCCGTTTCGGTCGATCATCGAAATGATGACCGAAACCGATATTTAAGGCCTCGGGCACAACTATGACGCAGCTTCCTCAAGGCAATAGGTACATAGAGGTTATTAGCCTCTTTGTTATGTGGTATCAACTCATCCTGTATAGTATCCTGTGGAACAAGCATATCACTAGTACCATCAGTAGGAACAATGTGTTCATTGCATACTTGGGGCATGCTGGATGACGGGGAAGGTGCATGAGCAGAGGTACGAGTAGAGGACCTGCGAATGTAAAACTGTGGTAGGAACTATGTGAAGGTAGACAGAGGTGGAGGTGGTGGAGGAGGTGGAGGTGACTGAGACTCAACATGGGGAGTTGTTGGTGGAGATAACGGAGGTGGTGGAACAAAGATATCTTCACCAAAGTCAGCATTAGACAACCTGTCACATGTAGGAGAAAATTACATAATAGATTCAAAAATGTGACATCAGCACTCACATAATAATTTCTCCCAATAGGATTAAAATATCTATACCCTTTTGGGGTACGAGAATAACCAATGAACACACAACTGACAGCTTTAGGAGAGAGCTTGTCATGACCAGGAGTAAAATTGTGGACAAATGCCATGGACCCAAAGACCTTGGGAGTAAGGGAGAATAAGTCCTTCTCGAGAAACGCAATCAAGAAAGAAACTTTTTCTCCAATGATAGTAGACGCATACGGTTCACCAAGTAACATGCAGTGAGAATCGCATCACCCCAGAACGAATGAGGAGCTCGACTCTGAATCAAAAGAGTCCTCACGACATCCAAAAGATGACGGTGTTTGGGTTCAGCAACACCATTCTGCTGCGAAGTGTAAGCACAAGAAGTCTGGTGAACAACACCAATAGATCTGAGAAAGTCAAACAACTTTAAAGTAGAAAACTCCAAGGTATTGTCAGTACGAATAAACTTCACATTAGCAACAAAAATGTTCTTAATCTCAATAAGAAAAGATTTAATAACAGGAGCAGCTTCAGACTTATTCTTTAACAACAAAATCCAACATAATCTAGAGAAATCATCAACAGCAACCATATAGAACAGATGCTCCTGATGATCGGGGACATGACTAGGACCCCAGATATCAAAATGAACAAACTCAAACAACTGACTACTGTGATGATCGGGGACATGACTAGGACCCCAGATATCAAAATGAACAAACTCAAACAACTGACTACTGTGACGACTCTGACGACTCAGAAAAGATGAACGATGGTGCTTCCCAAGTTGACACGCCTCACACTCCAAGGTAGTACGAGTAGAGATCTGTGGGAGAACGATTTTTTATTAAAAAGAGGGTGCACTCCCGAGACGGGAGTCACCACACCCAAAAATATATTAAATTTAGAACGGCAACCTTACATAGAAGACCAGAAGTTATAAAGTGCATTACAATGCGAGACAACATTCTCGGAGTAGAACCTTTGGTTCTTGAAAACGAGCTCATTTCTCCCTTCCCAAATAGCCCACAGCACCGCAAATGGCTCGACACAGTCGTCCATCGAACCCATACCCACCGCATGCAACAACCTCCAAAACGGCTCTAACCGTGTCGCCTCCACCCAAGCAATCCCCGAACAGCATCCTCGACCTAGCCCTCGCACCTGTCACAAAGCGTGTCCTCCAAGCCAAACATCCTTCCCCTCCTCGCCTTATCACATAAGCGATTTTGCCTCAGAAACCAAAGAAAAATCTTCACCCTGAGAGGGATATTGGCCGTCCAGATAATCTTCATATCCTGACAGAAATCCACATCCCGCTCCTGTTCCACCGCCGACCCCCTCATCGCCTCACACACCTTCTTAACAGAGAACCTCCCCCCCCCCACACATAGTGATCCTCCTCCACAGATTGTTCCCCCGACGGAGGCACCTCTTCCAGCATCCTCAAGAATTCCTCCATGTGTTGATTCGAAAGATCTGAGACGAAAAGAGGCATCCAGGACCCCACAACCGCAACCGGAGCAAGAGTGTCCCCCCTCGATGCCGCCAGAGCCAGAAGTCTAGGGAATCTCCTCCCGAGGGCACCCTCCCCCATCCAGAGATCTCTCCAGAATATGAACCTCTGACCATTCCCAACCTTTGGCCGCAATCGAGAAGAAATAGATGGCAGAACAGTAGTGTGGATCATGTCCCAGAGCAGCGACACGAATCTTTTCCTGCTGGCAATTAGCTCACCATTGACCCCATATATGTCTCTCAGCAATCTGGCAGCAATGGATGTAGAGGGGCCCCAAATTTGGATCACCCACTTGGCAAGCAACGCCTTGTTCATGATCTCAACATCCCGAACTCCAAGGCCACCATCACCTTGCCCCTTGGTAACAACATCCCATCGGAAAAATGTCTTCATCGGAGTTTCAACCTTCTTCCTAACCCCCACTAGCATCAACCGAGTTGAATAGAAGAAGATGGGAATGGCGGCGAGCACATGCTTAAGGAGAGTCAACTTCCCAACCCTAGATAAGGTCACCGCCGTCCAGCCAACAAGTCTCTCCTCCATTCTGCTTATCAGGCAATCCCAATCGGATTTCTTTAGCTTACCGTCCACTAGAGGCAATCCAAGATAGGAGATAGGGAGATCCCCTAGAGGGCATCCCACCAAATCCGCGAGCCTACTACATTTGCCAGCATCCATCCCAAAGCCCACAACCACTGACTTAAGCCTGTTAATCTCAAGACTAGAGAGACTGCCAAATATATCAACAAGGAGCGCGGCATTGCGGTTCTGCTCATCCGATCCCCCCAGGAAAAGAATCGTATCATCTGCATACTGCAGCAAGGGAATAGAAATGTTCCCAAGCCGGAAACCCTCACACCAGCCGAACTCCACCGCCCGCCTAAACAACACAGCCAAGCAGTCAGCCACCATAACTTAAAGCATGGGGATGAGCGGGCAGCCCTGCCGCATCCCACGATGAGGCTGCATAAGACCACCTTCGGGCTTGCCATTCACCAAAAATGAGAAGGACGAAGTAGTGACACATCTCTTCATCCACTGAACCCAAGTCTCCGGGAATCCCCTTCGCCGCAAAGATGTCCGCAGGAATCTCCAATCAACGCAGTCATAGGCCTTTGCGTAGTCAATCTTCCAAAGTGCGCCCTTCTTCTTCGACCTCTTCCACTCGAGGCATATCTCTGACGTCATAACCAAACCATCCGCCATTTGATGCCCCAAGATGAAGGCGGACTTCCCCTAAAGCACCACCGAATCCATAACCAGCTTGAGCATGTTTGCGAGAACATTTACCACCACAAGGTAAATTGCGTTCGAGATCGCAATAGGTCTGAAATCGTCAACCCTCGCCGGATTTTTCTTCTTAGGAAGGAGGAAAATGAGTGCCATGTTCACTTTGTCGAAGCCCCTGTTGCCAATCCTGAATTCATCCAAAACCTCCAGAAGATCCGCCTTCAACAGCTCCCAAAACTCCCGGTAGAACAAAATAGGGAAGCCATCAGGTCCGGGAACCCCATCTGCATTCAGCCCCCAAATAGCCCTCTTCAGCTCTGCCTCAAAGAAGACAGCCAACAGCCCGTCCATTTGCCCTTCCGATAGTGACTCCGCCCCCACACTCTGCCATCCCCACCCTCCCTGTGCCTCCTACGCGAGAACTCCACGAAGTGCCCTCTCAAGGCAGCGCCAATCTGCTCCTCCCCCGATACCCTCTCGCCCCCGATCTCAATCTCATGCAAGAAATTCATTCACCTCCGGCCGGAAGCAGAAAGAACCTCGTGTTGGCATCTCCTTCCTTCAACCACTTCTGCCTCAACCTTTGCCGCCATTCCACCACTTCCTTCCTATCTTCCAACATCAGCTTCTAAAGAAAACCCAGCCTCTCTGCCACCTCATCTTGATCCAAACCTCTCTCATCGTCCAGGGCATCCAACCTCGTCACCCCCACCTGCACATCCCCTCTCATGGCCTTGCGCCGAGACCTGACGTCTCTCCCAAATGCAGAAAGATAGGACCTGAGGTATCTCAACTTTGCGGTGAATCTCGAAACCGCCGATTCCTCCGAGCTCCCGTTCCTCCAAGCCTCAACAACCAGCTCTCTGAAGCCGTCCTCAAGAAGCCAACTCCGCTCGAAGCAGAAACGAAACCTACAAATCCTTTCCTCCCCATCCGACCATAGGATAGGAGTATGGTCAGAATAGGACCGCGGCAACGCCCATGCCCTGTCCAGGGGGAACAACTCCAACCGCGGAGAAGATACAAGGAAACGGTCGAGTTTGGATCGTGATCTCACGTTCCTCCACGTGTACGAACAGCCAACCGCATCAATGATGGAAAGCCCCAGGGACTGCACAACCCGTCTGAAAGCCTCCGAGCCCCGGTCTCGTTTTCCCCCAGATTGGGTATGTCCTCCAGGATCAGGGTAATATTCATATCACCACCAGTGATCCAGATCTCATTCGAGAGATCCGAACCCAAACCTTCCAGCTCTGTCACAAGGGAGCCCCCATCCGCCCCAGTTGGTCTGTGGACATTCGTGACCGAGAAAACGACTCCATCAAACCTTCTTAAGGACACCGAGAGACAGAAGCAGGTCCTCGAGACTCCCACGTCCTCAAACAAGTCTTTCGACCACCAAGTAAGCAGAGCCCCCGCAGTACCATGGGCCTCCAGTTTGGCAAAGCCAAA
Organism: Ottelia alismoides; assembly: GCA_037367405.1. Taxonomy (NCBI): domain Eukaryota; kingdom Viridiplantae; phylum Streptophyta; class Magnoliopsida; order Alismatales; family Hydrocharitaceae; genus Ottelia; species Ottelia alismoides. The sequence continues at coordinate 439,514 of JAZKJV010007474.1, read as the reverse complement.
CCGATCCTGACCATCAAGGTCATTCAATACTTTATCATCGCATGCAGACAACTTCATCTCCTGTAAAAAGAATATCTCCGCTCCAGCCTCCCTAATAAGCTTCCTCACCCCAGCCATTATCAGGACGGCTCAACCCCCTCACATTCCAAGAGAGCACCTTCATTAAGAAACACCTTGTGTCAACATCTTTGGAGGGATCACACCTGCCTTCTCTGCAATACCCTTACCGAGCACTTCAAACCGATTTTGAAGCTTCGGCGGCTCGAAGGAGCACGAGGGCACCCGGCAAGGTGATTCTGGCAGCACTATCGAATCCAAAAGCTCAGCCCTACGCTTCCTCTGATCCGCCTTATGACCTCCCCTCTGCATGTAGGACGCGTCGAACCTAGAAGGGTCGATGCTTGAATCCCGAGCACTCCCCATAACCACGGCCTCCTTGATCTCATTGTGAACGACCACATCAAGAAGATCTACCAGCGGGATTTCAGCATAACATGGCGAAAGAATCGCCCTGTTGGGCACAGACGAGCTTACCACTAGGAGCTTCCCCTTAGAGACGGAAACGGCAGTGCCCTTGTGCGTCGAACAAGCCTCCTCCCGAGCAGCCCCGAGATAAAACAGCCCAGATGCTGCCTCGCCAACTGCGGGATCTGAGTCTCCCTCCCATGCAACAATCGACGCTCTATTTTTGGCATTAGAGCACGAGCACCTTCCCGTGAAATGATCAGACTGGGCCACACCAACGTGAGCCATGGGATGCTCAAAATCTGCATGGTCCGAAGCTATAGCAACCATATCCGGACCATCATACCCGCAGGATGGGCCCCCGACCTCGCTGACAGAGATCCGATAACCACCGGGGCCCCGCGAACCCGACAAGCCATTCAGGTCGCACCCAGGCCCAGTGTAACATCCATATTCTAACAAACCCGAACTCGTCCGATTTTGGGTCTAATGAACCCAAAAACGTTGTCGGTCAATACTAAACAACCTAAAACGACCAATTGATAATGAATCAAAAGTCGTTCGGACGAAATCAACCAAAAATCGATCCCTTCGTAATGCGTGCCGTGAAAAGCCGCGACGCAAATTCGGAAACCGTGAAACGAACCGAGACCGTCATTAGATCCGATTCGACGATACAAGACCAACGGAATCGACCGTTCGTCAATCGGAGGTCGTTTGGTATTTTAAATCGTAAAATTTAACCTTAAACGAAATCCGTATCCGAAAATTTCGGGTATTCAAAACTCGACCGAAAGTATGTCAATATTATACTCATATTGATCGTCGTTTAGCGACGGTCAAAAAGAGATATTGCTTGTCAAAATCTGACATCCGAGGCGTGAATACGGGAGACTTTAGTATCCTAAATAAATAAATAAATTGGTAAAAAGAGAGAGAGAGAGAGAAATTTAAAATAATGTTACTATAGCAGCAGTAGGAAACTGCTGCCGTGGGTTTCCTGGGGCTTCCATTTGGCATTTAAGTTTCTCCATTTGGCCATTATCAAAGTCCCAATCCTCTCTATATAAACCTCTCTTCTCCATCTCCTTATTCCCAACGAAGCTTCTCCTCTTCTTCGTAATTTCCATCTCCAGCAAAGCCCAGTTCCAAATTCCAATTCCAGCAAAGCCCTCTTCCTCTTCTCCTTATCATCCTAATTCCCAATTCCAGCAAAGCCCTCTCCCTATATATATATAGCAACCTTTCTCTTCAAAATCCCTAATTCTCCAGCCGTGAGGGTCTCTTCAGCCATTTCTCTCAAAATCCAATTGCTACTCTCAAAATTCTGCAATCACCTGCCATCAATTGAGCTGGAAGCTTCTGCTACTGCTACAGACAGTGGAACAACAACCAAAGTTGCTACCCTTTCTTCACTTGGAAGAGCTTTCTGCTACATCTACTGTTAGAAGATCTTGCTGGAGCCTTCAACAACCATTGGTGTTGTTGCATGCAATGTTTTCTTCCCTCCAATTTGGAGATCTCCAAGGTACCATCCCCAACCCATTCCTTTGCTGCCATGCACGTACAAATTAAACTTTCTTGTTGCTATCTATGTCGATTTTATCTCCGATAATTGCTGTGGGATAAGTGCTCCGCATTGAGATTCAAGATACAACAATTTCTATGGTATTTTTCGTTGGATCTGAAATTCTGGATATTGGATATTTAGTTACAATTTATATAGGGAATAAATTTGATCTGGTATTGATCTCTGCTGGATTTTACAGAATTTGTGTTTCAGAGATTTATTAAAGGAAGGATTGATTAAGGGATGATGTCTTAAAGTTATTGTATTTGAATGATTATTCCTCATTCTTTTTTCCAATACCCTTTTAATTGCCAGCCATAGAAGCTCCTGAAATTGATCAATTTGCTGCTGTCCTCTTCCTTAGTTGTAACTGCAGCTACTCAAATTGCTGCTACTCTCTACAAATTGCAATTTCAATCCTCCACATTCATACATGCATAGTTAACATGAGGGAAAGGGGATCAGATCTGTATTATAATATCTTTTCTTGGTCTGATAAATTGGATATCACCATGAAACTAAGAATGAGCAGAATCTGGATTCTGGATATTATCATTAAACTTATGAATGAAATGAATCTAGATGTCACTATGAAGTTATGAATGAACTAAATCAGAATATCATCATAAAAATTACAAACTTACATCAATTATGTTTAATGATATTAGACTGATATGCAATAAATGCTAACTAATATATGTTTATATTTTTATTGGAAATGTCATATCCTAGAATGCACAAGTTGATTGTATGACATGACTTAAATATGGAGTCCACTCGAGACAATAGATTCACATGATGTATATCTACATTTAATTTGATTTTCTCACCTCTGTTAAAAAGTGATAAATGTATTGATATTCTAATAAATGAAAGGCCTTGCTATTTATATCATCTAAAGTCAAAACTTTCACAATCTTTTTAGGCACATCTTGAAGTAGATTAGTTCAAATTAGCTTTTGACACGAGGGCAGTTACACCTCAATTAACTTGCTGGGTAAATAAAGTCAAAAAAAAATGATGAATGAATTGAGAGTGAATTTGACTATGATTACATGTCTTAGGATTCATTATTAGCAATAACCAATTAGTTAGATTGGTTATCCCATACACGTATGTTTTACTGCCCTTAACGCATAGATAACCATATATTTGGCATATCAGGAGAGAGATCGCTAATACATCTCCATTCATGGTCTTCTGCTGAAATTCCTAATTTATCGGGAAACAAGAATGATTTTTTTGGTTTCTAAATCTCTCTCTTAGCAGATTATAATTTGATATTCAAGTCTGAAAATAATCTTCTGAACTAAATATTAGTAACTGATGACCTGAGGATAGCAATTTTTATCTCTCCTTGTAAAAAAAAATATTTTAATTAGACTTTGTGTATCTTTTCAAATATCTCTAAAGAAGAGGATTTTATAAATATAATGATAGGGATCACTACCTTCTCTTTTAAAGACAATAAATGATTTCTTAACCTCTAAAGTACAAGTCAGTCGTGTCGTTCAAGTATCCTTGGATTTTCAATCTATTCTGTTATTCATTTCATAAGCAGGAATGACTTACAATCAAGAGCATCGGTCATGATGACTCTTACACAAATTTCAATTCTTGATTTCACATATTCTTAAATTAATAGCTTCATAATATACCTATCGTAGAATACCCAGACTTGGACCCAATTAAGTCATAATATTGCACTTAGAGAACAAAATCATGACATGAACCTGGGTGACTTATTCACACATTCAAAAGTTGTAGATTGAACACATTGATCCTTTAAGTAAGATTTTATATCACTATAGATAGGTTGTAACAAATATCTAGATCAATAAAGGCACCTGTGAGATATCAAGAAAGAATTATGTAATCAAGTATGATGGAGAGTCAGTAATGACTTATAAATCAATTGTGCCGGTTATGGTGACTTCTACACTTAACCGTGCGAGGGGGCGGTGACCCTCAACTGGGCGGAAGAAAGGAAGCCCAGATAGGGAAGCGGCCGCCAAGTGCGCGGGTCTAGGATCCCAGTCCTTTTCCGATTTTTACGCGAGCTCGCAGTGTTTTTACGCCTCGTTGGGATCCTGACTTTAGACCATTCCGCTGACCCTTTGTTTTAGGATACCCAGGCGGGGGATCCTTGGTTTTCAGTTTTACGTACGAGCTCGGTTGCCCGTTACCGGTCGGGCTGTTTTTCTAGAGCGACTTCCCGGGAAGTCCCTCTCACCCGTCTCAGTGGCGTAGTTGGGGAGTAGACCTATCCCTCTATTGGACCGGCCTTCCAACTAGAGGGCGAGACGGAAGAGCCATTTGTAGGCTTCTTCACCGCTTGAGTTTTCTTTCGCCAACAGACTTGGCGATTCTACATCTAGATCATCTATATCTACATCTAAATCATCAAGAGTTGCATCTGAGAGAGTTACAGTGAAGGTTTAGAGGAAATCACAATTAAAATTTAGTTGATTAGAAGTGACTAAAATCTGGTTCAAAACCCTATAAGTTAGTGGACGTGTTGGGAACTTAGTTAGGATGCATTATACAACACCGCATGCCTACGGAGGCACCCCAACCCTAAGGTACTTTTAAATACTTTAGAGTCATAGTGTGAGGTTACACACAGACCAAGACCACAGACTATCCACTAACTTAGAAGGAGTAAATAGAATTAAGGATCAAATTCATCATCATCATATCAGTCCATTATCGAAACCCATGACATGATCTCAATGACAAGAAAGTAGCCATTAAGTTCCGTAACATGATCTCCAAGACCCAAAATCATGATCTTAAAACACATGAAATCATTATATGTTAGGATCTTTTATCTAAACTTTATATAAATATATATATATATTTATAAATATGGGATGAATGGGAAAAAGGGGAGAACAAATGAACTTAATGTCAAACAGTTAAAAACCCTTTTACTTACGCAAGTAGATGTAGATTTTACTTATACTACCTTTCTACTTGCTTGCTTTTGTACATATTAAATGTCCAGTTATTTTTATAAGTTTTTAGGAGGTACCAGCAATGGCTGACGCCTCTTCTTTCCTATTATGTGTGTGGCAGGCAAACAGCCTGCAGTTCAGTAGCCGCTCAGTAGCTACATGCTTCCAGGAGACAGAGTATATACGAGACGGTATGAGTTCTTTGTCTCAGTTTTTGTTCGATTGTTAATGTTATATGCTTCCTTTCTCTTCAGTCAGATTTTGGGATATACTGTATATACTTTCAGACATTGTACAGGTTGAAAATGAAATGAAAGTTAATGAAATAAATTCTTGGTGACATTTATCTTTATTATCTTGTGGTTGTAAATGTGAATGTCGAATGCCACTTGCAAATATATTCATTGCGAAAAATTTTTCCCCATAATTTATGCTTATAATGCGGTGTCAATAAATGGAATGTTGCGAATAGTGTCGTAAACGGGTACCCGGATCCCGGGGGTTCCACAGTTTGGTATCAGAGCAGTGGTACCCCGATACACACATTCGCGGTATTACAATTCCGATCGCATTAAGATCTCGGATAGAGACAGTCTCCCGACTTGTCGTGAGTCCGAGAAGGGAAATATGACATTCGAATTAAATAACCACAAATGTCACCAATTTCATTAATTTTCATATTATATCCCAAGAAGAGAAAAAGCATATATCATATTATATGCGAACCATAAATTTTTATGACTATAAATGGTTCTCATGCAGAACCATGTCATCCCGACCAGACCAGGAGATGACTAACCAACTAGCACACATACTGACTACTCTTATCGACCTTTCCATGTTCTATTTGATTCTAGTATGACACACTCTTTTCTTGCTTCGAGTCTACTAGCTTCTTAGATAGAGTCTCAGAGACTCTCTTTCCCCATATCACATCCGAGGGCCATGCGACCAGTTGTTTATCATTTCCATGATAATCAGGCATTTGCCCGTACTGATTAGCGGTCGTGAGATAATCGCAGATTGTCTACTCTTATAGCTTGGAGAGTTTGACTTGATTTGGGCATGGATTGGTTATCCACTCATTATGCACTTGTTGATTGCTTTAGGAAGACGGTTGTCTTCAGGATTCCAGATCTAACCGAGTTTACTTTTAAGGGTACTATACATTACTCCACCATGGAGTACATTTCAATGTTGCGAGCTCAGCGACTTGTTGATCAGGGTTGTGATTTTATCTAGCATTTATTCGAGAGGTATCTGATCATGAGTCGATGACATAGGACATCCGAGTAGTATCTGAATACCCAGATGTATTCCCTGATGAGCTACTAGGATTACCTCCTGATGGAGAGATCGAATTCCAGATCACATTATTGTCAGATACCCATCCGATCTCTATGGCACCATATCGCATGGCACCAGCCGAGTTGAGGGAGCTAAAAGTGCAGTTACAGGAGTTACTTGATTTGGGATTCGTGAGGTCGAGCACTTCACTTTGGGGTGCTCCGGTTCTATTTGTCAAGAAGAAGGATGGATCCATGAGGTTATGTATTGACTACAGACAGCTGAACAAGAGAACGGTGAAGAACCGTTATCCCTTGCCACGTATCGATGATTTGTTTGACCAGCTCCAGGGATCTTCGGTTTTCTCGAAGATCGATCTTCGCTCAGGCTACCATCAGCTGAGGATTCGCGAGTCGGATATTCCGAAGACAGCCTTCAGGACTCGTTATGGACACTACGAGTTTGTGGTGATGCCGTTTGGGCTCACCAATGCACCTGCGACTTTCATGGATATGATGAACCGTATCTTCCGTCCATACTTGGACAAGTTTGTAGTGGTATTCATCGATGATGTGCTCATCTATTCACGGAATGAATGGGATCATGCGAATGATCTACGGATTGTCTTAGATACATTGCGGGAACACAAGCTATATGCCAAGTTGAGTAAGTGCGAGTTCTGGTTATCCCAGGTCTCATTTTTGGGGCACATCATTTCTGGAGCAGGCATTGCAGTTGATCCTGCGAAGATAGATGCAATTATGTCTTGGGAGCAGCCCAAGACAGTTACTCAGATTCGGAGTTTCCTCGGATTAGCGGGCTATTACAGACGCTTCGTCAGCGGATTTTCACGCATTGTTCGCCCTCTGACACGACTGACGCAGAAAGGAGTTCCATTTATTTGGGACGATTCATGTGAGAAGGCCTTCCAGACACTGAAGGAGAGATTGACTACGGCGCCTATTCTTGCTCTTCCTTCAGGCACTCAGGACTATGCAGTCTACACAGATGCATCTGGGGAAGGTCTAGGAGCAGTACTGATGCAGAGAGGACAGGTGATTGCTTACGCATCACGGCAGTTGAGACCGCACGAGCGGAACTACACCACACATGACTTAGAGTTGGCGGCAGTTGTCTTCGCCTTGAAGATCTGGTGCCACTATCTATACGGGGTGAATTTCGAGATCTTCACAGATCACAAGAGTCTGAAGTACATCTTTGATCAGAAGGAGTTGAACATGAGGCAACGCAGATGGCTCGAGCTGCTGAAGGATTATGATTGCACGATCTCTTACCATCCTGGTAAGGGAAACGTGGTGGCTGATGCACTCAACAGGAGAGCGCATGCTGATGGTACGACGAACTAGCTATATACATGGGATACGCTTGCCGCTTTGACCGATTGGCATCCTCAGGAGAGCGCGTCCATTTCTACCGCTGTGCCTCCACGATATAACAGTCTTTAGGATCGTATTGTAGAGGGACAGAAGACAGATCCTTGGATCCGAGATAGATACATGCGCGCCATCGAGGATGAATTTGATGACTTTATTGTGATGGAGTCTATTTTATGGAAGGCAGGACGGGTCGTTGTACCCAATGACGAGCAGCTTCGCAGAGATATTCTAGATGAGGCACGCAGTTCACGGTTATCTATCCATCCAGATTGGCCAAGCTTTATGTGCAGAATATCATCAGGTTGCATGGTATACCACGAGAGGTGGTGTCTGACAGAGACTCGAGGTTTACTTACATTATTGGCATCAGTTCATGTCAGCACTACAGACAGAGATGAAGATGAGTTCTGCTTATCATCCGCAGACAGACGGGCAGAGTGAGCGCATCATTCAGACACTAGGGGATTTACTCCGCGCTTGCACTTTGGAGTGGAAAGGATCCTGGAAGGACCATCTGCCATTAGTGGAATTCACGTACAACAACAGCTATCACTCCAGTATTGGCATGACACCATTCGAAGTCCTATAATGGCGGAGATGCCTCACTCCTCTCAGTTGGCATGAGGTAGGCAATCATGCTTTATATTTCGTAGATCTCTTGGAGGAAAATGCGAGAGCTGTTGATCTTGTGAGACGGAGGCTTCTGACGGCACAAAGCCGCCAGAAGAGTTATGCAGACCGTCGGAGAAGAGATTTGGAATTCCAGGTATCCAATCTTCTTCTCTTCCTTTATTACAAAAATTAACTTAACCTCATATTAATGACATTTCTATCAATTATAGGTTGGAGATTGGGTATTTTTGCGAGTATCTCACATGAAGGGAGTGCAGAGATTCGGTGTTCGTGGCAAGTTGGCGCCACGATATGTTGGACCGTTCGAGATTCTAGCTAGAGTGGGGAATGTTGCATATCGAGTAGCACTTCCTCCACATCTTTCAGCTATTCATGATGTTTTCCACATATCCAATCCGAGGAAGTATGTGCACGACCCTCGGCACATCATCAGTTACGAGAATCTCGATGTAGAGCCGGATCTGACCTATGAGGAGAAACCAGTCCAGATACTTGACCGCGTTGAGAAGAAGCTTCGCAACAAGGAGATTTCATTGGTCAAGGTTTTGTGGCACCGACACGGCGTCAAAGAAGCAACATAGGAGACTGAAGCCGACATGCGGGCACGATACCCGCAGCTTTTCTGATGTAACAATCAAAACAAGCTTTTGTAATTAAATATATGATGAATATATGGCTTATCTTCTCTTTGAGGTTTTTATGGGTCCAAAACCCTTTGAGGTTTTTATGGACATATAAAATCCCAACAAGATACTTAATGACCTTGACTCGAGTCTCGAGGACGAGACTCCCTTTGAGGTTTTTATATTTGTAACATCCATATTCTAACAAACCCGAACTCGTCCGATTTTGGGTCTAATGAACCCAAAAACGTTGTCGGTCAATACTAAACAACCTAAAACAACCAATTGATAATGAATCAAAAGTCGTTCGGACGAAATCAACCAAAAATCGGTCCCTTCGTAATGCGTGCCGTGAAAAGCCGCGACGCAAATTCGGAAACCGTGAAACGAACCGAGACCGTCATTAGATCCGATTCGACGATACAAGACCAACGGAATCGACCGTTCGTCAATCGGAGGTCGTTTGGTATTTTAAATCGTAAAAGTTAACCTTAAACGAAATCCGTATCCGAAAATTTCGGGTATTCAAAACTCGACCGAAAGTATGTCAATATTATACTCATATTGATCGTCGTTTAGCGACGGTCAAAAAGAGATATTGCTTGTCAAAATCTGACATCCGAGGCGTGAATACGGGAGACTTTAGTATCCTAAATAAATAAATAAATTGGTAAAAAGAGAGAGAGAGAAATTTAAAATAATGTTACTATAGCAACAGTAGGAAACTGCTGCCGTGGGTTTCCTGGGGCTTCCATTTGGCATTTAAGTTTCTCCATTTGGCCATTATCAAAGTCCCAATCCTCTCTATATAAACCTCTCTTCTCCATCTCCTTATTCCCAACGAAGCTTCTCCTCTTCTTCGTAATTTCCATCTCCAACAAAGCCCAGTTCCAAATTCCAATTCCAGCAAAGCCCTCTTCCTCTTCTCCTTATCATCCTAATTCCCAATTCCAGCAAAGCCCTCTCCCTATATATATATAGCAACCTTTCTCTTCAAAATCCCTAATTCTCCAGCCGTGAGGGTCTCTTCAGCCATTTCTCTCAAAATCCAATTGCTACTCTCAAAATTCTGCAATCACCTGCCATCAATTGAGCTGGAAGCTTCTGCTACTGCTACAGACAGTGGAACAACAACCAAAGTTGCTACCCTTTCTTCACTTGGAAGAGCTTTCTGCTACATCTACTGTTAGAAGATCTTGCTGGAGCCTTCAACAACCATTGGTGTTGTTGCGTGCAATGTTTTCTTCCCTCCAATTTGGAGATCTCCAAGGTACCATCCCCAACCCATTCCTTTGCTGCCATGCACGTACAAATTAAACTTTCTTGTTGCTATCTATGTCGATTTTATCTCCGATAATTGCTGTGGGATAAGTGCTCCGCATTGAGATTCAAGATACAACAATTTCTATGGTATTTTTCGTTGGATCTGAAATTCTGGATATTGGATATTTAGTTACAATTTATATAGGGAATAAATTTGATCTGGTATTGATCTCTGCTGGATTTTACAGAATTTGTGTTTCAGAGATTTATTAAAGGAAGGATTGATTAAGGGATGATGTCTTAAAGTTATTGTATTTGAATGATTATTCCTCATTCTTTTTTCCAATACCCTTTTAATTGCCAGCCATAGAAGCTCCTGAAATTGATCAATTTGCTGCTGTCCTCTTCCTTAGTTGTAACTGCAGCTACTCAAATTGTTGCTACTCTCTACAAATTGCAATTTCAATCCTCCACATTCATACATGCATAGTTAACATGAGGGAAAGGGGATCAGATCTGTATTATAATATCTTTTCTTGGTCTGATAAATTGGATATCACCATGAAACTAAGAATGAGCAGAATCTGGATTCTGGATATTATCATTAAACTTATGAATGAAATGAATCTAGATGTCACTATGAAGTTATGAATGAACTAAATCAGAATATCATCATAAAAATTACAAACTTACATCAATTATGTTTAATGATATTAGACTGATATGCAATGAATGCTAACTAATATATGTTTATATTTTTATTGGAAATGTCATATCCTAGAATGCACAAGTTGATTGTATGACATGACTTAAATATGGAGTCCACTCGAGACAATAGATTCACATGATGTATATCTACATTTAATTTGATTTTCTCACCTCTGTTAAAAAGTGATAAATGTATTGATATTCTAATAAATGAAAGGCCTTGCTATTTATATCATCTAAAGTCAAAACTTTCACAATCTTTTTAGGCACATCTTGAAGTAGATTAGTTCAAATTAGCTTTTGACACGAGGGCAGTTACACCTCAATTAACTTGCTGGGTAAATAAAGTCAAAAAAAAATGATGAATGAATTGAGAGTGAATTTGACTATGATTACCTGTCTTAGGATTCATTATTAGCAATAACCAATTAGTTAGATTGGTTATCCCATACACGTATGTTTTACTGCCCTTAACGCATAGATAACCATATATTTGGCATATCAGGAGAGAGATCGCTAATACATCTCCATTCATGGTCTTCTGCTGAAATTCCTAATTTATCGGGAAACAAGAATGATTTTTTTGGTTTCTAAATCTCTCTCTTAGCAGATTATAATTTGATATTCAAGTCTGAAAATAATCTTCTGAACTAAATATTAGTAACTGATGACCTGAGGATAGCAATTTTTATCTCTCCTTGTAAAAAAAAATATTTTAATTAGACTTTGTGTATCTTTTCAAATATCTCTAAAGAAGAGGATTTTATAAATATAATGATAGGGATCACTACCTTCTCTTTTAAAGACAATAAATGATTTCTTAACCTCTAAAGTACAAGTCAGTCGTGTCGTTCAAGTATCCTTGGATTTTCAATCTATTCTGTTATTCATTTCATAAGCAGGAATGACTTACAATCAAGAGCATCGGTCATGATGACTCTTACACAAATTTCAATTCTTGATTTCACATATTCTTAAATTAATAGCTTCATAATATACCTATCGTAGAATACCCAGACTTGGACCCAATTAAGTCATAATATTGCACTTAGAGAACAAAAATCATGACATGAACCTGGGTGACTTATTCACACATTCAAAAGTTGTAGATTGAACACATTGATCCTTTAAGTAAGATTTTATATCACTATAGATAGGTTGTAACAAATATCTAGATCAATAAAGGCACCTGTGAGATATCAAGAAAGAATTATGTAATCAAGTATGATGGAGAGTCAGTAATGACTTATAAATCAATTGTGCCGGTTATGGTGACTTCTACACTTAACCGTGCGAGGGGGCGGTGACCCTCAACTGGGCGGAAGAAAGGAAGCCCAGATAGGGAAGCGGCCGCCAAGTGCGCGGGTCTAGGATCCCAGTCCTTTTCCGATTTTTACGCGAGCTCGCAGTGTTTTTACGCCTCGTTGGGATCCTGACTTTAGACCATTCCGCTGACCCTTTGTTTTAGGATACCCAGGCGGGGGATCCTTGGTTTTCAGTTTTACGTACGAGCTCGGTTGCCCGTTACCGGTCGGGCTGTTTTTCTAGAGCGACTTCCCGGGAAGTCCCTCTCACCCGTCTCAGTGGCGTAGTTGGGGAGTAGACCTATCCCTCTATTGGACCGGCCTTCCAACTAGAGGGCGAGACGGAAGAGCCATTTGTAGGCTTCTTCACCGCTTGAGTTTTCTTTCGCCAACAGACTTGGCGATTCTACATCTAGATCATCTATATCTACATCTAAATCATCAAGAGTTGCATCTGAGAGAGTTACAGTGAAGGTTTAGAGGAAATCACAATTAAAATTTAGTTGATTAGAAGTGACTAAAATCTGGTTCAAAACCCTATAAGTTAGTGGACGTGTTGGGAACTTAGTTAGGATGCATTATACAACACCGCATGCCTACGGAGGCACCCCAACCCTAAGGTACTTTTAAATACCTTAGAGTCATAGTGTGAGGTTACACACAGACCAAGACCACAGACTATCCACTAACTTAGAAGGAGTAAATAGAATTAAGGATCAAATTCATCATCATCATATCAGTCCATTATCGAAACCCATGACATGATCTCAATGACAAGAAAGTAGCCATTAAGTTCCGTAACATGATCTCCAAGACCCAAAATCATGATCTTAAAACACATGAAATCATTATATGTTAGGATCTTTTATCTAAACTTTATATAAATATATATATATATTTATAAATATGGGATGAATGGGAAAAAGGGGAGAACAAATGAACTTAATGTCAAACAGTTAAAAACCCTTTTACTTACGCAAGTAGATGTAGATTTTACTTATACTACCTTTCTACTTGCTTGCTTTTGTACATATTAAATGTCCAGTTATTTTTATAAGTTTTTAGGAGGTACCAGCAATGGTTGACGCCTCTTCTTTCCTATTATGTGTGTGGCAGGCAAACAGCCTGCAGTTCAGTAGCCGCTCAGTAGCTACATGCTTCCAGGAGACAGAGTATATACGAGACGGTATGAGTTCTTTGTCTCAGTTTTTGTTCGATTGTTAATGTTATATGCTTCCTTTCTCTTCAGTCAGATTTTGGGATATACTGTATATACTTTCAGACATTGTACAGGTTGAAAATGAAATGAAAGTTAATGAAATAAATTCTTGGTGACATTTATCTTTAGAATGCCACTTGCAAATATATTCATTGCGAAAAAATTTTCCCCATAATTTATGCTTATAATGCGGTGTCAATAAATGGAATGTTGCGAATAGTGTCGTAAACGGGTACCCGGATCCCGGGGGTTCAACACCCAGACTGTGGCGTCTCACCGCCCTTGGAACCGGAATGGATAAGGGCCCCATACCTCGTCTCCTTGCAGTTTTTGGAAATGGAACCGATGCAACCTCTCAGGCCACGGACACGGACCGTGCCATCCCTTGGAATTTGCGAGGCGGATATCGCGCCGAAACAAATCTTCGTTGGAGCCCGAGGCGATTTCTTCGAGCCACGCGCCAGTCCCATCACCGAAGGCGAAACTGGACCCTTGGGTAAATCGATCGTCTTCTCCGGTTGGACCACCGCCTTTCGGTACCACGCACCTCCCTCAATAGTGAATGAATACGGCATGTTCCCGGCATCGACCAACTCCAGATACACTTGACCCCCTGTAGAAGGGACCTCCCACCAACCCTGCTTCTCCGGGCTAAGATTCCTGACCACCAGAATCGGGTCAATCGATTCACCGGGCGAAGTGTCGATGCTCTCGAAGCCTAGCACCTCAGCGATGCCACACAACATATCCCTCCAGGCTGGTAAGCTGCGTGCAACGATTGGGAGACCCCTCACCCTGACCCGCTCCACCGGCCCTGGTCGAATCGACCCATCGCCTGCCTGAGCCCAACGCCACCGCAGCAGAGAAGAACCACTCCTTGAAGCAAGAAGCAACGCGTCGGCCTCGAACCGACTGAGACCCCTCGCAAGCACCTGTCAAGGCGTCAACCGGGCAATATCTCCCTTAAAACGCACCTTAGAGATCATGCCCACACCAGACGAGGTGAGGAAGAGCGTCTCAGAACCATCCCCTTCCTCGATCAGCAACGAAACCTCCCCAGACCTAACCCGGCAAGACCAACTAGTGTGAGAAAAACATCGACACCTGAAGCACTTAACGGCTCCTTGCACTGATGGGCCCAGTGATCCAGACCACCGCAGTGATAACAACCCCGACAGAACGGGTTTCCATTCGAACTCCGAGCCCTAGAATCCGCAAGCTTGAAGAATCGCCTAAGACCCCCTGTCCGCCCGCGACCTCTCGACCGGGGAACGACCCAACCCCCATTGCTCTCATCGCCCGTCTCCTCTCAGGACCTCATTCTGCATAAGCATGAGTTATTCCTGTAACTCATTTCTTTGGATAGGTGGAACAGGGAAAAGTAATTTTTGTTTGTTGAATGTTTGTTTATCTGTGGGAGAACATGACACATCTTTTGCAGAGGAAAGTGTCCAAAGCGAAGATGCCACATGAAAGAAGAAACATATCCATAAGGAATAGTAGCAGCACCAGCACGTGGAGGCTGGACGAGTATGTAAAGTCCTCTCTGCTTACGGCCACATCCAATCACCCTGCCCATGAGTATGTCCCGAAACACAAGAGAAGGATCAAATATTGCACGACAATGTAAATCTTTTGTAATATGGCAAATAGCCAAAAGATTCATCTGAAATGTTAGGACATGTAAGACATTCTACAGATGCATCGAGGGAGCTAGAACAATCTCCCCCGAACAACAATGGGTAGATGAACCCCATTGGCAATCACAACTGATCTACCAAGAGGAATAGACCTGTAAGAACTAAATTGTGCTTGATCGCCACACATATGATGAGATGCTACAGAGTCCATGATCCAATCAGACAAATATGAACTGCTACAACTGGTAAGTGCATAAGCAATACCTGACGAACTCGAAGAGGCTCTGGCAACGTGTGCAACATCTGAAGATCCTGCAGCTGAAGTGGTAGGAGTAGTCATCATCTCTTTCAGTCTAGAAATAATATCATCAAAACATGCATCATGAGCAGGAGCGGAAGTAGGCTCGGTCTGCTCAGCAACACGGGCAGACATAGGATACCCATGCTTCAGATAGCATGTCTCCTCAGAATGACCAGGACGGTGGCAATGTGAACATGGGCCACGTTGATGTACTCCTCGACCACGTGCTCCTCGCCTGTGAAACTGTGAAGTACCCCCTCTACCACGAGAAGCTGCCATAGTAGAGGAATTGAGCCACAGTAATAGATGAAGTAGTGAACCTACTCAGCCTCTTGTAGACCTCCTCCATTGGAGGTATCGTCTCTCTAGTAAGTAGTTGAGTATGTGTTACATTGTGCTCAGAGTCAAGAGATGACAGAAAGACGCATGTCATAGTGGCATTCAAATATGCATGTTGCTGCTCAGTGCTGGTAGTAATAAGCATGAAGCTATGCAGACGCTCAAACAAGCCTCTAAGATGTGAGAAGTGTGCATGAAGAGGTCGACTATTCTTCTTGGTCAAAAAAATATCAAACTGCAATTGTAGAATCTTGCTCGAATTCTTTGTCTGCCCATATCTGTTTGCTAAGATGTCCCACATAGCCTTTATTGTGGGTTGATTGAAAATATCATTGGCAATCTCCGTGGTGAGTGTCCAGGAGAGCCAAATGCGAGCATAGGCATCGTCTTGTTTCCAAGAAGCATTAGCCCCAGTTTTGTCCGTCGGCTCTGAATCCATCAGAATGTGCTCCTTGTTATGGCATTGCATCAGGGTGTGAAACCGCATGGACCACAACTTGTAGTTGGTCCCATCCATCTTCACAATGGAAGCTGGGTCATTGATGATGCAGCGTGACCCCAAATTATAGGGTCACATTTATTTAATTAATTAGTCGTCAATTTTAATTACGTTTTTAGTGGTCATAATGGTCTAATTAAATAATTGAGGTCGCATGTGATCTCAACGTTTATTTCGTAGATTTTAATTGCAATTTTGGTCAATTAATTAGATTAGAGTCTAATTAGAGTAATTAGGGGTCCATTGAAAGTTGTCAGAGTCCAATTAGGATAAAGTTGGTTGTCAATTTAAATTAGTTTACTATTTTTGTAAACCCATCTCTCCTATATAAAGAGAGGGTAGCCCATTGTTTTGAGGGAGTCAAATATGAATTAAAGTTGAGATTTTTATCTCTATCCCTCTCTCTCCCTTCTCCCTCTACGCGATCTTCGCGGTTCTCCTCCTTCAACCCCTCGTTACCGACGAGTTTTTCTTCTTCTCAACCTTTCCTTTTCTCCACCGATATTCCACCGTCAAATTATTTTGATTTTATCGTCGACGCCGGAACCAATTTGCATCAATTGGTATCAGAGCATGGCTTACAGATCGTTCCCACGATCTGACGATCCGTCCCGATACTCGCGCCGACATACATCAAGGGACCATCGCTCGTCCGACAGAAAATGACGAGCCAACGACTACGACAAGGAGACCGAGCACATGGTACGTGATTTGCATAACAACTTCCGATCCATGTCATCAATGTTTCGGGACTTCATGGACAACCTTGAGGCCTACCGCGATGCCCAATCGAAGCCGTCAAACGTCGAAGTCGTTGCCGTAAGTTTTGACGAAGAAAACATCGCCGACGAGGACGAATCGGCCGCTGTCCAAGAACGCCCAGATCTGAATCTGCCAACAACGGCGGCCCCAAGCGCAGCCCCAGCCCCTCCGGCGGCTCCCCAGGACGACCCGATCATCGCCGCCCCACCGGCGGTCCCCCCCGCAGTCCCGGCAGCCCCATATTCCCCCACGGTGGAGCCACCCTCCCCGCAAACCTCCCTCGCCCTAACCTCATCTCCAATCCCGCCACCCTTTCCCCTTCTCTCCCTTGTTTCCCTTCTAACCCTAAAATCCCCTTCCCACCGCCGCCTCTCTTCTCCTCGTCGAATCATCGCCCGTCAGCCGCTTCCCAGCCTCCCGTGCACTCGCCTTCTCCCCGACATCACCTTCTCTCCGCCCCGAGCTCTGATTGCCCACCCCCCCTCTCTCAACTACAGGGCCACCGCCTTTTCCCACCCCTCAATCGCCACCCGCCCCCAGGTCGACTCGCCCTGCCGCCTGCCCTCTCCTGATACTCCTTCCCTTCCGCTACCCCCAGCAAGCCACGCTTCCCCGCTGTCCCACCAGCATCAGCCCGGTCCGCCCCTCCCCAACCCTCCTATTTTCCCACCCTAATCGTGCCGCCCCAGTCACGCGCCCACCCCTCCGTAGAGCCGCGCCAGCGAAAACGCGGCCCCAAGCCACCCCGTCGCAAGGCAACGCGCCACCGGCGCGAGTCCTCGATCGGTTCCTGCCGCCCCACGAAGCCGCACCTCCCAAACAAAACCCTAACCGAAGGGGCGAATATTATGGGATGTCAATCCCACGGTTGGTGGAGATGGAGACTGATTGGGAAAAATTGCAAAATTAAAATGGCTAAGTTCTCTATTTACGGAAAAGTCCAAAGCAGCATGACAAAAGAAAAGAACCAAGGGGTGCGAAAATTGCGGCCACACCCCTGGCGGCCGAAATCTTTAAAAAAAGAGGCTGGAAATCAGAGATTTGGGGATCCTCCTTATCCCCATAGGACTAGGACCTTGGGTTTTCCCTATATAAGAACCCCATGGCTTCATTCTTTAGCCACATCTCCTCTTCTCCTCTCCTTGTGCCATTGCTTCATTATGGCTTCTCCAAAGACCCTATTCTCCATGCCACATCAATTTTTTTAACATCACGGGAAGGAGCCAACAATCAAGATGACGCCGCCGTTCGCACCGCACATGTTCTTCAACCACGACGACCGCGGCATCTACGCCCGCGTATGGACTCCGCTGTTCACCCCACACCAGTTCTTCCAGAAGACGGCGGAACCTGCAGATTCGATCTCCCAGCCTACATTGAGCAATTCGTCGGGAGACGAATTTTTTAAAGCGGTGGAGAGTTGATGCAGCGTGACCCCAAATTATAGGGTCACATTTATTTAATTAATTAGTCGTCAATTTTAATTACGTTTTTAGTGGTCGTAATGGTCTAATTAAATAATTGAGGTCGCCTGTGATCTCAACGTTTATTTCGTAGATTTTAATTGCAATTTTGGTCAATTAATTAGATTAGAGTCTAATTAGAGTAATTAGGGGTCAATTGAAAGTTGTCGGAGTCCAATTAGGATAAAGTTGGTTGTCAATTTAAATTAGTTTACTATTTTTGTAAACCCATCTCTCCTATATAAAGAGAGGGTAGCCCATTGTTTTGAGGGAGTCAAATATGAATTAAAGTTGAGATTTTTATCTCTATCTCTCTCTCTCCCTTCTCCCTCTACGCGATTTCCGCGGTTCTCCTCCTTCAACCCCTCGTTACCGACGAGTTTTTCTTCTTCTCAACCTCTCCTTTTCTCCACCGATATTCCACCGTCAAATTATTTTGATTTTATCGTCGACGCCAGAACCAATTTGCATCAATTGAAGACACTGGTCGATGAAAAAACGTCACCCTTGTTCTCTGACATGGTAAGAAGAATGTCGATACCTGGAACAAAACTGAGGGGTAGACTGCTCTGAGTGAGTCTACACAACAATATGGAGGATTGGTTGTACATGTAAACTCATACAACCATCCTCATCAATTGTTGTTGTAGTCTAGAGGCATGAGACGTGATTTATTGGTTGAAAATCACGAAACCTGAACCAAATCAGACCGTATCGACCCTCCGGAACGACCGAACTACAGCAGACCTGCAAAATCAGGGGCGAAACGGCTCTAGGAGGGGCCTGGTCAGCGGGGTTGGCAGTCACTGGGTGGCCGGCTGCTGCTCGCCAGCCGCTGGGCGACGATGGGAGGCCCCGCAGCGGCGATAGAAGGCCCCACGACGGTGAGTTGCGCGTAACGGGGGTAAGGGGGCTTGTCGACAGCGCACGCGCGAGAGGGGAGGGGGTAGTTGTCGGTGGCGCGCGCAGGTGAGGGGGGTGGCAGCGTATAGGGTTAGGGTTGGTGGGATATGGGAACCCCGATCTAAAACTGTTGCCCCGATACCATGTTGGAGAAAAAGACTGCTTATCATTCACAAGAGCCAAGGACTCTCTTATATAGGTGAAAAACACTGGGTTGATTGTATGAGAGTTACGTAAAGAAAATGAAATAAGAAATAACACCAAAGAGGTACAACTATCTCAACACTACTGAGAAGGAGTCCAGTATAGTGTGTAAACTTCACAAGGCTATATATGGCTTAAAGCATAGTCCGAGTGATTGGTTTCAGAAGCTCTCAGAGCTGACTGAACAACAGAGATTTGTCAGGTCTATTGCAGATCATTATCTTTTGTTGAGAGAGCCCAGAGAAGTATTGTTGCTATTTTTGTCTATATTGATGATATTATTGTTACAGGCAGTGATGACCAGGGTATTCAGACAGCTAAGGATTTCTTGGGACAACAGTTTGTGACCAAGGACCTTAGTAAACTGCGTTATTTTCTTGGCCTAGAATTTACAAGAAATCAGCATGGTATGGTAATGACGTAAAGGAAATACGTCATTGATCTATCTGACGGGCATGGCAAGATAAAGACCTGCTACTGCTCCAATGGATCCCAATGCTAGGCTCTATGATGATGACTCTGTGGAGGTGGATAAGAGACGGTACAGAGAGTTGGTAGGGAAGTTGTTGTACGTTGCTATTACCAGGCCTGATATATCGTTTGCTGTCAGCAGGGTCAGCCAGTTTATGGAGCAGTCTAGGCAGGCTCGCATGGATGCAATCAACATGATTTTGAGGTATATGAAATCCTTACCGGTGCAGGATTTCTATTCAGAAGAGACACGTCTCTCATAGTTTCTGGATGTGCAGATGCAGATTATGCTGGGTGTCCCAAGGACAGGAAGTCTACTTCAGGCTTTAATGTGTTTGTGGGCAGCTCGTTGGTTTCATGGAAGAGTAAGAAACATGCAGTTATAGCTAGATCCAATGTTGAATAAGAGTATAGGGCCATGACCCAAGGGAGTACAGAAATGATGTGGGTGAAGTCCGTTCTGATTGACCTAACAGTTGAGGTGCCTCTTCCTATGCACCTCAAATGTGATAATCAAGCCGCTCTATTCATAGCTAATAATCCAGCCTTCCCTGAAAGAACAAAGTACATTGAGGTTGACTGCCATTACACATGTGATTGAATCAAGAAGGGGCTTATATTCACTTCTCATATTGCTTGAGGCGATCAGATTGCCGACATGTTTACCAAAGCTCTTGCAAAGGGCCCTTTCCACCGTTGTTATTCCAAGTTGAGCATGATAGACATATATGCTCCAGCTTGAGGGGAGTGTTGAGATATTTATATCTCTTTATCGTTACTTAACTATTTTCTATTTCTTTTATCTCTTTATGTAATTTTCCCTTGGAGCAGTTCTCCTATATAAGAGAGCTCGAGGGCTACAGTGAATACAACTTTTCATTTTCAATCCTTTCCACAAATATGGGTCTTCACAACAACCAAACAATCTCACGATGGAATGATTGACAGATTGAAAGCCGTGTAGTAGCCAAAGTTGGTACTCATATATATAGCATGGATTCTTTTGAGACTTTCTTGACGGTAGCCTGATGAGGCTAAGTTCGTACTATTCTCTCTATTGAAGTCAACAACAATTGGCCTATATACCAGCTTTGATATGAAGAATGCCTTCCTCTATGGCGATCTTGAGGAAGAGGTTTATATGATGCATCCACTCTGGTACTCTGTTATGGGGGAGTATATATTTCGATTTCGCAAGGCTATCTATGGCCTGAAGCAGAGTCCACAAGCTTGATTCGACAGGCTCGTCATTGAGATTGGCTCACTTTGTTTCCAGATAATAACATCTGACTAGTCCATCTTTATCAGATGATGATCTACTGGGATTGTGATACCAGCTGTCTATGTTGATGATATGGTGATAATCGGTGGTAGGAATTGCATAGACCAACGACTTTCTCCAAAAAGGATTTTGTCACCAAGGGCCTTGGTCAAGTATGCTATATTTTGGGCATAAAGGCGATCCGCACTACAAAGGGGATGCATTTGTCACGGAGGAAATATTGCATGGATATTCTTACGGAGGCAGGTTGCTTGGACACAAACCATCAGGTGTACCAGCAGAGGCATGGAAACATACTACCTTTCATATTCTGAGTTTAAGGATGCTACTCGATACAGAAGCCTGGTAGGAAAACTACTTTATTTTACTGTCAGCATGCCTGATATATCATATGCTATCAGCAGGGTACGCTAACATATGGAAAGACCATGCTACAGTCATTGGCAGGAGGCTCTCCTAATACTCGGTTATCTGAAGGGATCTCCAAGGTGTTACCTCTTCTACAAGGGCAACATCCACACCAACATAGTTGCTTACGCAGATGCAAATTATGATAGCTCTCTTGAAGACAAATGGTCCACCACTAGATATATAATGTTTGTTGGAGGAAACCTTGTTACCAGACTTAGTAAGAAGCAGACAATTGTGCCTAGGTGAAGTGTTGAAGCAGAATATAGGGCAATGGCCTAGGCCACGTGTGAGATTACATGGCTAGTATTTATCTTGGCAGAAATTGACATTTATGCGACTACTCATGTTCCATTGCATTGTGACAACAAATATGCCACATATATTGCTACCAATCTAGTTCTTCATGAAAGAACCAACAACTGCCCCTATAATATAGATTTCTCTTTTTTAAGTATATTAAGCCTAAAAAGCTATATAACGCTTCTCAAATCCAAACTAAATAAAATAGCAGTGGCTAGTTGTTCGCTTCTCGTCACCTTTATGTTGGAGTGACGTGGGCGGCCAACCTGAAGGTTGCTATGAAGGTTGTAGAAACCATTGTGGAGGGCTCTGCACCCTATCGTCAACGAGAATTTACTCACCACTACTCCTCATTGACGGGTTCTACCACATCCTTATTGCCAGGCTTTTTTGTACGATGGATATCACTACCAATCAAGTCTTTCATGAAAGAACCAAATATATTGAAGTTGACTGCCATTTTATACATGGTGATATAGGAGAAGAGAAAATATGCACTCCTTGTATATCTATTGACTTTCAACTTGCAGATATACTCACAAAGGCACTATCCAAGAGACGAGATTCTTGGCTTATCTCCAAGTTGGGCATGACTGATAGATATGCAACAACTTGAAGGGGAGTGTTAGAGTTATTTACAGTTACTATGTTTTCAACACTTGTCTTCTATTTCATTGAGCTTTGTAACCATTCAGGGGTATCCATGTAATTCCATTTATTTTTGTTCTCTAGGGTTTCGTGCTATATAAGAAACCCTAGACCTGGAATAAACAACTCATTCATTATCAACTTGTCTCTCTGCAATCTCCACTAAATTCAAGCACATCTAGAGGTGGAGGATCATGTTGCGGGTCAAGGTGTTCTTATGATTTATGAGGTGAGATTGTGTGTTGGCAGGCGCTCGGAGGGCCATTTTCTTTCATGGGGCTCAAAGGCACTTAAGGATGAAAATCATCTATCTTTTTTATATAGCTCCTCCAGGGAGGTATAGGTGACAATGGATATGAATATGGTTGCCTTGGAGTGTAACTCTACTTTTTTAGACTCCTTAGTTCAACATGTTGCGGCAGATTCTATCAAGCTTTGGGTTGCTACCATTTTGCATGCAATGTGGTTGGACAGAAACAAGGTGATTCTATGTAGTGAAAGTTCTATGTAGATAATATTATAGAATATGGCAAGATCCTACGGGATTCCGATCTTTGTATATAACATTCATACGTGGACATCTTATCGGCACATCATCCTTTTTCCTTTCAAAAAAACCAATTACACCTACATCTGCAAGGACGTCAAGAACCTCTGAGATAAATAGTCCTTTAGGAAAATGAGTGACCCCCAACCCAATAAAGTTTCATACGTGACCAAGGTCCTTAATGACAAACAACTTTTTTTGGAAAACCCTTGGTCTTAAAAATGCATGCACTATCATCTCCAATAAGAACTGTATTATCCCCATAAGCGGCAAGGACAACAATACATGAAGTACGTCCTTGAACAAACATGGAGTAATTAGGCATAGTCTTGAGAAAGTTAAGGGATCCGATCTCCGAGGTGAGTCTGTCAAACTAGACACATGGACTCTGCTTTAAGCCATAGATAGTTTTCCTTATATGACATGTATACTCCCCCTCAATGATGTAGCATGGAGTTTGTTCCATAAAGACCTCCGCAAGATCACCGTAGAGGAAGCTATTTTTGACATCTTACTACATAATCAGGTTGTTTTTTATTGTAGCAATAGAGATAATAGTACGAATAGATCCCAACCTAGCCACTAGAGAGAAAGTCTAAAAGTAATCAATATCATGGGTCTACATGGAGTCTTTGACCACTAATCTGACCTTCGGTTTATCCATTGGCCCATCTAGAGCATGAATGGTCATAAAAACATATCTGCAAGCAATATGAATAACATGTGTTAGACATGACAAAGTGTCCTTGGAAACAAGAGCTTTCATCTACTCACGGTGAGGAAGCAAGAGAGGGTGAGGACAGGCCACTAGTAGATTCGGAGAGGAGTGACCAAGGTTGCAAAAGTCGGTAGTCGGTACTCGGTCGGTTGGGTCACTGACTAAGGATTAATCGGCAGTCGGGCGATTAATCGGATTTAGTCAGGCATTAATTGATTTCGATTTTTTAAATATATAAATCATTTATATACATATATTATTATATATTTACATAGATTTATATATTTTTTATTATCATAATGAATCAAAAGAAGTAATTGGATTTAAATAAAACATTAAGCATATTAGAATAAATTTGCTTTTAAAAAAGTAAAAAAACATGGTATCTCCAAGTAAAAATTGGTTGACTAGTGGACCTAGTCGGAATTAGTCGGTACTTGGTCGGCCATCCCACTGACTAAACTAGTCGGACCTACTAGTCGGGCTAGTCGGGCGACTTTTACAACATTGGGAGTGACACCTATGAGGGAGGATGAGGCAAGGCCCCTAACGGAGGAGGCGGCTCAGCGGAAAGGGCTGAAGCGCACCCTAACAAGGAAGAAAGTTTAGATGATGTCCTCATGGAGGACCTGACGGGGGAAGGGCCGCGGAGCTCGATGAAGAGGCGGACAAGGTCTCTCAAGGCGACAAAGTGAAAGGAGAACTTGGTGTTATAGGTGTGGTGATCCCAAACATACCTCAAGAAGTTGTTCATCACCTCAATAGCTACGTTTTAGGTGTGACTATCCAGGACACTGTCGCAAAGAATGTGTCACTCAGGGTTCATGGAGGATGAAGAATAGTTAACAGCTACCGAGAAGGGAGGTGGCCCCTGAGGTGACATCAACGCAGACAAAAGCCGAGGATTTAGCAGTTGTCCAAAGATGGCTCGCAAGGAGGCAATGTTGGAGTACCGCTGGAGGGACTACTGACAGGGGAAGGGAACGCCTCCGACCTCACTAAGTTGGGTTTTTGCTAATGCACAACAGGAGGCGGGTGCATCGATGCAGTGTGGTTGTTGGAAGGCTCCGTTTGTGCGAGGGGTTTTCCCGTTGATGGAGCAAAGCTGGTGACCGAAAAGTCTTGGAGGGAGTCCTACCGTCAGAATTGAAAAGTAAGATACAATGGAAGAGTCCTCGATATTTTAAGAGTCCCCGATATTTAAGAGTCCCCGATATTTAGATGAAAGTGTGGCAAACGATGCTCTGGCATGGAAATTGGGTATTGGGGGTCCCCATGAGATGCGGTAGAGCTAAGACCCTGAGGGAGGCGCTGGAAGACTTCGGAGTTGTATTGGAAATAACCTGCTTGGGTTTGAAACCGAGAAAGGAAACGAGGTCGTTGTGGTTCTCCAAGGTGTCAAACCTCCATCATCCGTGCACACGATGATGTCGATTGGAAAAAGAAAGGTTCTGATTCTTTTGGAGATGCTGGAGGAGCAAGCCTCCAACGAGGAACCTCCGGACTGCGATGCCACGGCAACAACAACACAGACGGTCGTCAACAGTGATCGGAGATCGGAAAAGGAAGGGGGTTCCTTGGGAGGCGAGAAATCAGCAAGACTTGAAGAAAAATCGACGGATTTTTCGGGAGACGTGAAATCACTGGACTTAAAAGGGGATACGGTGGCAACGTAGCAGGGAAACCCTATTTCGATCATCCCTTCATTCTAGAGAGACTTACTTTACGGATCCTCGAAGGGTTATTCTACTCCGAAGCCTACTTTAAATCCAGCGGCCACGGTCGCTTCAAAAAGGGAGCTTTTATCGGGCCCTTTCAATAACTCGATAAGGTACTCAACCATGGGTGGTCCTAATGGGTCAACTCTGAACCCGATAAGCACGACTCCTCTGAGGTGGGTTTGGATCCGATGAACTCAAAGAACCTTTTGGTCCCCTTTTCAAACTACTCGATGTTTTCCCCAGATACGGTTGTTGCTGCAAGAAATTCAGGAAACAAGGTGATCATCTCCTTGGACCCACGTACAAGGCCGAACCCAAACCTCTGAACCTCCCTGGATCGGGGGTTGACATGAAGCTACCCTTGGGGATGGCTCTCAATCCAGTACGCTCTGGTGATGTCGCATGCGAAGAGGCTTTCACCTCTTTCTCAAAACAAACAGGGTTGATAATCGGATCGTTGGGAAGCAACGGAAACAGAGAAGGAAGGGCTAATGAGAATGTGTTGACCTCAAAATTCCAAAAGTAAACGACGTCGAAATCTCCCCACTCCAGTGGGAAGGGGGCGATCGTGACAAAGGGCTTGGAAGGACGAGTCTAGGACCTTTTACCTACCCAGGAAACCTTAAGTATCAAGCAGAAAAATATTTTTTTCTCACGAAAACGTGTCAGCACGGAAGCGAATAAGTGGGAATCCTCACAACTAGAACGCGAGTTCACGGTCGTGTGTTCGTGACAGGACTGCTACTGGGGACATTTTGGTGCAGGATGCCTCCATGAGCATGAGGGAGGGGTCGACCGGTGGTGACAGGGGATCATGGGCCAACAACTGAGAAGGTGTGGAGGTGGGAGCAAAAGAAATGGTGTTCGAGAAGACTGTTGGGAAGATAGTGGGGGTAAATGTTAACCCCTCAGGATCCGGGTACCCGTTTACGACACAATTCACCGAAATTCCATTTATGACATCGCATTAAAAACATAATTTTATGGGGAAAATTTTTGTTTTTTTCGCGAATGAAATAATTTCATCTGACATTCACATCAACATTTATAACCACAAACTCATAGAACAATGGTCACCAAAATTTCATTTTTATTAACTTCCATATATTTTACATGTACAAAGTCTGACAGTACATACCGTATATCCCAAAATCTGACTGAAGAGAAAAGAAGCATATAACATTAACGACGAACAAAAACTGAGACAAAAGAGTAACATACCGTCTAGTATAGACCTTGTTTTCTGGAACCCTGTATAGCTACTGAACAATAGACTCCTTTCCTGCCATGCGTGCAAGGAAGAAAAGGAGTCACAAACGTGAATACAAACCCGTAGTTTAAAATAAATAACAAGTAATTTAATGTGCAAAAGAGAGCAAGTAGAAAGGTGGAATAAGCACTATTTACATCTACTTGCATAAGTAAAAAAAAATGTTTTCAACTGTTTGGCACTAATTTCATTTGTTCTCCCCTTTTTCCCATTCATCCCATATATATATATATATATATATATATATATATATATATAAAGTTTAGATGACCACACTAACATATAATGATTTTCTGTGTTTTAAGATCATGATTTTGGGTCTTGGAGATCATGTTGCGGAACTTGATGGCTACTTTCTTGTCATTGAGATCATGTCATGGTTTTCGATAATGGACTGATATGAT
Organism: Ottelia alismoides; assembly: GCA_037367405.1. Taxonomy (NCBI): domain Eukaryota; kingdom Viridiplantae; phylum Streptophyta; class Magnoliopsida; order Alismatales; family Hydrocharitaceae; genus Ottelia; species Ottelia alismoides. The sequence goes on along the minus strand of JAZKJV010007474.1, from coordinate 412,205 downwards.
GATGATGAATTTGATCCTTAATTCTATTTACTCCTTCTAAGTTAGTGGATAGTCCGTGGTCTTGGTCTGTGTGTAGCCTCACACTATGACTCTAAGGTATTAACTACCTTAGGGTTGGGGGGCCTCCGTAGGCATGCGGTGTCGTGTAATGCATCCTAACTAAGTTCCCAACACGTCCACTAACTTATAGGGATTTCGAATCAGATTAACGTCACCACCAATGAACTCAATTTTAATTGTAATTTCTTCCAAACCTTCACTCTAACTCTCTCAGATGCAACTCTTGATGATTTAGATGTAGATATAGATGTAGATATGGATGATTTGGATGTAGAATCGCCAAGTCTGTTTGGCGAAGGTAAACTCAAGCGGTGAAGAAGCCTACAAATGGCTCTTCCGTCTCGCCCTCTAGTTGGAAGGACGGTCCAATAGAGGGATAGGTCTACTCCCCAACTACGCCACTGAGACGGGTGAGAGGGACTTCCCGGGAAGTCGCTCTAGAAAAACAGCCCGACCGGTAACGGGCAACCGAGCTCGTACGTAAAACTGAAAAACCAGGATCCCCCGCCTGGGTATCCTAAAAGAGGGTCAACGGAACTGGTCTAAAGTCGGGATCCCAACGAGGCGTAAAAACACTGTGAGCTCACGTAAAAACCGAAATGGGACTGGGATCCTAGACCCGCGCGCTTGGCGGCCGCTGCCCTAACTGGGCTTCCTTTCCTCCGCCCAGGTGAGGGTCACCGCGCCCTCGCACAGTCATGTGTAAAGGTCACCATGACTGGCATTATTAATCATAAGTCATCATCAATTTTCCATTCCCATCTTTGCTTGCCAGACTCCACAACTTTCTCTTAATCCATAATTGAGAGTAGAAGTTATTACTTGGTCCCGACTTAAAGTTGAAAGAAAGATGCACAACTCCCAATTCTTAATTGAATTTCTCCAAGTCATGATAACAGTATTTAGAACTTAATTTCCATCAAATAAAATTTTAATTCTTTTTAATCAAATAAAGCTTAAAACTCCCTTTTTTTTTAATTTCTAACAGGAACGGTAACCAGTAGATTATCAATTAATATATATCTATATATATTTGAATTATTGTGCTCATGTGGACTGAATATAAAAAATATATATTACGGGTGAATATCTTGTCTCAATGGCTTCCAGACTTATGTAAAATGTGAAAGCATATTGATTGACAAAGGCCTGAATATGATAATATTCCAATGAAATAGCATAACATATTTAGATGGCTATACATTGTAATTTAATATGTTCTTGAAACATACTCTAGACAAGTACATTCATAAATTTATGGAGATATCCAATTTCATTAGGTCAACAAAAATCTTCTAGTGCAGGTCAAATCCCGATAAGAACCAAATAGTATGAATCTACTGTCAATTGCAAGATACCATGGATTCCATTTGATTGATTTCACATTCTTCCTGATCGAATAAAATTCATCTGAAGCTTACAACAAGAGAGCAATGATTGCTATGAGGTATTTATATGAGAATCAACTTTAGAATCCATGATTTCTTTCGGAAAGTATAAAGTAAGACCATTATACTATCAATAACCAGATTCCATAAAACAGACTCTATGATAATTGTAGACTCTATTTAGAATTGTGATCGATCTAAATAGTTTAAGAGATATTCTCATATATTCGTGTAATAACAGTTTCTGAAAATCCTCAACTCTGAACAGAGATCTGATCAATGAAGAATTTAAAATTTATATGTAGACAACATACATGGAGGTCAGTAGGATGGAAGGTTAAGTTATACATACCCAGATTCAAAGGTAGGTAAAAAAAAGTATAGAATATAAATTTTTAAAATATGCTTTTCTTTAATGTTTTTTTTTATAACATATAATTATATCCCAACTCCCCCTTTGTAATCACCAATATTTATATATCAAATTTATGTTGCATTACTTTTCTTGATTTGGTTTTCTAATCAAATTTCTATCTAACCTGAGCTATACTTTATGATTCTAAGGCTAATACAATGAGAATTCCCATTACTGCCAACCTTCCAAGGGAAAATCAATTTCCACCCAGAATGCACATGTTTAAATGTTGATAGATAGAATCTTATCTCAAGAATAGAAAGCCGAGGAATTTTAAGATTGGAAATCTAGATCTCCCATGATATATTCTTTTAGAGATAATAAAAATTTAAGTAGTTGGTCCCAAATTTGGTAATAAACTTTCATTTTAAAAAAAATCAAAACCATTATTTCCAAACCCTAGAGTTTCTTGGGAATTTAGCCCCAGACCTGCTTTAAAAAAAACTGTAACCAACATTTAGATATCTTCATTTCATGAAAATCAAGCCTTTAATTCCAACCCGTGAACTAGATCTGAGAATCAGATTTTACCTTGCCCCCAATTTAATTGAAATATACGTGAGGAGTAACCAGAGAAAAGGAAAGAAAAACTTGTGTAAGAACACGATGGCAGCAAGAGGGAAGGGAAGGGGGAGTGTACCTTAGTCTTCTAAAGGAGAAGAATTGACTTGCATGCAAGGAAAACTTCCAAGAGAATTTCCAGCAAAGAGGGCTGCATCAGATCTTGCATTTGTTTTAGAAACAAGAAGCTTGTAGGGCAGTAGATTTACATGGAGGAAGAGCTGAAATTGGAAGGAGATTGGAAGAGAGCAATACCTCCAGCTGTATTTCTTTGGCTGAAGAAGACAATCAAGGGAGAGGGGTAGCAGCAGCTTGCAGCAGCTGCTTCCAGGAGCCCTGTAGCTGCTGTAGCAACAGCAGAAGACTGCTGGACAGCAAAGAAGAAAGGAGACGAAAGAAAAAAAATCAAGGAAGAAAGAAGGGTCTCGTTGGGGGAGAAGGAGAGGGAGATAGAGATGTTGAGATGATATCAATTGGAAGGGTATTTATAAGGAGTTAAACTCAAGAGCTGCGTGACAAGTGGGGAAAGAAAGGAGATTAGGTGGCTGTCTGTGTACTGTTACAGCAGAAAGTTAAATACCAATAATATATTTTTTTTCTCTATTTATTTGTCATACATAAAAATCGATCGCACGCACACCTCGGGCTTCCGTTTTTGATACGAAATATCTCAATTTGATCGTCTCGGAACGACGATCAATATGAGTACAATGTTGATATCCTTTCGGTCGAGTTTCGAATACCCGAAATTTTCGGATACGGCTTTTGTCTAAGACTAAATTTTGTAATTTAAAATATCCTATGACCTCCGATTGACGAACGGTCGATTCCGTTGGTCTCGTGTCATCGAATCGGATCTAATGACGGTCTCGATTCGTTTCGCGGTTTCCGAATTTGCGTCGCGGCTTTTCACGGCGCGCGCTACGAAGGAACCGATTTTTGGTCGATTTCGTCCGAACGACTTTTGATTTACTACTAATTAGTCGTTTTAGGTTGTTTAGTATTGACCGTCAATGTTATTGGGTTCATTAGACCCAAAATCGGACGAGTTCGTGTTTGGCGGATTTCGGATGTTACAAATATAAAAACCTCAAAGGGAGTCTCGTCCTCGAGACTCGAGTCAAGGCTATTAGGTATCTTGCTTGAATTTCATATGTCCATAAAAACCTCAAAGGGTTTTGAACCCATAAAAACCTCAAAGAGAAATCAAGCCATATATTGTAACATATATCTAATTACAAAGGCTTGTTTTGATGATTACATCAGAAAAGTTGCGGGTATCGTGCTCGCATGTCGGCTTCGGTCTCCCACGTCGCCTCTTCGACGTCGTGTCGATGCCACAACATGTTGACCAATGGAATCTCCTTACTGCGAAGCTTCTTCACATCACGGTCAAGTATCTGTACTGGCCTCTCCTCGTACGTTAAGTCAGGCTCTATGTCAAGATTCTCGTAACTGATGATGTGCCGAGGGTCGTGCACATACTTTTTCAAATTGGATATATGGAATACGTTGTGGATAGCTGAAAGATGTGGAGGAAGGGCTACTCGGTAGGCCACTTTCCCAGCTCGAGCAAGAATCTCAAATGGTCCAACATATCGTGGCGCTAACTTGCCACGAACACCGAATCTCTACACTCCCTTCATGGGAGATACACGAAGAATACCCAATCTCCCACCTGTAATTTACAGGGATGGCATTAGTATGTGATTATCTAAATGCCATACATATGTTATAATTGAATGGATGAAGAGGAAAGATTGGATTACTTGGAACTCCAAATCTCTTCTTCGACGGTCTGCATAGCTCTTTTGATGGCTTTGTGCCCTCAGAAGCCTTCGTCTCACGAGGTCAACAGCTCTCGCAGTATCCTCCAAGAGATCTTCGGAGTAGCGAGCATGGTCACCTACCTCCTGCCAACTGAGAGGTGTAAGACATCTCCGCCCGTATAGGGCTTCGAATGGTGCCATACCAATACTAGAGTGATAGCTGTTGTTGTACGTGAATTCTACTAACGGCAGATGGTCCTTCCAGGATCCCTTCCGCTCCAAAGTGCATGCGCGAAGTAGATCCTCAAGCGTTTGAATGGTATGCTCACTTTGCCCATCTGTCTGAGGATGGTATGCAGAACTCATCTTCAGCTCTGTCTGTAGTGCTGATATGAACTGATGCCAATAATGAGATGTAAATCTCGAATCTCTGTCAGACACCACCACTTCTCGTGGTATACCGTGAAGTCTGATGATGTTTTGCACGTAGAGCTTGGCCAATCTGGATGGAGTGTAAGTCGTGTTGGCAGGTATGAAATGGGTTGACTTGGTCAACCTATCAACAACGACCCAAAAAGAATCGTGGCCATCTGGTGTCTTTGGCAATCCCGTGACAAAATCCATAGTCTCCCATTTCCACTCGGGAATGGGGAGAGACTGCGGCAATCCTGGTGCTCTCCTGTGCTCGACCTTGACCGTCTGACAGGTCATGCATTTGCTGACGTGTTGCCCACATCGCGCTTCATTCCATCCTACCAGAAATGTCAACGCAAACCACAGTACATCTTTGTGCCACCTGGATGGATCGATAACCGTGAACTGTGTGCCTCATCAAGAATATCTCTGTGTAACTGCTCGTTGTTGGGCACAACTACTCGGCCTGCCTTCTATAAAATGTACTCTGTCACAACAAAATCATTAAATTCATCCTTGATGACGCGCATGTATCTATCTCGGATCCAAGGATCTGTCTTCTGGCCTTCAACAATACGATCCCACCAACTGTTAAATTGTGGAGGTACGACAGTAGAAATGGATGCGCTCTCCTGTGGGTGCCAATCAATCAAAGATGCGAGCATATCCCTCGTATATAGCCAATTCGCCATACCCTTTGCATGTGTTCTTCTGTTAAGTGCATCGGCTACCACATTTCCCTTACCGGGATGGTAAGAGATCGTGCAATCATAATCCTTCAGCAGCTCGAGCCATCTGCATTGCCTCATGTTTAGCTCCTTCTGATCAAAGATGTACTTTAGGCTCTTGTGATCTGTGAAAATCTCGAAATTTACCCCATATAGATAGTGGCGCCAGATCTTCAAGGCGAAGACAACTGCCGCCAACTCCAAGTCATGTGTGGGGTAGTTCCGCTCGTGCGGTCTCAACTGTCGTGATGCGTAAGCAATCACCTGTCCTCTTTGCATCAATACTGCTCCTAGACCTTCTCCAGATGCATCTGTGTATACCGCATAGTCTTGAGTGCCTGAAAGAAGAGCAAGTATAGGTGCCGTCATCAATCTCTCCTTCAGTGTCTGGAAGGCCAGCTCACATGAATCGTCCCAATTGAATGGAACTCCCTTCTGCGTCAATCGTGCCAAAGGACGAACGATGCGTGAAAATCCATTGACAAAGCGTCTGTAATAGCCCGCTAGTCCGAGGAAACTCCGAATCTGAGTAACAGTCTTGGGCTGCTCCCAAGACATGACTGCCTCAATCTTCGCAGGATCAACTGCGATGCCTGCTCCAGAAATGACATGCCCAGAAATGAGACCTGAGATAACCAGAACTCACACTTGCTCAACTTAGCATATAGCTTGTGCTCCCGCAATGTATCTAAGACGATCCGTAGATTATTTGCATGATCACATTCATTTCGTGAATATATGAGCACATCATCTATGAATACCACTACAAACTTGTCCAAGTATGGACAGAAGATCCTGTTCACCATATCCATGAAAGCCACAGGTGCATTGGTGTGTCCAAACGACTTCAAACTCGTAGTGTCCATAGCGAGTCCTAAAGGCTGTTTTTGAAATATCCGACTCGCGAATCCTCAGCTGATGATAGTCGGAGCGAAGATCGATCTTTGAGAAAACCAAAGATATCTGGAGCTGGTCAAACAAATCATCGATGCGCGGCAAAGGATAACGGTTCTTCACCGTTCTCTTGTTCAACTGCCTGTAATCGATGCATATCCTCATGGATCCGTCCTTCTTCTTGACAAATAGAACCGGAGCACCCCAAGGTGAAGTGCTTGGCCTCACGAAACCCAAATCAAGCAACTCCTGTAAATGCATCTTTAGCTCCCTCAACTCGGCTGGTGCCATGCGATATGGTGCCATAGAGATCGGCTGTGCATCTGGTAGCAATGTGATTTCGAACTCGATCTCTCTCTTAGGAGGCAATCCCGGTAGCTCATTAGGAAATACATCTGGAGTCCTGTGCCATCGGCTCCTGGTCAGATACCTCCCGAGTAAATGCAAGATATGTATCACAACCCTGATCAACAAGTTGCTGAGCCCGCAACACTGAAATGTACTCCATGGTGGAGTCATGCAAGGTACCCTCAAAGTGAACTCGGGTAAATCTGGATTCTGAAGACAACCGTCTTCCTAAAGCAATCAACAAGTGCATGATGAGCGGATAACCAATCCATACCAAAAATCAAGTCGAACTCAAGTTGGAGTTCTTGCCACGGAAACTCCCTGAGCGATGTGCCCAGAGGCTCAATAGATGCCTATGGCACTGTGATTCGGTAATGTCCCCACTCGTGACATCACTAACATCGGACTGGTCGAGTAGATAGAGTAGTCTTGTCTGTGCTCCGAGCTGGTCCTGCAGGTGGTCTATCTGCTCGCTGCGATCCAGATGGTCGAGCGGAATATGTACCACGCCCAGCTAGTGCTTCTCCTAAAATAGTCAATGAAGATGAGCGAGCATTACCTGAAAATGCTTTTTCTCTTCTTGGGATATACTATGAAAATTAATGAAATTGGTGACATCTGTGGTGATTGAATCTGAATGTCATATTTCCCTTCTCGGACTCACGACAAGTCGGAAGACTGTCGCTATCCAAGATCTTAATGCGATCGGAATAGTAGTACTGCGAATGTGCGTATCGGGGTACCACTGCTCTGATACCAAACTGTTAACCCCTCAGGATCCGGGTACCCGTTTACGACACAATTCACCGAAATTCCATTTATGACATCGCATTAAAAACATAATTTTATGGGGAAAATTTTTGTTTTTTTCGCGAATGAAATAATTTCATCTGACATTCACATCAACATTTATAACCACAAACTCATAGAACAATGGTCACCAAAATTTCATTTTTATTAACTTCCATATATTTTACATGTACAAAGTCTGACAGTACATACCGTATATCCCAAAATCTGACTGAAGAGAAAAGAAGCATATAACATTAACGACGAACAAAAACTGAGACAAAAGAGTAACATACCGTCTAGTATAGACCTTGTTTTCTGGAACCCTGTATAGCTACTGAACAATAGACTCCTTTCCTGCCATGCGTGCAAGGAAGAAAAGGAGTCACAAACGTGAATACAAACCCGTAGTTTAAAATAAATAACAAGTAATTTAATGTGCAAAAGAGAGCAAGTAGAAAGGTGGAATAAGCACTATTTACATCTACTTGCATAAGTAAAAAAAATGTTTTCAACTGTTTGGCACTAATTTCATTTGTTCTCCCCTTTTTCCCATTCATCCCATATATATATATATTTATATAAAGTTTAGATGACCACACTAACATATAATGATTTTCTGTGTTTTAAGATCATGATTTTGGGTCTTGGAGATCATGTTGCGGAACTTGATGGCTACTTTCTTGTCATTGAGATCATGTCATGGTTTTCGATAATGGACTGATATGATGATGATGAATTTGATCCTTAATTCTATTTACTCCTTCTAAGTTAGTGGATAGTCCGTGGTCTTGGTCTGTGTGTAGCCTCACACTATGACTCTAAGGTATTAACTACCTTAGGGTTGGGGGGCCTCCGTAGGCATGCGGTGTCGTGTAATGCATCCTAACTAAGTTCCCAACACGTCCACTAACTTATAGGGATTTCGAATCAGATTAACGTCACCACCAATGAACTCAATTTTAATTGTAATTTCTTCCAAACCTTCACTCTAACTCTCTCAGATGCAACTCTTGATGATTTAGATGTAGATATAGATGTAGATATGGATGATTTGGATGTAGAATCGCCAAGTCTGTTTGGCGAAGGTAAACTCAAGCGGTGAAGAAGCCTACGAATGGCTCTTCCGTCTCGCCCTCTAGTTGGAAGGACGGTCCAATAGAGGGATAGGTCTACTCCCCAACTACGCCACTGAGACGGGTGAGAGGGACTTCCCGGGAAGTCGCTCTAGAAAAACAGCCCGACCGGTAACGGGCAACCGAGCTCGTACGTAAAACTGAAAAACCAGGATCCTCCGCCTGGGTATCCTAAAACAGGGTCAACGGAACTGGTCTAAAGTCGGGATCCCAACGAGGCGTAAAAACACTGTGAGCTCACGTAAAAACCGAAATGGGACTGGGATCCTGGACCCGCGCGCTTGGCGGCCGCTGCCCTAACTGGGCTTCCTTTCCTCCGCCCAGGTGAGGGTCACCGCGCCCTCGCACAGTCATGTGTAAAGGTCACCATGACTGGCATTATTAATCATAAGTCATCATCAATTTTCCATTCCCATCTTTGCTTGCCAGACTCCACAACTTTCTCTTAATCCATAATTGAGAGTAGAAGTTATTACTTGGTCCCGACTTAAAGTTGAAAGAAAGATGCACAACTCCCAATTCTTAATTGAATTTCTCCAAGTCATGATAACAGTATTTAGAACTTAATTTCCATCAAATAAAATTTTAATTCTTTTTAATCAAATAAAGCTTAAAACTCCCTTTTTTTTTTAATTTCTAACAGGAACGGTAACCAGTAGATTATCAATTAATATATATCTATATATATTTGAATTATTGTGCTCATGTGGACTGAATATAAAAAATATATATTACGGGTGAATATCTTGTCTCAATGGCTTCCAGACTTATGTAAAATGTGAAAGCATATTGATTGACAAAGGCCTGAATATGATAATATTCCAATGAAATAGCATAACATATTTAGATGGCTATACATTGTAATTTAATATGTTCTTGAAACATACTCTAGACAAGTACATTCATAAATTTATGGAGATATCCAATTTCATTAGGTCAACAAAAATCTTCTAGTGCAGGTCAAATCCCGATAAGAACCCAATAGTATGAATCTACTGTCAATTGCAAGATACCATGGATTCCATTTGATTGATTTCACATTCTTCCTGATCGAATAAAATTCATCTGAAGCTTACAACAAGAGAGCAATGATTGCTATGAGGTATTTATATGAGAATCAACTTTAGAATCCATGATTTCTTTCGGAAAGTATAAAGTAAGACCATTATACTATCAATAACCAGATTCCATAAAACAGACTCTATGATAATTGTAGACTCTATTTAGAATTGTGATCGATCTAAATAGTTTAAGAGATATTCTCATATATTCGTGTAATAACAGTTTCTGAAAATCCTCAACTCTGAACAGAGATCTGATCAATGAAGAATTTAAAATTTATATGTAGACAACATACATGGAGGTCAGTAGGATGGAAGGTTAAGTTATACATACCCAGATTCAAAGGTAGGTAAAAAAAAAGTATAGAATATAAATTTTTAAAATATGTTTTTCTTTAATGTTTTTTTTATAACATATAATTATATCCCAACTCCCCCTTTGTAATCACCAATATTTATATATCAAATTTATGTTGCATTACTTTTCTTGATTTGGTTTTCTAATCAAATTTCTATCTAACCTGAGCTATACTTTATGATTCTAAGGCTAATACAATGAGAATTCCCATTACTGCCAACCTTCCAAGGGAAAATCAATTTCCACCCAGAATGCACATGTTTAAATGTTGATAGATAGAATCTTATCTCAAGAATAGAAAGCCGAGGAATTTTAAGATTGGAAATCTAGATCTCCCATGATATATTCTTTTAGAGATAATAAAAATTTAAGTAGTTGGTCCCAGATTTGATTTTAAAGGTACAGTAGTACTGTAATAAACTTTCATTTTAAAAAAAATCAAAACCATTATTTCCAAACCCTAGAGTTTCTTGGGAATTTAGCCCCAGACCTGCTTTAAAAAAAAAACTGTAACCAACATTTAGATATCTTCATTTCATGAAAATCAAGCCTTTAATTCCAACCCGTGAACTAGATCTGAGAATCAGATTTTACCTTGCCCCCAATTTAATTGAAATATACGTGAGGAGTAACCAGAGAAAAGGAAAGAAAAACTTGTGTAAGAACACGATGGCAGCAAGAGGGAAGGGAAGGGGGAGTGTACCTTAGTCTTCTAAAGGAGAAGAATTGACTTGCATGCAAGGAAAACTTCCAAGAGAATTTCCAGCAAAGAGGGCTGCATCAGATCTTGCATTTGTTTTAGAAACAAGAAGCTTGTAGGGCAGTAGATTTACATGGAGGAAGAGCTGAAATTGGAAGGAGATTGGAAGAGAGCAATACCTCCAGCTGTATTTCTTTGGCTGAAGAAGACAATCAAGGGAGAGGGGTAGCAGCAGCTTGCAGCAGCTGCTTCCAGGAGCCCTGTAGCTGCTGTAGCAACAGCAGAAGACTGCTGGACAGCAAAGAAGAAAGGAGACGAAAGAAAAAAAATCAAGGAAGAAAGAAGGGTCTCGTTGGGGGAGAAGGAGAGGGAGATAGAGATGTTGAGATGATATCAATTGGAAGGGTATTTATAAGGAGTTAAACTCAAGAGCTGTGTGACAAGTGGGGAAAGAAAGGAGATTAGGTGGCTGCCTGTGTACTGTTACAGCAGAAAGTTAAATACCAATAATATATTTTTTTTCTCTATTTATTTGTCATACATAAAAATCGACCGCACGCACACCTCGGGCTTCCGTTTTTGATACGAAATATCTCAATTTGATCGTCTCGGAACGACGATCAATATGAGTACAATGTTGATATCCTTTCGGTCGAGTTTCGAATACCCGAAATTTTCGGATACGGCTTTTGTCTAAGACTAAATTTTGTAATTTAAAATATCCTATGACCTCCGATTGACGAACGGTCGATTCCGTTGGTCTCGTGTCATCGAATCGAATCTAATGACGGTCTCGGTTCGTTTCGCGGTTTCCGAATTTGCGTCGCGGCTTTTCACGGCGCGCGCTACGAAGGGACCGATTTTTGGTCGATTTCGTCCGAACGACTTTTGATTTACTACTAATTAGTCGTTTTAGGTTGTTTAGTATTGACCGTCAATGTTATTGGGTTCATTAGACCCAAAATCGGACGAGTTCGGGTTTGGCGGATTTCGGATGTTACAAATATAAAAACCTCAAAGGGAGTCTCGTCCTCGAGACTCGAGTCAAGGCTATTAGGTATCTTGCTTGAATTTCATATGTCCGTAAAAACCTCAAAGGGTTTTGAACCCATAAAAACCTCAAAGAGAAATCAAGCCATATATTGTAACATATATCTAATTACAAAGGCTTGTTTCGATGATTACATCAGAAAAGTTGCGGGTATCGTGCCCGCATGTCGGCTTCGGTCTCCCACGTCGCCTCTTCGACGTCGTGTCGATGCCACAACATGTTGACCAATGGAATCTCCTTACTGCGAAGCTTCTTCACATCACGGTCAAGTATCTGTACTGGCCTCTCCTCGTACGTTAAGTCAGGCTCTATGTCAAGATTCTCGTAACTGATGATGTGCCGAGGGTCGTGCACATACTTTTTCAAATTGGATATATGGAATACGTTGTGGATAGCTGAAAGATGTGGAGGAAGGGCTACTCGGTAGGCCACTTTCCCAGCTCGAGCAAGAATCTCAAATGGTCCAACATATCGTGGCGCTAACTTGCCACGAACACCGAATCTCTACACTCCCTTCATGGGAGATACACGAAGAATACCCAATCTCCCACCTGTAATTTACAGGGATGGCATTAGTATGTGATTATCTAAATGCCATACATATGTTATAATTGAATGGATGAAGAGGAAAGATTGGATTACTTGGAACTCCAAATCTCTTCTTCGACGGTCTGCATAGCTCTTTTGATGGCTTTGTGCCCTCAGAAGCCTTCGTCTCACGAGGTCAACAGCTCTCGCAGTATCCTCCAAGAGATCTTCGGAGTAGCGAGCATGGTCACCTACCTCCTGCCAACTGAGAGGTGTAAGACATCTCCGCCCGTATAGGGCTTCGAATGGTGCCATACCAATACTAGAGTGATAGCTGTTGTTGTACGTGAATTCTACTAACGGCAGATGGTCCTTCCAGGATCCCTTCCGCTCCAAAGTGCATGCGCGAAGTAGATCCTCAAGCGTTTGAATGGTATGCTCACTTTGCCCATCTGTCTGAGGATGGTATGCAGAACTCATCTTCAGCTCTGTCTGTAGTGCTGATATGAACTGATGCCAATAATGAGATGTAAATCTCGAATCTCTGTCAGACACCACCACTTCTCGTGGTATACCGTGAAGTCTGATGATGTTTTGCACGTAGAGCTTGGCCAATCTGGATGGAGTGTAAGTCGTGTTGGCAGGTATGAAATGGGTTGACTTGGTCAACCTATCAACAACGACCCAAAAAGAATCGTGGCCATCTGGTGTCTTTGGCAATCCCGTGACAAAATCCATAGTCTCCCATTTCCACTCGGGAATGGGGAGAGACTGCGGCAATCCTGGTGCTCTCCTGTGCTCGACCTTGACCGTCTGACAGGTCATGCATTTGCTGACGTGTTGCCCACATCGCGCTTCATTCCATCCTACCAGAAATGTCAACGCAAACCACAGTACATCTTTGTGCCACCTGGATGGATCGATAACCGTGAACTGTGTGCCTCATCAAGAATATCTCTGTGTAACTGCTCGTTGTTGGGCACAACTACTCGGCCTGCCTTCTATAAAATGTACTCTGTCACAACAAAATCATTAAATTCATCCTTGATGACGCGCATGTATCTATCTCGGATCCAAGGATCTGTCTTCTGGCCTTCAACAATACGATCCCACCAACTGTTAAATTGTGGAGGTACGACAGTAGAAATGGATGCGCTCTCCTGTGGGTGCCAATCAATCAAAGATGCGAGCATATCCCTCGTATATAGCCAATTCGCCATACCCTTTGCATGTGTTCTTCTGTTAAGTGCATCGGCTACCACATTTCCCTTACCGGGATGGTAAGAGATCGTGCAATCATAATCCTTCAGCAGCTCGAGCCATCTGCATTGCCTCATGTTTAGCTCCTTCTGATCAAAGATGTACTTTAGGCTCTTGTGATCTGTGAAAATCTCGAAATTTACCTCATATAGATAGTGGCGCCAGATCTTCAAGGCGAAGACAACTGCCGCCAACTCCAAGTCATGTGTGGGGTAGTTCCGCTCGTGCGGTCTCAACTGTCGTGATGCGTAAGCAATCACCTGTCCTCTTTGCATCAATACTGCTCCTAGACCTTCTCCAGATGCATCTGTGTATACCGCATAGTCTTGAGTGCCTGAAAGAAGAGCAAGTATAGGTGCCGTCATCAATCTCTCCTTCAGTGTCTGGAAGGCCAGCTCACATGAATCGTCCCAATTGAATGGAACTCCCTTCTGCGTCAATCGTGCCAAAGGACGAACGATGCGTGAAAATCCATTGACAAAGCGTCTGTAATAGCCCGCTAGTCCGAGGAAACTCCGAATCTGAGTAACAGTCTTGGGCTGCTCCCAAGACATGACTGCCTCAATCTTCGCAGGATCAATTGCGATGCCTGCTCCAGAAATGACATGCCCAGAAATGAGACCTGAGATAACCAGAACTCACACTTGCTCAACTTAGCATATAGCTTGTGCTCCCGCAATGTATCTAAGACGATCCGTAGATTATTTGCATGATCACATTCATTTCGTGAATATATGAGCACATCATCTATGAATACCACTACAAACTTGTCCAAGTATGGACAGAAGATCCTGTTCACCATATCCATGAAAGCCACAGGTGCATTGGTGTGTCCAAACGACTTCAAACTCGTAGTGTCCATAGCGAGTCCTAAAGGCTGTTTTTGAAATATCCGACTCGCGAATCCTCAGCTGATGATAGTCGGAGCGAAGATCGATCTTTGAGAAAACCAAAGATCCCTGGAGCTGGTCAAACAAATCATCGATGCGCGGCAAAGGATAACGGTTCTTCACCGTTCTCTTGTTCAACTACCTGTAATCGATGCATATCCTCATGGATCCGTCCTTCTTCTTGACAAATAGAACCGGAGCACCCCAAGGTGAAGTGCTTGGCCTCACGAAACCCAAATCAAGCAACTCCTGTAAATGCATCTTTAGCTCCCTCAACTCGGCTGGTGCCATGCGATATGGTGCCATAGAGATCGGTTGTGCATCTGGTAGCAATGTGATTTCGAACTCGATCTCTCTCTTAGGAGGCAATCCCGGTAGCTCATTAGGAAATACATCTGGAGTCCTGTGCCATCGGCTCCTGGTCAGATACCTCCCGAGTAAATGCAAGATATGTATCACAACCCTGATCAACAAGTTGCTGAGCCCGCAACACTGAAATGTACTCCATGGTGGAGTCATGCAAGGTACCCTCAAAGTGAACTCGGGTAAATCTGGATTCTGAAGACAACCGTCTTCCTAAAGCAATCAACAAGTGCATGATGAGCGGATAACCAATCCATACCAAAAATCAAGTCGAACTCAAGTTGGAGTTCTTGCCACGGAAACTCCCTGAGCGATGTGCCCAGAGGCTCAATAGATGCCTATGGCACTGTGATTCGGTAATGTCCCCACTCGTGACATCACTAACATCGGACTGGTCGAGTAGATAGAGTAGTCTTGTCTGTGCTCCGAGCTGGTCCTGCAGGTGGTCTATCTGCTCGCTGCGATCCAGATAGTCGAGCGGAATATGTACCACGCCCAGCTAGTGCTTCTCCTAAAATAGTCAATGAAGATGAGCGAGCATTACCTGAAAATGCTTTTTCTCTTCTTGGGATATACTATGAAAATTAATGAAATTGGTGACATCTGTGGTGATTGAATCTGAATGTCATATTTCCCTTCTCGGACTCACGACAAGTCGGAAGACTGTCGCTATCCAAGATCTTAATGCGATCGGAATAGTAGTACTGCGAATGTGCGTATCGGGGTACCACTGCTCTGATACCAAACTGTTAACCCCTCAGGATCCGGGTACCCGTTTACGACACAATTCACCGAAATTCCATTTATGACATCGCATTAAAAACATAATTTTATGGGGAAAATTTTTGTTTTTTTCGCGAATGAAATAATTTCATCTGACATTCACATCAACATTTATAACCACAAACTCATATAACAATGGTCACCAAAATTTCATTTTTATTAACTTCCATATATTTTACATGTACAAAGTCTGACAGTACATACCGTATATCCCAAAATCTGACTGAAGAGAAAAGAAGCATATAACATTAACGACGAACAAAAACTGAGACAAAAGAGTAACATACCGTCTAGTATAGACCTTGTTTTCTGGAACCCTGTATAGCTACTGAACAATAGACTCCTTTCCTGCCATGCGTGCAAGGAAGAAAAGGAGTCACAAACGTGAATACAAACCCGTAGTTTAAAATAAATAACAAGTAATTTAATGTGCAAAAGAGAGCAAGTAGAAAGGTGGAATAAGCACTATTTACATCTACTTGCATAAGTAAAAAAAAATGTTTTCAACTGTTTGGCACTAATTTCATTTGTTCTCCCCTTTTTCCCATTCATCTCATATATATATATATATATTTATATAAAGTTTAGATGACCACACTAACATATAATGATTTTCTGTGTTTTAAGATCATGATTTTGGGTCTTGGAGATCATGTTGCGGAACTTGATGGCTACTTTCTTGTCATTGAGATCATGTCATGGTTTTCGATAATGGACTGATATGATGATGATGAATTTGATCCTTAATTCTATTTACTCCTTCTAAGTTAGTGGATAGTCCGTGGTCTTGGTCTGTGTGTAGCCTCACACTATGACTCTAAGGTATTAACTACCTTAGGGTTGGGGGGCCTCCGTAGGCATGCGGTGTCGTGTAATGCATCCTAACTAAGTTCCCAACACGTCCACTAACTTATAGGGATTTCGAATCAGATTAACGTCACCACCAATGAACTCAATTTTAATTGTAATTTCTTCCAAACCTTCACTCTAACTCTCTCAGATGCAACTCTTGATGATTTAGATGTAGATATAGATGTAGATATGGATGATTTGGATGTAGAATCGCCAAGTCTGTTTGGCGAAGGTAAACTCAAGCGGTGAAGAAGCCTACGAATGGCTCTTCCGTCTCGCCCTCTAGTTGGAAGGACGGTCCAATAGAGGGATAGGTCTACTCCCCAACTACGCCACTGAGACGGGTGAGAGGGACTTCCCGGGAAGTCGCTCTAGAAAAACAGCCCGACCGGTAACGGGCAACCGAGCTCGTACGTAAAACTGAAAAACCAGGATCCCCCGCCTGGGTATCCTAAAACAGGGTCAACGGAACTGGTCTAAAGTCGGGATCCCAACGAGGCGTAAAAACACTGTGAGCTCACGTAAAAACCGAAATGGGACTGGGATCCTAGACCCGCGCGCTTGGCGGCCGCTGCCCTAACTGGGCTTCCTTTCCTCCGCCCAGGTGAGGGTCACCGCGCCCTCGCACAGTCATGTGTAAAGGTCACCATGACTGGCATTATTAATCATAAGTCATCATCAATTTTCCATTCCCATCTTTGCTTGCCAGACTCCACAACTTTCTCTTAATCCATAATTGAGAGTAGAAGTTATTACTTGGTCCCGACTTAAAGTTGAAAGAAAGATGCACAACTCCCAATTCTTAATTGAATTTCTCCAAGTCATGATAACAGTATTTAGAACTTAATTTCCATCAAATAAAATTTTAATTCTTTTTAATCAAATAAAGCTTAAAACTCCCTTTTTTTTTAATTTCTAACAGGAACGGTAACCAGTAGATTATCAATTAATATATATCTATATATATTTGAATTATTGTGCTCATGTGGACTGAATATAAAAAATATATATTACGGGTGAATATCTTGTCTCAATGGCTTCCAGACTTATGTAAAATGTGAAAGCATATTGATTGACAAAGGCCTGAATATGATAATATTCCAATGAAATAGCATAACATATTTAGATGGCTATACATTGTAATTTAATATGTTCTTGAAACATACTCTAGACAAGTACATTCATAAATTTATGGAGATATCCAATTTCATTAGGTCAACAAAAATCTTCTAGTGCAGGTCAAATCCCGATAAGAACCCAATAGTATGAATCTACTGTCAATTGCAAGATACCATGGATTCCATTTGATTGATTTCACATTCTTCCTGATCGAATAAAATTCATCTGAAGCTTACAACAAGAGAGCAATGATTGCTATGAGGTATTTATATGAGAATCAACTTTAGAATCCATGATTTCTTTCGGAAAGTATAAAGTAAGACCATTATACTATCAATAACCAGATTCCATAAAACAGACTCTATGATAATTGTAGACTCTATTTAGAATTGTGATCGATCTAAATAGTTTAAGAGATATTCTCATATATTCGTGTAATAACAGTTTCTGAAAATCCTCAACTCTGAACAGAGATCTGATCAATGAAGAATTTAAAATTTATATGTAGACAACATACATGGAGGTCAGTAGGATGGAAGGTTAAGTTATACATACCCAGATTCAAAGGTAGGTAAAAAAAAGTATAGAATATAAATTTTTAAAATATGCTTTTCTTTAATGTTTTTTTTTATAACATATAATTATATCCCAACTCCCCCTTTGTAATCACCAATATTTATATATCAAATTTATGTTGCATTACTTTTCTTGATTTGGTTTTCTAATCAAATTTCTATCTAACCTGAGCTATACTTTATGATTCTAAGGCTAATACAATGAGAATTCCCATTACTGCCAACCTTCCAAGGGAAAATCAATTTCCACCCAGAATGCACATGTTTAAATGTTGATAGATAGAATCTTATCTCAAGAATAGAAAGCCGAGGAATTTTAAGATTGGAAATCTAGATCTCCCATGATATATTCTTTTAGAGATAATAAAAATTTAAGTAGTTGGTCCCAGATTTGATTTTAAAGGTACAGTACTGTAATAAACTTTCATTTTAAAAAAAATCAAAACCATTATTTCCAAACCCTAGAGTTTCTTAGGAATTTAGCCCCAGACCTGCTTTAAAAAAAAAACTGTAACCAACATTTAGATATCTTCATTTCATGAAAATCAAGCCTTTAATTCCAACCCGTGAACTAGATCTGAGAATCAGATTTTACCTTGCCCCCAATTTAATTGAAATATACGTGAGGAGTAACCAGAGAAAAGGAAAGAAAAACTTGTGTAAGAACACGATGGCAGCAAGAGGGAAGGGAAGGGGGAGTGTACCTTAGTCTTCTAAAGGAGAAGAATTGACTTGCATGCAAGGAAAACTTCCAAGAGAATTTCCAGCAAAGAGGGCTGCATCAGATCTTGCATTTGTTTTAGAAACAAGAAGCTTGTAGGGCAGTAGATTTACATGGAGGAAGAGCTGAAATTGGAAGGAGATTGGAAGAGAGCAATACCTCCAGCTGTATTTCTTTGGCTGAAGAAGACAATCAAGGGAGAGGGGTAGCAGCAGCTTGCAGCAGCTGCTTCCAGGAGCCCTGTAGCTGCTGTAGCAACAGCAGAAGACTGCTGGACAGCAAAGAAGAAAGGAGACGAAAGAAAAAAATCAAGGAAGAAAGAAGGGTCTCGTTGGGGGAGAAGGAGAGGGAGATAGAGATGTTGAGATGATATCAATTGGAAGGGTATTTATAAGGAGTTAAACTCAAGAGCTGCGTGACAAGTGGGGAAAGAAAGGAGATTAGGTGGCTGCCTGTGTACTGTTACAGCAGAAAGTTAAATACCAATAATATATTTTTTTTCTCTATTTATTTGTCATACATAAAAATCGACCGCACGCACACCTCGGGCTTCCGTTTTTGATACGAAATATCTCAATTTGATCGTCTCGGAACGACGATCAATATGAGTACAATGTTGATATTCTTTCGGTCGAGTTTCGAATACCCGAAATTTTCGGATACGGCTTTTGTCTAAGACTAAATTTTGTAATTTAAAATATCCTATGACCTCCGATTGACGAACGGTCGATTCCGTTGGTCTCGTGTCATCGAATCGGATCTAATGACGGTCTCGGTTCGTTTCGCGGTTTCCGAATTTGCGTCGCGGCTTTTCACGGCGCGCGCTACGAAGGGACCGATTTTTAATCGATTTCGTCCGAACGACTTTTGATTTACTACTAATTAGTCGTTTTAGATTGTTTAGTATTGACCGTCAATGTTATTGGGTTCATTAGACCCAAAATCGGACGAGTTCGGGTTTGGCGGATTTCGGATGTTACAGTAAAGGTGGCGGGGGCTTCCCTTATGCCGCCTATATGAAAATTGTATCTTGGAATGTGCAGGGGTTGGGCCAATCGAAGAAGCGATTGGCGATCAACTTGTTGTTGACCACTTGGAAGGTGGACATGGCTCGCTTGCAGGAAACAAAAATTGAGTCCTGAGGCTCATTGAAATGGAGCTCTGTTGTTGGGTCGCATCTTAGTGAATTCAAAGCTATTCAACGGATGGTAGTTCGGGTGGCATTGTGTTAGCTTGGAATGATGACTTGTTCGATCTGTTGGATAAACTTCGGTTGGTTCATTCGACATATGTTATACTTGTGGACAAGAGGGACCGATCTCGGTTTGTGATCGCATCGATGTATGGTATTGTGGGATCATCGTTGAATATGGTGTTGAGATATTTTTATCTCGTTATATTTGTTTCTTATTTCTATCTCTTTCATGTTCCTCTTATGTAATTTACCCAAGGCTTTTCTCCTATATAAGAGAGCCCTAGGATCTCTATGATTATGTAAGCAATTCTATTCTTTCCACATGGTATCAGAGCGACGGTACTAGACCAGGGTGTTGACCGAAATCCATCCCTCTCAGGAAGGGAACTCATAGGTTAGAGACTTGGCAGATGATCTTGATGTGTCGATTGTTATTCGTAAGTTGAAACGTAAGTGTGCTACTTATCCTCTTGCAGCCCAGGTTTCCTTGAGCAGGTTGTCAGAGGATTTCAGGAGATTCACCCTGGCATTAGGAGGCTATTCAGGATAGTCAGTGGAGGTTAGCTATGGAGGAAATGGCTGCACTACAGTCACGTGGTACATGGAGTCTTGTTTCTGCTCCAGTTGGCGCATCTGTTGTGGGATGCAAATGGGTGTTCATTGTGAAACACCATGCGGTTGCAGTGTGGATCGCTATAAGGAGAGACTTGTGGCACGTGGGTTCACCCAGACATATGAGGTGGACTATTAGGATACTTTCTCTCCAGTTGCCAGACATTCTACTCTGTGTATTCTACTTTCTGTTGTTGTGACACGAGTTTAGCCCCTTTACCAGCTTGATGTGAAGAACGCCTTCCTCTATGGTGATTTACAGAAGGAGGTCTACATGCAGCAGCCACCTGGATTTGCTACTGAGGGGCAGTGTCAGAAAGTTTGCAGGCAACACAAGGCTATCTATGGCCTTGAGCAGAGTCCAAGAGCATGGTACCAGAAGCTATCAGACTTGATAGAGCAACAGGGGTTTGTGCGATCGACCGTTGATCACTCCTTGTGTGTTCAGAGGACTCAGAGATGTACTATTGTCATTCTGGTTTATGTTGATGACATTATCCTTACAAGGGACGACGAGCAGGGCATCCAGGGTACCAAGGACTTCCTAGGTCAGCAGTTTGTGACCAAGGACCTTGGACAGTTACGTTACTTCCTTGGACTGGAGTTTGCTAGGAACCGGCGAGGTCTTGGGGATGATCCAGAGGAAGTGCGTAACAGATCTTCTTTCAGAGACATGCATGGCTGATTGCAGACCTGCCACTACTCCTATTGACCCGAGTATGAAGATCTATGATGATGACACTGAGGAGGTTGACAAAGGAGGTACAGGGAGCTTGTTGGCAAGCTACTATAAGTGACTATTACCAGGCCCGACATATCCTTTGTTGTGAACAAAGTAAGCCAGCTTATGGAACAGCCTAGACAGGCACATATGGATGCAGTACATATGATTCTGAGATATCTGAAGACTTCACCTGATAAAGGACTTCTTTTCAGTAGAGGCACATCTCTTTCAGTTGCCGCATGTGCAGATGCAGATTATGTTGGGTATCCAAAGGATAGGAAGTCTACATCAGGCTTTGTTGTGTTCCCTTGTTTAATGGAAGAGTAAGAAGCAGACCGTGGTTGCCAAATCGAGTGTTGAGTCAGAGTACAGGGCCATGACACAGGCTAGCACAGAGATGATGTGGGTCAGATAAGTTCTTACTTCTTACTGACCTGACTATAGAGGTGTCTCTTCCCATGCACCTCCAATGTGACAATAAGGGTGCCTTCTTCATTGCCAGCAACCCAGTCTTTCATGAGAGGATGAAGCACAGAGAGGTGGACTATCACTACACTCGTGACATGATACAGAAGGGTCGTATTGCCACTATACATGTCAGCTCTGGAGACCATACAGCAGATGTTCTTACTAAGGCTCTAAGCCTCTAACTAATGGGCCTTATCAGAGATGTTGTTCCAAGCTGAGTCTGATCGATATCTACGCTTCATCTTGAGGGGGAGTGTTGAGATATTAGTTATCATTATTATTGTTTTACTTATTTTCTATTTCTTTTGTCCTCTTCTTGTAATTTGCCCAATAGGTTCCTCTCCTATATAAGAGAACCCTAGGGTCTCTCATTTAATTAATTGATTCTTTTCCCTAAACATAGGGCAAGTATTAAAAGAACATGAGGTAGGTTGAGACGTTTTCCCAAAATGTGAAGCGAGGCGTAAGCTTCGAGGCAATCAAGGCATAAGCCTCATATTTTTGGAGTGAAAAACTAAATTTAAAGTGACATACATTAAAAAACATATATTGATATTAAGTTTTGCTAAAAGCACGTTCAAAAACAATTCCACACTAATAAAAGATATAATAAATAAGTGATAAAAGCATTGAAGTTCAAAAAAACTAACACTAAGCCACTAATTTGCATAATATCAAGTTCCAACTCCAACTTCCAGGATTCTATATTAACAATGAACCAAAGACCACACTTAATACTAAAAGTGAAATAGAAACCATAATTTTTAGTGTTCGAAGTTTAAGCGTGTTTTCTGCCTTGATTCCTAACCATCTACTTCTTGGACCCCTCCTATCGTACCATAACCCAACACGACGAGGGTCTCAACAAAAGACCAATTTTTTTAGTCAAAAAAGGGGGAAACACGTAACAACAATTATTTTACTCCACACGTTTCTTTCAACTTAGCTTTTATATATAGGTGATAAGTTATAACTATTTTAAGACTTAAAACTCATACAACCAAATAACAACACCAAGTTGCAAACTTGAGATTAGTATAAAAATTTTATTACAATTCAAACACAATCGCATTCACTGTGAACAAAAAAGCACTATGTCTAGGAATATGATAAATTGAACATGATGTATCTGAGATCATTAAGCTTCACTCATTACAAGCGATCTCTTCTCTTTGTATTATGCAAGGTTTAACATGAAAATAAAAACACTAACATAAAAATGTGAAGTACTTAAGGCAAAACAAAGTCATGTGCAAAGGAAACAACCTAAAAGCTAAAAAAAAGGCCTTGCGCTTGAGGCTTATGTCTCTGTCTCGCCTTGGCCGCCTCATGCCTCAGCTATCCCTCACATAATTGAGGCGCATGCCTCAACTAAAGCACATGAAGCGTATGCTTTAGGGCAAAATTATTGCGCCTTACCTGGAGGCCTACGTTGTGCTTTCTAAACCATGGTATAAGGTGCCTCCTATGATAGACATGGAGCAGATAAGAGAACTCCATGAGAATGTCACTAACAAATTCAACAAATACAACTCTCAAAATTGAAATGCATCTTTTTGCGATTACGATCCGGAAAATCTTCATGTGCTATTAATGGGCTTTTTAATGCTTTGAATATGGAAGATTAAAGTAGGCCTTTCCAACAAAGATCTTTGTGAATTCAACTACCATACACTTATGTGAACAATGGGCTTTCATCATAAAGTTGATGCGATGGGTCCCTCTCAAAGAGAGACTTGTGTGAACAATGGGCTTTCATCATAAAATTGATGCGATGGATCCCTCTCAAATAGAGACTCGAATGAGCATCTCACATACATTAGCTAAGAGAATGGGATCCCTACTCTGGATTCAATATGGATGTCTCCATGGACATCATTGGTAACTATCATAATTGGTCCAAATTCAAACTCTAAGCCTCAACACATAAGTATTGGAACCTCTTTAACAAAAGATCTTACATGTGGCCATATCAACATTTGTACAAATAACGGAGAAGTTCATCAACACTCCCCATATCTCCCATATCCATGTAAGAAATAAAAATTCAATTAGAATATTCTTTTCTCCTTTTTTCCCTTTCTTCTTTCCTGTTCCTTTTTTTAGCACCATTTTTTCTTCTTATTTCACTTTGTCCCTTTTTCTTCACTTCACCCTATTTTCACAGTTTTCTCTCTTCAACATCTCATTGTTTTTCTAACAATCGCCTGGTGGATCATAGCCCAACTCTACCCTTCTCTTTTTTTAGTACAATGTACACCAAAAACCTTTCTTTATTGGGCTAACAAGTAAATATATGTATATACATATAAAGAGAGACAACTGGCCCAAAGACCAAAACAATCCTTTCTTCTTTTCTTCAGGTTTGGTGCTACCTCGGAGATAAAGGTAATGATTCATAAAGAGTCGCCACCATTGCCTCTACTTCTTCTAGGGTCTTCCAACCGATCTACAATAAAAACGATAAGTTCTGTTGCAATAGGGTTCTATTGACTTTCTACCACAACTAGGTTCTATCACGATAGGGTTCCAGCAATAAGGTTCAGCCACAACCAACGATAAGGTTCCACGTAAATCAAAATGTCTATCTTATTCTTGATTCCATAATTTATCCTCAATACATTTTAACATGATATCATAGAAAGTCGAGAGCAAGTCGGTTCTGGAGTCATATTCACATTTTGATTCTATTTCGATCAATTTTCGTTGCGTTCAAGTTTCAGGAGATTGTGTTGCGACTCTTTTGCTCCAGAAATTCGGATGTAGGGAGACCATGAGCATATGTTAATTATGCCACTAATAGTGCAAGATCGTGACATCATGCCATCAACGCGAAGCACCACATCTTCAGGCCATAACTCCCATTTGAATAGCCCATCACAATACTCTCAAACCACCGATACTACGAATTGGGCGGGGGTCCCTAAATATCATAGTAAACAAAATCAAAAGGGGCAGAGTGACAAGGCTCAATCCTGCGAGGAAACGATGACTCTACAATTTAAACTCCTTGAACTCAAAGTCCTTGGGGAAGTCAGCTCATGAAACACCTGAGAGAAATCCAGGAGACAGGTTAACAAAACTGAGGTGCCACAGGAACAAATCAACATTGATTGAAGTAGCTCCAGCAAAAAATAATTGGTAGGAATATCAAGATAATATAGACATTTCTTATCCCCCGCCCACCTGATCTACATCATCTGGAAGTCCTAAAAATAGCAAAAATGATCATCAAATATTATTCTACCATTGAGCTTAAATCATAATCTATTCACAAATAATAATCTCAAAGAGAAGTCAGAAATACAAGAAAATGCAGAAAGGTTGAGTCTGGAAGAGAACTCTATACTGCCAAGTGAGGTAATTACGAGGTTAGGAGAAAGACCGCCATTTGATAATCGACCAAATTTCACATGTGTAAAAGGTTAGGAGGAGGTAAGAATTATTTTCTCCGATCATAGAGTTAAGGATCCAGATGTAGAAACAGAGTTGGCTACACTACCTGATGCAGTAGCCAAACAAGTTGCATACGCATGATCAAGGGTTGCAATAGCATGATTACTCTACATCAATTATATGAGTCGAGAACAATCTATAGAAGAGAGTCGAATAGTCGGTCCCATTTATCAGGATCCGTAGTCATCTCAATGACAATCGAAAAATCATCAATCTCGGCAGAAGCTTGGTAGGTCGTGGGAGGTCTACCAAACTTTACCCAAAACCTGTCAGACAGATGGCACATTCTGTGATCGTGCATACACACCACGTCAAAAGTCACAACCTCGACTACCAAGAAAACTAGAATGACTACAACATCCAGATGATGCAAGGGAAGTTGGTCTCTAAGGACTGAACTTGACCAAATTGGCTAAGAGTGGAGTCAAAATGATACAGTCATATGAATATCACTCGAAGAGTCAATATAGTGTTGGAAGGAGCTGATCCTTTGTTGTCTAGTAGCAAGAACTAAAACCTGCAAAAAACATGTAGGCATGCCACACAAAATCACTTTGTAACCAGCCTAGTACAACAAGCCAGCTGACAAATAACAAGCTCCTCATAATGCCATGTGATCAGTTGATAATACTGGATAGGGAGAAGTCCCTCTAAGAGATGGACCAAATCCTCGGGTAAATGTCAACAAGGCGAGATTTGGTTATCTACTAAGAATATGTCTGAGATAACTCATCTTATATTGCCTTGGTTGTCTCCTTGTATAGGAGATTGGTCGAGATGGTGTAATCCATGCTATTGGGCAGACGTTCATGACCTTGTTTTTTTAAGAAAGGTGGGATGTGGGCTCGAGGGAGAGCAACATCCTACTTGAATTTAAAAATGTACAATGGTCATGCTTCGCATAAGACCATGACATGCATCAACATGTTCTCAACAAAACAACGCTCCTGTCGGAAAGCAACCCCATCTCGAGAGAGCCAATTACCCACATAACAATAAAAGGAAGCATACAACCATCTCGTGAGGCAACTCATGTCGAACTCATAGAGATCCAAAAGTTCTCTAAATTTAATCGTTGTAGCCAATGCATATCCATACGGCTCCACAACTCAATAGAATGGACAAGCAAAAAAAGTGATGACCATCCTCCAAGGAACTTGGGCATCGTAAGCAAGATAGATCACCCAAGCAAGATCAAACAATTCTGAGCTCATGTATAGCCAAGTTGCTTGTCTTTAAGTGCCAAAAAAAACCTTCATCCTACACGAAACAAGTTATCACCAAATTAGCCTATATTTGGTCGCCTCAATGCCCAAATACTGAGTGTGATCCACAGTAACGAATCCTTTCTAATAGAGAATCTCATGTCAACCCACTTCCAACCGTCCCTACCAGCAGATGGATCACCAACATCCACCAGATACCTCAACAACTCCAAAAAATTGTGTATCCATTGCTTCAAAAAGCATGGGCGGAATGAAGGACACCGCACACCATTCCCTCATGCCTCTGCAACAAGTAAATTTTAATCAGTAGCAAGAGCGAATAGCCTATGATATCGAGCAGCAAACACCCCCTTACTTGTCCAATTATCCTTCCAGAAGTCAGACGATGTCCCAGCTCCCAAGCACGGCTCAAATATCTGCCTCACCATCAATAACACAACCCCCCCCCCAGAAAATTGATTGATCCAAGACTGTAGTAGGGTCAGCATTAGGGCTGCTAATCGAACTGAACATGTTCGTATTCAATTAGAGTTCGTTCGATAATAGTTTGAAAAATGTTCGTTCGTTTCTAAATGAACTGAACATGAACTTCAAATTTTAGTTCGATAGCTTAACGAACCGAACATGAACATAACATATGTTCGTTCGATAAAAGTTCGAGTTCGATATATGTATATATATGTGTGTATTTGTATGTATAACTTAGTATTTATACACTTAATAAGATTTGAGGTTAAAGAAATTGTGGTATTTATTGGACTTTGTACCACTTTAATTTTAATAATTTCTTATTTTTACTGCTTATCGAACCTTGTTATCGAACTCCCGTTTCGAACTTGTCCATATAAACAAGTTTTAGTTAAGTTAAATTGTTAGCGAATTGTTATCGAACCGAACTCGAACGTTCGTTTTCTAAATGAACTCGAGAGCTCGAGCATATCTTAATCGAACATTTATCGAACCGAACTCGAACTCGAACTTTCGAACTTCCTTATCGAACCGAACTCGAACATAGGTCTGTTCGTTACAGTTCGGTTCGATTAGCAGCCCTAGTCAGCATTCAAGATCATGTCCACGCCATATATAGCACATATCAGGCTATCTAGCAAGTCCTCTCGAACTCCTCAAATATGTAAAGCACACTGTGTAAGGAGATCTTGATTCAATTCATTAATCCATCCCACCCTGAGGTTGCGACAGATAGTAGGTTGGTAACTGCATCCCATGCAATCGACAAAGTAACGTGCCTCCTGGTTCATGCCTATCCAAAAGAATCAGTGTATAATGTTTTTCTAATGTTGGTGCATGCCCATCAGCTAGATGAAAGGAATAAGATAGGGATTTCTGCCAAAACTGATTTCAATAGCACAAGCCTGCCTCCCTTCGACAAAGTAATCAATTTCCAAAAATCCAATTGATTTTCCAATTTCTCAGTCAGTGGGAGCTATTTTGAGTCCATCGACCACTTACATATAAATGGGAGCCCCATATACTTAAGGAGGTTGTTTATGGGGGTTACAAGAATATTACTGTACTCCTTAACCTCCTTCTGAGTGAAACCAATGGGACAAAAGAAGACCTAGTTTTTTTATCATAAGACCCGAGATGGCGTCAAAAAAATTGAGCATCATCGATATATAGAGAGCCTCTCTAGCGTCGACCTCAATGAAAAACATTGTGCCATCCATAGAACATAACAAGGGGACAGAAACGTCGCCACAAGTGTATCCAAAAGTAAATCCATCAATCACAGCTCTCCCTGTCTGAATAGCAAGGGTATCTGCAACAATCACAAAAATGGAGTAAGTGGGCAACCCCAGATACCCCTTTACGGCTGGAAATAATCACCTTCATACTTGTTATTTACCAAGATGGAATACAATCATGTCATGATACACGGCTTCATCCAAGTAATCCGCGTGTCTGGGAATCCCCTTTAAGCGAGGACCATATAATCGTGAACTCAACATTGTCATATAGACGTACACCATATCTATCTCCCAGGTAATGTCCTTTGTCAAATACCTCTTCCAATATGTAGCCAATGGTAGCCACATCAAACTATCCACCAAAGAAAAATTAAAGATAAAAGCCGACTACATGGGAGATAATGCCAGAAAAAATCTGACGAAGCCTGTTGGCAAGAACCTTCACTACAATAAGATATATCATATAAGATGATGCAATATATCTAAAATATAACGTGTATGACTACATCGTTCTTAGGAAGGAGAAAAATGAGAACCTTATTTAGAAGTTCAAGGCTCGTGTTTCCCTTCAGGAGTTCTACAAAAACTGCCATTGCATCGTCCTTAACTGCAACACAAAACAACTTAAAGGCTACAACTTAAAGGCGAGCTCATTTTCGCCGCTCCCCACAACGTTTGCTTCACCAGCCAGCCCATCTGTGCTGCTGTCCGTGGCCACCCATCCAAGGCACCCGCCGCCGCTTCTTATTCTGGAAACAGGAAACCCTAATGTGGGGGGAGGAGTTTTCTCCTATGGGATTTGAATCCCCGAGAAATAGGACTTGGGATAATTGCAGTGAAGTCCCCCCTCTTAAAATTTTTTATTTAATGGTTGAAGTTGGTGGGGACTTAAGAGGAAACATTTTAAGTGAAGAGGTAGAATATTTGCAACCACGCCCTCAAGCGGAAAAAAATTATAAACGTAACATGGAAATTGATCAAAATCGGGGTTAACTGCTCAACCAATCCAGATGAAATTCTCCACAGATGGAATGCAGATCAAGCAATTCGTCAGGAGACGAATTTTTCAAGCAGAGGAGAGTTGATGCAGCGTGGAGTCAACATATAGTGCCAATTATTTATCTAATTTTGTTGGTTAATTTTATTTACGTTTATTTGAATCGCCGCATTTTTATTTAAATAAAGAGATCACGTGTGATCTCTAAATTATTCAGTCAATTTTAAATTTGAATTTCGAATTTTGAATTAGAGTCAAATAAGGATAGAGGTCGATTTGAATTTTAATTCAAATCAATTAAAGTCAATTAAGATCGAGTGGGATTTTAAATTTGATTCTCTTTCTATTTTTGTAATTCCACCTCTACTATATAAAGAGGTTGGTAGCCTATTGTAAAGGACAGTTCAGTGTGATGATAAATTGAGATTTTAATCTCTCTACCCTCTCTTCTCTCCCTCCCCGCGTGATCTCCACGCTTCTTCCCCCCAACCTCTCATTCCTGACGAGTTTTCTTCTTCTCAACCCCTCTATTTTCTCCACCGAAATTCTTTTTGCATCATATACTTTATAGTACATCAATTCATGATAACCAGAAATTTCACAAAAGATGATCTAATACAGATTAGAATCTAACATTTCTCATGAAATAAGAAAATCAATATCAAGGGCTTGTCTTGCATCCGTATTGATAGATAACTAATACTTACTAATTAGAAATTCAATTACGTATTCATGTAATGTGTCAATACATGGAGCAGCTACACAAAATCTTGAACAAATCAACCTATAAAGCTTGCGAAGTCAAAAACTACCTTCCAAACTCCTTGCCTCGTGAAAATAAGTAGTGAAATCAAGCAACAAGATTGATATCGATGATATAGTATTGATATCGATATGATATCAATGTTATCAATCAAAATGGTCGAACGTTTGTGCTAAATATATCAAACTTTTTAATATCTATGTTATGAGAGGATATATCATTGATATGTCGCTCGATATCAGTCGATATCGATATCCTGAGTGATATCGATATCGTATATTACTATATCGATGATATAATGGGTATTTCAGTCTATGCCTGAGGGAAGCTTTTTTCAACCCCCTTGCTCCTATGCTATTCGTTATTGTTGCAGATGTGCTGGCATGCATGGTGGATTAGGTTATTGTACATGGTTTGGCATCTGGATATGCCCATGTGGGCATTTCTGTTCCATTGCTCCAATATGCCGATGACACAATTTTGTTTATTGAAGGCGGACGTAGTGAGATGACAGGGATGGCATTGACCCTCGAAATCTTTAGTGAGCTATCTAGTATGATCTAAATAGGAGTAAGTCAATGGTAGTCCCCTTTGGCATGTCTGAAGAAGACGTTGTCGCTTATGTTGAGGACAGAGCGTGCTGCCGATCAGATATTATGGTCTACCATTGACCTGTGACAAGCTCAGATACACAGATTGGCTACCTACTATTGAGAAGATGGAAAAATTATCGAATTGGAAGGCAGTAATCCTATCTAGAGGTGGTCGTTCGGTGTTAGTGAAGTCCATCCTTACGGTGATCCATGTGTTCATGTCCTCCTGTCTTTTTTCAGTCGGGATCTGTAGATGCTTGGAGATGATCATACGAAGATTTTTTCGAAGTTCTGGTCAGAATGGTTCTGGATCCATTTGGTAAATTGGGATGCAGTTATACTACCCAAAGGTGAGGGAGGTCTTGGAGTGGTACGTCTTGAGACCATGACAAAGCTGCTCCTGAAGTGGATTTCTAGAATTTGGGAGAGAAGCGAAGACTTAAACCGTAAACTCATTCCTCAAATTTATGGGATTAGAGTACAGGGTGTCTTGCACACTCAACCCTCCTTTTATTCTTCGACTTTCTAGAAGTGCATCACTACTCTTATTCCACAATTACCTGTCATGTTTCGTCCTATGCTTGGTAATGGTCAACTTTTTGCCTTTTGAACTAATGATTGGACAAATGGAGGTTGGTTGGCGACCCGCTATCCTCGGCTCTTTGCCTTAGCTGCAAATTGAGTTGCAAGTGTAGCTGATTGTTGGGAGAATGGGAACTGGATGCCCTCTTTTGTTGCGGATTTCTCTTATCATCATCGGAATGACTTTTTGCATCTCCAGATTCTCTCGCCCTCGTCTCTGATCCTGATGGTGGGAGAGATCATTGGACCTGGAAACTGGAAAGTGGGAGATTTTACAGTATAGTGTGCTATAAGGAATTGCTTAGTCCAGCACCACTCTCTTTTGAATTCCCAACTCGTGAATGTCGATTTCTGTGGAGCCTCAAGGTCCGTAGCCACATTACTGCCTTTCTCTAGTCCATACGTAGAGGATGTATCCTTACCAAAGACTATTGCTTCGGACTCTTCCCGAGCACTACTCAGCTTTGCCCGCTCTGCAACGACGAGGTGGAGAGGATCAACCATCTTTTTTCAATTGTGAGAAGACTTTGGGAGTGCGGCACGACTCATGTCTTACCTGGCTTAACCCTCAAAACCAACAAAATTCTAGGATTCTCTCTTTATGAACAAGCATTGGCCTGATTTGGAATTGCTCTTCCCATTCTATGTTGTCTGGACGATCTAGCTGGCTAGAAATGGTGTTTGCGCCGGATTGTTTCTATGGGGATAATGTAATGTTTCATGCCAAAACTGTTCTTGAGTCTTGGCCACTATAAGTCTTCCTTATCCTCATAATTTAATATAACTGAGGTGAACCCCTTTCTGTGTTTCCCTCTTTTTTGACTTTAAAAAAATAATTTGGTGAATTCATGCATATGTCAGAGGAAATTGCTAGCTACACAGGTCCTTCAAAGGGACGTGATCACCATATCTAACACAATGGTTACTTTTCAGTGAAAAAGGCTTATATGGCTATCACAGTCAATGCGATCCTCGACCTATATATAAGCTAAAGAGACTACAGCTTGATTTGGATCTTGAAGATTCTATTGAAGATTAAGATTTTCAATAGATCACATAGGCTTGAGCATTTGCTAACCAAGGTCAGAAGATCCACCTTTGTCCCCACGAATGACACCTCATGCTCTTTCTGTGGCAATGGAAACGAAGATCTGGATCATCTTTTCTACTCATGTGCATGTGTTCTTGAGATCTGGTGAGCTGCAGATATCACATAGCTGGACCACTCCTCCCACATTGATTTTTGGAGCTCTCTAATGGTCGTATAGTTCAGACCCATGGTGGAGCCGATGCGCCCTATCATTGTGGTCAGGGCAATTTGGCTCTCTCGTAATAGGATTATTTTTAATTATGACAGTTTTTTTGTTGATAATGTAATCCACCATGCTAGGTCTCTCATGGAGAAAGGGTTTTTAGTAACTTTTAAATTGCATGTATTTTAAAATTTTATAATATATCTTTGGCTAGGCAACAACAGAGTGTTTCTCCTTTTTTTAGCTCAAGAAATACAAGGTGAAAACTTATTATAGGAAATCTCATAGCATTTGAAATGTCTCGTACTCTGAGACCCTCTGCATCTCTTTCCACGTGGACAGCATGGCCAATTGATAGTACGTAAGAAGCCACCAATCTTCCTTGTTCATCTTTGCCTATGCCTCTCTCTCTCTCTTAAGCAAGTTCATAATTGACGATCATCATTGCCACCTCCTCTCATTTGTGCAGGCCGATCACCACCGATGTATCCGAGGACCCATCGATGCAGATTAAGATGCATGTCTCCCTCCATCATTGTGTGATATGGCCGGCCTTTCCATTCCTCAAATAATATGTAGCAAGGATAAGCCTCTGTATATGCCTTCATTTACAAAAGATGAAGATCCCAAGCTATCCATATGCATCTCCCCACCTCTATCTCAAATCAACTCGTGCAACCCTTCATCATTTCATATTGCATAATTGTATGATGCATGCCTCCTTTTCACATAACATGCATGAGCGTCATGATCTTTCCACTTTCTCTTTTTTTCAATTAAAAGAGAATTGTGGCTATTTTCATCCATCAGGTGGTTGGTTCTTCGCATGATTTTTCCGTCGTAACAAAAAAGGTTGAGCAGGTCATGTGCATGTAGGTGTCTGACTTGCATATTTTTTTCTCGGGATGGTCAAGACTGATGAATCGGCTCAGGTACCAGTTTGACACGAGAAATTGAACACCATTGGATGGAGCTATATGTGCCAGTGTTATGCACTATTACTGTTGTGCGCTCACAGAAGGGTTACGTGTGCGCACAGATGGTTTTGATGTGTGATCAAAAGGTGTGGAGATGCACAGATGGATTGCAAGCATGCACAGATGATAATGCTTGTGTTATATTGCTAGTGTACAGATAGATGGGTTGCGCGTGTCAGGAGGCAGTGCTTGCACACATGCACATGCGGTGCACTGATAGGTGGATACCAAGTGGAGGTGTGCACAGGCAGTGCACCGATAATGTGCGTGGCTAGGAGATGAAGGGATATGCACAAAGAGGAGGGTTTGATGTTGAGGGGTTCCGAGCACGAGAGGCCCAGAACTCCAATGTATAAAACATGTGGGAAAAACCATTGGGATAGAATGAGATGCTTTTCTAGAAGGGATAGAGTTTCTTACATAGAGTGAAACCCAAAAGATAAAAAATGTAAAGTACAAAAAAGTCCTCAAAAAAACTACTCAATAAAGCGATGCTCAGAAAACATCCATATTAATAATTGTTATACATGCAACATCAGCATTGTGTTTCATAAGAGATGAAAACAGGTAAAAGGTTAATTTCCAGCTCACCAATGATCCCACCATGCGATGACTTACTGAGAACTTCTAGTGTTCCTTCTATAGACCAACCGCGCATATATTTACAAAGACACTCTCCAAAGCCTCTTTTGAATGATGTTGCCATAACCTAAGTATGTTAGATATCTATACTTCATCTTGAGGAGGATTATGAAAGTATATGAGGGTTGTCATCCCTCACATTTTTTTGCATTGCCTTATACCTATGCTTGAAAGTTAGTGTAGCTCCGATAGAGGATAAGATGAGAGAAACCGTTGAGAGGGTTGGCCATTTGCAAAGGAGGTCGGTTGATGCACTGGTTAGAAGATGCGAGATTTGGGATGTTGAGTCGGTTAAGAGAGGGCGAGGAAGGCCCAAGAAGTGTTGACATGAGATTATCGGAAGGGATCTTAGTTATTTGGATTTATGTCTGGGAATGGCCCAAAATAAATCTGAACGGAGGCAGAAAATCCATGTAGCCGACCTTATTTAATTGTGGGAAAAGGCTTTGTTGTTGGTGGTGGTGTTGTTGCCTTATCCCTATGCACTCTCCCTAACCCTAGACTCCTGTATATAGAGGACCAGGGTTCACTATTAATGTATCAGGCTATCGTTCCCTATTTGCAAAAGCGTGAATCAAATGACAATCGGTATACTTCGGTTGGTCTTTCAAGATGCCACAATTTGTACATTGAAACTCCAAACATGTTGCATCATGGAGATGTTCAAATAATGTTAGCCATCAGACCGCTTTTCTTAAATTCTAAAAATACTGCATTTAAAATGTACTTAAAAGTTAAAGATTTTCTTTTTCCTAGGGATATTTCACTTTAAATTGTGTACCTGCAGAGCTAGATACATGGCCATGCAGAAGCAGTTCCCAATCAAGCATAAAACACCAATATGCCACTTTTCTAAACCGAGACCAACTAGATGTGATGCTAGCCATCCAACAGGCTCGGGCTGGGGCTTTGCACTAATATCGCCTATTGATTCTATGCCAGACAAATTCTTTCCAAAAACAGCCGGACCTTTGTACATCGCCATTAAGATGGCTCCAAAGATGCAAACAGCAGTACCTCCAACCTTCACTTGTCCTTCAAATTTGAGCAGATTTACTTTTTCAGTGCTGCACGACAAAGATGCATAAATATGAATAGCCAATAAATAATATATAAAAAGGTAAAAACAAGCAAAAGACTATAGAAAAAATATTACACGCAATGGTATAAAGCTCACCCCATTAGCGCAGCCAAGAGAAATGTGAAAACTGGAATTG
Source organism: Ottelia alismoides (assembly GCA_037367405.1). Classification (NCBI taxonomy): domain Eukaryota; kingdom Viridiplantae; phylum Streptophyta; class Magnoliopsida; order Alismatales; family Hydrocharitaceae; genus Ottelia; species Ottelia alismoides. The sequence goes on along the minus strand of JAZKJV010007474.1, from coordinate 377,028 downwards.
CCGGCTGAAATGCTGCTGCATAAGTTGGATTGGTGTAGTTAAGGCCGATCAGGAATAAGAGCTGATTCCCAAATATCCTGCTCAACAATTAATCGAATGTCTGAAAGAAGACAATCTTAACACTAGGAGAAAAAATACAGCAACCCATGCTCAAACTGTGTGAAATGGAATTACCCGGTGATCCCAAGAAAGAAAAAGGCACCAAGAAGATGTCGAGTGATTGGAATGTGTGCCCTCCTGTAATTGAATAGATGCATATGTTAATGTGAATACCTTAAGCCTGGTAGCAGATCCAAAAAAAGAGAATCGGAGCAGAAACAGTAGCAGACTGATAGTGATTCCCCCTCATCAGTATGACTCAAACCATCTCGAATTTTTTATGGCTTGGATGAATGAATCATCTAGCCTTCATCATTTTTTAACATCTGAAGCAATTATCCATTGTTCATGATATAACATGAATCAAATCACCTGATGATAGGACATAATTCTTAGTATCAGCAACCTAGTTCTTATCAAAAGAAGTAACAGCAAGCCAGTTCACTGTGTCATGAGGTGCACAATCAGCATAGCAAAAGTCGGAAAAGGTCGAACAGGTCACTGAATTTAAGAATAAACAGTATTCAAGGCTTCAAGTGACTATTCGGAACTATTCGATTATGTTTTTTTAATTATTTTAAATATAAAGATTGTGTATAATAAGGGGCGATCCTATGAGATGGGATTTTGGTGAGATAGTGAGATGGGGCATTCTGGACCACTAGTTCCAACCAGGAGAGAGAAAGGCAGGAGAGAGAATACATCAACTTGTGGTCCAGAATGTCCCATCTCACCATCTAACAAAATCCCATCTCATAGGATCACTCCTCTGTGTATAATACATATATTCTTATATATTTATACATATGGTCGCTAGTTAACAATATAGAAGTACCAATTGAATTTTAATCAAATATTACACATATTATATATTTATACATTGTCGGAATGATATAAGAACTTTGATGGAATGCCAAACCTAATCGTGAGAAACAGCATTTAACATGAAAGATTGAGGTTGGGAAAGCAGTTTCCTTCAATGTTAAGTTTGTTCCAATTGAGTAGGATGACAAATGTTTCACAAGTTACATATGAATCATTCAATTAAAATCTTGAGTAACATTTAGACAAGTCGCGATGCATGAATAGAAAAGTTTTATTTCAAAATGAACACGTAATGCATCATTAGATTTATTACTTCTATTTAATCATGATAGTTGAAACCATTTAAAAGAAAACGAGGCCATGAGAAAACTAGGATGGAGCTTTCACATATTTGAGAATACTATGATAAATCAGACCCAAACCCTTGAACAAAATAAAAAAAACAGCATTTGACCACGGACTATTGGCTGACTAACCATTATTTGATCGTTCACCCCCACTCCCCACCCCCGACTGTATACTATAGTCAAATAGACTAGTTGGTTGACTTTGGGCACAATAAGGTGGAGTGCCATGATGCAGGGGAGGAATACCTTCTTTTGTGTCAATATTTCTATCCCAGAATAATTGTGTTACAAACCTGTGACAATCTTTTCTCTAGTTCATAAGCATGATGGTTGATTGTACTTTAAGCTTGAGAAAAAATGTATACCATTAAACTATGGCTGTTTATTTTTGAAAAGATGATAAACAATATTTGACTGATTTGCATTAAGGTGCTCATGACTTAAAACTTCCATTTAAACAAAAATCCAGGGGTTATTTACAAAAAATAAGTATAAAAGTGATGAGGCAAGAAGTCTTCTTTGAATGTTATGCATATGTTAGTAACCTCCATGACAAAAGGATAGACTATCGAACATGACATTACTGAGGGTTCCTTGATAGTTAGTTCGAACAGCGGAGGACATGCAAGCATCTTTTTTTAAAAGAAGAAGGTAAAGCCCCAAGATTCGGTCCACCACGAACTTTATATTAATAAAAATATAAGATTGGAGTACATATGGAAGAACCTCCATATGATCTTTATTGATTTGGAGAAGGCTTATGATTCTTTCCCACGAGAGATATAGTGGAGAGTTTTGGAGAAGAGACAAGTATATGTCCTATACATTAACCTCATAAAGGATATGTATGATAGGGTTTTTTCTTGTGTAAGGACCCCGTCTGGGAAGACTGACTATTTTGACATTAACATTGGTTTACATCAAGGTTCAGCTTTGAGTCCATTTCTTTTTACTTTGATTGTGAATGAGTTGATAAGTCGCGTTCAAGATGAGTTACCTTGGTGTATGTTATTTGTTGATGATATTGTGTTGATTGACGAGACTAGAGATGGAGTAAATGAGAAGCTTGAGGTCGGGAGACATGCATTGGAGACTAAAGAATTTCGTATAAGTAGGGCTAGGATGGAATGTATGGAGTGCACCTTTGATGGAAGCAATGGTGAAGGAACCGAGGTGAAGATTGGTGACTATAACATCCTGAAGAGAGATTCTTTTAGATATATGGGATCTATTTTACAACATGATGGAGAAATTGATGGAGATGTTACTAATAGAATAAATGTAGGCTGGCTAAAGTGGAGAAGAGCCTCTATTGTTCTCTGTGATAAGAAAATTCCTTTAAAAATTAAAGGAAAGTTTTACAAAGCAACCATGAGACCTGCTATGCTTTATGGATCTCTATATTGGCCTGTGAACCATAGACATGTGCAGAGAATGGTTGTAGCAGAAATGAAAATGCTAAGGTGGGTGTGTGGACATACACGTAAAGATCGGATTCAGAATGATGCAATCAGAAAGAAAGTTGATGTAACTTCGATCAAGGATAAGATGCGAGAAAACCGCTTAAGATGGTTTGGTCATTTGCAAAGAAGGTCAGCTGATGCATCAGTTAGGAGATGCGAGTGTCGTGGGATGTTGAGCCGGCTAAGAGAGGGCGAGGACGGACCAAGAAGTGTTGGAAAGAGATTATACGAAGGGATTTTAGTTTTTTGGATATAAGCCCGAGATTGACCCAAGATAGATCTGAATGGAGGCGAAGAATCCATGTAGCCAACCCTACTTAATTGTGGGAGAAGGCTTTGTTGTTTGTTGTTGTATAAGAATGGAATACACTAGACTGCGGCTGATGCATGGCCTTGTTATGATCCGGTACATTTTCAGAATACAACGACTAATTGTGAAAGATGACTTCATTCCTAGAGCACCAAAGCGCCCAAAGATGTGCAGAGTACGGTGCAGTCCCCCTGAGAGTTGACACAGTATGTCTTGATTGAGTTCCGAAAAGCAATGCAGTCTACAATCTTCCATCCTCAGTTACGGAATTCTAGCTCGTGACCCAAAGCTCACTAAATGAATGCAGTCGAAGAAAAGATGATCCAGGCTCTTAGTGTTGTTGTCGCACCTCAGCCAAACTAAGTTATCGGTCCGAAGAATCTTGTCTATATACTCCTTTGTAAGTGTAAGACCATGACTCATAAGCCAAAGAAACACTATAATTTATGCGGAATTTTGTTCTTCCAGATTAGCTTGCAGTCTCACCTCAAGTCTTCATGCACCACTTCCTATGACACCAAAATATACCATATATGCCTTCTTAGATGGTATACGCTTGAATGCACTGATTGCGCACAAGTTTAACTCATTGTTGAACCAGAATAAAACCCTTTGCATCGGTACATAACAGTGGCATAATGGATCATTACACCTTGGTACACCCATCCATACCTTTATAACATCCACATTACATTTTGTACTTGATGTTGCAATGGTACATTCCCAATATACATCTGCACACTTTTGAACGTCGGGCATTGATCTAGTCATTTCAACGCACTTACTTTTGTAATGATTCATGCACAGGGACAAACTCTTGCCCACCAATACATCTAGCCATTGAACACTATTTGTAGTGTGTTTCGCTATTGTTGCACAAGTACAAGTTTTTTATGCACCGATACACCAATACATTGAGTACTTTTTTCAGCCATTTTGTTTGAAATATTTTTGAGATTTTTCTTTCTTAGGGCATTCTCTTTTTTTGAGAAAATGAAGGATGACCTCCCAAGCTGGGATCCACCTCAGTGTATGTATGTATTTATCAACAAGTTAGGTAATACATCGAATTACATTTGCCAAAAAAAGCGGAGTGTCCTACAATGTTCCATTACATTCTCACTATAAATTATTTGCCCCTCAAAAATGGCCTTATTCTTGGCACACCAAATCGACCACACCAAAGCAAAGGGGTACAAGTTGTCCTCATGTCCAAAGCCGCAAATCGATCTAATATCTCTCTAGAAGGTGGGACAATCTTGCCCTATAAGTCACGTGATATTAGCTCCGTTCCACACCTCAACTGAGAGCGGACAAGAGAAAAACAAATAATCTGCACCCTCCATCTCCGACCCACATCTACCAGCAACTGCCCCCAGCGACCTTTGGTTAGAATCCTCCCAAGCTTAAACAACCAGAGGAAAATCTTACCTTGATTTGGCACCTTGCATCTCCAAATCATGCCTATAAAAGGACCATTCTCTCTACCCTTGAAACACATACCAAGAGCACAATTTCTCTACTTACTACCACTCTCTCTATTCTTTTGCGAAACTTTTGTCCGTTCAAGAATAGTTGTTGCTAAGAAAAGTGTTTTCTATTCTTCACGTTCCCTGCAATCTTTAGGTACTCAATTACCAAAAGCCTTCTCCTCTGAAGTTACTCTTAGTTTGCATTTACATTACATCATGTTTTCGAAGCTTTATTAGAGTAAGGTAGATGTTGGTTTGGGTATACTACTGAAAATTCTCGAAGAACTACATAGCTTCTAAAATTTTACCGAATAAAGTAAAGCATTTGAAGGTGGCCATTGGTTTGGGTATTCATTTGGTGTTTCACTCGAAGAAGAATAAAGTATAACATTTGAAGGTGGATGTCGGTAGTAGAGCCTTATCCCACTTTAAGTATGGTTGGCTACATGGATTCTTATCAAATCCATGTTCAAAGGTTTGACTGTTTTTACGATGGTTGTCGGCTACCCAATGCAACCCTCCGTAAGGAGGGGTTTGAACCATGGTCTTTTGAGTGGTAGGCACATTGATCTACTACAAGACCAATGAAGTGGGTATACTACTACTTTTCGGAAAATTACAGGCAATGTTCAGGAAAGCGGACAAGTATACTGCATATTCGATCGCATACTCGTACTCGAGAGTCTTACCGCTCTGAGTATAATCAAACGGGCCTCTAGGTAGGTCAGCCCGCAAACTCGATCGAGTATACCATATATGAGGACGCCCACTCGACCACTTTTCTAATATATATTTTTTTAACCCTAACCCTTAAAACCACCCGCCTTAAACTCTAAACCCCCTCCCAATTCCCACGCATCCCACATCCCTCACAGTATCACCCGACCTCGAGCCCTAACTTGGGAACTCAAGAGTCTCAAGCTCCGCTCGGCACTCGCCTCCACCGCCTCTATGGCTCCACCAACACCTCAAGTTCTACAGCCTCCACTGCCTCCACAGCTCCGCTTGGCTCTCACCTTCACCGCCTCCACACCCCTCACAGTATCGCCCGCTCGGCGCTCGCCTCCGCCAACAGCTCGTGAGCTCCCCTTGTCTCCTCCAACACCTCTGGTCCTCTGCCAACACCTCCACGGGCTCCGCCAACACCTCCGGCAGCACCAGGTAATTGATGTTTTTACTCTTCATTTGTATTCTTTTCTAAACTTTGTTTTCTCAAGCATTAAAAAAAATTTCTTCGCCATACTTTAATATCAGTCTTTTCAAATGTTTTTATTGTGTATATCCACATTATCTAGCATGTATTTTCATGTATCTCTCCTTTTGGTTACCCAATTCAAATATCTTTATCCGTAGAAGTAAGATGGTTTTATTATAGAGCACACAATGGGCTTGACTCTGAATTAAGGTCTGATTGGTTCTGACTTGGAATTTAATTTGTTTATGTTGTTAAGAACATTACTATAAAGAATGTTTTGCACACAAACTAAATGTTTGAAAATAAAACCATTCGAGATTTTATTATTGCCAATCAAATTGTTGGAACATAATATTAACATAATATTAAATATTTAATTATACTTTTAAATAATAAAAAATACCAAAACGCTTAAAATCGCACTCTCCGCATACTCTCTCGCATATCACATACTCGTTACGCAGTGACCCCTCCGATTGAATACCGTGTACCGCCTTCCTGATTACAGAGCTTCTAAAATTTTCAATTGTTTTGTGCTAACAATTGGTTGCTTTTGTTCATGACTTGTTAGGTTTTAGGTGGATCTGTTGTCGACACAAAGCGAGCACTTCATGCCACTTATTGTTAGACGAGAGATTAGCAGAGCATAATTATGTCGTTGACTTTTTTAGTGTTATGAAGTTGGATTTTATTTATTTGGATTGGCATGTGATCATTATATTAGTAGAAATATGACGGTCCAAGACATAAATTTCATATGTGGTATGGAGAGATGATAGTCACGTTTGAGGTTATCGCATAGATTTTTTGGTTGAAGAATAATGGGAATGCACTAATTGGACAGAATTCTTCACTGAGTTGGCCAAGGTATATGAGGCAACTAAATCAGAGTCAGAGAAGCCTAATATTGAATTTTTTAAGGAAAAAATGTGTTCACAGCAAGGGTGTGCGCCCAAAAATCTCTTTATGTAAACTCAAGTTTAAAAGTATAATCTACTAATGGGAGTGGCCATCAACCATTACAGGCGGGATAAAACCTAAAAAGAAAAATCTTGCAATAAAGCATGTTCCACCGAGCAAAACTCCTGCAAGAACACCACGCACCACCATGTCGACCAGAGAGGCCAACATACATCATCTGACTAGGCATCATGCTTCCTTTTAGATCGAGTGGGTAATCCCTACCACTTGCATTCCAACACACATTGACATCTTATGCCAAAGGGCCAGAGTGTCAGACTTACTCTTTTTTTCAGAACGCATGGAGCCCACAGTCCCCATTGCATCATCTGCATGATTTGAGTCTAGTCAGACTTCAGGGTTTCAGACCAACACCACCGTCAGATATGTCATGACTGGCCAGACTTGATTCCTCCCTGGAACCCTTTTTTGAAAAGTGAGTTTCCCAACTCAAAGCATCCATTCTCCGCCTCTTGTGAGAAAAAACCAGTGTATCTTTATGTGACATATGCTTTGTGCATCCATCAACCATCGAGATTAGCTTTTTGGCCATCATAACTCTAGGTCCACCTTGAAAGCAATTGCCATGAGTACCCTCTACAACCCCACACCCCTAGCACGGGAAGTTGGGGAATCTAGGGAAGAAGCCAACACAACAAGAAGGGGGACACATATAGTACGATCGCATTAGCTATAGACAAGTTGGATGCCACATTGTAAGAGACTTCAAAAGAACCTGGAGGTACGGCTTCTAAGTAGAAAGATAAATATGACAAACCGCAGCCATATCCACAGTTGAATTGATCGATCTATCCAAATCATCATCAGTTGGAGGAAAGAGCGATCCAAAGTAGCACCATCGAGTACCAAAGATGCGCATCTCTAGTTGCCTAGGTGAGGACAGAACCTAACTTTCAATAAGTGCCACCAAACAAATATCCCCACCCGGTCGCAGGCCGATGTTCACAATTTCCATCAATGATCCAACAGTGGTCAGCGCTTCTTTTACCACTGCCACTGACGTACATTGCAAAGGAAAGTCGGATATCATGGCCTTCCAACATTGAGGTCAAGAGGAAACCCCATCAAGGCACCTAGGGCGAACCCAACGAATTGACAACGGTGCTCTCTCCAAACCTCTGGCTAGTATTGAAACCCAACAATGGTTGAGAGCCTACGCAAGCCAACCAAATCATCGGGTAGCTATATAGTATCCACATATATCCCTTATGCTCAGGCCCAATAGATGGCTACCTTCAAACTATCAAGCTCTACCTTCAAGCCCTCACCAAAAACCATGCCATCTAGCGGTGGGGATTCCACACCCTTTTGCATAGCAAGATAAAGCAAAACCTCGAAAATATCTCCACTTCAGACGAATGCATCCTCAGTTTGTGTCGAAGGCTTCTTCCACTTGCCACGCATGCACGACGTTTATGGCATGTCAAATTACATCTAAAACATATAAGGTCCTTAATCGAACAATCTATGGGCATGTGCCTCATCTTCCAACAACGGAAGTAAAAATATCCCTTCCGAACACTTTGGGGCTTCATTTGTGATGATTTTTGGGACGTTTCTGGTTCATCTCCTAAAAAATCCAATCCACGACCAACGTCAGATCAGGCCCCTCACCACTAGTCTCTTCTATCAGAAGATCAACACTTCCAACATCAAAAGGCCATATTGCAATAGCCCAAAGTCCCAGCCACACCTCTGCAGGCCAGTCCGAGGAAGGAGGGCCCCCTTCGCCCACATTGGGCTCTTGGAGAAGTGATCATGAGCCTCGCTCGATAGCAAACCCGGCCTCGAACCCTGTCCGCGTATACGTAGAGAGGCATTTCCGCCCCAGTGCTAATCTTAGACCCGAGCGAGGGGGCGAGTAGCTCTCCTCCGGCACTTGCCACGCCCCTCGCATGAAGAGAGGAGCCCTTGAGTCCATTCTCCTGCATCTTTGGGTGCACCCTCTCACTCCTTGGTGCCACATGCACCTTCGATGGTGCACACATGCTCTGTACCATCATCGCGTGCACCTTCAAGGGTACACAAACAGTTTTTGGTGTCGTCATCCCTAATTCGCGAGGGCAAGAGGGCATCGCGAGGTCTCAAAGCCTAATATTGATGGTGCTTATATCCGTCTGACATGGTTAGTTGATCATTTTTGGTAGTATATGTGGATGCAGATGATGAGATGGTTTTACAACATGCATTTGCAAACATTTTGCAGCTGCTCGGAGGCATCATTTTTCTTTACAAGTCGGGAAATGAAGTTTCTTTGATTTACTCCCATTTCTCAAAGATTTAGCTACTTGAGAAGGTTACATTATGGATATTAGCATGTATGATATCTATACCGACATTTGTGTGCTGCATCCAGTGCAGGCGATGACGAGATTGGTGGATTGCTTATACTTTTGTAGATATGGGCTTGGAAGCGGTTTCCATGCATTGCATTATTTGTCCATCATCATCCCTTGCGGCATGATAGTCTCATCACATGTTGATGACGAGCAGACTTCGATATTACAATAGATTTGACACACATTGTACCACCGTACTACATGGATGTTTTTGACTTGTACACTCGGGATCAGGTGAGGAACCGTATCTAATGTATCAATTAAAAATACTCCATCTTAAATTCTAAATCTCTTCCATAATTTACATGTATTATAAACACCATGTAGCGTCGATCCTTTGAACTTGCTTACTCCATGTTGGGATGGGCAAGACTTGCACGTGTCTAGAATGGCATTGGTTCGAGCTATATGTTCCTAATTAAATCTTGCATCAGTTTGGGTTAGTGTAAAGTGTTCCCATGACTTGCAACACATATCCACATCTTCACACCATCGATCTTCATGGGGAAGACCTCCGCAGATTGAATTGAGCACATGATGTATATTTCAAGATGGGGATTAATCATTGGTCTCATGTAGGGATGAGCATTGAGCTGGGCCGGCCCGGCCCAGCCCGAAGCCCAGCCCAAAAAGCCCGACCCGACCCAAGCCCAAATGAACATTGGGCCGGGCTTGGGCCCAATATTTAGGCCCAAAATTTTTTTGGGCCGGGCTCGGCCCAGCCCGACCTGGCCCATGGGCCCGACCCGAAGAAGGCACGAACCCTTACGTATCCTACATGTCTGGAATCTCTCACATGTTGCATGCACACTATGTTCATGTATCCTGTCTTCATACATTGTTTATAAATCAAAAAAGTCAAGTGTGGGACATATGAGTTGATGATCATTATATTTCAATTCGGAATTAATTTTCCTTAATTAATTTATGGTTTAGATTCTGCTGGTTAGTCTTGAATTTCTTAATGTTTTTTTCCATCAGGATATTTTCTATTATTGAACCTTTACCCAATAAGGATATTTTGCCTACTTTTTTTAACATACAATGCCTGGTGCACTTGTTGTTGTTTATTTTGTAAGTTTGGTTCACTCTTTCAATTTCTGTAATAAGAGACGTTTATGGTATCCAACATTGAGTGCACTTGTATAAAATGACAAATCATCTCCAGCAGAATTGAGTTTTAGTTGTTTCACAAGTATTATGGCAAGAGTTTTAAACAATTTTAGCTCGCCTAACTTGAATTGAGATTGCCTTTAAATAAAAACTCAAAGTTCACAATCTATAATGGGCGGAGATGGGTCGGCCCGGCCCACGCCCGGCCCATAGGAATTAGGCCGGGCCTGGGCTTGGGCCTAACCAAAGAAAAATTTACGGGCCTAGGCCCGGCCCAAGGCCCGAAGTTTTTAAATGGGCTTGGGCCTGGGCCCTTCAGGGCCCGACCCAGCCCAGCCCATGCTCATCCCTAGTCTCATGTGACAGCGTCCATCCCGATAACATTGGAGCTCCAAGAGTCATTGACGATTGATTACAATCTATGATACAATCGAATCACAATGCATATCATTTGTGAGAATATGAGTGAATTAGTCAAGTTGTTGCATATGCACACCTCTTAATAGAAAAATACATCCAGTGGCAATTTAAAGGTGGACGCAATGATGAAGATGATGGCAAAGGAGACGAAATTTTTTTTCGAGGAAAGGAGGCAACAATGATGGTGGCGTTGACTTAATCACTCTTCATAGATGAGTCCATGGTCGACGATGAAGTCTACATGGTGCGGGTCAGCCTAGAGGCCGAGCATATGATATTAAAGATATTCCACTACAGAAGATGGTTTTATCCCAAACATGAATGGAATTAGAACTCCATCCTCGATCTCGAGACTTCATGTATTTCTCTTACACTACATGCACCAAGGAAGGACAAAGACCGATCCTGGTCCATCACAACATTCCCCTTCACTACGGCTCAAGTTGGAGGATAATTCACTAATTACACATGGATCATTCTTGTTAAATATCAAGTTTCCAACTCGGAACGCTTGAAGTATCACTATCGGCGGAAAGGCAAACGAAAATACAATATGTTCAAAGAAAAAATGACACTGGTGAGAATTTTCTTAACATGTAACCAAGACTCATGTTTGGATTTTGAAAGTTGGTTAGAAATAATAAATTTTTGTATGAATAAGTGTTTTGATATTTTGATGAATTAGTGTGTTCACTAATGATGGAAATTAATGAGTGATTGTGTTGAATGAGCTGATGCGAATGAGATGAATGTCAACTGTCAAGCACCACCACATGTAGCAGGAAGTGAGGTTGTTGGATGCCCTCATTTTTGCATCAAAGCCGCCTCTTTTTTAGCAAAAAAAGGGGAAACATGCAATGTTGTCCGCCCCATGTACATGTTAATTTATTGGAAAAATATCAAGATTACGTTACAGGTGGCAAGACTCGAGGAGAGTCTTGGTATGGAAGATTACAATTTCACGGTAGAAACAGTCTGAAGAGAAAATAACCCCATTACGAGATAACAAAATCATCTAAATTGCTGCCATAGGTTGTAGTAAATATATGTTCGTGTGGAATCTTACACTGAAAAGAGATTCCTAAAAAGTCGCAACATCGTCCGTGACTACCCAATCAATCTCCAACACTTGTCAAACAACTTTCACCTTCTCATACAAGAAAAAAATGGTGGGATATAGATTCCTGCGCATTTGAACAACGGGGGGCACCAGTCATTGCTCCCCACAAAGATCTTGGACCACCGGTCTCTTGTCATGATGTAGCCTCTTTAAAGCAGTCGTAGAAAGATACCACGAGATGGCACATTGAGTTCCCAAATAACTATGCAGTCTACGGTTAGATCATATGATGTCGGACCAGGGGCCATGTCCATGGCCTTGCATGCACGTCTCACAGAGAACTCACCATCCCTCGGATCCAATGGTCTCTTCCAACCCTTAGACCTTCTAAATGATTGATAGAGTCCACCAACTCCAAAAAAATCATTCAGGTGCCGGTCTGAAATTTCTGTAAGGAAAGATGACAACCAGCATTCATCCACCAAACAATCCGCAAGTCGAGCAACCCGGTCTGAAGAAAGCGCAAAGAGACATGGAAATCTCTATGCTAGAGCTCCTTTACCCGTATAGTTATATGTCCATAAGGCAAAAGATGACCTATCTTCAAGGATTGGAAGGAAATGGGCATGAAATTGTAGTGTTAATTGGCATATTCCCTTCCAAAAAACTAAAGTCCAAAATGAAGGGTGATATGCTACAGGCGGCTACGCACTAACACCATTCTCCAAATTAATTTGCAGCAAAGATCTTCACCTTCCCCCCAGAGCCTAGATACCCATTTCAACAATACAGCTTTTTTCATGATTTCAATCCACGAAACTCCAAGGCCGCCAAAGTCTTTTGGCAATCTAGTAGTCTCCCAGTCCACAATGTGGATCCCCGTAGCATCCTGACCCGATCTACTCCAAAAAAAACTTGCGCATCGTCTCTAGGCGCCGGCGAATGCTAACCGGAAGGAGTCTAGATGACAAGAAGAACACTAGAATAGCTGCCAAGTTGAGTCTTTGGCAAACCCAAAGAAGAGGCGGCTTCAGCTTGTTACTTGAATCGAAGACACCTCTTAAAGATGAGGCTTTGGCAAAACCAAATAAGAGGCTGCTTCAGTTTGTTGCTTGAATCAAAGCCGCCTCAGGCAAAACCAAAGCCTTTTTTACTGTTAATAAAGAAAGGTTGTCTGCCATGTCTGCCAAATTACGTTGTTTTTCTGCAGTATACGTGAATTTTTTCCATAAAGGTATCCAATTGTCGGTATGAAATTCATTTGGATCATGTAATGCGGTCAGGGTCTCGTTTATAACTGAAGCTAGGATCTAACATAACTCTCAAACTATTGATACATAACGTAAATCATTTAAAAAAATATATAGATTTACTTTTCCGCTGTATCAATCATTGTCGCCGCCTCGGATCACCAGCGACAGATGTCGATATGATCCAATTTTACAAAAGAAAATAAGAGAGAGAACGGCATCGGCACGGAACAGAAAGTCAGAACGAGGAGGCCCTCACTTGTCCCGTTCCCGGAGGAAGGCAGCCGGCGCGAGGATGGAGAGAGCAATAGAGTCGCGAACGAGACAGAAAACGAACTGGTTCACGCCGCTGTCTAGCGCCACCTTCGTCACCACGTGGTAGCCGCCGTAGAGCAGCTGGACCAGGCCGAGGGCGCCGTGCGCCCTCCGCACCTCCGACGACGCGGCGGCGCTTCCAGCGGCGGTCGAGATCGAGAGAGCCATTTTCCGCGGAATCTGGGAGGTGACTCGCGAACGCGCGTCAACGGTGTCTGAGGGAGAGGAAAAGTCGGTGGGGTGGGGCCGCAATGCGGTTTTGGTGGGGAGCTGTGGAGTAAATGGCCCCGTGGGGACGTTACTGACTTGCTTCAGTTTTCAGGGCTATTGCTTTCGGCGTGTCAAACTAAAACTTCGACGACGGAATTTTGATAAAGTTTAGAGTATTTACGTATCGGTCCCCATCTATGACCCCGATCACCATTGGATCCCGATTTTTTTTGGGTGAGTAATAAGTATATTCCCTGTAAATTTAAACTTTTACAATGAGGGGCAATGTGCCAAAATTACGACAGCCAAAAAAGAAGACAAAACACGTATAAGCAAATCAAATTGGTGTAGGGAGGGTTTGAGTCCAACAAAATCTCAAAGCCCTCATTACAAAAGGGTTCGGCAGGACTGGATAATAGAGTTGATTGTAATTTCAGCAGCCAAATGGGTGCCAGTGGCCCACCTGCGGTTCTTCTCCTCCCAAATGATGTGGACTGTCGAGGCGAGGGCAATGCCCAACCTCTTACGAACCATGACGTCGGGCCAGCTAGCAATCTAGTGTATTGTTTCGAGCACATTCGCCTTGATCGGTGAAGGCAGGTCCAGGAGCTGGCAGGAGCCCTCCCACACCTTAGTGGAGAAGACACACTCAAAGAATATGTGTCCATTGGTCTCCGGTTCGCGGAGACATAGGTAGCATAGCGAGGGTCGCAAATTTTGTGCTTGGCGAGCCTATCAGTGGTGGACAGGCGCTGTCGGGCCAACCTATATGTGGTTAGGGAAAACTTAGGAGGAATAGTTTTTTTCCCAAACCACGGAAGGCCACAAAGGTGGCTCCGCTCTAGGCCGAACAAGGTCTAACGCACTGGAGAAAGAGAATCCCTTGCCATTATGCATCCAGGTGGGGGGAAATCCGGGGTGATGGTCACACGGACAGCATCTCTCCCACTGAGAATTGCTTTCCATGGGCGTTTATGAGAAGGTGAGTGTTGAATCTCCCAGAAAGAGGCCATCGTGAGATATTCATTTCTCATGTATACCGCCCAAATGGAGTCATTGGAGGAAAGCAGCCTCCAAGTCCAAGAGGTAATCATTGCATCCATCAGAGAACCAATCGAGCGTATGCTGAGGCCCCCCTCGCCCTTAGGAAGGCAAATAGTACTCCAAGCAATATTGTACCTCTTTCTTCCCCACAAAAAGTTTGCGCAAATCATGTCAATCCTATTGGCCGCACAACGCGGTATACCCGCGGTCCAGTACAGGAGTACGCCACCTATTACCGAAGAGAGCAGTTGTGCACGTCCGACCATGGAGAGTGTCGCAGCTGTCCAACCGTCAAGGAGAGCTGTAACCCGATCCTCGAGAGTTCTGCAAATAATTTTTCCCCAGTAGGATGAGGTCAGAGGGATGCCCAAGTAAGTGGTCGGGAGGCTTTGACTGAGGATACCAATGCGAAGCATAGAGCTGAAGCAATCCGGAAAAAATTTTGGACGGATGATTTTGCTTTTACGAGCGTTCATTTGTAGGCCCGAAATCGAGTGAAACTCGGTAAGGATGTCTTTTATCACCATGAGAGAACGAGTGGTCCCTTTGTTGAACATAAGCAGGTCGTCCGCGTATATGAGGTGTGAAGGGGCGGAAGCCCTACCATTACCCATGGGCCAAAATCTTCCCTCCATCACAGCTGTCTCAAGGAGGCAAGTAAGAGATTCGAGGTCGATGGTAAAGAGTAGCGGCTCAGGGGGTCGCCCTGCCTCAAGCCGTGCGATCCATGGAAGAGACCAAACGGGGCACCATTTAGGAGGATGGAGAAGGAAGATGTAGAGATGCAATTGTTAATCCATCCAATCCAGGTGTCTCCAAAGCCCATGTCCTTAAAGGCTTGTAGGATGAAGGAGTGCTCGATAGAATCAAAGGCCTTTGTTAGGTCGATTTTTAGGCAAGCCTTATTGGAGCATCGTCTCCTGTTAAAACCCCATAGAAGTTCCCGCGCAAGGCGGATGTTATCCCCAATGGATCTTCCTTTAATGAAGGTCGTATGGTTCATTGAAATCAGATGTGGGAGAACTTCAGCCAAACGAGATGCCAGCACCTTGGAAAATAATTTGTATAGGATATTGCAACACGCAATGGGTCGAAAGTCGCCAAGTCTGGATGATGTCGAGCTTTTGGGAACCAAGGTGAGGAAGGTATGATTTACCTGCCTGACCTTGTTCCCACCTTAGCAAAGAAAATCCATAGCCGCACAAATGTCATCTTTGATCAGCCTCCAATGCATCTTGTAGAACCCCGCATTGAAACCTTCAGGTCCAGGAGCCTTGTCCGAGGCGATAGAGCGGAGCGCTGCCCAGATTTCCTTCTCGTGGAAGGGGCAGGAAAGCCACATCCTAGCCTCACCCGTGAGAGTGAGTTTAGGAGGAGGTCGGGATGGTCTTAGCGAACGAGGAAGCTCAGGCCCCAATAATGAAGTGAAGAAATTTATCGCCTCCAAAGCGACCTCCAGAGGCTTATCAATAAGCCTCCCATTGGCGTCGATAAGGAGAGGGATATTGTTTTTATCAATGCATGCTTTGGCCGAAAGGCTGAAAAATTTTGTGTTACGGTCACCAAGCGTTAGCCAGTCCACGCGGCTCTTTTGCCTCCATGCCGATTCGAGGTCATTCTGCAGGCCCTCAATACATTCTTTGGTCTCTTTTTCCAGCGACGCCAGCCCCGGGTCCAAGGGTTCGATTGAGAGTGCATTGATAATACATTGTAGGAATGATATGACATCGTTCTCCTCCTTGAAAATGCTTGCTTCAGTAGGTGCCCAGGCTTTAAGGCATTGTTTGACGTTTTTTAGCCTAGTGGCCACACAGAATAGGGGGTTACCTCGCACATTTATATTCCAGCCAGACTCCACTACTTCTTTATAACCCGGGCGGCCTTGCCAGTAGCTGAAATATTGAAAAGGCTTGGGTCTGGAGGGTGGTTGTGTGATCTCAACCATGAGTAGCTGGTGGTCGCTGGACACAAGGGTTGAGTAGATGCACCAGATCCCGATTTTTCATTAGTATCAAATAGGACCCTCAGGTCCCTCACAGTTTGGAAAATAATGAAAGAGTTATACCGTTAGAAATCTTAAGCGAATTGACCTAAATACCCTTAAAATGAATTGAATTCCTATTGCCTCTCCTCTTTTCAAGCTTGGCACGTGCCCGACCCCAACTCTCCCCTTTGAAACCCTTGATCCCACTTGACCTAGTCGATGCAGGCGAACAAATTCACCCCCCAACACGCAACTCTGTCCCGACAACAGTTGTTGCAAGGATGGGAGGTCTAACTCTTCTATTGTTTTCCAAATGGAATGTTGACATTAGGCGATGGTTCTAGGTGGGTGGTGTGCGACAGCAGTGATGTTGCCGAAGGAGCGGAGCGGGATGGTGGTGTTGTAGTTGGTGGTTGTGTTCTCTAGAAGCTTTCAGATATGAAGCATACTCTTCGATGCGGTACTTTTTTTGGTTGAACTTTAGCAGTGAAGTGGGATTGGGCAAAGGAGTGCCACTCCTCGGCTCGCCCGTTAATGGTGGTTCCCATTACGATTCGGCTTCAGAAGGTCACTCACAAAAGGGTCGGGGCAGAGATGATAGTCTTGGCTCGCCTAATAGAGTATCTCGTACAAGAGGGGATTGTCATTCAACAATCGCATGCACTTACTATCATTTCTCATATCTGCAACTATATTTTTCCAACAATCAGAATCACAGTTATAATGCAGTTAGGCCAAACATTTAGTATTATTCCAAACCATGTTCCTTCTTCAAATCGATTCAATCAAAGAATTAAATGATAAATAACAAGCTATCACATCAAGTAAGGGTATTTCGGTCATTTCACTTAAGTTTTCCAATGGCGTATGTGACACCCCAATCCCCTGTGCCTGATACAGTCGGGTTTGATCGGCACGTGATGTGTATAACATATTGTCCAACAATTTACCGAGGAAAGAAATACAAGAAAACATAAAATCAGAATTCCAAACATCCCAACAAAAACCACAAGGACATACGAAAGACATGGATATATCTACACACACATCTGAATATATCCGTGCACTTCCATGAACACCTAAATTCTCCAACAAGTTTTCTTAGTTATACAAAAAGAAGTGTTTTCAAACGTTAAGCTAAACTAAGTACTTGCTATACAACTAAACTTTAGATTAGCATCATAAGTTCATAATCATTATGGGTTACAAAAAAATCATCCCCACTTGTAAACGCAAAAACCAACAAAAGTTCTCCCCCAACGATATCATATGTCATCATTCTTCATCATGGGATGACTGGTGCTGTCAACAGTAACGGATCCTACCTTCCAATCTCGAAGTGAGATTGGTCATCACCTTTATGATTTCCAAAAGCATAACGAGGATCGTGTCTTCTTCCCCTTGGATGTGGTACGGGGAGGTGATGCTGGGCTCGGTATCCTCTCGAGGGACCACGGACATCACAGTGAATGAGAGAGTTGGGTGCGCCGGTGCTGAACGTGGACGGAGCCGACGCCGAGGCAGTCGGGTGGACCTCCATGCAGTGATGCGAGTCTTGTCCATCACCTGAGTTGGGTTATCAACAAAGGATGTGAGCAAAGGCTCAGTGAGGACATATAAAAGGCTTAACTTATGATGAAAATAGCAGTTTTATACTCTATGAGTGATGGAAGATTTTTTTCCTTTTTTTTCTTTTTCCCTCTTCGATATAATCATTCACCATCCACTTTTTTCATTTCCAATCTACATAATATTGGTTGTGATTGTTGTTATTGTATATATTGTACAACTCATCTCAGGAATTCCCCAGTTGCTAAGATTACCTTTAACTAGCAGGTACCCTAACCTACTAGCAGTCCCTTGATTCGTTAACCTTCGAGTGTATAGCACATACCTATTACTTGGACGGAGTGAGAAGTCTTCACTTCTCGAGTGATTATCCCAGAGTCACTCCTTCTCATTTACTTTCTAGGCATGTAATTTACTTGTGACTTATCATGGATTAATATTAGGTCTGTCATCTCATCTTATACTATACAATGGGTTTCGATCCGCTGGATCTACCCTCTCCAGTAGAGAGTGAAGTCTCAAATTTCTCTTATTTCATTCTTCTTTTCTTTTACCGCGTGTTTTTCGTATTTTAGCATCCCAATGCTCTGTCCTAAAATCAAATACATCTCTCAATGTAAATGATTCTCGTAATTTTTTTCCCATGTCTCTTAATATTAACTCAACACATAGGTGTCTACATGACCTTAAAATACAAATATTCAATAAACAATCAACTCAACAAGAGGAATGGTAGAACATTATTTACAAGAAAATTCTCATCTCTGATATGAGCAGTCTCGTCGTTCAAACTCCACACCAACCTGTCTGAGTCTGCAAGTATAAATAAAATCACATTATGATAGATCAAATTATTGGAAAACGGTTAATTAATAATCAATAACTCTACGTGGGATCTTAATATATTGCCCACGTTCGTTCATCTCTCATATTTTCCATTCACCTCACCAAGTATAATCAAATATAGTTTATGGAATACCCTTCACGATCCTATGTCCTACGATGGAAAAATCTTCAAATTTAAGGTGTTCCTCTTAAAATCCACACTTAAGAAAATATAATTTTTCATCATCATCCTCTAATTGATTAATTACCAATGTAACTACATGTGTATACTTATCTCTTCCCTTTTTTCTTCACATTCTCTACTTTGTGAGACAAACATTCACATGATGCTATCACATAATCATCTCTATTTGATTGCGCCAAAGAATCCATATATCTACTGTTATCTATATTCTAATCACTGAAACCAATACCATTTAGCAACACAACTAACATAAAGTATTAAGGAAATCGTTCAGTTATCAGCATTTGTCAAGTTAAAAATGCTAACAAATGGCACATTAACACGCATTATATAATAAGTTGAATATACATTTGATTACATTTCTTTGCATGAAAAACTAAATCAAAAATCTAATACCATTCATCATATTATTCCAACAATCAAATATCATCCACAACAACATCAAACCCCCATTACCATCCACACTTTGTTTCAATAAATCAAACCCTCGCATCGATTTGTTGCATGCAAAGCTAAACCAGATGTTTTTTGCACAATTATTTTAATTCAACCATCAAATCTTCACCGCATATTCTGTTCCATTCATTCTCCACATTTTTACATGTAAATAAGATCATATCCCTTTCCCATATACACCAAGCAAAAAATTCAAATTTTATCTCCTATTCCACACCAACCCTAAAATAATATAAAAATATAATTCCAATAACCTAAATCAACAAGGAAATCAAAATGGAAAGGGAGTTGAGATGACTTACGCATTCTTCTCTTCTTCTCCTCTTATTCTCTTCTCTTCTCCTATTTTCCTCTTCTCCTCTTTTCTCTCCTGGCAGCTTTGGGCAGAAGGGACAAAGGGCACTGGAATGGAGTTCTTGAGTCCTCTCTACCCATTTCTATTTGTATGGGGAAGTTGCAAGAATACCCTTGCAACTTTTCCAAATTAATGTTATGTTTTTTACATCCAGTTGTAACATCCCCCCCTTAAGAAATTTCGTCCTCGAAATTTACCATACCTTCAATGATAGATAATGTTGGATACTTTGCACGCATCTCATCCTTGATCCACATGTAACTTCGTTATTTTTTCATCTCTCATGGGAATCTTTACTAACTGCAACATCTTTTTGCGAAGCTTCTTCTCCATTCTATCTATAATATCAACCAACTGCTCTTGATATGTGAGATTGGGCTCTAACTCCAAATCTTCATACTTGATCACATCAGTGGTCTCATGAACCATCTCAGGTCTCCACATCTTCCTTTCTCCCATCTCAATCCAACACAAGGGAGATATACATCTTCTACCATATATGGCTTCATATGGTGTCATTCCTATACGAGAATGGTGGCTATTATTGTAAGTGAATTCGACTAATAGAATGTGCACGCACCATACTTCTTTCCATTCTAACATACAAGAACGCAACAAATCTTCTATTGTTTGGATAGTTCTCTCAATTGGATCATCTGTATTTGGATGATAGGCGATACTGATACTCAATCTTGTTCCGAGAGCCTTCTGTAATTCTTTCCAAAATTTTGAGGTAAAACGGAGGCCTCTGTTAGATATGATCTCCTTCGGTACCCCGTGCAGGCATACAATCTCCTTAATATACAAGCTTGCAACAAGTATATATGTAAGCTTGATAGGAAGGAAGTGTGCTGATTTGGTCAGTCGATCCACAGTGACCCCGACTGTATCATGTTCCAAAAGTGTACGAGGTAAACGGCGTATAAAATCCATAGATATAATTTCCCACTTACACTCAGGAATTGGAAGTGGTTGCAATAATCCCGAAGGTCTTTGATGTTTAGCCTTTACTTGTTGGCAAACTAAACAACGCTTAATAAATTCGACAACATCTCTCTTCATACCGTCATACCAGGAATCTTTCTTTAAATCTTGATACATCTTAATACATGCAAGATGGATCGTTAACCTCATGCAATGAGCTTCTGACAGCAGCTCTTTCTTAATCCCTTCATTATTAGGTACACATAATCTTCCTCAAAAGGTTAATGATCCATCCTTCATCAGAATGAAATCTTTGAGATGACCATCCTCCATCTTGTTTCTTATCTTTTTTAGATTTGCATCTAACCTCTAAGCTATCATCAAACATTCGTTTAGATCATCCTTAATTTGTTTGGGGACTACTACAACTTTTAATTTTCCAGTAGGAAGCATCGGTCCTCAATTGCTTACTTCTTCGAGCATATCCCACTTTAAGACTTACAACCGAGCCAATAACAAGGGTGGCTTCCGACTAAGTGCATATGCGATGACATTTGCTTTTCCTTGTTGGTATAGAATTGTGCAATCATAATCTTTCAGTTATCCAACTACCTTCTTTGTCTCGTGTTTAACTCCTTCTGAGAAACAAGTATTTCAAGCTTTTGTGATCAGTATGAATCTCAAACTTTTTTCTATAGAGATAATGTCTTCAAATTATTAGTGCAAAAACTATTACAGTTAACTCCAAGCCATGAGTTGGGTAGTTCCTTTCATGATTATGCTACTATCTCGAAGCATATGCCACTACCCAACCATTCTGCATAAGTATGCATCCTAGTCCTTGATGGGAAGCATCGTTGTAAACAATCCATCCTCCACTTGCTGAAGGGATGGCTAGTACAGGGGTTGATGTCAATCTCTTCTTGAGTTCCAAGAAGCTATCTTCGCATTCTTTGGTCCAAAGAAAAGAAGTCTCTTTCCGAGTAAACTTTGTCAAAGCCAACGCAATTTGGAAAAATATCTTGATAAATCTTTGGTAGTAACCCGTTAATCCCAATAAACTTACAATTCTGGTTATTACCTTCGAACATTCCCAATTCATACTACTTATACTTTAGCCGGATACACGGAAATTCAATTTCCTGATACCGTGTGTTCAAGGAATGCAACTTCTTTTAACCAGAATTCACATTTACCGAATTTTGCAAACAACGGGTGTCCTCATAAGGTTCCCAAAATAATTTGTAAGTGCTCTTCATGTTGGGATTCATCTTTAGAATACATAAACACATCATCATTGAAAACTACGATGAATTAGTCTAAATATGATAAAAAAACTCGATTCATCAAGTCCATGAAAGTTTCCCGAACATTAATCAATCCGGACGACATCATCAAAAATTCATAATGCCCATAACTTGTTCGAAAAGTTGTCTAGGATATATCTTCTTGCATAACTCTCATTTGATGATACCCAGAGAGAAGATGATGAATCTGTGATTCATCATTGTAAAAGATGAAAATAAAGCTTTGTTCTCAAGTAAGTAATTGCATTTATTCATCTATATTGCATTTTTATCATTCATACTTATGTAAATAACATCCATATTTTATAATGCAAAATCACATAAAAAGAAGCCCAAAAAATTGTGTATAAACACATGTATATTCTCATAACTCTCCTTATTTTTATTTATTTTTCACTAATTCTAAATAAAATAAAATTAATTCTATTGTGTGCATATTACTAACACTAATAAAGGAAAATGCCAAAAAATACTAACTTGTATAATTACTCAATAAAATCAAAACTCTGGTTTGGAGACAAAACGTTGTATATGTGAATATATTTCTCATACAGTCTCCTATGAACCTCTACTCATTTTTCAATTATTGTACATTTAATTTCATTATCTACAAAACAAAACCAAAGTAAAAGTAACCGGAGTTCATATGTGAAACTTGGGTTTTGGGACCTCATTGTATATTGTATATTTTATCTGATTTAAACATGTTATTTTATGTACAAAAATGACTCTTTTTATTTATTTATTTCCATTTATTTTCCTTTATTATATCCTTTAATAAAGTGTGTAAAAATCCATATCAAAATTGAATTAAAAATCAAAAGAAACTAAATCACTCTAGGTATATATAAAGTATGTATATGTCTCTCTTATTTTATTTTTTAGTTTTCTTAATCATTAAAAATACCAAAAAATATATGTTAATGTATAAATATTTATTTCATATTTTATTTGATTTTATTTTGGTTTTTATTTATTAAAAAATCACAAAACAATGCAAAAACCGAAAATAGGGAATTTTATATACATAGAGTACCACCAAAAGTATGTTTTGTACATATGATTTCTTTTGATTTTTGTTCCTTCATGGAAGTTGTCGATCTCATCAAGACAAACAACTATATGAAGATCACCTTTTGATTTGACCTTATTTTATATTTTTCTATAGATTTTCTTTTCTTTTCTGAATTTCTTGGGAGCACCACGTGGCAGTTCCTAGAGTTGCCACGTATCGCCCCCTTATCCTTCCAAATCGCATCTCCTCTGAACTGTTCGATGAGTCCCTTTCATTCAATGATTCTGATACGCTACTTTAATTTTTAATTTTTTTTCTATTTTTTCCTTTTATCTTTATTTTCTTTTATCTCCCACGCCATGTGGCTAATCCACGATCGTTCAATCTCAGTCGATCAAACAGCCATGGATTCAGCTTCTTCCCTCCGCCTCTTGCAGCGTTTCTCTACCTTCTCCACCTCGCGACATGCCTCAACTAATCGCTCTGCTTCCCTCATATGACCGCATCTTCCTCCACCTTCCCCGATCAATTCATCCCATCTCGTGCATCCCTAACGACCAACTTCAAAAACCCATGTCATCTCCCCTCTACCAACCTATATGCCATTACTGTGAGAACCTCGAGCTCCCCTTTCCTCCTCGATGATAGAGAGCATCCGATCGGGTCGAGCTATGATAGCGCATCTCCCAGACGAGATCTGAGGGAGGATTCTCCTTCATTGTGACATCCTTTGTGAGCTGCTCCAACTTTTCCTTAGTCGCGGCGTTGAGCAACAATCAAGGAGCTTTAGGTTTCCATCCACAAGCACTTGTCCATCCCTCCAGTATCATATACTTCCTTTTCCCCTTCCTCTTCTTTCTATTACTTCTTTTTCTTCTTCTTTGTTCCTCGACTATGTTCAATACCTCCACTCCAAATCGCTCCACGGGTATGCACCACCCTCTAGTGCGCTACGCAACCAGCTTCACCCTTCCACTGCTCCTTGGCCCTTCAACCTTCATCGCCTTGCTGTTAGCACCTTCGATGGTAACTGCCACCGTCGTTCTACTCCTCGTTCGAACCGAAGCCAAGCTCAGGTGCTCCATTGCTGTTGAGCTTCTCTGTCGCTCCAGTTGTTGTAGGATCAAGGCTTAAGCCTTGATTCAACGACCATTATTCTGCCACGTCGCCATCGAGTCATTGCCTTATCCACCTGTCTCGATTTGCCCGAAGCAACCAAAGAGTGACACACAGAGGCTCGACTATCTGAAGCCAAGCCCCACGCCCTCACGTGCAACGTACATGGGCGCGATGAATTTTGTGCATCAAGCCCCTGCGCTCTATAAGAATAGTGCATGAGCCCTTACCGACTAGACATGTCCAGCGCACGCACTCACAGAGACATTTGTAGGAAGGCCCCAACGGGTTTTGGTGATTTCATGTAGCTTCATTTTTTGTATCTATTCCAGTAATTTAATTTTTATATTTGCATATTAGATCATATGTTTTAACTTTGATTTGAACCATCATTTTGTGCCATTTTTTAAATTTTAAAATGTGGACAATGTAGAACATTTAATTCTTTATTATTATGGAAGTTTTATATAATTTTACGAGCATTGTTTGATTTATCATATTTATTGTGGTGAAATTTATCATATTTTTCCATGTTTGTGTTAGAAATTCATAATAAGTCGCCCATTGCTCCAAAAATTCTTGAAAATTCACATTTTTTTTCAATTTTGAGTATGTTCTGGTATGTGCCCAAAAATTACTTCATTTGTACATATATTTAGGTTAACATATATTATGTTGTGATTGATGTAAATAATTTGTAATTCTCTATAAACTCGTGATTTTTAAGAGTTATAATTTTCCCTGGATAGATCTTAATTCGATATATCTAGGATAATTTGATTCTCAGAAATAATTATGTTTCCTAATTATTAAAATTAATTTATTGAAAATCACAAAATTTGTTTGTTTAATTTATAGAAAATTCATTTTGCATCTAACAAGTCAAAAAAATAGTAGGCTGATTTCACCATTTTTAATCTCTTGTCAAATTTTCATAATTTTGCATGTCATTTGCATAAAAAATTATTTAAAAACTCATAAAAAGTGTCCATTTTACTACATGTATTTTACTTCGAAACACAAAAAATGTTTTCTAGATTTTTCATTACATACGTAATTAAAAAATAGTTTTTTTTTACTTATTTGAACATTAATTTAGATTTTTTCATTTAGGCTAATTTGACCTTCATCTTATTACTCTGCATTTGCATATCATCATAATTTGCATAAAAAAATGCCAAAAGAATTCTCCTTAAAAACCTGGCATTTAAGTAATCTGAAAATCATCCTAAGAAGACAATGGCCTCCCTGAGTTCGACCTTGGGCTTGCCCAAGTAAAATAAATTTGACCACTTTGCGTTTATTTGAAAATATTTATTAAGTGGTCATTTTGATTAATCTGAATTGGCTCGCCTACAATGAACATAGTTTTAATTCCACATTATTAACGAGGGCATTTACGGGTTAGTAGATGACGTCGTTGCCGAGGAGGCACGGCTTAGATTGATAATTAGACGATTTAGAAATTAGGATTTCCATCCCCTGGGTAGTCTGACCCCCAAGCTTTCTCGTAATTATTGCTCTATTTATTTTACTGTATTTTTATTTCTTTGTTTTATTCGAGTTATATCTCTAACCATCATCTTATTTTTTGTGTGAGGGACGCGGTGCAGCTAGAGAGGCTTTTCAAAACAGGTACATTGATGGCTGGCTCTTAGGAATCAAGCTGACTGAAAGGACGCATTAAAAATAAGATCGAGTCGAGTCATAAGAGAGTGTGGAGTCTTTAGGACTTATTTCAGGTTTTATTTAATTTTTTAATAATTTGTAATACTTACACATTTACAACGGTTCCCGTTTGGGATCTCGCTTGTGTAAATCAAACTTTGATCATTTATGCTTGTGGCATGTTGAGACCTCTTTCACTCTCGTGTTGAGAGTGGGGCTCGACTTGAGTGGCTTGTAGGTTAGATCTGCACTCGCGGATCGTAGAGATTTTACATAGGTCAGTCATGCATGTGCTCGTTTAATTTTGGATCACACTTCACTTAATAATACACACCTTAGAACGTCTACTTAAGTCAAATATTAAATTCAAATTATTCTCGACTAATGGAAATTCATTCTATGTGTGGTTTCTCTTACTTGCATTCATTTAGCATAAAAAAATTCAATTTTGTATTGCATCCTGCATGTAGAGCATGATGATCACTGTAAGTCTTCTAAACCGAACATGCATCAATGACTTTATCGCTTGCAGTAGTTTTTCTTGACTCCCTTCTCCTTGGTTTTATAACTTGGGATAAAAAAAATTGGTACTGATCATTAGGCGTGCCATGTTAGGTGGATTTAATCAAGTGACAATCTAACTTAAAATTGGGGCTGCTGATTAGAATTGACCAAAAATGATTAAAATTAACCTTTATTTTTGAGAGACCAACCTCATCATTGCATGCAGGTACCTTCCTCCAGACAGAGTGTGTGAGGACATGCACACTAAGGGTAGAGCCCAAATCCATGGACTTGCGTCCTAAGTCTCCAAGTCTGGCTCTTCGGGCTTGGAAGCTTCAAGTGCCTGCCTTCGCCCTTAGAGAGATGTTTTGGTGAATATCTTCTCATTATTATCCTTAGGGGAGAGATATAACCCGATATCCCGGGGAGATCATTTATTTGATTGGGATATAGTGGGAGTGTACGCTGGATGTCAGGCAACTCACCTTGTGTGTTTACATAACAAGATTATTTTACCAACTTAACTAAAACTGAAAAGATAACGACCAGACCTTTACGACCATCACAATGTTGAGTTGGTGAAACTAGGGTTTGCTCTTTGATGAATCTCCATTTCATCACCTTTATTCTATTATTTTGACTGTAAAAACCCTAGTAAATGCGTGTAAATACCCTTAATTTAGGCATGTTAGCATTCATGCATCACTATGTAAATAGTGTATAAAATAAGGTTTTTAATGCCAAATTATAGAATAAAGAAAAGAAAAGAAAAAATAAAAAGTTATAGAAAGTTATACTCTGAATAAGTTTCCAAAATCCCAACTTCCCATAACCATATCTCTCAAATAAAAACTCAAAATATATTAAAATCACCTTTAATTGTATATAACTTTTAATAAGCTATTTAATAAAGGTGGTTTCATATTTTTTGGAGTTACGGTATGAAACTTAGGTTTTGGACCCCTATTGTATACTATCCCGATTAAAATATTCACTTCATTTATTATTCATTATTTTTATAGTTTTATATTTTTATAATTTTGTAAATATTATTTATAATATATGTACATAATAATACATGAATAAAAACATCAAGAAAATGTAAAAATAAAATATGTATAGAAAATACATAGAAGAATTGCTTATATCTATACTTATATAGATAATACAACTATTTAATTAATTGTATATAGTACATCAGAAAAATAAAATAAAATATATTTAACTATATAAAAATAAGTTATAAATAAATAAAATAATAAACTAAATTAATAAAATCAAAAATACAAAATAAAAATAATATACATAAAAATATAGATAAATATACCTATATATAGCCATTAAAAAGAATATTGTAATTCTAAACTTCAAAAAAATAAATAAAAATTATAATAGAATAATAGAAAAATAAATATTTTTTATTTATAACCTAAAATTATTAAAATTATTTATTATTTTTAAATGAATTTCTAAATATTTTTCCAATGATTTTTCTGGTTGGTCCACGTGGACCAACCAGATCTCCCCATTGGTTGATCTCGATAAACTCCTTGACTGAGGTCTGCTCCTTGTCAGAACTGAGTTTTCCCCCATCTTCGTGATTTTTTCGAAGCCGCATCTTTCACAATTTCGTGTCAACGCCTTCATGACTTTTTCTCCTCGTCAATCATGCTTGCACACCCATGCTTAACATCGATGATTTGAGCAGTGATTCGTGAGATTTCCCTCATTCTTTAAGCCACCCAAGTCATTGTACAAAACTTTTCCCCATTCCTCCATTTCGAGTTTGAACCCCTTTTGCTCATCTTTTTCCCCTCCTGAGGTGTCCGTTGGCTACAGAGCGGTGACAGCGCCCACGCCACGACTTTAGGTTGGTCGGAGGAGCGGGCTTTGGGTGGCTCCACCCATCTCCGACAAAGTCGACGTCGAGGTACCATCTCGTTGCTCCTGCAGCTGAGGTCCATCGTTTCTTCATGTTTTTTTTGCTCTATTAGCTTATTCTTAGTCCTTAGGATCCATTGCCACTTTTAAATCCACCATACGTCGCTTATTCCCCTCCAATCGAAGTTCGCCGAAGCCCTGCTCCGGCGAACACCTCCATCTTTCATTTGCATCGTCCTCTGCCTTTTTTGCACGCTGGAGGGTCGTGGAAATTTTCTTGCGACCCTCTTAACTTCTATTGTAGGACTTAGAGCTGAAGAGACCACTGGAGCTTGTTTTGGAAGTTCACCGAAGTTCCTGGAGCACCTCTGCTCCGCCGACCTTTTTTGTGCCCTCCTGCCGACGTCGGAGCTTTTTGGAGCCACCAACACCTAA
Source organism: Ottelia alismoides (assembly GCA_037367405.1). Lineage (NCBI taxonomy): Eukaryota > Viridiplantae > Streptophyta > Magnoliopsida > Alismatales > Hydrocharitaceae > Ottelia > Ottelia alismoides. The sequence goes on along the minus strand of JAZKJV010007474.1, from coordinate 348,341 downwards.
AGGACATCTGTAGGAGGAGCCCGTGCCATTTTGATGCTTCAGAAGCCCACGGAGGAGGAGGAACGAGGCTGGGGAAGTTCGTCGTCATTGGCCTTCGTCCAAGTTCTTCCCCATCCCCCAGCCATCGTTGGATCAAAGGCCCGCTCCAGATCTGCTCCCGTCGTCCGATCAAGCTTCGCCAGCACCGTAGATCTCCGGTTAAGATCTAATCTCAGCCGCCCGTCGTGAAGGGGTATTGGTCGTCGGTTAGTCACCAAATGTCCAAGTGATCGTGCCTTCACCGTTGGATGCTCGCCCGGCTTGGGTATTTTGAGATTTACACCTATGTCATTGTTGTATTTAATAATTAATACCTAAGCTTTCATTTGCAATTATTTTTATTTTATGTATTTTGCAGAAACCCTCCTGAACTCTTGGTATTTACCTTTTGGTCCTAGCCACGTCACCTCACGTGACGCATCACGTGAGGTGGTGATTTTACGATGGGACCCTCGTGGATTTCGTTATTTCACTTTATTCCACAACATTTTAACTTAGTTATAAATTTTTTGGGAAAATGGCATACATGCCCTTGTACTTTTTGATGTTTACAAAAATACCCTTGCTAGTATTGAATTTTTTCTTTATTTCTTATATTTATTTCATATAAAATATTGCTATAAAAAATCCCAAAAAATATCATTGTGTTCATGTTGCATTGCTCTTTCACATCATATCTTTAATTTGCAATTTTGAAGCTATTTATTTTTTATAAAAATCCAAAACGTGCATTTTTATCCCTGTTTGCAAAAGAAAATACATAAAAATTATAAACTTATTGAAAAATTATCAAAAAAATATATATTTTTTGTATTTTTGACCTTCAGACTAAAAATCACTAGCAAATATAAAAGAAAACTCAAAAAATTGAAAAACTCTAAAAAAAACTTGATAAAAATGTATAAAATCTATAAAAAAAAACTAAAAAAATGTGTTTTGTGGTTTTAAATTTTCTTTATTTTATTTTCTTTATAATAAAATTAATTTGGAGAATTTTTGACTCTGTTTTATATTATTCATCTCTATTTTTATTTCAGCTATATATTTTAACCATGATTTTGGGTATTTTTACTTTAAAAATATAAAAAAAAATAGCAAAAATTCTTGAAAATCACAAAAACAGTGAAAATTATAAAAAATCCAAAAACAATTTATTTTCTTACTTATAATTATTTTTGTTAAATTTTATTCCAATCCTAGCATATTATATATATATCTTATATATATAGCTTATTCTTTAAATTAAAAGAAAAAATATAAAAAATAAAAAGAAAAAAAGAAAATACAAAAACAAAAAATTAAAAATCAAAATACAAAAATAAAAAAAATCTAAAATAAAATAAAAAATTAAAATCTAAAATTCACAAAAAAAGTAGCACATATAAACAAATACATCACATTTACATTTTTTTGCATTTTTGCCATGACCTAACCTGCTTGTTCCCTGTGTTCGACACTCTACTCATACTTGCACCTATACATGTATTTTTGTAGAGTTATAATAAATTTTAACCCCGCACATTTACTTTCATTTCTTGATTCTGAATTGTGGGTTAATTGTTGTTCGAAGTCGGGTTTCGTGCGAGGTCAACGCATCGACTGGAATTCTCACCTTGTGAGATTTCTAGACCTCCGCAAAATCCGCTTCATCACTCTTGCATTTGTTTTTGTGTCTGTCTATGTGTGATATCCTTCTGTCCAATTGCATGTTTTCACCTGAATCCACTTTCATTTCTTTTCCAAATATGACGACTTATTAGTTTTCCATACCCGAACTATGCATATAACTTCTCCTTAACTTATTACCAACCATCTTCACCATCTCACTCCTCCATGTACCCTCCACCACATTCCAACTATGAAGTCGAGACTCCGACTGACTTCTCCACTTCTTCGCACTTCTCACCTACCCCATTTTCCCACACCCATGTCCTACTTCTATCTTGGACTGACTCACCATACTCTCGGATGCTTGTTGGAATCAAAAGAACCATTCGAAGATCAAGCTACTATTGAGATAGAAGACTGGCATAGCCACATGAGGCTCCGACCAATATCTGCCACACGGATGGTCTATACTCGACCCAGTTGAGTATGAGACCCTTAGTTGTCAGCAGTATCCTCCAACTGAGTAGATTGCTCCCATGATTTGTAATGGGACTTTTTAGTGGATGACATTTCTAGACTTGTCAGGAGACATGAATCAATTGAGGACATGTTGAGAAATGTCACTGACTTATTAATTTCATTTGCTACCAGTTCGGGTGTGAAAGTGGAGAATGAAATGAGCAGATTTGATGTTGAAACCCTAGAGGACATTAGGAAACCCACACTCTATGTACAACTGGAGTACATTCTACCTTCCTCTTCTATAGACCTCTTGCCTTCCAATCTAGAGTCTAACCATTCTCCTACTCCTCGTTCACCAATCAAAAAGACCAAAAAATGAAAATCCCAAAAAGACCTAAAAATTTGAAAAACTAGAGAAATGTCATAAAAATTGAAAATGAAAAAGATTTAAAAAATTAGATCATGTCCTTAGGGAGGCCATCACTAAGGAACCGATTCTCAAGCTTTCCTTAATAAAGGCTATATAACACTTTCCCGACCTCAACAAATTTGCGAATAGTAGATTGTTGCCCAATAGGCCGGGCAATAAGAGAACAAGGACTAAAGACACCTAGTGTCTGTGGCCACCTCCTTGGTGACATGGAGAAAGACCAAGAGCTGCAGAGTGAGGCGGTTTCTCTGAATTGAGTGTGAAATCAGAGACACCATCTTTACCCATATGAGAATCGATGATGACTCAGCTATAAATATCCTTCCAATCTCCATGTTTGACATGCTTAAACTCGGACCAATTAGGAAGTCAAGAGCGATCGTTCAGTTGGTTGACCTATCCATCAAACAGTCGAGAGGGATTATTTCGGTCATCGTTAATTTCCAAGGAGATCCACTCATAGTGGACTTTGCAATCATTGATATTGAGCATCGAGGAGAATTAACCCAGACTCCTATTGTTTTTGGGAAGTTGTTCCTATATTTGGATAAGGCGACTATAGATTGTGAGACTCAGGTGATTGATTTTCCAACATTGGGTCCATACCGTCCGCATGTGACCTTTGAGAACACACTCCAACCCAAAGTGACCCAACTAGTCGCAGACAACCGTGACCATCGAGAGACGTATCATTCCCCTCTCTGCATTATTATTGCTGAGGCGACTGTTGAGATGATCAACACCATCAGGAAGTCTTCACATCCAAAAAGGGAAGATGTTAGCATGAATAGAAATCATCCATATCCCCTCATGGAATTCTCATGTCACCCCATACTCAGGTGGCTTCAACATGCCCACCCATCACTAGTGTTGCTCAAAAGGTGAGGAATTCAGGAAAACATGCATTCATTTCACCTGAGAAGGACACAATCATTTCAAATGTCATTTATCCTTACTGTGATCCGATACATGAGCCCACCAAATCCATACCAATTGAGAGCACTACCGCATACCCGGGACGTGTGCTGACCTTACAGGTTATATACAACATACAAGGTGAATCATCCAGTGAAGAACCCATGGCTAGCACCTCACAGACTCGGTATAGAAGGGCCACATCCTCAAGTTTAGTTTCTAGTGGAGGGAAGAATCACTCCGCTCATCCCCCTCTCCTTGCTTCAGGATCTAGCAAACCGGCCAAGTATATCATGATAGACATGTCTGAGGATGACTCTCCTGGTCCAAGTAGATGTACCAAAATAACTCATTATGACCAGTCGGAGACTTCCTCATGAGAATATTCTTCGTCCGAGGTCGAGTTGGACAACCATGTGAGCGGGCATCCAAAGCACAATTTTATTTGGAGAGCCCTACTGTATAATACTACTCTTATGAGGATGATGTTGATGATGGTTGGGATTCTACTTCTTCTTCCCTTCCGCCTACTCCACCTCCGTATTCTCATTCACGCAAGAAGGTTCATTGCAAACCTTCTCGAGACATGTATATTCTCATTCCACCTTGTATAGTTTTTCTTCATTTTTGCTCCCTCCCTCTCTCATGATCCACATCACTTGCCCTGGTTCCATATCATTTTTATTTTGTGGCTATACTTAGGATGAACAGATCCTAAGTACAGGGGTGAGTAACTCGAGTCGTTCCATCTTTCATTTTTCATTTTTTCTCTGTACATTCCCCAACCCCATCAGTTCTCACACTTACTCTATCTTTTATACTTAGGTTGACCAGAGCCTAAGTATAGGGAGGACTGATGCCTGTCATGTATATCCATTCATTTTCTTCTCCTCTTGACCTCAATCACCTCATTTTTTTCTCTTCTTCTACACTTAGGCTGATCAGAGCCTAAGTATAAGGGGTGGGTCGACTTCTACACTTATATTCTTTTCACTTCCTTATGCTTCTCACGAGCTATGTCTCTTCCTCACTTTTTGTGCTCTGAGGATATATCGCACGCTAAGTATATGGGGATGTATATATTACATATATACTTTATCCATAGCTCGTACTTTCATGTATTTTATGAATATACTATTCAATAAATACATGACGGGTAACCTTTAAAAAATGGTAAAAAAATAGTTAAATAATTAAATTGTGCAAAATACATGTAAACTTGCATAATTTTTAAAACTCGTATAAAAAATGTTGTAAATTCCTGTAAATAATACTTGAGTGTAAATTGTTGTAAAATGGGAGGTATAACAAAAAATTTTGTCAAATAAAGATGGCTCCTCATTCATTCTTTAAAAAAACTTGCACTTCATTCATATGCATTTCATGCATATGCATTTCATGCATCTGCATTTCATTAGCATATAATGCATATGCAAACTGGAAAGCGGGTTCTAAACCAAGTTATGAGTAAAAACCGAGAGTGGACTTCAACTGACCTTAATCGACTTAATTTTCAGAGGAACTTCATTGAGAAGTAGGATTTTAGAAATGTCAGGTCATAGACTTAATCTTCAGTTGCACAAGGTAATGTCTAGACTTTGACTCTTAGTGTCTAACATGGTCGACTCATTCTGAGTAGACTCTTGGATAAGGAACTAACATGTACTCTACATCGTGTACTTAGCTTAACTCATATGAGGTGTTGGAAGACCGTGTGTCTTTTTCTTTGGCAACGTGAACATCTAAAGACTGGAGTACCGGGTTGAAATAAAGCTTCGGATGAGGGATGCACTGCTAGCATAATTTTCTTTAAGATCCTAAAACATGGGTGGAATAAAATATTCTCTATTCATCAGGACATAAAAGATCAATGCATAGCAACCACAAATCCTACCAAAAAGAAGCCAATACAAAAAAGAACAACATTTGACCACAATGGTCCAAGCTTCAGATAACATGCATATTTGGTGGAGACTTGGCTACACCAACCAAGCTTTATAGGAGAGTTGACTACATTGGTCACTCTCCACTTATTTCCCCCTTCTTCTAGACTTCTCCCTCCGCACGTTGTGAACTAACACATTCTTGAACTTAGAAGGAAATACCTGACTCCTCAAGGACGAGTTAGAGGAGGAGAAGATTGTACGGTAGTTCGACAGCTTGGATGGGAAGAGCTAACACCCTTTACACACTAGAGAGTTATTCTATGGTCATGTGGTATGCTTTCAAAGAGGGTTGATATAAGATAACTTATGAGTCGGATCTGGATAATGACTTGTATAACTTGGAGATGGTTGTTCTTAAAACCCTAATTCTTATAAGGAGCTCCACCACATTATTAATCAAAAGGTTGAGTCGATCTCTGATGAATCTGTGATTCATCACATCAAAAGTCAAAAATAGAGCCTTGTTCCCGAGAAAATAGAGGCATATTTCCTTTTATCTTGCATAAATAACACTCATGCATGCATCTATAATTCATGCATTTTAGCAGCTCATCTGCATTTAAATAAGAATGCCAAAAATCCCCTGTAAAATACATCTTCATCAAATAACTTCTTCTCTATAATATATATGTATATATTCCTTAATAACATAGGGAAGAATGCCTAAAATCACCCTTGTAAAATAGCCCAAATATCCTGAGAACCCTTGTACATTAAACACACATAAAGCCCTCATACAAACCCCTAATTAGGTCTACTCACTCTTAGAATACTACATATTAAAAGACCTTCAAAATGAGACTAATTTCATTGCAATTGGAGCTTGTATGAGAAACTTGGGTTTTTGGGTCATTTTGTATACTACATATGTACATTTATGTATCCTTGTATTTATGTACCATATTTGACCTTATCTCCGTCTTTGGTCAACATGAAACTTGTAGATCTCATCAAGATCTACAACTTTCATGTTTTGAGTTTTTCCAAATTCGGCTTCCTCTTCTCTCTACACGCATTTCTTCCTCCAGCCATTCACAGCAGGCCACGTGGCGCCCTCTGATTGCGCCACGCGGCCCGCTGCCCTTCGCCTCGTCCGCCCACGCCTTCCGCCGTTGGATAGCCATCCTGATCCAACGGCCTAGCCGCTGCCACGTACGCCCTTCACATGGACCGTAGGATCAAAGCCCCCGCCTCACATCCATCGTCCGCTCGCGCCTTAATCTCATCACGCCACGTGGCAGCGTGTGCGCCCTTCGATAGCGCCTTCATCTCTTCATCTGCGCCGTTAGCCTCGCAGGTACCCAGACCACCCGATCAAACACCCGACTCCCATCTCAGCCATCCATCCGTGCCGAGCCCTTAGCACACCACGTGGCGCTCACTACGCCCTCGGATCGCCACGGCCAGATCTTCATCCAGCCGCTCCATCTCGCTTCGATCACCACCGTTGGATCATAAGATCCAACGGTGGAGACTTCGTCTCCTACCTCGGGTGCCCCCTCTCTCCCACGATCTCTGCCTTGCGGGAGGGGCACCCCCTTCCTATTCTTGGAAGCGCTCCCTCCACCGTCGCCGAGCACCACACCCTCCACGATGGCCCCCACTCATCCCTCATCCTCGCCGGCCACTCTGTCAGCCACGTCGACCTCCACCTCTCTCCCACGAACTCCATAAACCTCGCCCCATCTCCATTCCAGCCGTCACCTTCATCCTTTAAATACCCCCTCTCCGGCCACATTCATGCCTATCCGCCACTCCAGGGAGGTCCCTCGAGCTCCAAGCTTCCTATTGGTGACAGCAATTGGCTGAGTTGTCGAGCGACGACAGAGATCCACTCCGGCGAGATCCACGGCTACCTCCGCCGTGCCGCAGCCTCCTTCGAGCAGCTGCTAGAGCTCGGGACCTTACCGACCCCTTGAGCGACGACCTGGAGCTCAAAGCTGAGCCCCAATCCCCAGGTAATTCCCTCCATCATCCTCCAATCTTCTTCTTCTTTTTCTTGGATTTTCGCCGCTTTTATTCGCCGTCATCAGCCATCTTCGCGCCTCCTCAACACTCCGACGAGCTTCGCGACGAAGCTCTGATCCTCGCTGACCTCTTTACACCTTCAGACCCTCTACTTCACCAGCCATCGACCTTCAGCTCCGCCACCTGGCCGGAGCTCCGCCATCCGACCACCTCCCCTCGCTTCAGGCCTCGCCGATCACTTCACATTCCACCACGAACACCTGCACGCTTCGGCTACCTCATCTAACCCCTGCAGGCTCTCGTTCCTTCATTGGCCGGACCTTCACCGGAGACAACTTCGAGCTTCGTCGTCATCCATCTCCAGGCACCCTCCATTGCTCCTGAGACCATCAGCGCCTCCGCCGCGTCATCACGCTCCTGCTGGGATATCTCCGACACCTCGGAGAGCTTCATCGGCACCTGGAGGAACGGGCGGAGCTACCGCCCCTTCGTCGGAGCACAGCCATCTCCTCCGCTGAGGGCGGAGGCCCGTTGAAGGAGAAGCTCCAGCTGCCGTTCGATTAGTTTGATCGAACGGTTGACTTCGTGCCACGTCGCCACTCAGCCGCGCCTCGCCAGCACCGTTGGATCGTCCAGGATCTAACGGCGATCAGCCCTCCGCGTCATCAACATTGGGAGAAGACAGGAGCCGTCAGTTCAACGCAGATCTGACGTATCTTGATCGAGCCACGCGTCTTCATCGACATCCCTTGGATCCATCTTGATCCAAGGGCCTTCAGGCCGCCACGTCCCCTTATCCGAGCCTTGGCCCCCAAGCCTAGGCTCGGGTGACCCGAAGCTGCCCCGAGGCTAGTCCGAACCTCCAGAAGGACCCGAGCCTTACTCCGAGCCTCCGACACCTTCCGAACCTAGGTCGCCCCACGTGAGGAGCACGTGCGACCTGGGTTATTTGCACAGATACCCCTGGAGCTTTCAAAAATTGCGAAGAGGTCCCTGTGAAGCAGACATCACGTGAGGAGCACGTGTCTCGTGGAAAAATTGCATAGAAGTCCTGCATATTATCGGTAATTGCATTTTAGTCCCTGTCAGCATATTTAATTGTTGAAATTTTAATTTCCAGTATTGCATTTACACCCTTGTGTTTGCACGTGTCCCTAGAGTGCATTTTTCATCATTTTGAGATTCTAGAAATTGCATGTTGTTGGAAATTTTGTCCTCTATCTGTTTGTACACGTGTCTGATTTTTGTTGGCTTAATTGAATTATCAATGAATTAATTGGTTCATTTGAGACATATTTTGCCCAGTGATGCCTTTTGATTTTTAATTAATTATCAGTGCCTTCAAAAATCACCAAAAATTCACAGTAGCTTAAGGACATCATTTTTAACACTCCATAAAAATTTCATATCATTTGCACGCATATCGAGGCCTAAATAAATAGTTTAGTGATTTTCTTAAATTAATTTTAATTAATTCATTTCACAGTGAATTTTAGATCTGTTAATTTTCCTAGGTCCCTGATCATTAGACCTTCCTAGGATAATTTTAGTTCTTGGAAAAATTGTGATTTGATATTTATTAAAAATTAAACACTGAAAATCACTCTGTCTGCTTATTTGATTCACAGAAAAATTATTTTGAGTCGAAAAATTCCAAAAAAATTAGTGTAGGTCATTATCATCATAAATAACCATCTGGCCAATTTTCATTATTTTTGGACTTCGTTTGATACTCCAATTAAAGTTAAAGTTAAATTGGCTGAGATTTGTCTGCATATGTCTGCATAAGAAATAAAAAGACCAAAAAAAAATTGACCCTCGAACATCAACACTTGAAAATTGCTGTGATCCACCTAAGGAGACAGTTGCCTCCCTGAGATCGACCTTGGACTCCACCAAGTAAAAAAATATCACCGCTTAAAATTGACCAAAATCTGACTTAAGTGGTTTTTGATCAACCTCTCGTATCCGACTGCAACGAACACTTAAAATTAATTTGGACCATTAATTTGCCCGAATTAACTAAGGGTGCGGGGAGCGTTTATCAAAATGGCGCCGTTGCCGGGGAGGCACGGCTTAGGTTAATTTTTAGCAAATTTTTGAGTGTTTGATTTTCATTCCCCGGGTAGTCTGACCCCCGGTTTTCTTGTAATTATTTTTCTCTCCTTTATTTTTGCATTATTTTATTTTTTTGTGTAACTCTCTGACCTCCCTTTATTTTTCGTGCGAGGACCACGAGGAGTCGGCGACGCGTCGAGGACTTCACCTTTAAATTTTTGAGAGAAAGAGAAGCATTGTATTTTTTATTTTATTTTATTTTATTTTCTTTCTTTTGCTTTATTTCCAGCGGTTCCCGTTTGGGATCTCGCGCGTGTAAATATAGTGGAAACTGTGTCCCGTGTGCTGTGTGGGTGATTGGTAATTTAGCTTGCACTAGCGGCTCCTCGAGCCACTCTAGGACTTGTTTGTGCTCGTAATCAATAGGACCACACATTACACTTAAAAGACGCACCTAGACCGCAGGACTTAGTTCAAATTAAACTGTTCTTCACGCTAATAGAACTGCCTGTCTAGGAGCGGCTTTCATCGCTTGCATTTGCATGTAGAGTAAAGTTTTCAATTCTGTATAGCATCCTGCATCAAAAAGCGAAGGATCACTGTAAGTATTCTCTACTCAGCATACGCATCATCGATTTCAACTTGCATCGGCTTTTCTCGATTTCCCTCTCTGATTTTCTCACTTAATTTAAAAAGGAAATTGGGACTGTCCGATAGGCGTGATTTGTGGTGATTAATTACAGTGATAACCTAACTTTAAAACCGGGACTGCTAACAGTATTGACCATAAAAAGGGAATAAAAGCTGAAAATTGTTTGCGGGAGACTAATCCCCGACCTTGTTTTCAGGCTGAGTGAGGGTACCTGAGTGTGTGTGAACACCCTAAGGTAGAGCCCAAATCCCCGTCTTCCATATCACGTTCTAACTGATCCTAGCAAATATCACGAGCCGGATATTTTCAGATTCTTTGACTAGTACCAAGTAGCCTCCGCCTGTCTCAGGTAGATAGGGGCGAAATTACGGTACTTCGCGACAAGCTGCCAGTAACCCCCCGGGGTGAAGTTCCGGCCTTGTCAGCCTCCGCCTGCTTGCAGGTAGATAGGGGCGTGGTCACTGAATCCATCGGCTTGGGATAGGAGCGAAGAAAGGAAAGAGCGGCGGTATCTTAGACGACAGGATAAACAAGGAAGACGCATCCGGCTCTGAGCCGACTTCCCTTTAGGCCGCGTAATCCTTGCTAGATTTGCTTGAAAATCACACTTAAAAACTACAAGATAAATTGGACTCAACTTTGAGTCCTTCACTGTGTTGAGTGTGAATCCAGGGTCTTGGATTGATCTTGTGCTTGCTTCAGGTAGGAGTAAAATCCTATCTTCTTCTTGCTTAACCAAGATGAGTGACTGGGGAGATCTCGACGCACCGTTCACTGATCTCTCTATGAGTCCCCCAAGTAACTCGTCTTTTCCGGTCCGAGCGCACCTTGGACCACCCAGGACTCATGACCCTCTTGAGTCCTGGTTCCCTCCTGCTCAGGGTGGTTACTCTCAAACCAACCCTTTTATCTCCTCTGAGATTACCGAGGAAGATCATTGCCTCGGTAATCCCTTCCTTGATTCAACCTCTAACACCGACCTTATTTTCCAATCCCCAGAACTAGAGGGAGAAATGCCGCCAAGGATGCCGTCCGATGAGGACCAGATGAGACAGATTCTTAGACGCCTTGCTGAAGCTGAACAGAAAAATGCTGATCTCACTGCACGAATGGGGCAGATAATAGTAGCTGAAGGGATCGACCGACCAATGGTCGATACCTATAACCCGGCGGAGAACGAAATCCAGAATTGGCTAGCACCTGCAGTTCCCGACCAGGCATTCGAGCTGAAGCCCCACTTCCTTAGCCTGCTGCCGAAGTTCAACGGAAACCTAAGCGAAGAGCCGTACACTTTCCTCCGTGACTTCGAACTAGTCTGCAATAATCTGAGCCATCCCAATGTTGGCCAAGATTATATCCGACTGAAAGCCACCCCGTTTGCCTTAGGAGATAAGGCTGCACATTGGCTGAAAAACCTAGGGGTGGTATGTACTACCTGGATGCAGTTCAAGGACCTCTTCTTGAAGAAGTTCTACCCACTCAGTAGAACCAATCAGATGCGAACGAAGATTGCCAGCTTCGCCCAAGGACCCTGCGAACCGTTCCACGAGGCTTGGGACAGGTTCAATGACTTAGTACAGAAGTGCCCATGCCACGGCATTTCTAAGGCGATCTTAGTCCAGACCTTGTTCTGCGGTCTAACCCCCGAGATGCAGGGGTTAGTAAGTGCCGCCTGCGGAGGAAGCTATCTGAACAAGAACGAGCACGCCGTGTGGAAAATCCTAGAGCAGATGGCAGAAACCGGCAGGTCACAGGCCACAAGGGCCTATCAGTTGTCTCCCTCGATTCTATCCAATGAGACAACTAGAAGGACTGTTGCAGATCTGACAGAGGACCTCATCCCCAGCATGGGGATGATTGCAGACAAGCTTACTATGGTCGAGCAGATCCACAAGAGAGTCGCGGAGATGGAGTCTCTTTCGAGCCTTCCCAAGAAGGTGGAGGAACTCTCTGAAAAGGTAGCCAAGATTAAGCTACCCACCCCTTCTGCACCACCTGTACCTGTACATCGAGTCCATCTTGTACAGGAACAAGCACCGGGGTCTCAGAGCAACTGGGATCAGACGTACACCCAGCAGAACCATCATGCACCCCCACCAGTGGAGACAGAGTACGAGGAGCCTCCGCCCGTTTATGAGATCAACGGGCCCTGGAATAGCCGTGACCCACTAGTCCGGCAAATCGAGATGGGGAAGGATCAGACACACCGCCCAACCCCAGTTTACCAGGAGACCAGGCCCGTCACAATCCCGCGATATCAGTCCAGGCCAGAACAGGGGTACCAGCCGCAGCAACGCACCTACCAGCAGGGGCCAGCACCGCCCCATCAGCAGCAGTATCGGCACGGCCAGCAGGGCCAGTTCAGGACCGCATCCACTCAGCAGCCAGCCCAGCCCACCGAGTTGGAGTCCCTCACCTTGGCGATCCAGACCCTGTCTGATAGGGTCCAGCAGATGCAAAACGACTACCTGGACATGAGAACCGACATCAATCGGGTCTCTCGTGCTCAGGACCAACAAATGGCGCCAAGGACTCCAATTCCCGCACAGGTTCATGCCAACCCAAATAGCATACAGCAGGGCCAGAACCGACCCCGAGATCAGGTATACTATTCAGATAACTATTTAGCTGAAAATGAGATCCTTTCGTACGATAATGTTAATCATATGTCCCTCAGGAGCGGAAGGACCGTGACCATACCTGATCGGGCACGGGCACAACAGGAAGGAACCTCCGAAATTCGACCTGAGGAGAATTCGGAGGAGGAAGAGGAGGAGCACCACCGTCACCACCAGCAGAAGAAGAGGACATCTGAGTCCTTGAAGCACCAGCCCCGCAGTCATCCAGAGTCCGACGACACCGATGAGCCCGCACCTCCATCTGAGGAGGACCAGCCAGAAGAAGCGGAAGAAGCATCACCGGTTTCGCCCAAGCATTTTCCTTTTCGTCAGAGTCAGAGTCAGAGTCAGAGTCTGTATAAAAGTCCGAGTCAGAGTCTTGTTCAGAACTCAGTTTCAGTAGCTAATGAAGATATTTCAGTTCCAGAACCTGAGTTAATAATCCCTTTCCCCCAAGCTCTCAAGGGTGGGAAGAAGAAAAACAAAAAAATCCCAAAAGATGACCCTGAGATGGCTAAGTTTTGTAACAAACATATCAAGGTCACAATCCCCTTTGACAAGTTCGTGGAAATGACTCCTGCATTCCAAAAATACCTTAAGGTGAGATGCACACCTACTAGGGTTAGCAGGAAGACCAAAAGCCGTGTTGAGAAACACGTTCTATCAGTAGCCACGACTTGTGCAATAAAGAACTCGTTTCCTCGGAAACGAAGAGACATGGGTGCACACTATGTAGTGAGTCATGTTGATGACATCGCGTTTGCACGCACTCTCCTGGACAATGGTTCCTCGATCAATTTAATGCCCACAGCCCTCTATGAGCGGCTCAATCTCGGACCTCTTAGGAAATCTAGAGCTATTCTTCAGTTTGCAGACAAATCCACTAAGAGGTCCCAATGAGAGTTAAGGAACATTGTGATCAAAGTCGAGGGGCAAGAATACATGGTGGACTTTACTGTCCTCGATATGGAAACCCCTCGTAATTGGAGAGATTCCCAGATCATTTTGGGTAGGCCCTTCCTCAGAACAGCAGGGGCCTTATTCGATTATAAGAATGGGAAAATTCAGTTCCAAACTCCAGGCGGAGATGAGGAACTAGAGATGAAGCAGACAAGATGGCAGAGACCAGACTCCGAATCCAGCACCGAGTACTCTTTTATCGAAACAGACTGTGAGCATGTAGACTTAGTTGGGCCATGGAGACAGAACCCAGCCAGCACCGATGTGTCCATCTCCTTTGAAGATGATCCAGTGCATGAGTCAGTCTGCGAGATCCTCAGGAACGAGTACAGCTCTGAGCCTGCATCGCCCTTCATCTTCGATGACATAGAGGCCCAAGTGGGCCTGTCAGTCCTTACATCCTTAGGACAATCGGAAGATGAGGAAGACGAGTCGGACGAGGCATTTGCCGATTGCATGGAGACCTTTGACGATCCGACTCCAGAGCCAAGCTTGGTGGCAGCCACTACAGAACAGGATCCAGCCACGTCCAACACCGAACCAGATCGGATTGAGCCAGACTTCTTAGACGATCATACCATCCCTGAGCTCAAACCTTTACCCACAACTCTGAAGTATGCCTTCCTTGCGGGCCAAGACAAGAAATTTCCGGTCATTATCAGTTCGCAATTGACCGAGGAGCAGGAGTCTCGCTTGCTAGAGATCCTGGAGAAGAACCGCAAGGCAATAGGCTGGAGCATTTCCGATCTCCACGGGATAAATCCCGCACTGTGTTCGCACCATATATATTTGGAGAACGAAGCCAAACCCTCTCGTGAATTCCAACGTCGGTTGAATCCAAATCTACGAGAGGTTGTGAAGAAAGAGATAGAAAAATGGTGCGACGCGGGTTTCATTTACCCAATCTCCGATTCTAGGTGGGTGGCCCCAATCCATGTTGTCCCGAAAAAGTCGGGAATTCAGACGACCACCAACGAGGACGGAGAGGAAATCGTGACGAGAGTACCCACGTCGTGGCGCGTCTGTGTGGATTACAGACGCTTGAATGCCGCGACAAAAAAGGATCATTTCCCCCTACCATTTATTGATCAGATTTTAGAAAGACTAGCGGGGAAAGAATTCTTTTGTTTTCTTGATGGGTTCTCGGGCTACAATCAAGTAGCCATAGCTCCGGAGGACCAGGAAAAAACCACGTTCACATGCCCCTTTGGTACCTATGCTTTCAGGTGCATGCCTTTTGGGCTATGCAATGCTCCAGGTACTTTTCAAAGGTGCATGATTGCTGTATTCGCCGAAATGGTCGGCGAATTCCTGGAAGTCTTCATGGATGACTTCTCGGTCCACGGCAACTCTTTTGATTCCTGCTTTAGGAATCTGGACCGAGTCCTCAAAAGATGTTGTCAGGTCAATCTGGTGCTCTCCTGGGAGAAAAGTCACTTTATGGTGACGGAGGGCATAGTGTTGGGGCATGTCATCTCCAAGAGAGGAATGGAGGTTGACCCTGCCAAGGTGGACGTGATCAGACGACTCCAGCCACCAACCAACGTACGGCAGTTGCGGTCGTTCCTCGGGCATGTCGGATTTTATCGGAGATTTATAAAGGATTTTTCTAAGATTGCCCGACCGCTAACTGAGCTTTTAGGAAAAGACGCGGAGTTTATTGTCGATCACAAGTGTCTTGAGGCCTTTAAGCGGTTACAAGGAATGATCATGGACGCACCCATCTTACAAGCCCCAGATTGGTCTCTTCCTTTTGAGATAATGACGGATGCCTCAGATTATGCTGTTGGGGCTGTATTGGGACAAAGAAGAGACGACGTCCCGTTTGCAATTCACTACGCAAGCAAAGTGCTTGATGCTGCTCAGCGTAACTATACAGTTACCGAAAAGGAAATGCTTACGGTAGTGTTTGCCTTGGACAAATTCAGATCTCATTTAATCGGATCCAAGGTAACTGTGTTCACAGACCACACGGCACTACGATATTTGATGGAGAAGAAGGACGCGAAGGCGCGTCTTCTTCGTTGGATTTTACTTATCCAGGAGTTTGATTTGGACATCCGTGATAAACCTGGAAAGAAGAACGTAGTAGCCGATCATCTCTCTCGTCTCGAAGATCTTAATACTTCCGAGGTTTCCCCGATTCGAGACTCCTTCCCCGACGAGTCGATTTTTGTTATCGACTCACTCCCATGGTATGCCAATATCGTGAACTATCTTGTCTCCAAGAAAGTTCCCGAGGATTGGCCCAAGAGCCAAATTGACCGACTAAAGTCGGACGCTAGACACTACCATCGGGAGGATCCGATCCTTTTCTTTGAAGGACCGGATTGTGTCTGGAGACGTTGTATTCCTCAGGAGGAATACCAGAGTGTCCTTTCTTTATGCCATAGCCTAGAGGCAGGAGGACACCACTCCGGAAAGAGGACCGCATGGAAGGTACTTCAATGTGGCTTTTACTGGCCGACTCTGTTTCGCGATGCCACCGCCTTCGCGAAGTCGTGCCCAGTTTGCCAGAGAATGGGAGGAACCGTTGGTTCCAAGGATGAGATGCCAATGCAGCCGGTCATCATTTGTGATGTCTTTGACGCCTGGGGCATCGATTTCATGGGCCCATTCCCTGTCAGCCACGGGTTTGAATACATCCTTCTTGCGGTTGACTATCTGTCCAGATGGGTGGAGGCTATCCCGACCCGAGCCGCAGACAGCAGGACTGTCTGTAAATTTATCAGAGAGCACATAATCTCTAGGTTCGGGATCCCCAAAATGATGATATCAGATGGGGGTAGCCACTTTGTGAATCGGGAGGTGAAGAAACTCCTGAAGGACTACGGCATCGAACACCGTGTCGCTAGTCCTTACCACCCACAAACCAATGGTATGGCTGAGGTGTCGAATAGGGAGGTGAAAACCATATTGCAAAAGCTCGTCCGCCCAGACAGGAAGGACTGGTCTCAGATCCTGGATCAAGTCCTCTGGGCGTATAGGACGGCTTACAAGACACCGTTAGGCACCTCCCCATTCCGAATGGTATTCGGAAAGCCGTGCCATTTGCCCGCAGAGTTAGTGCACAAATCAGAATGGGCAATAAAGAAGGTCAACTGGAACACACACCTAGGCCAGAAACAGAGAGACATGGATCTGAATGAGCTTGTGGAAGTCAGAAACCGAGCATACGACAACAGTGTGGTGTACAAGGACAAGGTGAAGCGTTGGCACGATAGATATATCAGACGAAAGACCTTTGTTCCTAGACAGAAGGTATGGTTGTTCAATGCCAGGCTGAAGACTTTCCAAGGCAAACTAAAGTCTAAGTGGACGGGACCATTCGTTGTCCGAACGGTGCATGATAGTGGATGTGTCGAGATCTCAGATCTCGCAGATGACGCACCGACATTCCTAGTAAATGGGCAGCTGTTGAAGCACTTCGTCGAATCCAATGAACAGTTAGTCCATGTGGAGGAGATTGTATTCATATGCGAGACAGATACAGCAGATACATCTCAAGCCGCGTATGAGACCTTGCAGCAATGAACTCCAGCCATCAGCAGCATCTTCAAAAGATTCAGATTGACTCAGCTGTATATATATCATTCTTCCTGTATATCCTATCCTTACCTCCACGATTCTAGTAACCCGTCCCCACATCATCGAATCATTATCTCGGTCTGTACTTAGGATGACCAGATCCTAAGTATAGGGGGAAGGGGTCACCCGAGTCGATTCACTGTACATTCTCCAGATCACATTGGTCCTTATACTCATTTCCTACCGATACTTAGGCTGACCTAAGCCTAAGTATAGGGGGGACCGATGCCCGCACTGATACTCCTCCATTTCTCCTCTTAACCTCGTCCGCCCCATTTCTGATCTTCTTCTACACTTAGGCTGCCAGAGCCTAAGTATTGGGGGGGCGAGACGACTTCTATACTTTTTTTGTTATTTTAGCTCTCCTACGCTTAGCCCGAGCTATGTCTTTTTAGTCGCTTTCGTGCTCTGAGGACATAGCACACGCTAAGTATAGGGGGGCGTGTATATATTACATATATACTTACCCATAGCTCGTACTTTCACGTATTTTCGCGTATTTTTGTATATATTTTGCAATAATTGTGGGTGGGTAAAAATTTGAAAAAAAAAAGTCTTGCATTTCATTCGTAGCATGTCATCAGCATCTCATCTGCATATCTTGCATATGCAAGGTGGAAAGCTAGTGGGTTTTGAACCAAGTTATGAGTAGATATTGAGGATGGACTTGATTTGACCTTAATCCACCTAATTTCAGAGGAACCTTATAGGAACTGGAGTTAAGATTTCTCAGGTCAAGTGACTTAATTCTTTTAGTCCGCAAGTCTATGTTCACATGTCATCTTGATTAGTCTAAGTAGAATATCTCGTGCATACGCATGATTCTTTTAGATAATGACCTAACTTGGACAAGCACTATGCACGTAGCTCTTCATTGATGAGGTGGTGAGGAGGTAGAATCCTTTAGCTTGGAGTAGCACACGGGTGGAAACATCCGTCCTCCTCTAGGGAGGGTAGTGCATCTCAACCTAGTCTGGTGGTGTTGACATCTAAGGACAGGATGCTGTGGGTTGCAATAATGCTTCAAAAGAGGGATAGTCTACTGGCTCAAGAGGAAAAACTCCTGATGTACATGCTGCACCTTGTATATAGTTCCAAAAAAAAAAAGAAAAGAAAAGAAAAAATGCAAGAACTCCAAAAAAATCAGACAGGTCCAAGTGAAAAAAAAAATAATACCTGTCGGAGTATGTATATTAGCAAAGAAAATGCAGCTGGATGACTTGGCTACACTGGTCAGGCATCCCGGGATAGGTAGATACACTGGCCACCGTCCATTCTTTTCTCTACCCCCTCCTCTTGAGTTGGTCGCACTTGAACTTAGAAGGGAATACCCCGCTCCTCGAGGAAAGAGTTACTGGACCGGGTTATTGAGTTATCTTGTTAGAGGAGGCTGGTTCTGAGCCATTTCTGATGTGGAGAGTTACATCTCACTTACACAGTACAAGTAAGAATCATAGTCATCAGAAATTTGCGTCTGAGGATTTGTTCTGACCTGACTATTGAGGCGTCTTGAATAGAAGACTTGTGGAACTTGAAGTCTGTTAGGTCTTAAGTTCAGGTCCCAATAAGGTTCCGCCACACAACTAATCCAAAGGTCGAGTCAGGCTCCATTTTCAACTTTTGTTCATGACCTTGGTATGGAACCCAAAATCATTTCACTCTTGCATTTCATTTAGTTGCTCGGGGACGAGCAAGGTTTAAGTATAGGGGGTTGATGAATCTGTGATTCATCACATCAAAAGTCAAAAATAGAGCCTTGTTCCCGAGAAATAGAGGCATATTTCCTTTTATCTTGCATAAATAACACTCATGCATGCATCCATAATTCATGCATTTTAGCAGCTCATCTGCATTTAAATAAGAATGCCAAAAATCCCCTGTAAAATACATCTTCATCAAATAACTTCTTCTCTATAATATATATGTATATATTCCTTAATAACATAGGGAAGAATGCCTAAAATCACCCTTGTAAAATAGCCCAAATATCCTGAGAACCCTTGTACATTAAACACACATAAAGCCCTCATACAAACCCCTAATTAGGTCTACTCACTCTTAGAATACTACATATTAAAAGACCTTCAAAATGAGACTAATTTCATTGCAATTGGAGCTTGTATGAGAAACTTGGGTTTTTGGGTCATTTTGTATACTACATATGTACATTTATGTATCCTTGTATTTATGTACCATATTTGACCTTATCTCCGTCTTTGGTCAACATGAAACTTGTAGATCTCATCAAGATCTACAACTTTCATGTTTTGAGTTTTTCCAAATTCGGCTTCCTCTTCTCTCTACACGCATTTCTTCCTCCAGCCATTCACAGCAGGCCACGTGGCGCCCTCTGATTGCGCCACGCGGCCCGCTGCCCTTCGCCTCGTCCGCCCACGCCTTCCGCCGTTGGATAGCCATCCTGATCCAACGGCCTAGCCGCTGCCACGTACGCCCTTCACATGGACCGTAGGATCAAAGCCCCCGCCTCACATCCATCGTCCGCTCGCGCCTTAATCTCATCACGCCACGTGGCAGCGTGTGCACCCTTCGATAGCGCCTTCATCTCTTCATCTGCGCCGTTAGCCTCGCAGGTACCCAGACCACCCGATCAAACACCCGACTCCCATCTCAGCCATCCATCCGTGCCGAGCCCTTAGCACACCACATGGCGCTCACTACTCCCTCGGATCGCCACGGCCAGATCTTCATCCAGCCGCTCCATCTCGCTTCGATCACCACCGTTGGATCATAAGATCCAACGGTGGAGACTTCGTCTCCTACCTCGGGTGCCCCCCCTCTCCCACGATCTCTGCCTTGCGGGAGGGGCACCCCCTTCCTATTCTTGGAAGCGCTCCCTCCACCGTCGCCGAGCACCACACCCTCCACGATGGCCCCCACTCATCCCTCATCCTCGCCGGCCACTCTGTCAGCCACGTCGACCTCCACCTCTCTCCCACGAACTCCATAAACCTCGCCCCATCTCCATTCCAGCCGTCACCTTCATCCTTTAAATACCCCCTCTCCGGCCACATTCATGCCTATCCGCCACTCCAGGGAGGTCCCTCGAGCTCCAAGCTTCCTATTGGTGACAGCAATTGGCTGAGTTGTCGAGCGACGACAGAGATCCACTCCGGCGAGATCCACGGCTACCTCCGCCGTGCCGCAGCCTCCTTCGAGCAGCTGCTAGAGCTCGGGACCTTACCGACCCCTTGAGCGACGACCTGGAGCTCAAAGCTGAGCCCCAATCCCCAGGTAATTCCCTCCATCATCCTCCAATCTTCTTCTTCTTTTTCTTGGATTTTCGCCGCTTTTATTCGCCGTCATCAGCCATCTTCGCGCCTCCTCAACACTCCGACGAGCTTCGCGACGAAGCTCTGATCCTCGCTGACCTCTTTACACCTTCAGACCCTCTACTTCACCAGCCATCGACCTTCAGCTCCGCCACCTGGCCGGAGCTCCGCCATCCGACCACCTCCCCTCGCTTCAGGCCTCGCCGATCACTTCACATTCCACCACGAACACCTGCACGCTTCGGCTACCTCATCTAACCCCTGCAGGCTCTCGTTCCTTCATTGGCCGGACCTTCACCGGAGACAACTTCGAGCTTCGTCGTCATCCATCTCCAGGCACCCTCCGTTGCCCCTGAGACCATCAGCGCCTCCGCCGCGTCATCACGCTCCTGCTGGGATATCTATGACACCTCGGAGAGCTTCATCGGCACCTGGAGGAACGGGCGGAGCTACCGCCCCTTCGTCGGAGCACAGCCATCTCCTCCGCTGAGGGCGGAGGCCCGTTGAAGGAGAAGCTCCAGCTGCCGTTCGATTAGTTTGATCGAACGGTTGACTTCGTGCCACGTCGCCACTCAGCCGCGCCTCGCCAGCACCGTTGGATCGTCCAGGATCTAACGGCGATCAGCCCTCCGCGTCATCAACATTGGGAGAAGACAGGAGCCGTCAGTTCAACGCAGATCTGACGTATCTTGATCGAGCCACGCGTCTTCATCGACATCCCTTGGATCCATCTTGATCCAAGGGCCTTCAGGCCGCCACGTCCCCTTATCCGAGCCTTGGCCCCCAAGCCTAGGCTCGGGTGACCCGAAGCTGCCCCGAGGCTAGTCCGAACCTCCAGAAGGACCCGAGCCTTACTCCGAGCCTCCGATGCCTTCCGAACCTAGGTCGCCCCACGTGAGGAGCACGTGCGACCTGGGTTATTTGCACAGATACCCCTGGAGCTTTCAAAAATTGCGAAGAGGTCCCTGTGAAGCAGACATCACGTGAGGAGCACGTGTCTCGTGGAAAAATTGCATAGAAGTCCTGCATATTATCGGTAATTGCATTTTAGTCCCTGTCAGCATATTTAATTGTTGAAATTTTAATTTCCAGTATTGCATTTACACCCTTGTGTTTGCACGTGTCCCTAGAGTGCATTTTTCATCATTTTGAGATTCTAGAAATTGCATGTTGTTGGAAATTTTGTCCTCTATCTGTTTGTACACGTGTCTGATTTTTGTTGGCTTAATTGAATTATCAATGAATTAATTGGTTCATTTGAGACATATTTTGCCCAGTGATGCCTTTTGATTTTTAATTAATTATCAGTGCCTTCAAAAATCACCAAAAATTCACAGTAGCTTAAGGACATCATTTTTAACACTCCATAAAAATTTCATATCATTTGCACGCATATCGAGGCCTAAATAAATAGTTTAGTGATTTTCTTAAATTAATTTTAATTAATTCATTTCACAGTGAATTTTAGATCTGTTAATTTTCCTAGGTCCCTGATCATTAGACCTTCCTAGGATAATTTTAGTTCTTGGAAAAATTGTGATTTGATATTTATTAAAAATTAAACACGGAAAATCACTCTGTCTGTTTATTTAATTCACAGAAAAATTATTTTGAGTCGAAAAATTCCAAAAAATTAGTGTAGGTCATTATCATCATAAATAACCATCTGGCCAATTTTCATTATTTTTGGACTTCGTTTGATACTCCAATTAAAGTTAAAGTTAAATTGGCTGAGATTTGTCTGCATATGTCTGCATAAGAAATAAAAAGACCAAAAAAAAATTGACCCTCGAACATCAACACTTGAAAATTGCTGTGATCCACCTAAGGAGACAGTTGCCTCCCTGAGATCGACCTTGGACTCCACCAAGTAAAAAAATATCACTGCTTAAAATTAACCAAAATCTGACTTAAGTGGTTTTTGATCAACCTCTCGTATCCGACTGCAACGAACACTTAAAATTAATTTGGACCATTAATTTGCCCGAATTAACTAAGGGTGCGGGGAGCGTTTATCAATCTCTATTTTCACCTTTTGTTCATGACCTCGGAATGGAACCCAATATCATTTCACTCATGCATTCATTTTATTTGATCGGGGACGAGCAATGATTAAGTATAGGGGTTGATGAATATGTGATTTCTCACTCTAAAAGATGGAAACAGAGCTATGTCCCCAAGTAATTATTTGTATTTATTCATCTATATTGCATTTTTACCATTCATGCATATGTAAATAACATCCGTATTTTAGCATGCATAATCGCATAAATAAGAGCCCAAAAATCTTGAGTATAAACACTTATACATTCTCATAATTTCCCTATTTTTATTTAATTTTTCACTAACTCAAAATAAAGTCAACTCCATTGTGTACATACTACTAGCACTAACAAAGGAAAATACCAAAAAAATTAATAACTTGTATACTTACTCAATAAAACCCAAACCCTAGTTTGGAAACTAAACATTGTAATTGTGAATATGCCATACAATATGCTATGAACTAATACTCACTTTTGAATTAGTGTGCATTCAATTATCTACAAAACAAGTCCAAATTCAAAAGAATCGGAGTTCACATGTGAAACTTGGGTTTTGGGACCTCATTGTATATTATATATTTTATCAGATTTAAACATATCATTTTATGTACAAAAATAAATTTTATTTATTTATTTATTTTCCATTTATTTTCTTTGATCATATCCTTTAATAAAGTGTGTAAAAATCCAGATGAAAGTTGAAGTAAAAATCAAAGAAAACAAATCACTCTTAGTATGTATACATGTCTCTCTTATTTTATTTCTTTATTTTCTTAGTCATTAAAAATACCAAAAAATATATTATGTGTAAATATTTATTTCATATTTTATTTGATATTATTTTATATTTTGTTTTATTTAAAAATCCTAAAAAATGAAAAACCTAAAAATATGATATTATATATATAGAGTATCACCAAAAATACATTTTGTACAGATAATTTCTTTTGATTTTGGTTCCTTCATGAAAGTTGTGAACCTTGTCGAGACAAACATCTTTTCATGAAGACTACTATTTATTTGACCTCATTTTCTATTTTTTGATTTATTTTTTCTTTTCTGAATTTTCCACGAGTGATATGTGGCCGCTCCTGGAGCCATCGTGTGTCGCCCCTTTATCCTCCCCAGCCGCATCTCCTCTGAATTGTTAGATGAGTCCCTTTCATCTTACGGTTCCGATCCACTCCTTTTAAATTTTTTATTACTTTTCCTTTATTTCCTTTTATCTCTCCTGTCATGCGACTAATCCACGGTCGTTCGATTTCAGATAATTGAACGACCATGGACTCAGCTTCTTACCTCTGCCTCTTGCGATGTTGCTCCGCCTTCTCTGCCCTGCGATGCGCCTCAACCAGATGCCCTGCTTTCCTTGCACGACCGCCTCTTTCTCCACCTTTCTTGATCAACTCGCCCCACCTCGTACATTCCTAAAGATTAACTTCAAACCCTTGCCATCTCCCCTCAACTAACCTATCCGCCATTACTGTGAGAACCTCGAGATCCCCTTTCCTCCTCGGTGACAACGAGCATCCGACTGGGGTGAGTGATGACAATGCTTCTCCTAGGCAAGATTCAAGGGAGGCTTCTCCTTGGTTGCAACATCCTTCATGAGTTGCTCTAGCTCCACCTTAGTCGTGGCGTTGAGCAACAATCATGGAGCTCTAGCTTTCCATCCCCATGCACTCATCCATCCATCCAGTATCAGGTAGTCCCTTCCCCCTTCCCCTTATTTATATTGTTTCTTCTTCTTCTTCTTCTGTTATGTTCCTCTACTCCATTCAACATATCTACCCCAAATCGCTCCATCGGCCCGCATCACCCACCGGTGCGCCACGTCACCAGCTCCGCACTTCCACCACTCGTTGGCCCTTCAATCGTCACCACCTCGTCGTCAGCACCTTTGACCATCACCATCGCCCTCGTAGTACTCCGCCTTTGCTCCACCGAGCTCAATCGCTTCGCTACCCCCGAGCTTCTCGTCGCTCCATCTGTCGTAGGATCAAGGCTTAGGCCTTGATCTAATGACCATTTTCTGCCACGATGCCACTGAGCCATCGTCCAAGCCCCTGCCTCAGCTCACCCGAAGCAATTAAAGAGCGACATGCAGAGGCTCAGCTACTCGAACCTAAGCCGTCGCCCGAGACTTGCATCCTTATGTGCGATGCACATGGGCACGAGGTATTTTGTGCATCAAGCTCATGCACTTTAGAAGAATAACACACGAGCACCCATCGACCATACACATGTGCCGCACGTGCCTGGAGGGACATTTGCAAAAAGGCCGCAATGGTTTTTGGTAATTTCATTTAGGTCCATTTTTGCATCTATTTCAGTAATTTAATTTTTGTAATATGCATATTAGACCATGTGTTTGAGCTTTGATCTGAACCATTATTTTGCATCATTTTTTTATTTCAAAAAGTGCACATTGTAGAACATTTAATTCTTTATTACTATGCATGTTTTATGTAATTTTATGAGTATTATTTGATTTATCATATTTATTGTGATGAAATTTACCATAATTGCACTATCTATTTAAAAATTCATAACAAATCATCCATTGCTCTAAAAATTTCGAAAATTCACATTTTTTAAATTTAAGTATTTTCTGATATGTGCCCAAAAAGCGCTTCATTTGTAGGCATATTTAGGTTAAATTTAATTATGTTGAGATTGGTGTAATTAATTTTTAATTCTATGTAAACTCAATATTTTTAGGAGTTGTATTTTTCCAAGATAGACCATAATTATATACATCTAGGATAATTTTAATTCTTAAAAATATTTATGTTTGTTAATTATTAAAATTAATTTTATTGAAAATCACATAGTCTTTTTGTTTAATTAATAGAAAATTCAATTTGCATCTAAAAATTCCAATAGAAACATAGTACATAATTTTACCATTTGTATCTTCCTATCAAACTTTTATACTTTTTCATTTCATTTGCATAAAAAATTTCAGAAAAAACTCATAAAAAGCGTCTGTTTTTCATGCATGTATTTTTACATTAGAAAAATACAAAAAAGTGTGTCCTGGATTTTTCATCGCATAAATAATTAAGGAAAAGTAACCTTCTTGATTTTGTGATTATTTGAACATTAATTTAGATTTTTCAACTTAGGCTAATTTGACGTTCATCTTGTAACTCCGCGTCTGCATAGCATCATAATTTGCATAAAAATTTGTCAAAAATATTTTCCTTGAAAATTTAACATTTAAATAATATAAAAAACATCCTAAGGAGACAATGACCTCCTGAGTTCGACCTAGGGCTTGTCCAATATCACTTTGCATTTAATTGAAAATATTAATTATGTCATCGTTTTGGTTAGTCTGAATTTGCTCGCCTACAGTGAACATATCATTAATTTCACATTATTATCAAGGGCATTTCTTGGTTTATCAGTAGATCAATATTAGAAAAGATACATGCACCTTGCAAGTGATCGAATAGATCATCAATATGAGGCAAATGGTACTTGTTCTTCATAGTTGCTTTGTTCAGCTGACGATAATCAATGCATAACTGGAGTATTCCATCCTTCTTCTTGACAAATAGGACCGATGTACCCCAGGGAGAAGTATAGGGTCTAATAAACCCTTTCTCTAATAATTAATGGAGTTGAGTCTTCAACTCCAGCAACTCGACTAGAGCCATGCGATAAGGAACAATCGATATAGGCTTGATTATAGGAATCACATCAAATCGTAAATTTGATCTTTCGATTAGGAGGGAGTTCAGGTAATTCTTATAGGAAGATATCTTGCAACTTCTGAATGACTGGAACATTGTTTATGTCCTTTTCATCTTTAGGTGGAAGAGTAACATGCACCATGTATCCTTGACATCCACTATTTAGTAGTTTCTTTGCTTGTAGTGATGTGATTCTATGCAACAATTTATCCTCTAACTTTCATATGAATGTAAATAATGGTTCACCCGAAATGCTAAAGATCACTTTTTTTTCATGACATTCAACGATTGCATGATGTTTCAGTAACCAGTCCATTCCAAGGATCACATCAAAATCTGTCATCCCTATAACCATTAAATTGACACGTAGTTCTCTTCCTCCTATTTCAATTGAACACCCTTCATAAATGATATCGGCTATAAGCAATTATTCTCCAAGGAGGATATTAAGTATGGCTCTTTTAATATGATTGGTTAGCACTGATTCTTAGATTCAAATTCAAGCAATATAAATGAGAATGTAGCTCCTGAATCAAACATGGCATGAACCATAAATTTATCAACTAGAATCATACCTCGCACCACAAAATCATATGCATTTGATTCTCTCATGGAGAGATTATAAGATCATCCAATGATCTGATCCGCATTTGATCCAACATAACTCCTAGATTGTTGGATTCTTGGACCATTTTTCTTTGAGTGTCGCGTCTGCACATAGATGTAACATGTCATGTTCTTCCAGCATGCTTAGAAATGTTGCTTCCCACATGATGGACAAGACGGGTTTTCAGAACTTGTTCCTCTCATAGATTTTTCATAACCTCCAAAAGGCTTGGCTGATTTCAGGTTTGAATGTGATACATCCTCAGAATGTTGCTTGCTCGTTGTTGACCGCATGTGGTGAAAATGACTGTCTTTCCTTGATTGTGTCATATCCTTCTTGAGAGCATGTCCCTTGTTTCTCCATTCCTTTCTACGATGTAGTTCATTTTGTTCTCATTCATGAATCCTTGCCCTATCAGCTACTTCTGCGATAGTTTTTAACCATAACCCTGCAATTAGGCTATGAATAGATGTCCTTAGACCTCGCTCAAAATGCCATTCTTCGCCTTCTCTGTAGGCATAGATTTCGATGCAAAATGAGCCAATTATAAGAAATTGATTTTATATTCATTGATCGTAATCGACCCTTGACGCAAGTTGAAAAACTCTAATTTCTTCTCCTCCTTCCAAGTCTCAAGGTAGTATTGCTCACTAAAGATCTCAAGGAATTCCTCCCAAGATATTTTACGGTCTTCCTTAGGGTAAACAGATCTCCACCATTGCTCTGCATCCCTGTCAAAATGAAAGGTGACAAAAGAGACCCAAGACTGTTTAACCAAATTCATGGATCTGAATATCTTATTCATCTTCTGGATCCAATTATCAACAAATGTAGGATCACCATCCCTAATGAAAGATGACTGCTTCACCCTCGAAATATCTCAAAAGGCTTGTCATGAATTTCATCTTTTCCGTCATCCTCTTCATCGACTTCATCTGATCCTCATGGTGAATCTGGCAGCTCTTCCTCT
This sequence comes from Ottelia alismoides, assembly GCA_037367405.1. Lineage (NCBI taxonomy): Eukaryota > Viridiplantae > Streptophyta > Magnoliopsida > Alismatales > Hydrocharitaceae > Ottelia > Ottelia alismoides. The sequence continues at coordinate 320,484 of JAZKJV010007474.1, read as the reverse complement.
TCATAACTTTCATCGGCTTCCTTTTCATCATCATTTAAGATGTCTTGCAAATTATGCTCCATTCTTCTAGGCCCTTCAGGTCGACTATGGTTGGACTCTTTTGCATCTTACTCGACCTCTATTTCTTCCTTGTGTCTATCAGTTATATCAGATGGAAGTCAGGGCTCCAATTCATCAAGCCTATCCATTAGCGTCTCCATAAACTATTGCATCTGGGTCCTACTTCCGGGATGACTTCCGCTAGAATTAGCATTTTGTGGTCTCCTCCTCGGCAGCATTTTCTGGAAATTAATTATCTGAATAGGATAATCTAAAGACATTTCCGCTACTATGAGAAAAAAATTCTATTTTAGAGAGTACATGATCTCCAAAACTATATTTTATTCCAATTCCTAGATAAATTAGGGCAACCATGCTCTGATACCACTTCTATCACGCCCTAATCCCCTATGCCTGATACAGTCGATTTGATCGGCACATGATGCTTATAACTTGTTGACCAACAATTTGCGAAGGAAAGAAATATAAGAAAATAAAAAACCTGAATTCCAAACACCCCAACAAAACCACAAGGACATACGAAAAAGACATATGGATATATATATATACATATATATATATATATATTCATACACTTCCATGAACACCTAAATTTTCCAACAAAATTTCTTAGCTGTACAAAAGAAATCTTTTAAAAAATTAAACTAAAATAAGTACTTGCTATACAACTATACTTTAGATTAGCACCATAAGTTCATAGTCATTATGGGTTACAAAAAAACTTTGTCTCCGCTTGTAAACAGAAAAACCAACAAAAGTCCTCCCCAAGTATATCATCTTTCATCACTCTTCATCATGCGATGACAGGTGCTGGTGACGGTAACGGATCATAGCTTCAAATCTCAAAGTGAGCTTGGTTATCACCATTATGATTTTCAAAAGCATAACAAGGATCATGTCTTCGTCCACTTGGATGTGGTACGGGAGGTGATGCTCGACTCGCTATCCTCTCAAGGGGTCACAGACATGATGATGAGTGGGAGAGTTGTGTGTGCATGTGCTGAATGTGGACAGAGATGGCATCGAGACAATCGGGTGGACTTCCGTGCAGTGATGCAAGTCTTGACCATCACCTGATTTGGGTTGTCAACTAAGAATGTGAGCAAAGGCTCAGTGAAGGCATATAATAGATATAACTTAAAACGAAAAATAGCAGTTTTATACTCTACGAATGATGGAAGTTTTTTTCTTTTTTCCCTTTTCCCTCTTCGATATATAATCATTTACCATCCACTTTTCTTTCATTTCCAACATTCATAATATTGGTTGCGATTGTTGTTATTGTATATTGTGCCACTCATCTCAAGAATTCCCTAGTGGTTAATATTACCTTTAGGTAGCATATACCCTAACCTACTAGCAGTCCCTTCATTTGTTAACCCTCGAGTGTATAGCACATGCCCATTCTTGGATGAAGTGAGAAGTTATCACTTCTTGAGTGACTATTCAATTGCTATCCAAATTTGTAATTTACTTGTGACTTATCACAGATTAATATCCGATTGGTCACCTCATCTTGTGCAATACAACGAGTTTCGATCTGATGGATCTATCCTGACCAGTAGTGAGCGGAGTCCCAAATATATTATTTCACTCTTCTTTTTCTTTCATCACATGTTTTAATATTTTAACATCCAAAGGCTCTATCCTAAAATCAAATACACCTCTCAATGCAAATGATTTCCATGAATTTTTCCCATGTGTCCTAATATTAACTCAACACATAGGTGTCTACACGATCTTAATAGAACAACCCGTCAGAGTCTGACTTCACTGCAAGTATAATAAGGGTCACATTATGATAGACCAAACTGTTGGAGAACAGGGAATTATGGATCAATAACTCTACGTGGGATCTTTATCCATTGCCCTCCTCTAATCCGCTACTTTTCTTAAGATTTGTATTCTTTCATACACTTAAAGTCAATGTCCTACTGCGAAAAAATCTTTAAATTTAAGATGATTCTCTTAAAATCCACACATAAAAAAACATAGTTTCTCATCATTATCCCCCAATTTATTAGTTACCAATGTAACTACATGTGTATACTTATCTCTTCCTTTTTTTCTTCACATTCTATACTTTGTGAGATAAACATTCACATGATGCTATCCCCTAATCCTCTCCATTTGATTGCACCAAAGAATCCACATATCCACTGTTATTTCTATTCTAATCACTAAAATCAACACCATTTAGCAACACAACTAACATTAAATATTAAGGAAATCGTTCAATTATCAACATTCACCAAGTTAAGAATGTTAACATGTAATGGTAGATTAACATGCATTCCACAATAAGTTGAGTACACATTTGATTACATTTTTTACATATAAAACTAAATCCAAATTCTAACACCATTCACCATAATGTTCCAACAATCGAATATCCTCCACAACAACATCAAACCATAATTACCATCCACGGTTTATTTCAATAATCCAAACCCTCATATAGATTTATTGCATGCAAATCTAAACCCAATGTTCTTTTTTCACAACTATTTTATTTCAATCATCAAATCTTCACCACATATTTTCTTCTCCGTTCCATTCCTTCTCCACGTATTTTTACATGTAAATAAGATTACATCCCTCTCCCATAAACACCAAGCAAAAATCCGAAATTTTTTCCTTGTTTCATCACAACCCTAAACAATATCAAAAATCTAATTCTAATAACCTAAGTCAACAAGGAAAGAAAAATGGAAAGAGAGATGAGATGACTTACATCTTCTTCTCTCCTCTTCTTCTCTTCCCTTCTCCTCTTTTCCTCCTATCTTCTTTTCTCTCCTAACAGCTTTGGGCGGAAGGGACTGGAATGAGATTCTCGAGTCCACTCTACACATTTCTATTTGTGTGCGGAAGTTATAAGGATATCCTTTCAACTTTCTAAAATAATGTTATTTTTTTTACATTCAGTTGTAACATTCTACCCCTTAAGAAATTCCGTCCTCGAAATTTACTATACCTTCGATGGTAAATAATGATGGGTACTTTGCATGCATATCATCATTGAGTTCCCATGTAACTTCACCGCCTTTTCGATCTCTCCGCATAATCCTTACTAACTGCAACATCTTTTTACAAAGTTGCTTTTCTATTTTATCTATAATCTCAACCGACTGCTCTAGATATGTATGAATGGTCTCTAACTGTAAATCTTCATATCGGATCACATCAGTGGTCTCTTGAAACATCTCAAGTCTCCACATCTTCCTTTCTCCGATTTCAGTCCGACACAAGGGAAATATACATCTTCTACCATACAGGGCTTCATACGGTGCCATTCCTATACTAGAATGGTGGCTATTGTTGTAAGTGAATTCGATCAATGGATTGTACACGTCCCATATTCCTTTCAATTCTAACACACAAGAACACAACAAATCTTCTAAAGTTTGGATAGTTCTCTCAGTTTGACCATCTATCTGAGGATGATAGGTGGTATTGATATTCAATCTTGTTCCGAGAGCCTTCTACAATTCTTTCCAAAATTTTGAGGTAAAACAAGGGTCTTTATTAGATATGATCTTGTTCGGTACCCCGTATAGGTCTACAATCTCCTTGATATACGAGCTTGTAAGTTTTTGAAGTGTATATGTAAGCTTGATAGGAAGTAAGTGTGTTGATTTGGTCAATCAATCCATTATGACCCAAATTGTATCATGTCCCAAAAGTGTACAAGGTAAACTGACTAGAAAATCCATAGATTTACTTTGTTGAAAACAAGATCAACCATGCATATGTTAAACAGTAATTACATGGATCCAAATGAATTGAAAGAAAAGCATTACAGATTCACATTATTATCACCATGCATTTCCAATCCATTATCCGATTACATAATGCAGGCAGGAACCGATTAAATAAACGGAAACATAAATTAGACCAAGATCCAGAAAAGGTAAAGCAATAAACAAATTGCGGCAAACAAAATGTAAGGAAGATTAGATTAGAAATCACCTAAGCGTCCATGAAATGGAATGCCCTTAGAGAGGACATCGCCCCCACAATACCAGTGCGTAGGATACTGGCAATCCGCTCCCAAGATACGACGACACATGATCTTCATCTGTGCACTCCGACAAGATTGTCCTCGAATGTACCTCAGAGAACTGCAGCTGAGAGAAAGAGTAGAAAATTCGTCCACGAGAACAAAGCCAAGGCGACGTGAGAGTTTCTCTTGCGAGTTAAGAAAACGGTGTCAGGGGATGGGTATATAAAGAGGAGCCCGCATGCCCTAGCGCGCGGTGCCTTTTGATTTCCGAAAACACCCCTCAACGGGCGTGTCCCTTCGGATTCTAAAACCGCAGCTAAAACGAGCCATTTAAGGCGAGTTGAATTCCTATTTTAGTCGAATCCAAATTTATCGTGTGATTAATTTAATCGACTTACCAAATGAAGTCCACTACAAAAGTATCAAGATCTGAGATCTGAATTGACTCTCCGGAGCCGGAGACGGAGCGGAGCGCGCGTGCGTGTGTGTGTGGTCCTTGATGAATTCGCGATTCATCATCTCAACATCTTGATCTTAGCGAAATCCCCGAGTAAATTCCCTAATAAATGTCCACAAAACCATTAAATTAACAAAATGACTCTTGTAAATAAAACACATTAATTGTTGTATATTAGATTGTACAAAATAAATTAACAATAAAAAGCCGCAAAATCAAAGGAGTTTTATACTTGTAAATAGACCAAAACTTCATATATTTTTAATAATTATATTTCAACTCCTTTTTGGCTAATTCTTTCTCCAACTTGTTCATAACAATGTATATAAAAATACAAAAATACAAAACAAATTTCACCTCAATCAAATGCTCCTAGATCCCAAAGAGAAAAAGCCGTAAAGTCCAACTTCCAAGCTAAATTCCCGCTCCCTATGAACTCCAAATTCACCAAACTCACTTTTAAAGTTCAAGTTAGAAAATTTCTATCCAACGGAAGTGGTTTCACTAAAATCGGAGCTTATTTGCAAAAGTTGGATTTTGGGACCTAGATGTACATTGTATATCATGTATATATTCATTCTTTCTTCAATTTTTTTATTTTTTCTAATTATAAAAAATACAAAAAAATCATGGTTGTATTGTATTTTGATTATACTATTTTACTGTATTTTTCCGTTATAAATATATTTTATTAAAAAGACAAAAAAATTACATAATAGAAAAGCAAACAAAAAATATACATGTTGTATGTATTCCCTTGTAAATTCTCCACTATTTATTTTCTTCTCTTTTATTCTATTGTAATTAAAGTAGCCTACTTTATTTCAGTTATTATTTATTTTACATTCTCTACAATAACTACCATTCAACTCATCCTACCACCAACCTCCATTCAACCCCACCATTTTATAAACCTCCCATTCAACTCCATTAATAAAATAACCTCCCACCATTTTAATAACCTCTCATTTCAACATCTATATATACATCCCATCCTCCTCAATTTTCCCTTGATCCATCTTTATGTGAGGAGAGCCTAGTTCCCAGAGTTAAATCGGTGACAGCGACGCAACCACGGTCGAGCGACGACAGCCCTCTCTCCGGTGAGATCCGTTGGCTTTTTGGCCAACATCGCAACCTCAACCGCGCGCTGCTCGAGCTCATCGCTCGCCGGCGATTTGAGCGAAGACCGTGCTCTCGTGAGTACATCATAGGCGACCGTCCATCATAGGTAATTTTATTTTCATTTTGACATCTTTGTTATTTCATTTGCAAATTTTTTTTATCGCATCCACCACCCAAAATCTTTGATTTATTTAGTTCATCATCGTCACCACCACCAACCCATTTTTTTAATCATATTCCCATGTTTAAGAAAATTTAAAAAAATTTGAAAAACAAAAAAAATTATTAAAAAACCCTTTATTACAGCAGTAAAAAAAAGAACAGCAGGTTGGCGCCGCCCCTTCCATCCACGGGCAGCGGCGCCGCCCGCCGTTCCCCCCATCTACTGCCGACGCCCCTTCCTTTTTCCACCGCCGAGAGCAGCCGTTGGCCGCCCTACCCTCTTCATCGTCGCCCGCTCCGCCTCTCCGCGCGGCCGCCGAGCGCGGCGCCGCCCCCTTCCCTCCTCTGCGTGGTCGCCGCTGCCAGCGGCAACCTCCACCACCCTCCGCCCGTCGCGAGCTGCCACACCGCCGGCTTCCTCCAACTCCGTTCCCCTTCGCCGCACCTCCACGCCTCCTCACGGCCGCGCGTGGCCGCACCGACGCCGCCGGCCGACCTCTCCCTTTTGGGTTCCTCCACCGTGCCTTAAGGAAGAAGAAGAAAGGTCCATTTGTTTATTATTTTTTTATGTAAAAATTGCATGTTATTTATTTTATGTTTTAGTAATTGCATAACAGTCCCTGTATATATTTGCATTGTAATTCCAGATTCTCTTTTTGCACAAAGACCTATGTGTTTGACTATTAATTTGGATACATGTTTTGCATCTTTTTCAATGAAAAATGTGTTTATGTTGAGCAACTAATTGTCTACATTCTGAATATTTATTTGTATTTTTGTGAGTTGTGGGTAATTAATTAAAATTATCTAACTGAAATATTAGATATTTTACCCATTTTGAGCACTTAAATTTATATCTCACTAACGGTTGCTCTAAAAATTCCACAAAATTTAGGAATGATGTCATGAAATGAGATTATCTTACTATCAAAATTTCATTCAAAGTGGAGGTTTATTGTGCACAAAATAAATTGTAGAGTAATTTTAGTATTTGATTTTTAATTAAATTCACGTACATCCTTTTTACGAAATTTCAACTCTTCTGGATTGTTTGTATAAATATCTATTAGAGATAATTCGCTTTCTGTCTAATTTAATAATATGAATTAATTAGGAATTATTTACTCACTGTCACTCTGATTTCACTAAAAATCCATAAAAAATTCATAACTTGTCAAAAAATTCCAAAAACAATACTGTAGCTTCCTTGCATCATGTTTATATTTCAGTAAATTTTTCATAATTTTTGCTTTCTGTTTGTGTAAGAAATTACGAAAAAACCCATAAAAAGTGTGTATTTTTCATTGTTGCTTTTTAACCCATAAAATTCCAAAAAAAGTACCTTGCATTCATCTCTATATTAGGACTCTAGGAAAAATATAATTTGGCTAAATTGGACTATTTTGACATTAAAATTAATTTGGCCTTGTTGTATGCTTTCTTAGTGTCGTAATTCACTTGCATTTACCTTTCACTTTTGTTTTTTTATTAAAAAAAATATAAAAAAAACGCGTGGAAATCTAGATCTTAAATTTCAAATTAAACCCAAGTTGTTCCTTTGCCTCCCTGAGTTCGACCCCAAACTTGCCCGGAATATAAATTAAAGCCGAGACACTCTTCACGGAGATCTTCTCTCGGTTCTGACTGAATCGTTAAGTACACGTGCTACAATGTGACCGAATTAAATATCGTATTTAGCGACTTCGTCAGATGGCGCCGTTGCCTGAGAGGCAAACGACTTAGGGATTAATTTAAAATTTTGGATTTAGATTTTCGCTTTCTCGGGTAGTCTGACCCCCGAGCCACTTGTATTTATTCCTTTTTTTGCAATTATTTCTCTTCATATTTTTGTATATATCTTGTTGTTTATCTCTCTAATATAAATCGCATTTTCCTTGCGAGGACCTGGTGGACTTGGAGTGTATTAGAGGTCGACGGACGTGACGCACGCCGACTGCTGAAGTGCGAGGATAATTCTTTTATCTTCGAGAGAATTTTTGTAAAAAAATTTGTAATTATTTAACTTGCTCTTTTATAGCGGCTCTTGTTTGAGAGCTCGCGTGTGTAAAAAAGACTTGGACATTATTTGTGGTGTGTCGAGACCTGTTTCACTCTCCAGTGAGGGTGGGGTCTCGACATGAGTGGCGAACTTAAGGATTAGGCCCACGGTAGTTTAGATCCAAATTTGTTTGTGCCCATCGTAATTTAGGTCACATGTATCTTAGAAGATTCACATATCTTATAAGATTCATAATGAGACGCACATAGACACGTACTACTTAACTCAATATCAAATCAATTCTTCCCCGCTAATAGTATACTGTTTAGGTGTGGTTTTCTCGATCTGCATGCATTTAGTGTAATATTTACATATTCAGTTTTGGATAACGCATGGAGAGTGCCGGGATTCACTATAAGTATACCTTCTTCTAAGCATGCATCATAGTTTCTCGTTTACATTCTGATTTCTGATTTCCCTCTTGTTTTACAACGTAAGGTCAAAAGGAAATTGGGACTGAACGGTAGACGTGTTTGTGTGTTCATATAAATTTCAAATGATAACCTAACTCTAAAATTGGGACTGAATTGAGCAGGTCGATTTGAATTAACTGGAATAAAAAGAACCCCTGTTCTCGGGCGCATAAAGCCCTCATTGTTTGTTTTACTTGCAAGTGAGAGAGAGAGAGAGACGACCCTAGGATAGAGCCAAGCCTGGTTTTCTTACTTACCACTGGTTCTTTCTTTTGAGGCGATTAGCTACTCTTCAGTGAGGAATACGGGTAGCCGGTAAACGATGCGGACTTCCTTAGCAGAGTGGGAGGTTTAGAGGACGTGTTAGTCCTCAAGGAACGGGTAGCTGTATTTATACGGTCCGTACTTACTCCTATACTGGATGAAAGTAGGTCAAACTAGTCGTAAGAACTGGGCCAGTCTGTAGAAAAATACGGGCACCTAACAGCTCGTTAATCTTTCCAAGATTGTATTCTCACCAACTAAAATTGACCAGATAACTCGGCCGAACTCTTACGGCCATCACGTGTTGAGTTGGTGAAATTGAGGGTTTGAATTGTATTTGTATTGTGTGAGTTCACTCCGCACATTTACGTGCACCGTAGAACTAGTGCCTCATTGACTATCGTGATCTAATCGGTTCTTTTGACATCAAAGATGGCCGATTGGGGGGATATTTATTCGGACTTTGCGAATCTCTCGTTGAACCCTTCAAGAAGTACGTCTTCACATGTCCATGCGCAACTTGGACCAACCTGGACTCATGACCCTCTTGAGCCCAGGATAACTGACTCTCGGGATGGTTACTCTCAAACCATTCCATTTCTCTCTTCCCACCTCACCGAGGAAGACCATCGCCTCGGTGAGAATATCTTGATTCATAAATCCTCTTCTAATCCAGAACACCTTGCTGATTCAGGACATAAAGAAGATTCAAGTAAAATGTCTCCAAGGAAGAAAGAAGAGGAAGAAGAGAACCATGAAGACCCAATGAGAATGATACTTGCCAGATTAGCTGCATCTGAGCAGCAACACGCACTACTCCGAGCTCAGTTAGGACAGTTGAATGTTGGGGTCGAACCACCAATGGATGCGGCGTATAACCCCGGACAATATCAAATTCATAACTACTTGAGTCCGGTCGAACCCAATGTTGATTTTGAGTTGAAGCCGCACTTTCTGAACCTGCTGCCACATTTTGATGGGAATGCATCTGAGGAGCCATATGCATTCCTAAGGGACTTTGAGCTCATCTGTGGTAACCTCAAACATAATAATGTTAGCCATGATTATATTAGGCTCAAAGCCCTTCCATTTGCCTTGGGTGGAAAAGCCGATTACTGGGTGAAGAATCTTGGAATCATCATCACCACTTATACCCAGTTCAAGGACCTATTCCTAAAGAAGTTCTACCCGTTGAGTAGAAGTAACATGATGAGGACACGAATTACAAGTTTTTCCCAGTTACCCCATGAAGCCTTCTGTGATACTTGGGAAAGATTCAAGGACATCTTGCAAAAGTGTCCTTGTCATGGATTAGATGACAACATCTTGGTCCAATCCTTCTTCAATGGTCTCAACCCTGAGATGCAGGGTTTAGTGAGCGTTGCCTGTGGAGGCAGCTATACATCACGAGGAGCGGATACCATATGGATGGTATTCGAGCAGATGGCTGAAACTAGCCGCTCACAGATGGCCAGCAGGGCCTATACACCATCCCCCAGTTCACTCTCATCTGGAAGGAGAAAATCAGTTGTAGTTGATCTCTCTCAAGACGTGATCCCTAGCATGGGACTTCTTGCTGACAAGCGTACTGTAGTTGAGAGGATTGACAGAAGAATTGACGAATTAGACCGAAGCGTCTCCAAGATCCCAAAACAAATGGAGGAGTTGACTGAGAGGGTATCTAAGATAAGGATACCCGTTGTGACTGCACCCTCTGCTCCCGTTTACCGAGTTCACCATGTTCAGGAGCAGTTGGTGTCGGGGCAAACCCAACTGTGGGAGCAGGACCAATCCTACGCCCAATCTTTCCAGCAGTCACCTTTATTAGCAGAGACAGTCCAGGAGGAGCCTCCACCAGTTTGGGAGGTGAATGGGATATGGTATACTCAGGACCCTGCCAGGCAGGGAAGTACGGGAGACTGACAGACCTATCAGCGTCCCCCGACCTTTTACAACACCGCATTCACCCCCGCACTACTTCCTTCACAGCAGAGCCCTGGATTCCAGCCACCCCAGCAGCAGCGGCAGCAGTACCAACAGTATGGCCGACAGGGCCATTACCAGGCAGGCCAGCAGGGCCCGCAACCCCAGCAGCAGCAGGGTCAGTCTTCCCGTTCTTCTTCCCAGTCTTATCCACTTCCTTTTTCGTCTAGTCCCGTGGATATACAACAGCAGATACTCGACGAGCTACGTTCCTACATGAACGAGATTCAAGACTTACGGGTGGATGTCAACCGTCTGTCCAGAAGGTGAGACGATCAGACTACACCCTCTACATCTATCCCAGCCCAAGTTCAGGCTAACCCCAATAGCCTGAACCATTCTAGTTCTCAGCAGCACTTTGGTCAGGTATACTATTCAGCATCTCTTAAATCTGAACATGAGATTCTTTTGTGTGACGAGTCTAACCACATGTCACTCAGGAGCGGAAGGGTCGTGGTCGTACCTGACTGGGCGAGGGACACGAGGAGGGGCATCTCTGGAGCTCTACCTGAGGAGTCTTCAGAGGACGTGGAGGAGAGGCATCATATTTCGGAGCCCCATCAGCACCATTCGAGGATTCCTACTCAGGGAGCCGAGAGGAGGAGGAGAGCACGTATGCAGCATCGTCAGCATGGATATTCTTCTGAGTCTACGGAGGACCTTGCATCTCCGGTTGTGGCGGATACCACTCCAGCTTCTATTCCACAACTTGTAGTAGATAGTTTAGATTTTAATTCCATGTTGCATCAAAAAGATTCTTGTATGAAGAACTTTGTTTCTGTTAATGCAAAGAATGATCTTTCAGTTCATGATTCAGACTCTTCATCCTCTGTTTCCCTAGCTTCAATCCCTTTCCCCCGTGCTCTTACGGCAGGAAAGCGCATCAAAAAGATTCAGAAAGATGACCCCGATATGGCACGGTTTTGTAAAGAAAACATCATTGTAAAGGTTCCATTTGATGAATATGTGGCTAACCATCCTGCATTCCAAAAATACCTTAAGGTGAGATGCACACCTACAAGGGTTAGCAGGAAAAAAGATAACCGAAATATAAAGACACATGTCTTATCAGTAGCCACAACCTATTGTCTCAAGAATCAGACTTTGCCAAAGAAAAAGAGAGACATGGGTGCTTACTATGTGGAGAGTCGTATTGACGACATTGCGTTTGCACGCACACTCTTATATAACAGTTCTTCGATCAACTTACTTCCTTTAGCATTATATCATAAATTGGAGTTGGGACCACTTCGCAAATCTAGAGCTTTACTCCAATTCGTAGATCGTTCAGTGAAGAGACCTAAGGGAGAAGTGAAGAACGTCGTTATCTCGATTGAGGGGCAGAACTGTCAGGTGGACTTCACAGTCTTGGACATGGAGACCCCCAATCATTGGAGAGAATCTCAGATCGTTCTCGGGCGATCCTTCCTTAGGACCGCAGGCGCAACTTTCGATTATGGTACGGGAATGATGAAGTTCCCTTCTCCAGGTGGAGAAGTGAACCTTGAGATGAAGAAAACCAAGTGTCAGCGACCTGATTCAGAGAGTAGTACAGAGTACTCATCTTCAGAGGCAGATTGCAGTATGATTAGCACAGTTGGGATTTGGGGACAGATTCCTTCAGGACAGATTCCTTCAGGACAGAGAGACACCCTTTCATCTGGAGAGGATATAGTGCATGATGCAGTTTTCCAGGTGTTGTCTGATCTTGCTAGAGATGCATCAACTTATTCTCATGATGACATAGAGATCCATCCGGATCTGTCAGTTCCATCCTCTTCGGAACAATCATGGGACATAGATGACGAGTCGGACGAGGCTTTTGCCGATTGTTTGGATATTTTTGACGATCCGACTCCCCATACTTCTGAGTTGGTGGCGAGTACTACTCAGCTTAGCCCACCTTCATGTAGCACGGAACCAGATTCAGATTCAGTTCAACCAGATTTGATTGATGATACCACATTGCCAGAACTGAAATCACTACCTCCTACACTCAAGTACGCCTTTCTTGTGGGATCCAAAGAGAGATATCATGTCATCATTAGCTCCGACTTGACTTTAGAACAGGAGTCTAGGTTGTTAGAGGTCTTAGAGAGGAACCGCAAAGCAATAGGCTGGACAGTGTCGGATCTCGTGGGCATTAACCCCACTCTCTGCTAGCACCACATTTTTACTGAGGATAATGTGAGACCTTCCCGTGAGTTCCAAAGGAGACTTAACCCCAATCTACGGGAAGTGGTGAAGAAAGAGATTGAGAAATGGTGCAAGACAGGGTTTATATACCCTATTTCTGACTCCAAGTGGGTGGCCCCACTTCATATTGTCCCGAAGAAGTCGGGAATTCAGATGGTCACCAACGAGGAGGGGGTAGAGATCGCGACACGAGTACCTACGTCGTGGCGTGTCTGTGTTGATTACAGGCGCCTGAATGCTGCGACTATGAAAGATCACTTTCCCTTGCCGTTTATTGATCAGATCTTGGAGAGACTCGTAGGGAAAGAGTTCTTCTGTTTTCTTGACGGGTACTCAGGCTACAACCAGGTGGCCGTAGCCCCTGAGGACCAGGAAAAGACCATATTCACATGTCCATTCGGTACTTATGCTTTCAGGCGCATGCCATTCGGGCTCTGCAATGCCCCGGGCACATTTCAGCGGTGCATGATAGTCATTTGCCGAGATGGTGGGAGATTTCCTGGAAGTGTTCATGGATGACTTCTCGGTCCATGGTGATTCTTTTGATACATGTTTAGCGCACTTGGACCGAGTCCTCACGAGGTGTAGAGAGGTGAATCTGGTACTCTCCTAGGAGAAGAGTCACTTTATGGACTGAGGGTATCGTGTTGGGGCATGTCATCTCCAAAAGGGGAATGGAGGTTGACCCTACCAAGGTGGAGGTGATCAAGAAACTCGATCCACCTAACAACGTGAAGTCAGTGCTGTCATTCTTAGGGCATGTTGGATTCTATAGGAGATTCATTCAGGATTTTTCAAAGATCGCTCGCCCACTGACTGAGCTCTTAGGGAAAGACACAGAGTTCGTTGTAGATCACAGGTGTCTGGAGGACTTTGAGCTCTTAAAGAGGAAGATTTATGCCTCGCCTATCCTACAAGCTCCTGGCTGGTCTCTCCCCTTTGAGATCATGACTGACGCTTCAGATTTCGCTATAGGAGCTGTGTTAGGACAATGACGAGAGGGGATCCCGTTTGCGATCCACTACGCGAGCAAAGTATTAGATCCTACACAGAAGAATTATACAGTGACTGAAAAGGAAATGCTCGCGGTAGTATGGGCCCTTGAGAAGTTCAGATCATACATTTTGGGCTCTAAGGTGACAATTTACACAGATCACACATCCATTCGATACTTAATGGAAAAGAAGGACGTGAAGGCGCGTCTTATTAGGTGGATTTTACTCCTCCATGAATTTGATTTGGAGATAAAAGATAAACCTGGAGTGAAGAATGTTGTGGCTGATTACCTTTCTCAGATTGAAATTAAGGATTCTCCTGATTTTGAGCGGATTAGAGAGACCTTCCCAGATGAGTCAATTTGTGTTATTGACTCACTCCTATGGTATGCCAACATGGTGAACTATCTTGTCTCCAAGCAGGTTCCCCATGCATGGACTAGGAGCAGCATTGACCGACTTAAGTCGGATTCGAGGAGACGCCACTGGGACGATCCTTTCCTTTTCTTCGAAGGACCGGATTATGCTTGGAGAAAGTGTATTCCTCAGGAGGAATACCAGAGTGTCCTCACATATTGTCATTCACTTGAGACTGGAGGACACCATTCGGGAAAGAGAACCGCTCACAAAGTACTTCAATGTGGATTGTATTGGCCGACCTTGTTTAGAGATGCTATTGATTTTGTACGGTCGTGCCTGATCTATCAAAGGATGGGAGGGATAGTTGGACAGAGAGACGAGATGCCCATGCAACCAATGATTATTTGTGATGTTTTTGATGCATGGGGCATAGATTTTATGGGTCCCTTTCCCAACAGCCAAGGACATGAGTACATATTATTGGCGGTTTATTATTTATCCAGGTGGGTGGAGGCTATCCCAACCCGAACCGCAGACAGCAAGACTTTCTGTAAGTTTGTGAGAGACCATATTATTGCTAGGTTCGGGGTGCCAAAAGTTTTTATATCTGATGGGGGTAGCCACTTTGTGAATCGAAATATGAGATCTTTAGCTAAGGACTATGGATTTGAGCATAGAGTTACTAGTCCTTACCACCCACAGTCCAACAACATGGCAGAGGTTTCGAACAGAGAAGTGAAGAGTATTTTGCAGAAATTGGTTCATCCCGATAGGAAGAACCGGTCTCAGCTCTTGGACCAAGTTCTGTGGGCCTATAGGACAACCTACAAGACACCATTGGGTACTTCACCATTTAGAATGATCTATGGCAAGCCATGCTATTTGCCCGCAGAATTGATTCATAAATCTGAATGGGCAATTAAGAAGATTAATTAGAGTTGTCACCTAGGAAAGCTTTGTCGAGACTTGAATTTGAACGAGCTCTTGGAAATCCGAAACAGGGCATATGACAACAGTTTGATTTATAAGGACAAAGTAAAGAGATGGCATGATCAGCACATTAGGTGCAAAGACTTTGTCCCTAGACAAAAGGTATGGTTGTTCAATGCCAGGTTGAAGATGTTCCATGGGAAGCTCAAATCTAAATGGACGGGTCCCTTTGTTGTTAAGAAAGTGCACGAGAATGGAAGTGTAGAGATAGCTGATCTCACAGATGGTGTACAATCTCATGTGGTGAATGGACAACTGTTGAAGCATTTTGTTGATTCGAAAGAGCAGTTAGTCCAAGTCGAGGTCATCAACTTCATGCATAGTGAGCACAGAGCAGATACATCATATTACTCTTCATGAAGATGCAGCATACAGATTCAACATCTTAGAAGATTCGATCACTCTTGTATATTCTCCTTCCTTGTATATTCTCCAGATCACATCGGTTCTTACACTTACTCTTGTCCTATACTTAGGCTTACCAAGAGCCTAAGTATAGGGGGAGCCGATGCCCGCCATGTGTATATACTCATCCATTTCTCCTCTTGACCTCGTCCGCCCCATTTTTGCTCTTCTTCTACACTTAGGCTATCCAGAGCCTAAGTATAGGGGGGCGGATCGACTTATATACTTTTTATTATTTTAGCCATCCTACGCTTAGCACGAGCTATGTCTTTTTCTCGCTTCTTGTGCTCTGAGGACATAGCACATGCTAAGTATAGGGGGCGTATATATATTACATATATACTTTACCCATAGCTCGTACTTTCACGTATTTTTGTATATATTATACAATAATTACGGGGTGGGTAAAAATTGGGAAAAAAACTTTCGAAAAAAAACTAAAAAAAACTAAAAAAAAATTCTTGAAAAAAACACATTTTCAAAAAAATGTATGTCCTTTCTTATTTACCAAACTTTTCAAAAAAAAACATAAAAAAAGATTTCTTAAAAAAAAGCAAAACTTTAATAACAAAAAAAGAACTTTCTTCTTTTCCTTTTTTCAAAAAAAAACAAATAAATAAAATCACAAAAAAAACTAACTAATAGGTTGGTTTGATCCCTGACACTTTCACATTCACACAAGACTAGTGATGTTCAAGAACACTTGGTTTATGAGCTCTTGAGATTTTGAGTTAATCAGCCTTAGTCATTAGGGTCTTGACTTAATTATTCACACTTCCCTAGTTTGAAAGATTTGTGTGCTATATTGCATGCTTAGTCTCTACCTTAAGAATATGATCAGCACCTCACATACACGACTGCAGTTATGATGAGATGAGTTGAAATTTCACTTGAGGAACTGGGATGAGGGATTTGAGTTTGGACCTGATTTGATGATACTCGAGGATGGGATAAAATCAATGAAGGCTTCATGAAACCTGAGTGTCAGCATCTTTAGTCAGCATGAGAACATGATTCTTGTACTATCTCTTGACATTTACCTATGTGCCAGGGTGTGATAAAATAAAAAATATTGATCAGTGTGCGCCAACACTTGGTAAAAGCAGTGGAGCTAGCCAAAAATACTACAAAGCAATGAAATGTCAAAGAAAAGCTCTCATTCCACAAAGTCAAATATCAAAAGAGCTTCCACCAAAGGCGAGCGCTCCCAACCATTTCAAAGTGTCCACTTGGACCACCGCTATTAGGACCAGGAGTCGGGCTTGCATCAAAAAAGGGCTCAGCATCGTAAATGCTACAAGTCTGGGTGTAGAAGGTACGATAGGTACTCAAAAAAGGCACACCCCGGTGTACTCCCAGGAAAACAAGTGCAGACGGCTCCAACTTATCTTGACGGACGCACTGATCAACACCAAAAAAAATACGTTGAGTAATAAGGCACTTGAGAGAATCCTTGTTCCAATGAGAGGGAGAGAAGAAATGACACAATCCTATGCCCTCCATCATCTGGCCTTCCATCTACACTTTCAAGTCTGACAACTAAAGAGACGGTGGATTCGATGCAAGAAATGGTTTATTCCCTAGTGTTGAGGATCGGGTTCTTAGGAGAGTCTCTTGGACTGGAACCTTGGGTGACGTGTGACTCTACTCTTGTAACTGCAGTCCACACTTAAAGTCATATCCCTTATATATGTATACAAAGAGAGTCTGATGATTAGGGAAATTGGATACCTTTTGACTAGAGCTTGGTTCAACTTAGAATTTTAGGATCTCTAAAACCAAGAGTTCTTGAACATGTCAAGTCTTGTATTCACATGCACAGTCAGGGGATATTCCAACTTATTCTTTCTTTATTTGCTCGAGGACTAGCAAAGTTTAAGTATAGGTGGGTGATGAATCCGCGATTCATCATCTCAATATCTTGATCTTAGCGAAATCTCCGAGTAAATTCCCTAATAAATGTTCATAAAACCATTAAATTAACAAAATGACTCTTGTAAATAAAACACATTAATTATTGTATATTAGATTGTACAAAATAAATTAACAATAAAAAGCCGCAAAATCAAAGGAGTTTTATACTTGTAAATAGACTAAAACTTCATATATTTTTAATAATTTTATTTCAACTCCTTTTTGGCTAATTCTTTCTCCAACTTGTTCATAACAATGTATATAAAAAATACAAAAATACAAAACAAATTTCACCTCAAATAAATGCTCCTAGATCCCAAAGAGAAAAAGTCGTAAAGTCCAACTTCCAAGCTAAATTCCCGCTCCGTATGAACTCCAAATTCACCAAACTCACTTTTAAAGTTCAAGCTAGAAAATTATCTATCCAATGGAAGTGGTTTCATTAAAACCGGAGCTCATTTGCAAAAGTTGGGTTTTGGGACCTAGATGTACATTGTATATCATGTATATATTCATCCTTTCTTCAATTTTTTTGTTTTTCCTAATTACAAAAAATACAAAAAATCATGGTTGTATTGTATTTTGATTATACTATTTTACTGTATTTTTTCGTTATAAATATCTTTTATTAAAAAGACAAAAAAAATTACATAATAGAAAAGCAAACAAAAAAATATACATGTTGTATGTATTCCCTTGTAAATTCTCCACTATTTATTTTCTTCTCTTTTATACTATTGTAATTAAAGTAGCCTACTTTATTTCATTTATTTATTTATTTTACATTCTCTACAATTGTGGAACAATATGCCTACCTTGTGACTCCGGGACGGCTAGGTCTTGGCCAGCTTGACTGACTAAGGTAATTTCTCGGGAAGTCGATAAGTGAGCCTAGGGCATACACAATGATTGCCCACTGTCGTCCTGTCTTCCTGTCCCATTTATGCCTATAGAATGAGAATGATTCTGCTCTTGATGATTGTGCCATTGATCTTGGCTCAAGTATAACCACCATTCAACTCATCCTACCACCAACCTCCATTCAACCACACCATTTTTTAAACCTCCCATTCAACTCCATTAATAAAATAACCTCCCGCCATTTTAATAATCTCTCATTTCATCATATATATATATACATCTCATCCTCCTCAATTTGCCCTTGATCCATCTTTATGTGAGGAGAGCCTAGTTCCCAGAGTTGAATCGGTGACAACGACGCAACTGCGGTCGAGTGACGACAGCCCTCTCTCCGGCGAGATCCGTTGGCTTTTTGGCCAACATCGCAACCGCAACCGCGCGTTGCTCGAGCTCATCGCTCACCGGCGATTTGAGCGAAGACCGTGCTCTTGTGAGCACATCATAGGCGACCGTCCATCTTAGGTAATTTTATTTTCATTTTGTCATCTTTGTTATTTCATTTGCAAATTTTTTTATCACATTCACCACCCAAAATCTTTCATTTATTTAGTTCATCATCGTCACCACCACCAACCCATTTTTTTAATCATATTCCCTGTTTAAGAAAATTTAAAAAATGAAACACAAAAAAATTTATTAAAAAACTCTTTATTACAGAAGTAAAAATAAAAAAATAAAAAAAAGAACAGCAGGTTGGCGCCGCCCCCTCCGTCCACGGGCAGCGGCGCCGCCCGTCGTTCCCCCCATCTACTACCGCCGCCCCCTCCCTTTTCCACCGCCGAGAGCAGCAGTTGGCCGCCCTACCCTCTTCATCGTCGCCCACTCCGCCTCTCCGCGCGGCCGCCGAGCGCGACGCCGCCCCTTCCCTCCTCTGGGCGGCCGCCGCTGCCAGCGGCCGCCGCTGCCAGCGGCTACCTCCACCACCCTCCGCCCGTCGCGAGCTGCCACACCGCCGGCTTCCTCCAACTCCGTGCCCCTCCGTCACACCTCCGCACCTCCTCACGGCCGCGCGTGGCCGCATTGACGCCGTCGGCCGACCTCTCCCTTTTGGGTTCCTCCACTGTGCCTTAAGGAAGAAGAAGAAGAAAGGTCCATTTGTTTATTATTTTTATGTAAAAATTGCATGTTATTTATTTTATGTTTCAGTAATTGCATAACAGTCCCTGTATATATTTGCATTGTAATTCCAGTTTCTCTTTTTTCACAAAGACCCCTGTATTTGACTATTAATTTGGATACTTGTATTGCATCTTTTTATTCAATGAAAAATGTGTTTATGTTGAGCAACTAATTGTCTACATTCTGAATATTTATTTGTATTTTTGTGAGTTGTGGTTAATTAATTAAAATTGTCTAACTGAAATATTGGATATTTTACCCATTTTGAGCACTTAAATTTATATCTCACTAACGGTTGCTCTAAAAATTCCACAAAAATTAGGAATGATGTCATGAAATGTGACTTACTATTTTGAATTTCATTCAAAGTGGAGGTTTATTGTGCACAAAATAAATTGTAGAGTAATTTTAGTATTTGATTTTTAATTAAATTCACGTACATCCTTTTTGCAAAATTTCAACTCTCCTGGATTGTTTGTATAAATATCTATTGGGGATAATTCGCTTTCTGTCTAATTTGATAATGTGGATTAATTAGGAATTATTTACTCACTTTCACTCTGATTTCACTAAAAAATCCATAAAAAATTATAACTTGTCAAAAAATTCCAAAAAAATTACTGTAGCTTCCTTGCATCATGTTTATATTTCAGTAAATTTTTCATAATTTTTGCTTTCTGTTTGTGTGAGAAATTACAAAAAAAACCATAAAAAGTGTGTATTTTTCATTGTTGCTTTTTAACCCATAAAATTCCAAAAAAAGTACCTTGCATTCATCTCTGGAATAGGACTCTAGGAAAAATATAATTCGGCTAAATTGGACTATTTTGACATTAAAATTAATTTGGCCTTGTTGTATGCTTTCTTAGTGTCGTAATTCACTTGCATTTGCCTTTCACCTTTGTTTTTGCATTAAAAAATCTAAAAAAAACGCATGGAAATATAGATCTTAAATTTCAAATTAAACCCAAGTTGTTCCTTTACCTCCCTGAGTTCGACCCTGGACTTGCCCGGGATATAAATTAAAGCCGAGACACTCTTCACGGAGATCTTCTCTCGGTTCTGACTGAATCGCTAAGTACACGTGCTACAACGTGACCGAATTATTTATCGTATTTAGCGACTCGTCAGTCCTCCATTCCTCCTCTCTACTATTGCTATAAGAGCTTGGGGTGTGAACTCATATATAAGCCCACCAAAAGTTTAGAGATACTAGGTATGGTACTAAACTTCCACCCAAGCTTTTTCATGTTTCAAATTTGGGAATTCCTAATTTTCCCTCCAAGCCTTTGATTTCTCAATTGAAACCAAATTAACTTTAATTGTAATTACATAGACTTTTCAATTAAAAATCTAATTACAATTCTTAATACAACAATCCCCCACTTTGAAAAAGAGATTCAAAGAGTTAAAAGACTTCTTTCGGCTGCACACTTTGCTTTCAGTAAAGGTACCTTCCGTTTTGAACCTCTATCTGAGTTTACTACTTTCACTTTAACATGAACGAAGTGAACTACTTCTTGAACTTCAAACCTTGGTGTTAAAGTATACGGTAGAAATAACAAAGTGTTGTTTTTGGTACAATCTTCAGGGTTGGTGCTCTTAAAGGCCACGCACCCTTATCCTGTTTCATGAGTGTATTCTGGAAAGACCCTCTTCCATTAACTACGGCACATAGTAACACTCATATAGGTGGAATTCTCCAAGGATGCACTGCTAACATCCTACCAAAAGGCTTGAACTCATTCAGAGCCTATGCTCTTCCTAAACTTGCAGCTTAAATGGCACTCAGGCTTCCAGGGATAAGACGCTCATGCATACGCATTAAGATAAGAGTGCCAACCAGTTCTTCAAACAGCTTGTTATTACCACATTGAACCTACTTTGTGGAATCTCCACTCAGGTAGGTTAGTTTGCTACTGTAGAGGAACTCCCAATGGGTCTTAGTCACATCCCAAGCCTAGACTTTAGGACTAAAGATCTTTCAAGTCCCTTAATCAACGGATCTGCCGTGTTGTCTTTGAATCCAACAAAATCCACAGCCAACACCCCTCGAGACACCAAATACCTTAGCGTCTTAAGTCTGATTTGTATGTGTCTTCTTGTTTTCTGATTGAACTTTGAACTCTTGATTTTGACAATTGTGATCATATTATCACAATGTACCGAGATCGCAGGAACTGGCTGACCTACCATGGGAATTTCAGACAGAAGTTCCCTTAGCAATTTAGCCTCAATTCCAGTGGTGTCCAAAGCACACAGCTCGGCCTCAAAGGTAAATCAAGCTATAATGGTCTGCTTCACAGACCTCCAGAAGACTGCACTGCCTCCAAGGGTAAAGACATACCCAGCAACACCATTACTCCTACACTCCTCCAGTTTCCCTATACAACTTGCATCACATATCCTTCTAGTACATATGGATGTCTACCATAATGCAAATTAAGGGAAATAGTTCCCTTTAAGTACTTTCAGTACTCGATCCAGAGCCTCCCAGTGAGTACGGTCAGGACAGCTAGTGTATTTACTCAGCTTTGCAATAGAGAATGAAATATCAGGTCTCGTGCAATTTGCAAGATATATTAAACTTCCTATCACTTGTGAATACCTTAGCTGAGCTACAGGTACTCCACTTATATTCTTAAACAACGTTTTGGATGAATCAAAAGGAGTGCTTACAGCTTTGCAATCGTGATATCCAAATTTCTCAAGTACCTTCTCAATATAGTGAGATTGAGAAACTACAATCCCATCAACTGACCTTGTCAGTTTGAGACCCAAGATCACATCAGCAACGTCCATATCCTTCATCTCAAACTTGCTACTTAAGAATGCTTTAGTTTTATTAAAAATCCTCACATGTGATCCAAACAACAATATGTCATCAACATACATGCACAAGACAATACACTCATCACCTTTCACCTCGGAATAGATACACTTATCGGATTCATGAACCTTAAAGCCATATGACAAAATAGTTTTGTCAAATTTTTCATACCACTGCTTTGGTGCTTGTTTAAATCCGTAAAGGGATTTAACAAGCTTGCAAACCTTTCCTCATTCCCAGGAGTCACAAGTCCATCAGGTTGATCCATATATATCTCTTCCTCAAGATCGCCATGTAGGAAGGCAGTCTTCACATCCATCTGGTGGATAGAGAGATCATATACAGAGGCCAATGCTATGAGCATCTGGATTGTGGTCATCCTTGTCACATAGGAATAGGTATCAAAATAATCGATGCCTTCCTTTTGCCTCAAGCCTTTAGCAACTAATATGGCTTTATACTTTTCAATCCGTCAGGTCAAAGCTTTCTCTTAAACACCCACTTGCACCCAATGGTAGAGCACCATTTGGGTAAATCAACCAACTCCCAAGTTCCATTAGCTATATTGGAATCCATCTCAGATTTGATGGCTTCCTTCCATTGTTTTGCTTCAGATGAAGCCATGGCTTCCTTCTAACTTGGTGGATCACCCTCGATCTGATAGCAACAAAGTCGTTACCAGATCCTTGGTTATCCGAGGACTTTTACTCCTCCTTGGCTCAATTTCTTCTGAAAGATCATTGAGTTCAGGTTGAGTCTCATCCCCCACATTCGTTATCCTTTCCACTTGATATGGAATAGATCCTGATGTGGAGGCACCTCAAAGGTCATGAGGAATCCCAGTCTTCAACGGGAAGACATCCTCAAAGAAGGTAGCATCACGGAGTTCAACACTGATATTGAATTCTATGCCCGGTATCTCAGACCGAATTACCAAGAACCTATATGCATAGCTATTTTCCAAGTAACTAAGAAGACCGCATCAACAGTTTTAGGATTAAGCTTCTTTCTCTTGTATTATGGAACTAAAACCTTAGCGAGACAACCCCACACTTTGAGATATCTTAAGCTCGGTTTACTATTTCTCCAAACTTTAAAAGGATACTTTTCCATATACCTTGGAGGAACCCTATTCAGAATATGGCAAGCCGTATTCAAGACTTCTCCCCACTTATAGGTTGGAAGTCCATAACTCTATAGGAGAGCATTGATCATGTCAGTTAAGGTTCTATTTTTCTGTTCTGTTATCCCAATTGATTGCGGTGAATATGGGGTCGTAACTTCATGAACTATGCCAAACGATTTGCATTGTTCATCAAATAAGTTAGATGTATATTCACCTCCTCTATCTGACCTAAGGCGTTTAAGCACTTTTCCTATTTGTGTCTCGGCCTCATTCTTAAATATAAGAAATTTCTCTAATGCTTCATCCTTGATTTTCACTAGATATACATAACAGTGTCTACTACCATCATCTATAAAGGTGATAAAGTACTTCTTATTGTCTTGGGTCAATACATCACTAAACTCACAAATATCTGTTTGCACTAGATCCGAGATCTCACTATCTCTAGAGACAGACTGAAAAGACTTCCTAGGTGTCTTAGCTTGCACACAGATTTCATATTTTTGAGTTTTATCAATAGTATGTTTAAGGATCAACTCTAAATTCACCATTCTTTTAATTGAATTTAAGTTTACATGTCCTAATCTACCATGCCATAAATCACAAGATTCTAGATTATTCACAACATGAGATACATAATTAGAACATTCAGAATTTAAAATATTCATTGCATTAATGTTTATTGAATCACATCTAATTCTAAATAACAAATCAAAATCTGTCAAATAGCCTTTTTCATAAAAGTGCCATGTCTCATAATGACAACTTTATTACATTTAAAGTTCAATTCAAAACCATTTCTAACTAAGATAGAGCCAGATAAAACATTCTTCTTGATGTCAGGAACATGCAGCACCCTGTGCAACGTCCAGACACGTCCAGAGGAGAACCTCAAGTTGACTTGTCCCGACCCTAGCACCTTGGCTGCAGAATCGTTCCCCATCTTCACAGTCCCACCACTGCAGGTCTGATAAGAAGAAAACAATGTTCTGCCAGAACAAATGTTTACATTGGCTCCCGTATCCATGAGCCACTCATTTGGATCATGGATATGGTATAGTTGAGGTTTTACAGACATACCTCTCGCTAACTTCAAGTCCCATAGTGATCATATTCACGTGTGGACTCCCATCTGCAGCCATAGGTTGAGCCTTTAAGGACGGACACTCCTTATTCCAATGGCAACCTGATTACAGTGTCAGCAGTGTTTTTTCTTTGCCTTTTTCTGGATCTTGCCCTTTGGCTTTATTTTACTACTATTAACACCATTTCCCTTCTTATCTTTGCCCTTCGAGGTCATGAGATTGACCTTAGCCTGAATATCGACAGGAAGTACATGCTTTTGTTTCCTGTGTTCCTCCTCTATGGCAATTGCCACCATCAAAACATCTATAGAAATTTTCCCTTCCTGTATTTCAGGGTCATACCAAATCTTCCCAAGACGTGAGGAATTTTTCTATGATGCACATGACCTGAAATTTCTCCAGAAGTTTCATTTCAGCATCTTCTAAATCATGGAGCAGGAGTAAAAACTCGTGTGCCTGTTCAAAGACCGACTTTCCTTCGGCCATGAAAACTTCAAAGACTTGGACACGGAGTATTTCTCAATATCGAGGTCTTCAGTATTATACTTCCGATCCAAATCTTCCCATATCCCCTTTGTAGTCTACGTGGATGAACAGTATACGTCAAATAACGTGTTGGACAGGGCCAACAAGATGCAACCATGACATATACGATCGTGTTCCTTCCACGTGGATTGCACCTTCTGACCATCGGGTGTGGGATTTCCATTTCCACCGTAGGACAATCAGTTTCAAGCATAGAGGTTAATCCTGTGGTGGTTAACCAGATCTTCATGCGTTGTTGCCAACGCTTAAAATTCTGTCCACCGATTTTTTCAGGCATACCCGTCATATCCTCCCTCGATTTAAGCATTGTTTCCGACATGATTTTAAAAACGGTTCCGGATATCCTCTCTAAGATTGTTGAAAACATGATCAACCATGCATATGTTAAACAGTAATTACACGGATCCAAATGAATTGAAAGAAAAGCATTACAGATTAACATTATTACCAACATGCATTTCCAATCCATTATCCGATTACAAAATGCAGACAGAAACCGATTAAACAAACAGAAACATAAATTAGGGTGAGATCCAGGAAAGGTAAAGTAATAAACAAATTGCAGTAATCAAAATGCAAGGAAGATTAGATTAGAAATCACCAAAGCGTCTATGAAATGGAATGTAATTAGAGAGGATATCGCCCCCACAATACTGGTGCGTAAAGTATTGATGAGCGGCCCAAGCAACTAAGGTTAAGTCATATCAAAGGTCGTTGCGACCTCAACCACTCTAACCGGGCTCAACGAAAAAATATAGACCACCAACGAAATCAAACAAACATAAAAATCAAGGCAAGCGGTCTTGCTACTTATTTAACCTGGTATAGCCACCAGGGTCGAACATAAGCAGCACAGAATGAAACCTATGAAGTAGTCAGGTAATACAAGAAATAAAGGAATTTTTGGTGGTTTTTAATTTTAAAAATGTATGATTTTCTATTAGGGAAAATAAATAAAGAAAAGGTATAAAGTAACACTCAAGCAATTATTTAAAGGACTAAAAATATTCAAAAAAATCAAAATAAAAATATTTTTCTAAACTATTCAGAGGTTTTTGGGAATTTTATGGTTTTTTTCTGATTTTTATATAATTTTCTAAAAATGAAAGAAAGAGGGAAAATGGAAACAACGTGCAACCGAAATGAAAAGACACTTATTAATATCTAAAGTGCTTATAAAATTCTAGCAACAATTTTAGGTGAAAATATAAAATAAAAACTATCTACAGAAACTGAAAACTTTTTTTAATTTTAATAAATTTTTAATAATTTTTATAAAGTTTTTAGTCTTTTTCATTTTTAGTTGTTTTATAAAAGAGAATGAAATTAAAATCACATAGAAATTAGAGCAAGACAAAACAAACAATTAGATTTTTTTGGAATTTTTAAACTATTTTTATATTTTAATTGATTTTTCAAAACAGATAGAGATAATTTTTTAGGGTTTTTGAATTTAGAAGACACCAAATAAAATCAAAATGTGTCGCAAAAATTATCAAAAATACTACATAATAATAGGAGTTACGCATAAAATTTTTGGAATTTTTGGAGTAGTTTTGATATTTATTTGATTAAAAACAAGACACACATGTTACAGGGACCTAAACACAATTTATTTAAGTTTCGAGACTAAATAATAACATGTAATAAAAGTCTAGAGCTAGAAATTCAATTTGTCCACTACAATACGCACATGCGCCAAATCAGCTTTCACAGGGGCATATATGCAAAATTAAAAACATTCATTCAATCAATAACACAGGAAAAGTTCAGGACATATAATGCAAATACCCCACTATTCACGTGACCAAGCACGTGTCTCCAAACTGTAAGGACTAAATTGCAAATATCTAAGACTACAAGGACTAATATGCAAAAAGGTCCAACTATAACTTTTTTTACAGACTAAAACACAAACATAAATAAACGCAGGGTAAAAGGAGCAATATACCCTCGATGACACCTGAGTCGCGCGTGGGGGGCCACTTTGTTTACAGATCACACCGCCATCAGGTACCTCATGGCAAAGAAGGATGCCAAGGCCAGACTGACTAGATGGATCCTTCTACTCCAGGAGTTCGACATTGAGATCAAGGATAAGCCTGGAGTCAAGAATGTGGTGGCGGATCACCTATCCCGATTAGAGCAGCCTGAGGAGACTGAGCAGATTGATCCTATCCGAGATACCTTCCCAGATGAGGCGATCCTTGCTATCGCCTCACTCCCATGGTACGCCGATATTGTGAACTTTCTCGTTGCTGGGAAAGTCCCACAAGATTGGCCCAGGCAGAGGCTTGAGACCTTCCTAGCGAAGGCCAAGTCTTACCATTGGGAGGATCCCATCCTTTACCACGAGGGAGGGGATAGCGTCTGGCGTCGGTGTATTCCTCAGGAGGAACACCATAGCGTCCTCACTTACTGCCACAAGCTTGAGGCAGGAGGACATCATTCTGGGAGGAGAACGGCACAGAAAGTGCTCCAATCCGGCTTGTGGTGGCCTACCCTCTTCAAGGACTCAGATGAGTTCGTGAAGAGGTGTACTGACTGTCAGAGGATGGGCACTTGCGGACAGCGTGATATGATGCCGATGCAGCCCATTCATTTCTGTGAGGTTTTTGACGCATGGGGCATCGATTTCATGGGTCCATTCCCTAAGAGTCAGGGATTTGAGTACATTCTGTTGGCCGTAGATTATGTGAGTCGTTGGGTGGAGGCTATCCCCGCCCGAGCCGCTGATGCGAGGACAGTTTGCAGATTCTTGAGGAAGCATATCATCACGCGGTTCGAGGTTCCACGAGTTCTTATTTCTGATGGGGGATCTCACTTCATCAACGACCAGGTGAAGGCACTTGCTAGCGAGTTCGGCATAGACCATCGAGTTGCTACACCATACCATCCACAGACGAATGGTCTAGCCGAAGTGTCGAATAGGGAGATCAAGACTATCCTGCAGAAAGTTGTCCGCCCTGACCGAAAGGATTGGTCACAGCTATTGGACTCGGTCTTGTGGGCATATAGGACGTCTTTCAAGACACCTTTGGGCACATCTCCCTTTCGCCTCGTATATGGCAAACCCTGTCACCTACCAGTTGAGCTGAGGCACAAGTCACTTTGGGCAGTCACAAATATCTTGATGGATCCAGATGGTATAGGAGACCAGAGGAGGGCAGAGCTAGCTGCCCTGGAGGAGCTTAGAGATTCAGCTTTCTCAAGCAGCCTACATTATAAGGAGAGAGTCAAGGAGTGGCATGATTCTCATATCAGCCACAAGCATTTTGAGATTGGACAGAGAGTATGGCTGTTTGATGCGAGGCTTAGATTATTTCCAGGGAAGCTACAGAGCAAATGGAAAGGACCTTATCTGGTTCGGAAGGTACACGACAACGGTAGCATCGACATATCTGAGTTGTCTTCTGAGAGTACCTTCCGAGTAAACGGCCAGCGGCTCAAACCATTTCTAGATCATAAGCCGCGGGTCGTTGATATTGCCCCTATTCATTTTGCGTGAGATGTGGTCTTTGACTCACATCTAATGCATCTCACGCCTGAGCTTTACTGATCCTCCGCTGTACATAGATCTAGATGTCCATATCATCACATTCCTTAGTCCCACATCCATTTCTTCATCTTGTGATTATGCTATACTTAGGGTGCACTTTACCCTAAGTATAGGGGGGATGTGAGACCCTTTGGGTATTCCTTTTGTTTCTATCTACCCCTGTTTTGCTGCCTATACTTAGGGCATTTCACCCTAAGTATAGGGGGGGTAGACCCTGTACATTCTCCACTCGGTTTTCCCTTCGTGTACAGCCTGCTATACTTAGGATTATTTAATCCTAAGTATAGGGGGAAGACCCGAGAACCTTTTGACCTTTCATTCTCCTTTTGTATAGCCTTCCTTTTCACTTCCCTATACATAGCACGAGTTATGTCTTCTTCATCGCTCTTGACTCTGAGGACATCGTTCGAGCTAAGTATAGGGGGGGGTGTATATATTTCATATATACTTTAGCCATAACTCGTACTTTGTGTGAGTGTGTTAATAAATAAAAATGGCTAAAAACCACAAAAATTAAAAATTTTCATGTACATAATCTTCTTTTATTTGCACATACATAGCTAGTGTACAAATTATTTTTGTAAAAATGATTTCCAAAAATCTTTTGTGTAAAGCGTGTGTAAATATTTTCTGTATCAAAATTATGTATATAGTACAAAATTTTTCCAAAATGTTTTGAAAATCAAAAGTTTGCAAAAATCTTGTGTAAATGTGTGTAAATACCTTTTTGCAAAACTTGCACTTCATGCATCATCATTCATGATTTCAAAACATTTTTCAAAAATTTTGCATGATTGTAAAATATTGTGTAAATATGCATCTTTTTGTACATATGTATATAGTTTTCCTTGGATGATAGTTGACACTTAAACTAGCCTGGAATCAAATTGAGAAATGGAGCTTGATTAAGATCTTAATCCACCTAACTTCTAAGAGGAACCTTATAGGGCTTAGGTTTAAGGCTTTTCAGGTCCATGGTGACTTAATTCTTTGAGTCCACTAGGCTATGATCACATGTCATCTCAATGAGCCTAAGTAGAGCACTTAACAACAACACATGACTCATATAGATTATGGCTTTACTTGGACAACCGCACTATGCACCGAGCTCTCTACGGATGAGATGGTGAGGAGGCAGTCTTCCTTGACTTGGGGTAGCATATGAGGGTAGTACTTCTAGGCGGAACCTCTCTTCTTCATTTAGTGAAGGAAGTGCGTCTCAACTTGGTCTGGTTGCCATGAGGTCTAACGACGGGAGTTGTGGGTTGCGATAAAGCTTCAAAAGAGGGATAGTCTACTGGCTCAAGAGGAAAAACTCCTTGTATATATATGCTGCACATGTACATGTTGTATAGATACACTCGAAAAAAAAAATGTGAAAAAGAAAAGAACTCCAAAAAAGTGGTGGGTCTGAGAGAAAATGATAATCCCACCGGAGTATGTATATAAGTGCAATAAGCAAAGCTTGGTTTCATGATCCACCTGTTGTAGCTTGCAGCAGGGAGACTTGGCTACACTGGTCAAGCTCCCAAGGGTACTTGGCTACACTGGCCTTGGCCCATTCTCTTCTTCCCCCTCTTCTTGAGCCGGTTGTACTTGAACTTAGAAGGGAATACCCCGCTCCTCGAGGAAAGAGTGGCCAGATTGAGGTCATAGAGTTACCTTGTTGGGGAGGGTTGTCAAGTTGCCATTTCTGAGGTGGAGAGCTTAGACCTCACTTTCACAGGACAAGAAAAGATTCATGGTCTTCAGGGTTTGTGATTGATGACTTGTTCTGATCGGGAGCATTGAGGAGTCTTGGTTATAGAATAGTGGAACTTGGAGGCTCTTAGGTTTTAAGCTTAAGTCTAAATAAGGTTCCGACACATCAATAATCCAAAGATCTGATTAAGCTCCATACCTCAATTTAATGAAGGCAAGTTTAATAATCAACCTTGATCCATGTACATTCTCTTTTTCTTTTTCTTTTTCTTTCTTTTGCACTTCTTTTTCAAAATAAGTGTTTGCTAAGGGACTAGCAAAGTATAGTATAGGGGGGTGATGAATACCCATTCATCACTCTTTATTCTTATATTTTAGCTACAAAAACCTATGCAAATGCATGTAGATATGTGTAAATAGGAAAAGTTAGCAAAAGCATGCATGTTTGTAAAAATAGATAATTAGCATGTTTTTGTGCAAAAATAAAAGAATAAAGAAGAAAAAGAAAAAGAGGGAAATATTTAGAATAAATATTGAGCAACCTAACCCAAGGGAGGGCTCGGCATGGGCCTGACCGCATAAAAGCCACAAGTAGAGGGAGATAGGGGCTCATATGTAAATACTTATGTAAATAAATAAATAATTTTTTCCTCAACCAAAAATATGTTGTAAATACTTGTATATATTTTGTACATATTTATAGCCTATTAAAAACAAAATAAAAAGTTAAAAATCAAAATCCTAAAAACAACCTTTCACCATGTACATAAACCCCTATCTTATATTTATTTCACCTTGTAAATAAATTTCTTTATTTCCAAAACTTTTTGTAAATATTCCTTTTTATGTTTTGTAAATAAAATAAATAAAAAGAATTAAAACAAAAATCAAATAAAAATTACAAAATTAAAAATACAAAAACATCTTGTATATATACCATGTATGTATCATGTATATAACTAACTAATTAACCCATGTATATAAATAATAAAAATAAAATAAAAATAGCCTTTTATTCCTCATTTTATCCTATAAATAAATAAAATATAAAATAGGAATAAAAATGTATAAAAATAACTAATTAAAAATCAAAATCAAAAATCCTACATTGTACATATACCTATGTATAGCTATAATATGTAAATACCTTATTTTAATTTCCAAAAATTAATTAAAAATCACAAAAAAATAGAAAAAATTAAAACAAACATTTTTCATGTTTTAAGTTTTTGAAAATTCGGCCATTTAAGGCCCCAAAAAAATCAAATAAAATTTCAATAATTGGCGGGCTCTGATTGGTCCACGGGGGATTGTTGACCACCGGTCAACACCTCCCCCAGGACCACCAGAGCCCGAGTCCGCTCGCCCGACCCGATTTCATTGCTTTTTCCCTGCTCGATCCGCCTGCTAATCACGCAAACCCCGGGTCCTAATCCATCTGCGCACATCCGAGATCCTCGCCCGGAGGTTTGCATGGGGATCCGCGCTCCGATCTTCGTGCCCGACTCCCATTTAGCCGGACCCCTAGCACTATATATCCCGAGCTCAGCCGCCTCCTCATTCCATCTTTGGCTCCCCATTCTCTCTCCAGTGACCTCCATCGCAACCAGCAAGGTGACAGCTTGCATTTGCCGGTGTCGCAGAGAGGAGGAGGTGCTCGGACCATCGATCCGGCTGCCTCGCGCCGCCGTGCTCCGACGTTCAACCGGAGCTCGAGCCTCGGGCGTTGACGACCCTTGAGGCAAGGACCAGGAGCTAGCTAAGCTCCAGCATAGTCTCCAGCTTCACCCAGGTAACCCTCGTTCCTTCTTGTTTAGTCTAATTTTAAGTTACCCCCAAATCGACTCCTTGCTGTGTTCCTCTGATTCCGACCATCACGCACACTATCTCGATCATCGGAGCACACGACCATCTTCGCCGTTCCCCCACGCACGTTCTTCGCCCACTCGTTCAACCCAACTCGCCCCGGAGCTGGGAGTCGAGCTCCACCACCTGTCGCTCGCCGGAGCTCATTCACCCCGCTGCACCGTTCACCCTCACGACGCTTCTTGGGGTCGAGGCACTTTGCCCTCGACCCGCGAAGCTTTTGGTTTGCTTTGCAGGTCCAACGGGAGGCATCTGAGCCTCTCTTACATTCCAGCCAGGAGCTTCGCGCCGCCAGCCTCGCCGGAGCCTCTCCAGGGCTCGGCCGGGCCATCGAAGTCCACCACCAGCTGCGGAGCTTCACCGCGGACCCGTTTCGATCATCAGGAGCAGCTGAGGAGGAGTACAGCTCACGCACGAGGCCGGCGAAGTTCGCCGGCGTCGTGTTCTTCCACCATCCTCCAGAACCGTCCGATGACGCCTCCGCTCCAGTTTTGATCTCAGCCGTCCATCTTCCGAGGAGCAGCAACCGTCGATCACTCCGAGGAGCTCATCTGGACCGTTCGCAGCAGAGGAGAGAGGTACCTGAACCCAGAACCGCCCGATCTCCCACGTGTCCTCGCCTCCACCGTCGATCGAGCCCCCGAGCTGAAGAAGAGACGCGCCCCCCATCCAGAGCCGACCGATCTTCCACGTGGCGCGCATCTGGCCGTCGACGAATAAAGGGGTAATTTACTTAGGGCCCCCTCTTAGTTTGTCTTTTTCGTCTTAGTCCTGTAAATATTTTTAGAACTTTATTTTCGTAGGGTAAATTGCATTGTGGACCTCGTATTTATTTAGATTTGCATGTATGCCCCTGTTTGTATGAGACCACGTGCGTCGTCACGTGTAGTTTAGGGTTATTTGCATTTCTTTCCCTGTAGTTCTGGGCTGTTATGTAATGAATAGAAACTTTTTGGTAATTGCTTTTATACCCCTGTGAGCCTGTTATTCACGCATGTGCGGATTTTAGTGGGATATTTGCAACCATACCCTTGGACTTTCTGGTACCAGTTACCAAAAGGTCCAAGAAGTAGGTTTTTATTACAAATAGGCCCCTGAGTGCCCCAGCCACGCGCCACGCGTGTGACTTGCTGGGTATTTTGCACCTGGGCCCCCAGATTCTCGGGTATTTGCACTTACGTCCCTGTGCACAGTGCCCCCTTGTTATTTTTGAATAAAATATCAAATCACCTCCAAATCCAATGAGATTTTGACACATGGCTCCTGCCATGATGTAGAAATTTTAGGGATTTTTGAGGACATTTCTGATTTCATTTAGTATTTTTAAAAATTCAAAAACCTATTTTTTAGCTATTGTCTAGATATAAAAATACCAAAAAAATATAAAAACACCCCCAAAAATTATAAAAAGTAGATACTGTTGTTTGCTTGTTGTTTGATTTTCTAGCCAATTTTGGTTATTTTTCATAACTTAAAAACCCTAAAAATTGCAAAACCCTCAAAAACTCATAAAAATTATAATAATTAATTTAAAAATCCAAAAACAATAATTAAGGTGCCTAAATTTTCCTTATTCTTTCTAGATTACAGGAAAATTACCTCCAGGGCTTAGTGAGACTCTTAGATATTTTATTTTTGAGTTTCAAGCCTTGCTGGACAGTACCTCTCCTGTTTAGCACTGTTTGATTTTTAGAAAATAATTTACCCATTAGAAAAATCTCAAAAATTCACCAAAAACACTTAAAAACTTAAAAAACATAAAAACAATTTTTCCTTAATTTTTGCATTATTTTTGGTGTGTTTAATAAATCGTTGAAGTTGCCTAGATTTTACTTTCTTTTATTTTCTTTATAATTTGAAAATCCAAAAAAATATAAAAATTCATAAAAACCTCTAAAAAACATTTTCTTTTATTTTTATTTCATTTTCACTACTTCGTAGGCCCTAGGCCAATCCGTGCTCCTTGTGTTCGACCCTGGGAGCTATACCAGGTTAATCACATAGCTAGGACCGCTTGCTTGCCTTGTTTGATCTTTGATTGATTTTGCGGTTCGATTTTCTTGATTGAGTGACCCCGAGTGTTAGAGGTCGCAACGACCTATTCAGTACCTTTACCTCGTTCGCTCGGGTCGCCCTCATCAGAATGGCGCCGTTGCCGGGGAGCACGGCTTAGTAGTTACTTTTGACTTTCTTTTCATTTTTGTTTTCGCAGCTTTTCGCGGCTCTTCGGAGCTCGCGGCTTTTCGCGGCTTTTGTTCATAGTTCCTTTTTGATTTATTTTGTTTTATTTTGATTTTCTTTTCTTTTTATTTCTGTTTTATTTTGTGTGAGTATTTTGTTTCCATTTTTGCACATATACCCTTGTTCTTATTTTCATTTATTATTTGACTATTTTATTGGTCTGACCACTCTTCCTGTTTTCTTGCGAGGGCCCGAGGAACGCGGAGGCGACTTTCGAGGAGCCGGTGCAGCCGCGGCATTCGGAGGTGGCTTTTCTTTCTCTACGAAGCCGCAGAGCGAGAGGAGAGAGTTGAGTGGAGTGAGGCAGTAGGATAGAATTTTATTCATTTATTATTAATTGTAATAATACAGGACTCTGAGACTGTTTAGACACTTAGACAGTAGCGGGTCTGTTTCGCCGAGCACCGGCGTGCTCGGGGGACCCATTAGGACCCCTCGGTTTTTCGCGGCTTTTTACGCGGTTTTCTTTTTATTTCTTACTGTCATTTTCCGGATTTTTCGCGGTTTTTGCTCGAGCCCCTAGACATAGGATTTTTGTTGGTTGTGACGTAAGATTTTTAAGGCCCAACACTTAATAGAATATCTGTTCCTATAGAACGTAATTGGACCTTACTAAAATTCACTAAAAAAGTTAGTTTAATTGGATTTGAGACCACGTGCCGTTAGGAGTCACATACAGCGCTGGCAGGACCCGTTGTGGCGGGCATCGAGTGACTCCCAAGATCGGACTTCGGACTCGATTCGGTTAACTAACTATTGTTCTTCACGATCAATAGAAGTTGCTTGTCTTAGGACTCGGCTTTTTACCATTGCATCATATAGCTTAGTTTACTTTTCTGTCTTTATTTTATGCGCGGATCACTTTGCATGTAGAGAGCTGGAGGCAGGTACGCATTTCTGACTCGGCATGCATCATTGATTTTTCGTGCATCGGCTTTTTCGTCTTCTCCCCCCGATTTTGGACTTAATAACCAGGAGAACCGAAAAATTCGTTAGGCGTTTTTGTTTGCATTGAAAAATACCTAAAAAAGTGTAACCATAAAATTGGGACTGCTAAGACTATTGACCTTAAAACACGCTCACCCTAAAAATTCTGTCTTGGGGAGAGCAACCCCCTCATTGTTTGGTTTGCTTGAGCGAGAGAGTGACCCGCACACTAGGATAGAGCCACGCCTGAACTTCCGTTAGACTACTAGTCTTAGAGTTAGTCGTTCTCCAGTGAGGATCTCTCCGGTACCCGGTAAAGCGGGCCGTGACATCCTTAACAGAGCAGGTTGATCGGGTAGCCGGTAAACGGTCCGCAACTTGTACTGGCTGGGAAAGATCTAGCTTTAGGATTGGGCCAGTCTCTTGGAAGCATCGGGTTCCCAACAGGTCACGTAATCGCTCTGATATCTTGAGTGTTCACCAAAATAAAATCGATAAGATAATTTGACCGAACTTTCACGGTCTTCAGCTCGCGTTGCGTTGGTGAACCGGGGGTTTGTTTTTCGATCATAGTTTTTCCAGATCTCATCCGCCCTACTCGCCAGATCGAGATGATGGGTAGACGATCTCTTAGGCAGCCTTTGGCTGCACCGCTTTCGGGCGCGTCTACCTCATCATCTAGGTTGGCTCGCGAGAGCTCAAACCCGCTCTCCGAGCCCGAGTACGACTCCACCCTGTTCCCCCTCGATCCCCTTTCTGATCTACCCGAGAGACCTGAGCCCGAGGAGAGACTTATTCATTTGACAACACCTGAGTTGGGCTCTTTCGATTTTGCAGACATCGAGATGGCAGGCGCAGGCAGTTCTGACGATCACTCCCGTCCCGAGCACTTTGTACTGGACCAGGGAGCGATCAACTCCACCCTGATCGCACAGTTAGAGACAGTCCAGCAGCAGCTCCGCGATCAGGGAGCTTTTATGATAGAGATGAGGCGTGAGATGGAGAGGCTCAGAGCAGAGAGAGATGCACAGAGCGAGCCCGAGGACCCCGATGAGGCACAGGCACGAGCCGCAGCAGCAGCAGCAGCAGCCGCGACCGCCGCCGCAGCGGCAGCAGCCGCAGGAGGAGCAGGACCACCTAGACCGATGCGGGAGTTGCACAACCCCGGATCTACCTTGATGCACCATTGGGTTGTGGTTCCAGCCATCGTGGGGGACTTCAAGTTCCCCCTGAACACCTTGCAGATGCTCCCGCGGTTCCATGGACTGGCTACAGAGGAGCCCCATCTCCACCTTCAGGAGTTTCTCATGATTTGCAGTACTGTCCACGACAGACATGTGGACCAGGATACCATACGGATGATTGCCTTCCCCTTCTCACTGGCAGATAGAGCAACCACCTGGCTGAAACATTTGGGGAGATTCGTGTACACATGGGAGCAGCTCCGCACCGAGTACTTGAACAAGTACTATCCACTCGGGCGGACGAATGCAGCGAGGGCCCTGATCAGCAACTTCTCCATGTTCCCCAACGAGCAGTTCCATGAGGCTTGGGAGAGGTTCAGAGAGCTTTTGGACAGATGCCCATACCACGATATCACGAAGCCGAACCTAGTTCAGAGCTTCTTCAGTGGGCTGTCACCAGAGCTACAGGGCCTGGTGAACGCTTCTTGTGGCGGGTCCTACTTCGCCAAGGACCATGACCAGGTCTGGGCTATTTTTGAGGAGATGGCAGAAAACTACATGGTCATGTCCCAGACCCGGCTCTACACTCAGAAGACCCAGCCACATCAGCCAGGACCCGTGCAGTACCAGAGGATAGCACGGGTAGATGCAGGTCCTTCCAGTTCGTCCGCAGCAGCCACAGCAACAGCACAGTTAGAGTCGTCAGCTGCGGACATGGGCATCATCAGCGAGAAGCTGGACCGCATGGAGCTGATAGAGAAGAAGCAGTGCCAGAGCATAGCACAGATGGATCAGATGGCACAGGTCTTGAGCGACCTGAAGACACAGCTCATGTGTCTCCAGGAGACACAGACGGCTTCTCAGCCCCGTCTTCAGTCGCGAGGCGACGCCGGCAGCAACAGCAGCTCGTCCCAGCGCTCCAGCACCCTAGTGCAGCCTAGACAGGTTCACCTTGTACAGGCGGAGCCGTACCAGCAGCCGCAGCCTACCTTGCAGTCATCACCATCTCCCGAGATGCAGATGGTGGTCTACCAGCCGGATCAGCCGTTGGCAGTACTACCCCCAGCCCCCTTTGATGCAGAGCCGTTGATGGATGTCAACGGGATCTGGTACGACCGTTCCCAGCCTGGGATCCGACGTGATCATCCCGGATTCAGGTGGGGGAGCGGTGGTGCCCAGACCCAGCAGCAGCCGTCAGCACAGGGAGGGCAGTACTCCCAGCCGAGAGACCATCACCAGCAGCCGCAGCAGCAGCACCCAGTCTACCAGCAGCAGTCGTCTTACGGTCCTCGTCCCTATCAGCAGGGACAGTCTTGGAGGCGTGAGCAGCAGGCTCACCCGGGATACCAGCACCAGCAGCAGCCTCCTTCCTACCCCTCTCACCCGCAGCAGTACCAGCAGCCTCACCCACAGCGAGGCTACCCGTCGGGCTCCCACGAGAGCCCTGCCTTGGATGATATCGCCCGCCTCCTCACGGATCAGCAGGCGACCTTTCGACGGGAGATGGACGAGTTCCGCCAGGAGATGCGGGACTTGGTGAGAGGGAAGGCCGCCATACCTGCACAGATAGAGCCGAATCCGAACAACCTCAAGCGGAAGTCTGAGCAGGTAGTACATACTGAGTTAGCCACTCCTAGCGATCCATTTGATGATACTTCTTCAGATCTGTTTGATGTTGATTTTGCCACGCTTAGGAGCGGTAGGACCCCAGCAGGCGGCGGCGTCTCAGCTGAGCTTCACCCCGAGGCGCCCCAGGAGGAGGAGGAGAGCGGTACTGAGGCCGCTCCAGTCGATGACGGTGGTACTGAGGCCACCGAGGATGCTGATCCCACCGGCGGTACTGAGGCCGCCACTTCATCAGATTCAGGAGGTGGTACTGATGCCACCCCAGCAGCAGCCGAGCCAGTTAGCGGTACTGATGCCGCGAGACGTCTTCCAGCAGAGCAGCCCACTCGTGGTGGTACTGAGGCCACCGGTGTTTGTAGAGAGAGATCTGATGTTGTTTTTCCTCATGGTCATGTATCCCAGGATTCTGTGGTGAATAAAGGAAAAGGTTTACATTCTTTTGGTCCCACTGTGGTGCATGATGTATGTGTGGATCCGGTCCTTGAACCGCGTAGATCTTTTCCTGGTCCTTCATCTGAGAAGGACCCAGTGATCCCCTTCCCTAGAGCCCTTCAGATGGGGAAGGGGAAGAAAAAAAATGACCCAAAAAAGAGAGAGCTTGAGGAGTTCAGCCAGAGCATGATCGATCGCTTCCACATCCAGCTGACCCTCCAGGAGGCTTTGCAGCACATCCCCCTTCTCCAGAGATCTTTGAGAGAAAGGACTACAGTCAGGAGGAGGAGGAGGAACCACACTTCAGAGATACATGTGCTGACCAAAGCCACGTGCTTCGCGATCCAGAACCGACTGCCAGCCAAGAGGCCAGATTCAGGGGCCCCGTATGTCAGATGCCAGATTAGCGAGCAGTGGTTCGACCGTACTCTTTTAGATAGCGGATCGTCGATCAACCTACTTCCGGCAGCCCTTCTCGACCGCTTCGAGTTGGGCACTCTTCGACAGAGCAGGACAGTCCTTCAGTTCGCTGATCGATCTATCAAGAGGCCGAAGGGGTTGCTACGCGACGTTATCGTCACTATTCAGGGTCTGCAATTCCCCGTGGACTTCGTAGTGTTGGACATGGAGATCCCTGAATCGGTGGCCGATACCCCCATCATCCTCGGTCGTCCGTTCTTGGCCACAGCCAAGGCGGTGACTGATCATGATAGCGGGAAGGTGTACTTTCACATCCAGGGCGAGAGTATACAAATAGAGACGGTCGAGGACTACAGAGCCAGATCTAGATCCCGCTCAGATGCCAGCACCGACTCAGAGCAGCTGACAGACGCAGAGCCAGACATCCACCAGGACTGTGATTTTGTGATCACAGATGATGAGGCAGCTTGGGCAGACCTTGAGGCACAGACTACTCTCTCACTTTCAGACACAGCTGAGGCAGAGATGATAGCAGAGGAGAGTCTGGAGAGCACAGACCTGGTTCAGGATACCTTAGCGGCAGCAGAGCCAGTCCTTGATCGCAGCACGATGATTTGTGATGGTGGTGCTGAGGCCACCTTGTTTTCTGGTGGTGCTGATGCCACCTTGCTTTTCGGTGGTGCTGATGCCACCGATTCTGATGCAGATCCCTCGGATTCAGAGTCTGATTGGGCCGATTGCTATGATCAGATGCCAGACTCGAGTCCAGTTGAGCCTATTGAGGAGGAGGAGTTAGATGCAGAGCAGAGCAGAGACAGTGCAGATGAGCAGCCTTCTCCCGATCCAGTTTGCGAGAGTACACTTACACTTTCCCAGGCAGATTTGGCAGACCTTGCAGCGTTCACTCAGTTTCTTCCACAGCCAGATTTGCCGGCACCCAGCATTCCAGAGCTGAAGCCGCTCCCTACTTCGCTGAAGTATCGATTCCTTGCGAGCGATCCAGAGATGTACCCAGTCATCATCTCCGCCGAGTTGACTGGAGAGCAGGAATCCCGTTTGATGGGGGTTCTTGAAAAGAACCGCAAGGCGATCGGATGGAGCGTAGCAGATCTCCATGGGATTAGTCCATCAGTATGCTCCCACCACATCTATCTCGAGGATGGGGCGAAGCCGTCGCGTGAGTTCCAGCGGCGTCTGAACCCCAACCTGAGAGAGGTTGTCATGAAGGAAATATCGAAGTGGTGGGGTGCAGGTTTTATTTATCCCATTTCCGACTCCAAGTGGGTCAGACCCTTGCATGTGGTGCCCAAGAAGACGGGCATCACGACTGTGATCAGTGAGTCGGGGGAGGAGATTGCTACACGGGTACCTACCTCTTGGAGGGTTTGTGTTGACTACAGGAGACTCAACCAAGCCACCAAGAAGGACTATTTCCCCCTGCCTTTTATTGACCAGATCATTGAGAGACTGGCAGGGAAGAGCCATTATTGCTTCCTGGATGGGTACTCGGGCTACAACCAAGTGGCCATCGCTCCTGAGGAACAGGAGAAGACCACCTTTACCTGTCCCTTCGGCACATACGCTTTTCGACGCATGCCATTCGGGCTATGCAACGCCCCTGCGACTTTTCAGAGGTGCATGCTGTCGATATTTTCGGACATGGTAGGGGATTGCTTAGAGGTCTTCATGGACGATTTCTCGATCTACGGCGACGGATTCGACTCCTGTCTTGACTGCCTAGACCAGGTACTCCAGCGATGTATTGAGTACAACTTGGTGCTATCTTGGGAGAAGAGTCACTTCATGGTGACTCAAGGGACGGTGCTTGGCCACATCATCTCCAACAGGGGCATGGAGGTGGACCCGGCCAAGGTCGATGTCATTAGAAAACTCACACCGCCGTCCAATTTGAGGCAGCTACGGTCATTCCTGGGGCACGTTGGATTTTATAGGAGATTCATTCAGGATTTTAGCAGGATTGCCCGACCGTTGACTGACCTCCTGACGAAAGACATCGAGTTCCTTGTCGATGACAAGTGTCTTTCGTCGTTTGCTACTCTCCAGAGATGTGTGATTGAGGCTCCTGTCCTCCAGCCACCTGATTGGTCTCTCCCATTTGAGATCATGACGGACGCCTCCGATTTTGCCGTAGGGGCAGTGCTGGGACAGAGGAGGGATGGAGTACCATTTGCGATACACTATGCTAGCCGCACATTGGATTCCGCCCAGCGGAATTATACGGTCACAGAGAAGGAGATGCTAGCAG
The DNA here is from genome assembly GCA_037367405.1 of Ottelia alismoides. Lineage (NCBI taxonomy): Eukaryota > Viridiplantae > Streptophyta > Magnoliopsida > Alismatales > Hydrocharitaceae > Ottelia > Ottelia alismoides. The sequence goes on along the minus strand of JAZKJV010007474.1, from coordinate 279,249 downwards.
TAGTGTTTGCCCTGGATAAGTTCAGATCGTATATCATTGGATCCAGAGTGACTTTGTTTACAGATCACACCGCCATCAGGTACCTCATGGCAAAGAAGGATGCCAAGGCCAGACTGACTAGATGGATCCTTCTACTCCAGGAGTTCGACATTGAGATCAAGGATAAGCCTGGAGTCAAGAATGTGGTGGCGGATCACCTATCCCGATTAGAGCAGCCTGAGGAGACTGAGCAGATTGATCCTATCCGAGATACCTTCCCAGATGAGGCGATCCTTGCTATCGCCTCACTCCCATGGTACGCCGATATTGTGAACTTTCTCGTTGCTGGGAAAGTCCCACAAGATTGGCCCAGGCAGAGGCTTGAGACCTTCCTAGCGAAGGCCAAGTCTTACCATTGGGAGGATCCCATCCTTTACCACGAGGGAGGGGATAGCGTCTGGCGTCGGTGTATTCCTTAGGAGGAACACCATAGCGTCCTCACTTACTGCCACAAGCTTGAGGCAGGAGGACATCATTCTGGGAGGAGAACGGCACAGAAAGTGCTCCAATCCGGCTTGTGGTGGCCTACCCTCTTCAAGGACTCAGATGAGTTCGTGAAGAGGTGTACTGACTGTCAGAGGATGGGCACTTGCGGACAGCGTGATATGATGCCGATGCAGCCCATTCATTTCTGTGAGGTTTTTGACGCATGGGGCATCGATTTCATGGGTCCATTCCCTAAGAGTCAGGGATTTGAGTACATTCTGTTGGCCGTAGATTATGTGAGTCGTTGGGTGGAGGCTATCCCCGCCCGAGCCGCTGATGCGAGGACAGTTTGCAGATTCTTGAGGAAGCATATCATCACGCGGTTCGGGGTTCCACGAGTTCTTATTTCTGATGGGGGATCTCACTTCATCAACGACCAGGTGAAGGCACTTGCTAGCGAGTTCGGCATAGACCATCGAGTTGCTACACCATACCATCCACAGACGAATGGTCTAGCCGAAGTGTCGAATAGGGAGATCAAGACTATCCTGCAGAAAGTTGTCCGCCCTGACCGAAAGGATTGGTCACAGCTATTGGACTCGGTCTTGTGGGCATATAGGACGTCTTTCAAGACACCTTTGGGCACATCTCCCTTTCGCCTCGTATATGGCAAACCCTGTCACCTACCAGTTGAGCTGAGGCACAAGTCACTTTGGGCAGTCACAAATATCTTGATGGATCCAGATGGTATAGGAGACCAGAGGAGGGCAGAGCTAGCTGCCCTGGAGGAGCTTAGAGATTCAGCTTTCTCAAGCAGCCTACATTATAAGGAGAGAGTCAAGGAGTGGCATGATTCTCATATCAGCCACAAGCATTTTGAGATTGGACAGAGAGTATGGCTGTTTGATGCGAGGCTTAGATTATTTCCAGGGAAGCTACAGAGCAAATGGAAAGGACCTTATCTGGTTCGGAAGGTACACGACAACGGTAGCATCGACATATCTGAGTTGTCTTCTGAGAGTACCTTCCGAGTAAACGGCCAGCGGCTCAAACCATTTCTAGATCATAAGCCGCGGGTCGTTGATATTGCCCCTATTCATTTTGCGTGAGATGTGGTCTTTGACTCACATCTAATGCATCTCACGCCTGAGCTTTACTGATCCTCCGCTGTACATAGATCTAGATGTCCATATCATCACATTCCTTAGTCCCACATCCCTTTCTTCATCTTGTGATTATGCTATACTTAGGGTGCACTTTACCCTAAGTATAGGGGGGATGTGAGACCCTTTGGGTATTCCTTTTGTTTCTATCTACCCCTGTTTTGCTGCCTATACTTAGGGCATTTCACCCTAAGTATAGGGGGGGTAGACCCTGTACATTCTCCACTCGGTTTTCCCTTCGTGTACAGCCTGCTATACTTAGGATTATTTAATCCTAAGTATAGGGGGAAGACCCGAGAACCTTTTGACCTTTCATTCTCCTTTTGTATAGCCTTCCTTTTCACTTCCCTATACATAGCACAAGTTATGTCTTCTTCATCGCTCTTGACTCTGAGGACATCGTTCGAGCTAAGTATAGGGGGGTGTGTATATATTTCATATATACTTTAGCCATAACTCGTACTTTGTGTGAGTGTGTTAATAAATAAAAATGGCTAAAAACCACAAAAATTAAAAATTTTCATGTACATAATCTTCTTTTATTTGCACATACATAGCTAGTGTACAAATTATTTTTGTAAAAATGATTTCCAAAAATCTTTTGTGTAAAGCGTGTGTAAATATTTTCTGTATCAAAATTATGTATATAGTACAAAATTTTTCCAAAATGTTTTGAAAATCAAAAGTTTGCAAAAATCTTGTGTAAATGTGTGTAAATACCTTTTTGCAAAACTTGCACTTCATGCATCATCATTCATGATTTCAAAACATTTTTCAAAAATTTTGCATGATTGTAAAATATTGTGTAAATATGCATCTTTTTGTACATATGTATATAGTTTTCCTTGGATGATAGTTGACACTTAAACTAGCCTGGAATCAAATTGAGAAATGGAGCTTGATTAAGATCTTAATCCACCTAACTTCTAAGAGGAACCTTATAGGGCTTAGGTTTAAGGCTTTTCAGGTCCATGGTGACTTAATTCTTTGAGTCCACTAGGCTATGATCACATGTCATCTCAATGAGCCTAAGTAGAGCACTTAACAACAACACATGACTCATATAGATTATGGCTTTACTTGGACAACCGCACTATGCACCGAGCTCTCTACGGATGAGATGGTGAGGAGGCAGTCTTCCTTGACTTGGGGTAGCATATGAGGGTAGTACTTCTAGGCGGAACCTCTCTTCTTCATTTAGTGAAGGAAGTGCGTCTCAACTTGGTCTGGTTGCCATGAGGTCTAACGACGGGAGTTGTGGGTTGCGATAAAGCTTCAAAAGAGGGATAGTCTACTGGCTCAAGAGGAAAAACTCCTTGTATATATATGCTGCACATGTACATGTTGTATAGATACACTCGAAAAAAAAATGTGAAAAAGAAAAGAACTCCAAAAAAGTGGTGGGTCTGAGAGAAAATGATAATCCCACCGGAGTATGTATATAAGTGCAATAAGCAAAGCTTGGTTTCATGATCCACCTGTTGTAGCTTGCAGCAGGGAGACTTGGCTACACTGGTCAAGCTCCCAAGGGTACTTGGCTACACTGGCCTTGGCCCATTCTCTTCTTCCCCCTCTTCTTGAGCCGGTTGTACTTGAACTTAGAAGGGAATACCCCGCTCCTCGAGGAAAGAGTGGCCAGATTGAGGTCATAGAGTTACCTTGTTGGGGAGGGTTGTCAAGTTGCCATTTCTGAGGTGGAGAGCTTAGACCTCACTTTCACAGGACAAGAAAAGATTCATGGTCTTCAGGGTTTGTGATTGATGACTTGTTCTGATCGGGAGCATTGAGGAGTCTTGGTTATAGAATAGTGGAACTTGGAGGCTCTTAGGTTTTAAGCTTAAGTCTAAATAAGGTTCCGACACATCAATAATCCAAAGATCTGATTAAGCTCCATACCTCAATTTAATGAAGGCAAGTTTAATAATCAACCTTGATCCATGTACATTCTCTTTTTCTTTTTCTTTTTCTTTCTTTTGCACTTCTTTTTCAAAATAAGTGTTTGCTAAGGGACTAGCAAAGTATAGTATAGGGGGGTGATGAATACCCATTCATCACTCTTTATTCTTATATTTTAGCTACAAAAACCTATGCAAATGCATGTAGATATGTGTAAATAGGAAAAGTTAGCAAAAGCATGCATGTTTGTAAAAATAGATAATTAGCATGTTTTTGTACAAAAATAAAAGAATAAAGAAGAAAAATAAAAAGAGGGAAATATTTAGAATAAATATTGAGCAACCTAACCCAAGGGAGGGCTCGGCATGGGCCTGACCGCATAAAAGCCACAAGTAGAGGGAGATAGGGGCTCATATGTAAATACTTATGTAAATAAATAAATAATTTTTTCCTCAACCAAAAATATGTTGTAAATACTTGTATATATTTTGTACATATTTATAGCCTATTAAAAACAAAATAAAAAGTTAAAAATCAAAATCCTAAAAACAACCTTTCACCATGTACATAAACCCCTATCTTATATTTATTTCACCTTGTAAATAAATTTCTTTATTTCCAAAACTTTTTGTAAATATTCCTTTTTATGTTTTGTAAATAAAATAAATAAAAAGAATTAAAACAAAAATCAAATAAAAATTACAAAATTAAAAATACAAAAACATCTTGTATATATACCATGTATGTATCATGTATATAACTAACTAATTAACCCATGTATATAAATAATAAAAATAAAATAAAAATAGCCTTTTATTCCTCATTTTATCCTATAAATAAATAAAATATAAAATAGGAATAAAAATGTATAAAAATAACTAATTAAAAATCAAAATCAAAAATCCTACATTGTACATATACCTATGTATAGCTATAATATGTAAATACCTTATTTTAATTTCCAAAAATTAATTAAAAATCACAAAAAAATAGAAAAAATTAAAACAAACATTTTTCATGTTTTAAGTTTTTGAAAATTCGGCCATTTAAGGCCCCAAAAAAATCAAATAAAATTTCAATAATTGGCGGGCTCTGATTGGTCCACGGGGGATTGTTGACCCCCGGTCAAAACCTCCCCCAGGACCACCAGAGCCCGAGTCCGCTCGCCCGACCCGATTTCATTGCTTTTTCCCTGCTCGATCCGCCTGCTAATCACGCAAACCCCGGGTCCTAATCCATCTGCGCACATCCGAGATCCTCGCCCGGAGGTTTGCATGGGGATCCGCGCTCCGATCTTCGTGCCCGACTCCCATTTAGCCGGACCCCTAGCACTATATATCCCGAGCTCAGCCGCCTCCTCATTCCATCTTTGGCTCCCCATTCTCTCTCCAGTGACCTCCATCGCAACCAGCAAGGTGACAGCTTGCATTTGCCGGTGTCGCAGAGAGGAGGAGGTGCTCGGACCATCGATCCGGCTGCCTCGCGCCGCCGTGCTCCGACGTTCAACCGGAGCTCGAGCCTCGGGCGTTGACGACCCTTGAGGCAAGGACCAGGAGCTAGCTAAGCTCCAGCATAGTCTCCAGCTTCACCCAGGTAACCCTCGTTCCTTCTTGTTTAGTCTAATTTTAAGTTACCCCCAAATCGACTCCTTGCTGTGTTCCTCTGATTCCGACCATCACGCACACTATCTCGATCATCGGAGCACACGACCATCTTCGCCGTTCCCCCACGCACGTTCTTCGCCCACTCGTTCAACCCAACTCGCCCCGGAGCTGGGAGTCGAGCTCCACCACCTGTCGCTCGCCGGAGCTCATTCACCCCGCCGCACCGTTCACCCTCACGACGCTTCTTGGGGTCGAGGCACTTTGCCCTCGACCCGCGAAGCTTTTGGTTTGCTTTGCAGGTCCAACGGGAGGCATCTGAGCCTCTCTTACATTCCAGCCAGGAGCTTCGCGCCGCCAGCCTCGCCGGAGCCCCTCCAGGGCTCGGCCGGGCCATCGAAGTCCACCACCAGCTGCGGAGCTTCACCGCGGACCCGTTCCGATCATCAGGAGCAGCTGAGGAGGAGTACAGCTCACGCACGAGGCCGGCGAAGTTCGCCGGCGTCGTGTTCTTCCACCATCCTCCAGAACCGTCCGATGACGCCTCCGCTCCAGTTTTGATCTCAGCCGTCCATCTTCCGAGGAGCAGCAACCGTCGATCACTCCGAGGAGCTCATCTGGACCGTTCGCAGCAGAGGAGAGAGGTACCTGAACCCAGAACCGCCCGATCTCCCACGTGTCCTCGCCTCCACCGTCGATCGAGCCCCCGAGCTGAAGAAGAGACGCGCCCCCCATCCAGAGCCGACCGATCTTCCATGTGGCGCGCATCTGGCCGTCGACGAATAAAGGGGTAATTTACTTAGGGCCCCCTCTTAGTTTGTCTTTTTCGTCTTAGTCCTGTAAATATTTTTAGAACTTTATTTTCGTAGGGTAAATTGCATTGTGGACCTCGTGTTTGTTTAGATTTGCATGTATGCCCCTGTTTGTATGAGACCACGTGCGTCGTCACGTGTAGTTTAGGGTTATTTGCATTTCTTTCCCTGTAGTTCTGGGTTGTTATGTAATGAATAGAAACTTTTTGGTAATTGCTTTTATACCCCTGTGAGCCTGTTATTCACGCATGTGCGGATTTTAGTGGGATATTTGCAACCATACCCTTGGACTTTCTGGTACCAGTTACCAAAAGGTCCAAGAAGTAGGTTTTTATTACAAATAGGCCCCTGAGTGCCCCAGCCACGTGCCACGCGCGTGACTTGCTGGGTATTTTGCACCTGGGCCCCCAGATTCTCGGGTATTTGCACTTACGTCCCTGTGCACAGTGCCCCCTTGTTATTTTTGAATAAAATATCAAATCACCTCCAAATCCAATGAGATTTTGACACATGGCTCCTGCCATGATGTAGAAATTTTAGGGATTTTTGAGGACATTTCTGATTTCATTTAGTATTTTTAAAAATTCAAAAACCTATTTTTTAGCTACTGTCTAGATATAAAAATACCAAAAAAATATAAAAACACCCCCAAAAATTATAAAAAAATTAGATACTGTTGTTTGATTTTCTAGCCAATTTTGGTTATTTTTCATCACTTAAAAACCCTAAAAATTGCAAAACCCTCAAAAACTCATAAAAATTATAATAATTAATTTAAAAATCCAAAAACAATAATTAAGGTGCCTAAATTTTCCTTATTCTTTCTAGATTACAGGAAAATTACCTCCAGGGCTTAGTGAGACTCTTAGATATTTTATTTTTGAGTTTCAAGCCTTGCTGGACAGTACCTCTCCTGTTTAGCACTGTTTGATTTTTAGAAAATAATTTACCCATTAGAAAAATCTCAAAAATTCACCAAAAACACTTAAAAACTTAAAAAACATAAAAACAATTTTTCCTTAATTTTTGCATTATTTTTGGTGTGTTTAATAAATCGTTGAAGTTGCCTAGATTTTACTTTCTTTTATTTTCTTTATAATTTGAAAATCCAAAAAAATATAAAAATTCATAAAAACCTCTAAAAAACATTTTCTTTTATTTTTATTTCATTTTCACTACTTCGTAGGCCCTAGGCCAATCCGTGCTCCTTGTGTTCGACCCTGGGAGCTATACCAGGTTAATCACATAGCTAGGACCGCTTGCTTGCCTTGTTTGATCTTTGATTGATTTTGCGGTTCGATTTTCTTGATTGAGTGACCCCGAGTGTTAGAGGTCGCAACGACCTATTCAGTACCTTTACCTCGTTCGCTCGGGTCGCCCTCATCATCTAGCAGCTCTTTCCTCGAGGAGCGGGGTATTCCCTTCTAAGTTCAAGTTCAACCGGCTCAAGAAGAGGAGGAAGAAGAGAATGGACCATGACTAGTGTAGGCATGTATCCCTGGGAGCCTAACCAGTGTAGCTGAGTCTCCCTGCTACAAGCTTCATGAGATGAGAATGGGTAACATAAGCTTTGCTTTCTTTGGCTATGTACACTCCGGTGGATATTTCATTTTCTATCAGACCCACCACTTTTTTGGAGTTTTTCTTTCTTTTGCACACAGTTTTTTTTTTATTTGCATATGTACAACATATCTACATGGTGCAGCATACATACATAAGGAGTTTTTCTTCTTGAACCAGTAGACTATCCCTCTTTTGAAGCATTATTGCAACCCGCAACTCATGTCTTTAGACCTCAATGCTTCCAGACCAAGTTGAGACGCACTTCCTTCACTAAAAGAAGACGATAGGTTCCGCCAAGAAGTACTACCCTCGTATGCTACCCCAAGCCAAAGAAGACTGCCTCCTCACCACCTCATCCGTAGAGAGCTAAGTGTAAGGTGCTGGTGCAAGTAAAGTCATTGTCTGTGAGAGTCATGTGTGTGTTGTTAAGTGTTCTACTTAGTCTCATCAAGATGACATGTGATTATAGCCTAATGGACTCAAAGAATTAAGTCACTACTGGACCTGAAAAGTCTTAACCCTAAGCCCTATAAGGCTCCTCTTAGAATTAGGTGGATTAAGATTTTAACCAAGCTTTATTTTCCGAATTAATTCCAGGCTAGTTTAAATGTCAATCTGTGATTCAGAAACATTGTACAAGTATATACAAAAACCTTTATGCAAAGTTTGAAAATGTGCAAAATTTTTGAAAAAAATTTTGAATAATGAATGCATGGATGCAGAAGTTTTGCAAACTATTTACACATATTTACACAGGGTTTTTTTGCAAACTTTGTTTTTCAAATATTTTACAAAAATTTTGTACTTTATACATAATTTTAATACCAAAATATTTACACAAATTTTTACACACAAAATATTTTTACAAACATTTGTACAAAAATAATGTTTATAAATAGCTATGTATATGCAAGAAGGAATTTTATTTACAAGAATTTTTTTAAATTTTTACGGTTTTTAGACAAAGGATTTTTGCCATTTTATTTATTAACACACTCACACAAAGTACGAGTTATGGCTAAAGTATATATGAAATATATACGACACCCCCTATACTTAGCTTGAACGATGTCCTCAGAGTGGATCAAGAGCGATGAAGAAGACATAACTCGTGCTTAGTATAGGGAAGTGAAAAGGAATGCTATACGACAACGATGAAAGAAAGAATAGAATGAAAGGATCTAAGTGTTTCCCCCTATACTTAGGATCAAGTAATCCTAAGTATAGTAGACTGTTCATAAAGGGAAATACGAGTGGAAGAATGTACCGGGTCTACCCTCCCCTATACTTAGGGTAAAATATCCCTAAGTATAGGCAGCAAAATAGAGGTAAAAGAATCAAAAGAAAATCAAAAGCCTACACCCCCATACTAGGGTAAAGAACACCCTAAGTATAGCATACTCATAAGATGCAAATGGGGTGTTGGACTGAAGAATGAGATGATATGGACATCTGGATCTATACAAGGCAGAAGACAGTGATAATCAGGCATGAGATGCAATAGATGTGAGTCAAAGACCATATCTCATGCAAAATGAATAGGGGCGACCTCAACGACCAGTGGCTCATGATCTAGATATGGTTTGAGTCGTTGCCCGTTAACACGAAAGGTAGCATCAGATGACATCTCAGATATGTCAATACTCCCGTTGTCATGTACCTTTCGGACCAGGTATGGTCCCTTCCACTTGCTCTGCAACTTCCCTGGAAATAATCTAAGCCTAGCATCGAACAACCATACTCTCTGATCTGGCTCAAACTGCTTGTGGCTAATATGAGAATCATGTCACTCCTTCACTCTCTCCTTGTATTGTAGGCTGCTCGAAAAGGCCGAGTCTCTAAGCTCCTCCAGGGCTGCCAATTCTGCCTTCCTCTGATCCCCTAAACTCATTGGATCCAATAATATGTCTGTGACAACCCAAAGTGACTTGTGCCTAATCTCAACAGGTAAATAACAGGGCTTGCCATAAACGAGGTGAAAGGGAGATGTACCCAAAGGAGTCTTGAAGGAAGTCTAATATGCCCACAAGACTGAGTCCAAAAGCTGTGACCAATCCTTTCAGTCAAGGCAGACTACCTTCTATAATATAGTCTTGATCTCCCTGTTCGACACTTCAGCAAGACCATTAGTCTGAGAATGATATGGAGTGGCTACTCGATGGTCTATGCTGAACTCGCTAGCAAGGGTCTGTACCTTGTCATTGACGAAATGAGACCCCCCCGCCAGATATCAGAACTCTATGCATCCCGAATCGTGAAATGATATTCTTCCTCAAAAATCTGCAAACAGTCTTAGCATCTGCGGTTCGGGCAGGAATGGCTTCAACCCAATGACTAACATAGTCCACGGCCAACAGAATGTACTCAAATCTCTGACTCTTAGGGAATGGGCCCATGAAATCAATGCCCATGCGTCAAAAACCTCACAGAAGCGAATGGGTTGCATCAACATCATATCACGCTGTCCACAAGTGTACATCCTCTGACAGTCAGTACACCTCTTTACGAATTCATCAGAATCCTTGAAGAGGGTAGGCCACCATAGGCCATATTGGAGCACTTTTTGTGCCGTTCTCCTCACAGAGTGATGACCTCCTTCCTCAAGCTTGTGGAAGTATGTGAGGACGCTATGGTGCTCCTCCTGAGGAATGTACCGATGCTAGATGCTATCCCCTCCTTCATGAAAAAGGATGGGATCCTCCCAATGGTAGAACTTGACCTTCGCAAGGAAGGTCTCAAGTCACTGCATGGGCCAACCTTGTGGAACTTTCTTGGCAACAAGATAGTTCACAATGTTGGCGTACCACAGGAACGAGGTGATAGAAAGGATCGCCTTATCTGGGAAGGTTTTAGAAATGGGATCAATCTGCTTAGATTCCTCAAGATGATCTAATCGGGAGAGATGATCTGCCACCACATTCTTGACTCCAGTCTTATCCTTAATCTCAATGTCAAACTCCTGGAGTAGAAGGATCCATCTAGTCAGTCTCGCTTTGGCATCCTTCTTTGCCATGAGGTACCTGATGGCGGTATGATCAGTAAAGATAGTCACTTTTAATCCAATGATGTATGACCTAAACTTATCCAAGGCAAAAACTAAGGCCAGCGTCTCCTTCTCAGTGATGGTGTAGTTCTGATGTGCAGCATCCATTGTACGGTTAGCGTGGTGAATGGCAAATGGCACTCCATTCCTCCTTTGTCCCAGCAAGGCCCCTACGACAAAATTGGAGGCATCCATCATGATCTCAAATGGGAGAGATCAATCAGGCGGTTGAAGGACAGGAGCCTCAACAACTAGACTCTTGAGAGTCTCAAATGACGCAAGACACTTATAATATACAATGAACTCGGTGTCTTTTATCAGCAAATCAGTCAACGGTCGGGCAATCCTGCTAAAATCATGAATGAATGGTCGGTAGAAACCGACGTGCCCCAGAAAAGACTGTAACTGTCATAGGTTGGATGGTGGATTGAGTTTATTGATGATATCCACCTTGACCGGATCAACCTCCATGCCCCTGTTGGAGATGATATGACCAATCACCATCCCTTGAGTCATCCATGAAGTGACTCTTCTCCCAGGATAATACAAGATGGACCTCGATGCATCGCTGAAGGACGCGGTCTAGGCAGTCAAAACAAGCATCAAACCCATCGCCATAGATCGAAAAGTCGTCCATGAAGACCTCCAAGCACTCACCCACAATGTCCGAGAAGATGGACAACTTGCACCTTTGAAATATCGTCGAGGCGTTACATAGACCAAAAGGCATCCGTCTGAAAGCATATGTCCCAAATGGACAGGTGAATGTAGTCTTGTTCTAGTCTTCGGGCGTAATGGCCACCTGATTGTAACCGAAGTACCCGTCAAGGAAGAAATAGTGACTCTTCCCAACTAGCCTTTCTACAGTCTGATCAATAAAAGGCAGAGGGAAATGATCATTCTTGGTGGCCTTATTCAATCGTCTGTAGTCCACACAAACCCTCCAAGAAGTGGGTACCCGGGTAGCTATCTCCTCTCCAGACTCGCTCACAACTATAGTGATGCCCGTCTTCTTGGGCACTACATGTAATGGACTAACCCACTTGGAGTCGGAGATGGGGTAGATAAAATCGACGTTCTACCATTTCGAGATTTCCTTCATGACAACCTCTCGAAGGTTCGGGTTCAGCCGTCACTGGAACTCACGCGATGGCTTGGCGTCCTCTTCGAGATAGACATGGTAGGAGCACAAGGATGGACTTATCCCTTGGAGATCAGCTACACTCCATCCTATCGCCTTGCGGTTCTTTTCAAGAACCTCCATCAAACGAGATTCTTGCTCTCCAGTCAAATCTGCTGAGATAATGAGTGAGTGCATCTCATGCTCGCTCGCAAGGAATCTATACTTCAGCTACGACGATAAGGGCTTCAGCTCTGGGCAACTGGAAGCTGGAAATTCTGGCCTCTGAAAAGTCTGAGTGAAGGCAACCAAATCTGCATGGGAGAACTCTCGTTGATCGTGGAAATTCGGTGAAGACTGCTCTGCTGGTGTGTCTGTTCTCTACATGAGATCAATCTCCACCCTTGTTGTTGGCTCTATAGGAATCAAACATGGCATCAACTCATCAAACTCTGCCCAATCGATATCTGACTCCGAGGGATATGAATCTGAATCATAAGAAATATCAACTGCCTCGCTATCCTGAACGTGGTCTGCATCCTCGAATGTGTCCTCTGCCAAGAGTGTGCTCTCTAAGCTCTCCTTTGTCGCAATATGTGAATCCGTGTCACCTAAATGTGAGAGGTGGCCCATGAAACTAGATCAGACCAAGCGGCTTCATCATCTGTGATCACAAAATCGTACTCATGGTGGGCGTCTTGCTCTACCTCTGTCATCTGCTCTGAATCGCTAAGCTGCTCCGAGCAGGCTGAATCTCACGCTCTGCTCTCATCGATCATCTCTATTTGTATACTCTTGCCCTCGACGCGAAAGTATACCTTCCTGCTATCATGGTCGGATACTGCCTTGGCTGTGGCCAAGAACAGGTGTCCTAAAATGATGGGGGTATCAATCACAGACTCAGAGATCTCCATGTCCAACACAACGAAGTCCACGGGGAATTTCAGGCCCTGAATTGTGATGACCACGTCCTTCAACAACCCCTTCGGCCTCTTGACAGATCTATTAGCTAACTGAAGTATTGTACTTCTCTATCGAAGAGGCCCAAACTCGAATAGGTCGAGTAAGGCTGTCAAAAGTAGGTTGATGGAAGAACCATTGTCTAATAGAGTCCGATCGAACCTCTGCTCATGGATGTGACATCTGACATAGGGAGCTCCTGCATCAGGCCTCTTGGCTGGCAGACGGTTCTGAATGGCAAAGCAGGTGGCCCTAGTGAGCACATAGATCTCTGCACGGTGGTTCCTCTTCTTCCTATGAATGGTGGTCTTCTCTCTAAGGTTCCTCTAGAAGAGAGGAATTCGCTAAAGTGCCTCCTGTAGAATCAACTGAATCTGAAATCTGTCTATCATCTGCTGGCTGGACTCTAACTACTGGCTCTTTTTTGGATTTTCTTTTATTCCCCTTAACCAAGCGGAGTGCTTGAGGGAAGAGGATGGCTGGACCCTCCTCATATGGAGGGCTAGGAATGGGTCCTTGCTAGGGATGGGCATGGGTCGGGCTGGGCCGGGCCCTGAAGGGCCCAGACCCAAGCCCATCTAATTTTTTCGGGCCTTGGGCCGGGCCTAGGCCCACAAATCTTCTTGTTGTTCGGCCCAAGCCCAGGCTCGGCCCATGTCCTTTGGGTCAGGTGTGGGCCGGGCTGGGCCGGCCCAAGACTAGACATGTTATGCGGACCTATACAAATATACCTTGAGCTCCTCATGATTAATTGCCACGAATTCCTCCTGACAACACTCAATCCTTTCCTACTTCAAAAAATGTGACTACATGGATAATTTCTAGCCTGAAAAAACCCCTAGATCGAATATACCATCTTCCTCACATGTAACAAAATATTAACCAACAAAATGGGGAATAATATTATATTACTTATGAAAAAAACATTGTAAAATTGTAAATCAATCTCTTCAATTGTAAAACAATGATGTTCTAGTGACAATACAATGTCAAATTTTCTGAAACCACCACATAATTAAATTCAGTTGCTATCGAAAAAAAGATTCTTCAACAATGATATACCTTAGCAACTAAGCTTGAAGCTTTGGAGGACAATACAACTTGGGGATTTGGGAGTGGGATTTGGGTTTCTCGTGCATGAGGGGTTAGGAGCCTATGGCATCAACCGTCTTTGGTGTGAGGGGAGGGAGCTAGGAGAAAAAATATGTCCCTGATTAAGGCCTGTGGGCCACATTTAGGTTGGGTCGTGGGCTCAATCTCATGCCATACTACGGGCCACCACTCGGGCCTATGTCGGGATGGGCCTTGGGTCGGGTCGAGTTGGGCCATGCCGAGCCCGGCCCGGCCCAAAAAAATTTTGGGCTGAATTTTTAGGCCCATGTCCGGCCATTGTCCTCTTGGGCTTGGGCTGTGTCGGGCTTCGGGCTAGGTCGGGCCGGCCCAGCCCAATGCCCATCCATAGTCCATGCTGCTGAGACAAAACAGAACCCATACAAATATCTCCAGGCATCGCAGAAACAGAAACAAACAGAAATGCAACAGGAATAGAATGGGTGGCCTCAGTACCACGCGCAGCATCCGGACTCGCGACATCGGCACCGCTCTATAGCTCAGCATCAATGTGGCTGGTGGCATCAACACCACCTCCTGCCTCTAGGGAAGCGACGGCCTCAGTACCGTCGGCTGGATCTACATCCTTGGTGGCGTCAGCACCACCGTCATCAACATCATCATGAGCGGCATCAGCACCACTCTCCTCCTCATCTGGCGCTTCTGAGTCATCATGTGTCGTCACTCAGACAAGGCGCTGCCGGCTGGCATCCTACCGCTCCTAAGTGTAACAAAGTCAACATCAAAAGTATAAGGAAGTAATATCACCCAATGAGTCACTAGGAATGGTAACCTCTGTAAACTCTATCTGCTCAGACTTCCTCTTCAGGTTGTTCGGATTCGGCTCGATCTGAGTGAGTATGGAGGCCTTGCCCTTTATTATCTCCCCCATCTCCTGACAGAACTCGTCCATCTCCCGCCTAAAAGTGGCATGCTGCTCAGATATCATGCGGGCTAAGTCATCAAGTGCTGAGTTTTCATAGGCTGACCTATGAGAACCGTATGGGTTGCCTCTCTGGAAATGAGACTGTTGCTGGGAAGGATGAGGGGGATACTGGTGAGAATACTGTTGAGGATGTTGCTGCTGCCTCCACGGTTGTCCCTGCTGATAGGGATGAGGACCCTGCTGGTAATGTGGCTGTGGATGTGGCTGTGGCTGTGGGAATTAAGGCTGCTGCGGCTGGCTGTACTGCCCACCCTGAACTGGAGGCTGCTGCTGGGATGAGGAACCTCCGGTCGACCCTCAGAATCCGAGATGGTCTCGGCAGATCCTAGGTTGAGGTCGGTCATACCAAATCCCCTTGACTTCCATCAACGGCTCATGCTTGTAAGGTGGTGGGGGAAGAACTACCAGGGGCTGATCCGGCTGGTAGACCACCATCTGAGTGTTCAGAGATGGTGGTATCTAGACAGACTGTTGTTGCGGCTACTAGAACAGCTCCGCCTGAATGTGGTCAACCTGTCTGTAGTGGGCGGAGGGCTGGGTCGAGTTGTTGCTGCTACTGGGGTCAGCCCGTGACCTGAGACGGGGCTGAGAAGTCATCTGTGCCTCCTGGAGACACATGATCTGGGTCTTCAGATCACTTAGTGTCTGTGCCATTTGATCTATCTGAGACATGCCATGGCACTGCTTCTTCTCAATGATCTCGATGCGGTCCAGCTTCTCGTTGATGATGCCCATATCAGTGACCGACGACTCTGCCTGTGATGCGACTGCTGAAGAAGTAGAAGGACCTGCAACGACCCATCCTATCCTATGATAGGACACGGCCTGTGATGTGGGCTTCCCCTGTGTGTAAAGGCGGGTCTGGGACATGACTGTATAGTTCTCTTCCATCTCCTCATAGATGGCCCAAACCTGATGCTCATCCTTGGCGAAATAGGAACCCCACAGGATGCGTTCACTAACCCCTGTAACTCCGGTGTAAGCCCACAGGAGAAACTTTGAACAAGGTTGGGCTTGGATATATCGTGATGAGGACACCGATCAATGAGCTCTCTGAATCTATCCCATGCCTCATGAAACTGCTCGTTCGGAAGCATGGAGAAATTGTTGATGAGGTCTCTCGCTGCATTCGTCCGGCTGAGTGGACAGTACTTATTCATGTACTCGTTCTGGAGTTGTTCCCAAGATGTCACATATCTCCCTAAGTGCTTCAGCCAATAGACTGCTCTGTCGACGAGGGAGAATGGAAAGGCCATCATCTTGATAGTATCCTCGTCCACGAGTCGATCGTGGACCGTGATGCAGATCATCTCAAACTCCTGGAAATGGAGGTGCGGCTCCTCGGTGGATAGCCCATGAAATCTGGGCAGTAACTGAATGGTCTGAGGAGGGAGCTTGAAGTCTCCTAGAATAGCCGGCAACTGGATCCATCGGTGTGTCAGAGTCGCCCCAGGATTGTGCAACTCTCTCATCGGGAGTGCTGGTGTTGTTGGTTGCACTAGCTCATCTAGATCTCGTCCCCCGCCTCCTCCGATCTCTGGAATCTCTCCTCCACTGGCTCTATTCTGCTCCTCTATGTCTGCTCGCATCTGCGCCATCTCCCTGCGCATGTCGGCCATGAAAGACCCCTGGTCTCTGATCTGACGTTGCATGGTCTCCAGGGATGCTAACATGGTGTTGTTGATGGCACCTTGATCAAGTATGCAAGTGTGAGTCTAGCTGGGTCCATCAGTGTGCTCCTCACTGCTGGCCATGTCTCGGGTCTCTGCAAAGGCAAAAGACCCAAACTCAGGTGCCGTCAAATGAATAAACATCTGTTGCGGTCTCTGCTCGGGCACCTCAAGATTGGTAGAAGGGTGGTCGAGGGGGAACATGGCGGAGTCAAACTCGGGTTTGGAGAGCGGGTACGGGCTCTCGCGAACCAACCTAGATGATGGGGCGAAGTGCTCGAAACGGTGCAACCAAAGGCTACCTAAGGGACCTCCAACCCATCATTATGTGGAGAGTGAAGGCGGATGAGATCTAAAAAACACACAAGATCAGGCAAACAAATCCCCAATTCACCTACTCAACGCGGAGCTGATGACCGTAAATGTTCGGTCTTTTATCTTGTTGATTTTATTAGGCGACAAATCAGTCTATCAAAGGGATTAAGCGAGCTGGTAGGAATCTAACGCTCTTAGGAGACTGTCCCAATCCCAAGGCTAGATCTTTCCCAGCCAATAAACATTGCGGACCGTTTACTGGCCACCCGATCAACTCGCTCTGTTAAGGATATCACGGCCCGCTTTACCAGAAATCGGAGCGATCCTCACTGGAGAACGACTAACCCGAAACCGATAGTCTGAAAAGAGCTCGGATATGGCTCTAACCTACTGTGCGGGTCACTCTCTCGCTCATCCAAACCAGACAATGAGGGGATTGCTCTCCCAAGAAAAATTTTTCAGTGAGGTGTCTTTTAGGGTCAAGTTTGTTTAACAGTCCCAATTTTATGGTTTTTCTTTTTTTAGATATTTTTCAATAATAATTAACGTATAATGAATTTTCCGATTCTCCTAATTATTTTAAGTTCAAAAACAGGGGGAGAAGTCGAAAAATCCGATACACGATCAAACACAATGATGCATGCAAAGACAGAAATGCGTACATGACGCCGGCACTCTACATGCAGGGTGATCCAAGCATAAAATAAAGACAAAATTAAAACTACCTATATGATGCAAGAAGAAATCGGCCTTAGACAGAAAATTTCTACTCGAGAAGAACAATAGCTAATAGGTCAACAAGAGAGGTCAAAGTCCGGTCTCTGATGCCAATCGGTGTCCACCACAACGGATCCTGCCAGCATTGTATACGGCCTCTGGCGGCACGTGACCTCTCAGGTGACCAAATTATCTTTTTCTTTATGAATTAATTAATTAAGTCCAATTAGCGATCTATAGATGCATGCAAATATTAGGACTGGGACCTTAATTAATTACGTCACAATCAAGATAAAATCTTAAGTCTAGGGGACAAAATCTTCGAGGATCAAAATAAAAGAAAATTTGAAGAAATTAAAACCGACGCAAAAACCGCGGTGAGGTCCCCCGAGCACACCGGTGCTCGGCGAAACAGACCCCGATAATCTGCCAAGTCCAAGTGTCCGAGTCATGTATTATTACAATAATAATGAAATAAAAATAGAAAATAAAGACTGCAATTCCTCCAAGTGTCCTGCTCCTCCTATCCCACGCCCTGCGGCTCGATGCAGAAACGAGTCGCCTCCGCTTCGCTTGGGTGCTCCGGCACTCTTAAGATAGCCGCCCTCGCAAGAAAGAGAGAAACAGAAACTTGTCAGATCATAATTAAAAAAACAAAAATAAAAATAAAAAATAAGAATAAAAATAAAAATGAAGAAAAAGAAATAAAATAAAAATAAAAAACAAATAAAGAAAAAGAGAAAATCGAATAAAAAGAAACAGAAAATAAAAACAAAAATGAAAAACCGACTACTAAGCCGTACTCCCCGACAATGGCGCCATTCTGATGAGCGGCCTGAGCAACTAAGGTTAAGTGATATCAAAGGTCGTTGCGACCTCAACCACTCGAACCAGGCTCAACAAGAAAATGTAGACCACCAACGAAATCGAACAAACATAAAAACCAAGGCAAGTGGTCTTGCTACTTATTTAACCTGGAGTAGCCACCAGGGTCTAACACAAGGAGCACGGAATGAAACCTACGAAGTAGTCAGGTAATCGAAGAAATAAAGGAATTTTTGGTGGTTTTTAATTTTTAATATTTTTATGATTTTCTATTAGGAAAAAGAAATAAAGAAAAGGTAAAAAGTAACACTCAAGCAGTTATTTAACGACCTAAAATTATTCAAAAAATCAAAACAAAAATATTTTTATGTTTTTAAAATATTCAGAGGTTTTTGGGAATTTTATGGTGTTTTCTGATTTTTATATAATTTTAAAAATGAAAGAAAGAGGAAAAATGCAAATAGTGTGCAGTCGAAATGAAAAGACATTTTAAAAATATCTAAAGTGCCTATAAATTTATGGCAACAATTTTAATGAAAATATAAAATAAAAACTATCTACAGAAACTGAAAACTATTTTTTTTATTTTTAATGAATTTTTAATAATTTTTATAAATTTTTTAGTCTTTTTCAAATTTTAGTTGTTTTATAAAAGAGAATGAAAAAAAGTCACACAAAAATTAGAGCAGGATAAAACAAACAATCAGAATTTTTTTTGGAATTTTTAAAGCTATTTTTATATTTTTAATTGATTTTTCAAAACACACAGAGACACTTTTTTAGGATTTTTGAATTTTAGAAGATACCTAATAAAATCAAAATGCGTTACAAAAATTACCAAAAATACTAAACAGTAGCAGGAGCTACATGTAAAATTTTTGGAATTTTTGGATTAGTTTTGATATTTAATTGACTAAAAATAAGACACATAGGTTACAGGGATCTAAACACAATTTATTTGAGTTTCAGGATTAAATAATAACAGGTAATAAAAGTCCATGGCTAGAAATGTAATTTGTCTACTAAAGTACGCACATGCGCTAAATCCACGTTCACAGGGGATATATGCAAAATTGAAAAACATTCATTCAATCAATAACATGGGAAAAGTGTAGTTCAGATAATGCAAATACCCCACTATTCACGTGACTAAGCACGCGTCTCCAAATTGTAAGGACTAAACTGCCAATATCTAAGACTACAAGGACTAATATGAAAAAAGGTCCGACAATAACTTTAAGTTTACAGACTAAAATACAAACTAAAATAAATGCAGGGTAAAAGGAGCAATATACCCTCGATGGCACGTGAGTCGCGCGTGGGGGGGTACGTGTCGGTCCCGGTAGGGGCAAGATCGTGCGGCTCTGTAGGCGTCAGGTGTCAGATCTAACGATGTCGGCTGGTCGGGAACGTCGAACGTACGGGGCCGTTAGATCTGACATCTAACGGTCTGACACCTCAGATGGATGAATGCTCGAGATGAAATCTGGAGGGACACGTCGATCCAATGGTGTGGAAGGTGTCTAGAAGAATTGCTCCTGGATGAACTTCCACGGAGCTAAGGATAAGATCCTCGACCCCAATGGAAGACCAGCAGACACCGGTGAAGTCGTGGGACGGTTCTGCATCAGGTGAACATCTCAGATGGGCGCTCCAACGGTCTGATCAGCATGATGGCGGAGGGGACCTGGAGCTGCTCTAGCGAGGTTGGGTGAGGGTTATTTGGAGACCCTCCGCGTGCAACAGAACCTGCAACGAGATGCTCTGACTCGAAGCTATGCTCCGGTCAGTGTTATTAGGGATGAAAATCAAAGAAGCGACGGGGAATGGAGCTCGATCTCTGACAGTCGTGGTAGAGGGAGATCTTGGACCTAATCCTGACTATGCAGGCTAAGATTAGGGTGATCAGGTCGCGTAGGAGGATGGAGGGTGAGCGTGCGAGGGTATCAAAACGGATGGATGTGGGTGACGAAGCTCCGACCGGCTGGTCGGAGCTGGTGGAGCAACGATGGCGAACAATGGAAAGATTTGATAAAATGCGGAGCTAGGAAAGAATAAGGGGTTACCTGAAGGTCCAGACATGTTCCTGAGCTCCATGTGAAGATTATCAGTGGAGTTATGGCCTCGACCAAGCAGCGGAAGGCGAGGGAGGCTTCTCGCGGTGGAGGTCCGGCCACAAAGGGGGAGCGTCGGCGTCACTGCACCAATCGATCATCAGGAGGCTCCTCAGACGGTTGTCACCACGCTGAAGGTTTCTAGGGTATCGAGAGGGAGTGAGGCGCGAGCTACCGACCTGGGGAGGCGAATGAAAGACTTTATAGCAGTCCCAGGTGGCTGGAAGTATCGAGTAGAAGCACGCGAATCGAGGAGGATCCGCGCTTCCCTAGGGATCCGCGAGGATCTTGGATCCATGGGGAAGGCACAGACGGAGTTTTGGAGGAAACGGGCATGCGATCCGGCCTAGTAAATTTTGAGAAGGAGGTCCGGCAGAGAGATCGGGTCAGGTCAAGCCCTGAAAGAGGGGGTTGACCCGAGTCAACGTTTCAGACGTGGACCAATCACAAGCAGGCTAGAATAAGGATAAAGCCCACTACATGACAAAATAGCTAGGAAAATGAAAGATAAATAACTTAAAAATAGTAAATGAATTTAAATTAAAAAATGAATACAATGAAAAATATTTGTATTTTTCAAGGGATTTTTTATTATTTTTATTTATTTTTACGAAGAATAAATTATTCTATATACAATATATGGTGTTATATACATGTATAAATTACCTATGTATTTTGTACAATTATTTTTATTTTATTATTTTTATAAAATTCCAATTTTATATTTTATTTATTTATAACATAATTTTTGAAGTATAAAATATTTTTTGTTTTATTTTTATTATTTATTTACACATATAAGAAAACAAATATATATGTATTATGTACAAGTGAGAGAGAGAGAGAGTTTTCTTCTATTTTTATTTTATTTTCTAAAATATATACAAGGAGGTAAAAACACATTTTATTTTTATTTTGGCAAAAATAATTTATGTACACATGATATATAAATACAAGTTAGAGTGGCCCTATCTCTTTACTTATTTTATTAGGCGATTAGGCCAATGCTTGGCCATCTCTTGGGGTTCGAGTCACTCAGTATTTATTCTAAATACTTCCTTCTTTTTTCTTTTTATTCTTTATTCTTTTATTTTTGCACAAATACATGCTAATTATAGAATATTAACATATGCATGCATATTGCTAAGTTATTGTATTTACACCTATTTACATGATGCTTTGCCAAGATAATTAGCTAAAATAAAAGAATAAAGAGTGATGAATAGGGATTCATCAGGTACTGGCGATCCGCTCCCAAGATACGATGGCACACGATCTTCGTCTGCGTACACTGACGAGATCGTCCTCGAATGTACCTCAGAGAACTACAACCTAGAGAAAGAGTAGCAGGTTCGTCCGTGAGAACAAAGCCAAGGTAGCGAGAGAGTTTTTCTTCCGAGTAAAGAAAATGACATCGGGGGAGGGGTATATAAAGAGGAGCTCACGTGTCCTAGCGCGCTGTGACTTTTGATTTCCGAAAACACCCCTCAATGGGCGTGTCCCTTCGGATTCCAAAATCGTGGCTAAAACGAGATGTTTGAGGCGAGTTGAATTCCCATTTTAGTCGAATCCAAATTAATCGTGTGATTAATTTAATTGATCTACCAAATGAAATCCGCAGCAAAAGTATCGAGATCCGAATTGACTCTTCCGAGCCGGAGCTGGAGACGGAGCGGAGCGCGCGCGTGTGGTCCTCTATTCCTCCTCTATACTATTGCTACAAGATCTTGGGATGTGAACTCATATATAAGCCCACCAAAAGTTTAGAGATACCAGGTATGGTACTAAACTTCCACCCAAGCTTTTCCATATTTCAAATTTGGGAATTCTCAACTTTCCCTCCAAGCCATTTGGTTTCCCAAAGCCATTTGGTTTCCCAATTGAAACCAAATTAACTTCAATTGTAATTACATAGACTTTCTAATTAAAAATATAATTACAATTCTTAATACAACATACTTTCCCACTTCCACTCAGGAATTGGAAGTGGTTGCAACAATTCTGAAGTTGACCTGAAGTTAACTACGGTTAATCCGCACTCATTCTCATGCTATTAATTTTTGTATAAATATTGTATTATAATTTGATCTTTGCATTTTTCATTTTGGCCCCTACAAATGATTTCTATTTTGTGTTTCTCTAAGCTAACAATTTTATTAAATAATTTTATCTACAACCGAGTTTGCTCCACCAAACAAGAAAGGAAAAAAATAGTCTGCATCACAGGAGGGCAGAGTATTGTTCTTGATGGGAAAAGGGTATCGGGAGATGGACCACATCTTCCTCCGACGCATGAGCAAGTGCTCTTCCTTCGACCCCGCTCCCCCGTGGAGCACCTCTACTCCAACTACATGACTACGCTGCACCCCCATCAAGTTCATCCCTTTATCTCATCGCGTACGCGTATGCACCCTCCTCCTCCACCACCGCTAACCCGCCATCTCCGTCGAGAAGAAGAAGCAATCCTAAGACCCTTGCCTTCATCAAAAACGTTGTTGACAAGCCCAAGCACAAGGGCCTCATTGACTTTGGGGATGGGAGCGCAGTGGAGGAGCCCCAACTCCGATGCTGGTGGCGTTATGGGGGGTGTGAGGGAGGGCCTCTGATTTTGGGATTTCAACACCGATGGTGTCGGTGTTGGTGGCGTCGGGGTCATCCTCATGCTGCTAATTTTATAGCACATCGTTCTGAGATTCGAGCCCTATGTCAACAAGTCAGGAACTACGTCAAGATTCATGCGTAAGTGCATCGCCGTCACCGTTGTTCAAGCTCCACGCCCCAAGTAATTCGACCATTGCCTCAAGCATCAGACAGTTGCCTGTCTCTTGGAGGGAGGAGTAAAGGCAGAGCAGGTGGCGAGGTGGTGGAAGATGGGGTTAGGCGTGGGGTTGGGAAGTGAAATATAGGTGAATAAATTAAATAAAACAAGTGTATATATTAGCCGTTAGATTTGGTATGCTAAGATTAACTTAAGAGAATGGTTGATTTAGTGGAGCCAACTATTGAAGGATTCTACGTGTAAAACAGAGCAACTATTCAAAGTTCTGGATGTAATTCGTGATTATAAAGAGTTATAAATATAATATTAAAACAATACAGAGTTATGGATGTAAAATTTCTTTTCAATTTTTTGTTCCTACCAAATACGTCACATGGTTGTCATCTCAGCTGATCATCGTTTAGTAGTTCCCAAACCATTGGTCAAAGCAATCTTCCCACCATATAATATGCTTCGGAGTGTAAATACCACACTTATTACTAGATAGTTATACTTATACATCTATCGTATGGTATCGTCATTATTATGAACAAAAATGCAAGATACTTTTTTACCTATAATTGTATTCTCTTGCAGTTGTTGTAATGTCACGGGTTTAGGTCCTTGGTCCATTATCGATGAATATTATCCCTAACAATATGTTGGGCTCGAGCCCAAATGGACATGTTGACAACCGTCGAAAATGCTTAAGTACAGGGACGAAGACATATATTTTTACTTGGGGGCCAAATTATTGAAACTACACACATACATATACACATACACATACATGTAGATACATTATATATAAAGTTCGTCTTTGTTATTATTTATCATTTTAATTATTAATATTTATTTACAAGGAGATTTTACAAAGGTACCCCTATAAACTTACGATTTCACATAAATATCCAAACAAACATTGTATGGACAAAAAGATCCTTACAAAATTCTTCAAATCACAAAAACTTTCATTAATACGATGTTAAGTAATGCCATTAAATCTATTTAAAAAGGTAAAATTATATCAATCTCAATGTAGAGATGCAAAGGGATATAGATATATATATATGTACCTATTCCTTATAATATATGTTATATATTTTTTTGCAGGTGTATATGTAATTGTATTAAAATGAATACAAATATAAATATGACATTGGTATCCACATACATTTTTGTCTCTATTTTATATGTTTTTATATATGTAATTGTATTAAAATGAATACAAATATAAATATGACATTGGTATCCAATACATTTTTGTCTCTATTTTATATGTTTTTAATATATAACCGTATATTTATTTTAATTGAGTATAATAATTTTTTTAATTTTTTGTATATTTGATATATTTTTTTATGATATATATATTATATTTGTATCATAAGTAACTCAATTCATTTTTTTGATGTCAGAGAGGATGATCACCCAGTGTAGGAGTCATCGTTAGAATTTTATAACATTCAAAAGTAGAGAAGTAATTCATATGTATATATAAGATAATTTATAAAGTATTTGTGATTGTATTCATATTCAATCCATGTTCGTTTTATATCTATACTCAAGTTTCAAGATATGGTAACATATTATTCATATTCGTTGATATCTATATTGACATCCATACTCATGTATTAAAACAAATTTGGATATGGTAACACATATATGCTTGTCCATAACTAATCGTTTTATATACTTATTTTGGTATCTTTTGCATAGTGTAATTACCCTTTACATTCTAGATTTTGACGATATTTTAATAATCTGACATTTTTAATGGGTTAATTTATGTTCAAAATGAATGTTCATATAAAGATATAAAGGTCGACATGCATACAACATGTAAATGCTAATAGTTTGCATATACATCTTTAATAAAGGGAATGATTCACTGCACCAAAATGCGTATATATGGATGTTTTTTAATCTATCAATATTTCATCTGTTGTTAAATATATATAATGACGAGTATTATTTGTTACAAAATGATTTTTAGGTTAAATCAGAGATGAATATCATATCTATTGCTATATCATTAAGGAATGTCAATAAACGCTTATTCGTCACGATTTTTAAGAATCTTAATTAACCGTCGCTATTAAAATCGTGACGGTTAAGCATCACTATATGGACCAACGGTATCGATATAACAACAGATATTGCATTTTTTTCATAATTTCAAATATAAAAAAATCTCAAAAAATATTATTCATCATTATATATTAAACAACATACGATATAAGAGAAAAGGGGAGTTGCTCTGTGTAACAGCCAAGTTGGTTGTTACACGGAGCAGTTTCTCCCTTTTTTTATTTTTTTCCAAATTTTTTTCATGTATATTCATCTATATATCCCTCCTACATGTCATTCGAATTTCATGAGAAACGAAGACTCCTAAGCCCTCCATCTAGACCGGGTAAATTTTAACGGTCTGAATTTTGCTGTAATCGACCTGTTCTAGATGGAGGGCTTAGGAGTCTCTGTTTCTCACGAAATTTGAATGACATGTATGAGGGATATATATATGAATATACATGAAAAAAATTTGAAAAAAAAATAAAAAATAGGGGAAACTGCTCCGTGTAATAGCCAACTTGGCTGTTACACAGAACAGCCTCCCCGGCCTATACGATATAACGACGAATTTGAAAATCTCTACAGACTTATTTTATTCTTGTAGCTATGTATAACATGTAGTTCCCGTAAAAGATACAAATGTTAATAATTAAATTATCTTATTCATGTCATATTATTGATTTTTTATTGAGAAATTAGGATGATGAAATTGTATATTGTAAATGGGGGAAGGGGGCCGTTATATACAACTTATTAACATTTATATTTAACTATTGTATTTAGATTATGTTCTATTACTATTATATAATATATAATAAGTATGTTTTGGAGACTGGGGGGAGCAAGCCATCTCCCGCCCCCCATTGTCTCCATCACTGCTTAAGCTCAAATTATTAAGTAGCAATTCCCATCATTTATAACACACACTCACGCATTCATGAGTTTCCAATGTGAAACTATTTTAGATTGTTACAGTTGCAGTAACATGAAAGTAGGCGCTCTATTGGGATATGGTGGTTCAGGACACAAATATTAAAGCCACTATCCATACTTGATGACAAGCAAAATAAAGTTAATTATAGGAAAGTATAATGCAACAGAAAAAGGAAATCTAGTTGAATGTTGTTTAGTATTTTTGGTGGGATACATGATAAGTGTATGTTGTGATACAGACAGAGTACCTTAATGGGGCGTTCGGTTCGGGAATAAGCAAGAATAAGGAGAATAAAGGTCTATTCTTTGTTGGCTGGAAAGATGAGAATAAGGTAGAATAATGATAGGTAAGGTGGAATAAAGATAAGAATAATGATGGAATAAGGTGACATAATGAGATGTGGATAAGGATAGATGTACTATCGAGAACCGCATCAGGCGGGAAGTGATCCCTTATTTCCGAGCTTATTCTCCAAACGAACATGACCTAAATGTCACAATGCATATACTAGGAAATCCCTTGTGCATTCTTTTCATGATTAATATTTTTCTGTAACTTTTGGTGTTTTTATTATGGTTATCTTTGTGATTTGACTCTACTATTTTGCCTATAAATTCAGGGACGGACTTTTTTAAGATTTGTATAGTATAATATTTTAGAATGTTATCAAATCCTTATTATCAACCCCAAGTGCAATTAACCATAAATGTATGTAATTTTCGAGATGCGAAAAGCGTGGAACTAATCTTAGGACTCAATTACCTAGTGTTCTAATTTGATTATTTATACAAGTTATGAAAATCTATTTGGTCGAAGTTTATCGAAGAAATTGAGCAAGCAATGTTCCAACTAGAAGGCAGCTACAAAATGAAACGCCACTTTTATGAAACTCTAATTACTATAAGTGTTATGTCAATTTGGGCTACATGAATTGAATTTAGATAATTACATGAATTGAATTTAGCTAATTGTCAAATCCTTTGAGTGAAGGGAGATTGGAATTTGAATTTAGCATCTCAATTTGCTTTCGAAGGTTAAGGGAGGTAACCTTAAGTTATGAAGCGATATGATCACCACTCTGAGATCTATAAAACAGAGATACCTATAGCCATTTGAAACCTTCCATTTTCTTATCCTCACCATCTACCACTCATCTCCACCTCTTCCATCTCCATTCAAAATATCAAAGTTTGGAGAAGAAGCTTCCAAGTTATATGCATGAACTAGCGGCTTAAAAGCAAAGGTAAAAAAACCTTGAAAGCAAAGGTAAAAAACCTATTATTTATTCTATTTTCGATTTTCCAATCAAGATAAGATCATGGTAGATAAAACATTTTTTTCCCAGGACTTTGATTCATGTTTTCCGTATAAATTGGTTTAGATTAAGGAAAATGGGCCCCAAGAGGAATAGACTATTAATTATTATGTTGAATGAGAATAAGTTTTCAAATTTTAGAATTTCCAATTGATCAACTAGAAATCAAAGGTTGTGATTGTTAGATGACTTAATGTGGGGGGCGATGCACAAAATTTAGGGGAAATTTTATTAGATTTTGATTGATCAATAAGTAATCATTTATGACAACATTAATGTTCATATTCAAAATTGCGAGAATGAGAAGACAAACTTTTTAGATCCAACTTAATTAATGGATAAATCGTTACGTAGTGATGTTGCATATGAAACTTATGTCATTCGACATCTAGATCTAGGTCAGATCCATGCCCAACACAGATATTTGTATCGTCAATTATTGACAATGTATTAGGAATTTGCTCAGATTGATAAATTGAGTAAATTACCCGTTTTCTCGAAAGTTGCAAACTAGAGTCAAACAAACCATCACTTCATATTGGCGCCAAAGTATTGACGTGGGGGACCTACGAGTTGCCACTACTTGGCAATAGTTGGCAATAGCCAAGGGGCACAAGGGAAGGAGGTGTAGTTACCGGCCAACTCAATATATCATAATACTTATATTTTACTTGCATAATGTCTATAAAATAATTATATAAATTCTAATCGGTTTTAGAAAAATTAAAATATAAGTATGTTGTCATATATAATGACATTTCAAACTCATTCATCTCTCCCAATAAATATAGCGATCCTTGTAAATGCAATAAATTTTGTTATTTTCTTCTAACCCCAAAATTCTTTATCTTAATTTTCACTTTCTAATTAGCGTCAAGAGTGGATGTGAATATGTTTATATTATTAGATTTATCATAAGTTTATAATCTCCATAGAAATAATAGTCATTAGAAAAATCCAACCTTATATATTTAAATCAGGTTTAATCTACAAGTTTAATGAAATTTAAAAATATTATTTGAAACATGACTCTATTTAAAAAATACCATTTGAAAATATAATTTTTCCATTTTCAAGCATACGTGATGTATGCATACTCGATCCCTTTTTTACTAGGGGTGTTCATGGGATGGGTACCCGCTCCATTTGATCGTGACCCGCCCTGCCCCGTTGGTATTGGGTCACGGGTCGACCCGCCCATTCTAACGGGTACCCAATTGTAACGGGTACTCTGTTAACGGTAATGGATGTTGGCTACTCGCGGGTACCCGTGAGGATAAAGAGAGATACTTCTAGTGAAAGGTGGACTATATAAAAAAGCAAACGATATGTCCAACTATGTATATCCATATCTATATCATATTCATAATGATAATGCCAGATATGAAAATCTAAATGGTACTGAATGCATTCAGATAGGGATAAATAAATATAGATACATAAATTAATGGGGATATATAAAATTATGTGGATAATGTAAACCATATGAATACATGCAATTGGAGAGAATACTATCGAATACGGATCCAATAATGATACATTCACCTAGGTTCATCTTCATAATGAATCAAATACGGATAAATGAGATGTGAATATATATATATATATAATCGGAGGATAACATGACAAATAATATATAATATATATTCATATTCGTAAATAGGTATATTAATTATTATCACAATTGGTTATCGCGATGTGTGTGCGTGTTTATCTGTGTGCTTATACGTGGGCGCATGCGCGCGCACGTGGGTATGGGCGTTTGCATGGGCGCGGGCGCATGCATACGTGTGGGTGGGAGGTGCACGCGCGCGTGAGTGTGATACACTTCGTATTCAGTTGTATTCATTATCATCATGTTTGGATGCCAGAATGTATGTATATCGATTTGGACGTATCCAATTCGTTATCATATATGTTAATTCAAATTGACATTCATATATATTTCGATTTCAAAACAGATACATATATGAGACATCACATACATATAAATTTCATCTTATCTATAAATTTTTGATTCTATTATTTTTCTTATCTAATTTGCATCCATTTCATATCGGTATTCATTTTTAATGATTTAGCAATATATTTTCCATATTAACCGATATTTATATCCGCATCCATTTCTATATTTTTAAAATAGATAAGAATAATGTAACATCTATATTGGTATTTGTATCTAAACCTTTGCATTTTTGTTAATCAATTGATAGTGGAAGCTTCCAACTGGGTACCCGCGGGTACCCGTCGGGTTTTTTATATGGGACACGGGTCAAGACATTGCGGGTATCCGACCCATCACTTTCAAACGAGTACCTGAGAGTTTAGGGTCAAAATGAACGGGTCAAGTCGGGTACCCATTGACCCGGATATTTTTGAACACCCATGTTCTTTACAAATAAAGCGAGTAAGAAGAGAATGTCCGACCACTAAATCGGGCGTGCTTTTATGAAGAACGATTGAATTCATCTTGGTATCATCATGTATGCTTAGTATCAGATTGAGTCCACCATTTTGAGTTGGTGAAGAATTTGGGATGCATAGACCTGGTCAAATGGGTTGGGGGCCCTCTTGCCAGCTCGCTTATGGATTGGACTTGAGTAGGAGATTCGAGGCATGGGTCGGACCGGTCCGACCTGCAAAAAATAAAAAAATATATAAATATAATCTGAACAATACATGTATTAATATGATACACATCAAGTTTTTCATATGTGACGTTAGTTTTAAATAAAATTTAACAGTCTACATGTCAAGTAACATGTAAACTACTTATATTAGTTATATAAAGTATAAATGGTAGTAATAAAATCATTTATACTTATTATACATCATTAAAAATTCGAAAAAAATGGACCACGGGCCAATCCGTGATAGGTTTTGGATGGAGGTTTTTGAACCTCAGCCATTTCGACCCGGCCCATGGGCCGACCCAGCCCGTATTTTGGCCAGTCAGGTTATGCATAGTGTATCAAGTCCGCATGCAAATGTGCAATTGCATGGTCAGAAAGGGTTATGGATCTTAAGCACATGTTGGCAAATATGGATCTGGGTCAAGTGACCACAAACAATGATGTCAAATATACGTCCTTGGTACATTTTAAATAAAATGAATGATGGGAAAATTACACCAATGGCGTTCGTTGATTCTTGTGAATTTGAAATGCTTCATAAATAACGAAGGGAAAATGACCAAAAGCTCTCCAAGCTTTTACTGAAATTGTTGTGCAAAGTATTCAAGGTTCAAATATATTCTGAAAAAATGTAGAAAATTAAAAAATATATGTGAAGGTTGTCGAACTTCTTAAAAACCTTTACGAGATGTAAAAAATTACCGAATTACAGTCGGAGTTTGATTTAGTATATATTTAACTTTAAATGGGTGACTTGTTCTTGTTCAACATACATCCTCAAATTAGTCTGTGATATGGAGATGTGGCATTGTAATAATGTTCTTGACTATGTTGGGATGTTCTTTCAGGTAGCTTTAAGTCAATGTATGGAATAAGCCGAGGAAAGGTCTGCCTTTGGTTGGAACTGTTTACTTGGACGTGAAGCTTCGTAATACCTGATATCCACAAGTGAACTGTCGACCTGCGGTCATAATCAGGTTTCACACCGGCCTTGTATGCCTCGATACGTTTCTTCGCCTTCTTCAGCTCATTATAGAGCTCTTAGCTGAGCGTTCTGAATAGTTAGCCAGAAGAGCGAAGAGGAAAAGGACTACAAAAAGAACTACTGCTGCACACCCACCGGAACTACTGCTGAAGGTGCTGACAAGCGTCTCAGGCGTCCTCGCGGTAAACAACTGGGTACAATGTCTCAGTAGAACCCCTGAAACGAGTGTAAGTGCAAGAGGTCCGTAAGAACAAGAAATAGTGTACTCAACTGCCTATCTTTACTCCTCATTCTACCATATCGGGATAGCATGTATCCAAGGGCAAAGAGAATAAAAGTACAATAATCACTTGTTTAGCATATGCCACAAAATCAAGGTTGGAGTTTTAATAACTATGAGATATATGATGTGTCATACTCATGAGTGATGTGAGAAAAATTTTAATACGTATTGTGGGACTTGTAGATCTTACATGTATAACCATGAATCTTATTATGTGTACTTGAAGCACGTTGAGTACCTAACAGTACAATAGAAGTAATGACGGATGCTTTTAATATTAGATTTTTATCAGTTGTAGCTTACATGAATGTTGCAATATCAGTTATGCCCTTCTCTTTTTTGGAATATCAGTTATGTCCCTGACTTCATTCACAATTATTACTTGTGTCCCTTGAGTTAGTTTTTGTTTATTCACATTCCAAACAGACATTAACTTTGAGGACACAAGAGTAATTATATAAAAATCGAGAGTAGATGTGTTTTTTTCTTCTCCTTTTCTTCTTCTTCCTTCTACTCTTCCTCCCTCCCTATCCCCTTCCAGCCCTTCCTCCTCCTCCGACCACATCCTCCTTCTCCTCCGACATCCTCCTCCTCAGCCCATCCCCCACCTACACTTTCTCCTCCGTCCCTCCCCCTCCAACTCATTCTCCTCCTCCTCTGCCCCTCCGCCTCCAGCCCCTCTGTCTCCTCCTCCACCCCTCGGCCTCCAGCCCCTCCTCCTCCTACCACCTCCTCTTCTGTCGTCTCCCCCTCCAACCCTATCTCCTCCTCCGTCCCTCCCCCTCCAGCCCCTTCTCTTCCTCCCTACCACTCCAGCCCCACCCGCCTCCTCCGTTGACCACTTCCTCCTCCACCCTCCCCCTATGGCCCCATTTCCTTTGCGTGTCCCACTCCAACCCCTCCTCCTCTCCCTCCTCTAATAGTCTCCTCCTCCTCCTCCTTTGATTCTCTAGCTTCAGTACCGAGACCAACAAATGAGCCACGATCCTCCATCTTTAGCTTCAACACCGCAACGAGTTGAGCTGTAGGAGGTAGGTTTGCCCTGAGCTCAATGCCAGTGATCCATGCTTTGATCAAGCATTGTCGTCTCTCAAGAAACAATAAGAATAACTTCCACACTCCAACCAAACCACATGGTTGTGCAGAGGAGGAGGGAGGGGGTCTATTTTGACACTTATGCTCTTTTTAATTAAACAATTGTATGTATAAACCAGGGTTTAATTCAACTTATTGACAGTGAAACTAACGGAAGTGAACAAGATATAATGGTGCAAGAAGTTAGGGGCACAACTGATATTCCAAAAAAAAGGTGGGACGTACTGATATTGTAATATCTAAGGAGGGTATAACTGATATGCATCCTTTAGCATTTGGTATATAAAAAAGAAGTTCTTGACTCATTGCTTAGTATATCTTGACATGTTCATGAAGATGCTAAATATCCTTCTAATATACATAGACAACTTAAGAAGTACACTATATAATATTTCATGACCAAATACGAGTGCTAAGTAAAGCAATTTGATATGGAATTGCTCCATGAATGTCAAATGTCCATGTTTTTAAAAGCGTGACATGTAACGTCCCGGGCTTAGGTCTCCGGTCCGTTATCGAGGAAAACTGATCCT
Organism: Ottelia alismoides; assembly: GCA_037367405.1. Classification (NCBI taxonomy): domain Eukaryota; kingdom Viridiplantae; phylum Streptophyta; class Magnoliopsida; order Alismatales; family Hydrocharitaceae; genus Ottelia; species Ottelia alismoides. The sequence continues at coordinate 246,317 of JAZKJV010007474.1, read as the reverse complement.
GACAACTTGCTGGGTTCGGACCTAAATTGACCTATTGACAACCACCCAAAATGTTTAAGCCCGAGTTGTCAAGTAGTTGTCCCCATCACATAAACCACACCCACACTTCGTGAGTTTTAGATCTGGCACTATGTTTGAGAGTATGGGTGTTACAACCTCTCCCACTTATATTCACAACGTCCCCGTTACGACATGGCTCATCACTTATTCCCTATGACAGTGGCGGTTGCACGCTCCGGGTAGTCATTTCCTCCTATCTCTTTGTAGGGGTGGCTCCGCCTCTCGGGTAGCCCTTTCCACTATCAGAGGAAAATTGGCTCTGATATTTATAATCGAGGAAAACTGGCCCTAATAACTTATTGGGTACGGACTCAAATGGACTCGTTGGCAACTACCCAAAATGCTTAAGCCCAAGTTGTCAAGTAGTAATCCCCACCACTTATAAACCACACCCACACTTCGTGAGTTTTAGATGTGGCACTATGTTTGGGGATATGGGTGTTACATCACAAGTTGTGCTTGTACGTATAAATTATGGAAAATCCTAAATTGCATCCCTAAAGTTAGAATAAAGAAGTAGATGTATGAACTTAGATCTATTAGGTTGTCATTACAAAAAGAACCCTATCTTATCATCACGTTAATAGCTCAGAGACTTACCACACAGTACTAAGTTTTTAAGTACAGACCAATGTTTCACTTTTAACTTTAAGAGAAAAAGTTCAATACATGCCCTTAAAATAACTTGCAACTGTATGCAAGATAAGTGATTAATAAAAAAGATGCTTCAAATAATTAAATAAATAAGTATGAGTTATTATCAAAGTAAGGACTCAATAATGGATCATTCCAATTGATAAAAAAAGTGATTGTTGGACCTGAAAATTTTCTAAATAGTATTCAATGAAAGTCATATATACAACTTGGAAGGATATCTTTCATATTTCTTGGAATTCACCATGTAATATGGGGTCAAAAAGCAAAAATAAATGGTTCAATTTTAACCATTATACAAATAAAAGTTTAAATTTAAACAGAGATAATGGCATTTTAAGAATGATGCTTGGTTTTTATCTATAGGGATCTCTCAACAATAATTGCTTATGAGAAGATTGACTGGGTACTTACATGAATTGCAAGTATTGGGTTTGATAAAGGTTAGTAGCTTGTGGATTTCATAATCAGATAAGCATGTGAACATAGGTAGAGTTGCATATCTAATTATTTACCCAACAAATGATATTAAAGCTAGGTTGGAGGTCGTCGAGAGGACACATCATGATGAATCCGCGTGAAGTTCAAAACCGTCAAGAGGAAGCAATGTAGTGAGTTTGCATTCCTTAGAAAACGTGCAATGGTGGATTCTTATAAAAATCGAAGAGAGTTGTCGAATGATTATGCATGTAACAACTGGCAAGAGATCACAAGCACACATGGTAATGTGTTGAGCGAGGATGTCGAACATGGTGCACAACCATGATAGGGAATGGAGCTCCAATTATTCCCAAAAGCAGTACGATAAGAGAGAAAAAGATTATTGACATATATACTGCAAAAGAACTCTACAAGAAGAAGTGAGTGTGATTCAATTTACCATATGACAATGGGAAGTTTCATGTCCACGAGGCACATCAAAGGTACCTGGTGATGGGTGACACACCCGAAGGTAATCAAAACTTGCGAGAGGAGCTTGAAGTGATGAGGATGGTCCAATGCAGAATCAAGGTAATGCAAAGACTGTGATGGAATTTAATTCATGATAAATATTATTAGGATTGTGATTAAGAAAATAGAATCCTAATATGATAGACTTAGATTCCATGTGCAATCCTCGAAGGTGGTATTATTGAATGTGATCAAAACTCATTAGGACATTGATTGATGGAAATTAATTAGATTTTGATAGATTGAGATCTTGATTAATTGAGATTGATTATGAAAATCAATCTAAGATTTTTTTCGAACCGATAAAAGTGTATGCGTGCAAGAGAGAGGGGTGGGGAGGCTGGGGGAATGAAGAGAGTTGTAATCGTTCTTCTTTTAGTGAACTTTATTCTCCCATGTATGAGATAGATGACCTATCATCAATCATATCGTGTTGTCTTCATTTTCGCATGCTTATATGGTGGTGGTTAATTACGCATTCGTTATTTTTTATCCCCGGTTGATTGGAACGTGGAGCTATATAGTGAAAGAGAGGCGAACCTTGGTCATCCACTTCCCAAGAATATTCCTAATTCGCATTATCTGATGCTAGGTTTAGCCCACGTAAGCAGATGGGAGTGATCGGTGTGGTATGTGAAAAACACCACCCGACCACTTCTTTATTCCTGCAAAAGAGACATAAATAATTTTGCGGTCGTTGTATCAACTAGGTTAGTTTTACCAGAAAAGATTAATTTTTAGTTAATCTTTCTATTTTATTTATACTCCTAAACAAGATGTATAGTGTCAAGTATGGGAGTGTCGAACTCAGGGAGGCAAACTGTTAAAAACTAGGGTTAAACTATAGAGAAACTAAGGTTTTTTAATTAATTTCGTAATGTTTTTGTGAATTTTAAGTATTTTGTATTTTTTTATTAATATTTAGAAAAAAATTATTATAATTATGTTGTATTTTTGTTTTACTATTTTTATGAATTTTTAAGGGGTATTTGTTATTTTTATGAATTTTGGTTTATTTTTAATGTTGAAAATAATATAAGTATTGAAAATAGATTGCACAGGGGTACGGGTGTAATAATAGGAAGTGCTAGTGTACTTGTGCAATTTGCAGAAACAGGAAGGGGTTGCCCGCAATTACCCCAAGTATCACATGCTCTCACATGAAGGCTCCACCTGTCGGGGTCCTGTTCGTGAAAAGCATAAGATTGGGGGCTAAACTGCAAACTCTCTTGATGTCACATGTGATTCACGTGATAGTTTGACCAGAGAGGTATATGCATGAAATCGGAAGTAACGGGGTTTTCCTTGTAAATCCACCACACACGTGACTTGCGTGAACCATGTTAAGCGGTGCTTCAGCGGTGGATTCGATGCTGACGACGTATGGCATATTTACGACCGATCGATCGAATTCGATCAAACGACCAAAGGTAAAAGTCTCAAATGGATGAACAAGGATAGATATGTTTCGTTTAGATGGTGATATCGGGCATTATGCAGGTGTTTCGCAGAGGCTCCCTGATCGGAGGCTCTTCACGCATGACGAGCAGCAGTAAAGCTTTTGAGACTCCAGCGTCGATTATAATCAGCAGAAGAAGCTCTTCCCAAGCACGATGGTGACACTAATCAGTGATGCGGGTCGAGCACAGCGATCGGTCGCACGATGGAGTCGATAGGGTTCTGCCTTCTACGATCGCGGTGTGAGACAACGGATTGGGTTGTTATTCTCATGTGCACTACGTTCCGGCTCCAGGCGGTGATTCACAACTACAAGTAACGTCGGTGCACGAGGTGTTTCAAGGCTGTGGATCGAGCAGGTATTGGTCGATTGTTCGTCAACTCTGATTAGTGGATCGATGGTAATCCTCGTGGTTGGCTGCTATCGATTTGCATGTAGGTTGACCAAGGGTTATAATGATGAAATTCCATATGTATAGTAGATGTTGGAGCATAATCGAAAGGCGATAGGCGATTAGATCTTCGAGAGTGGACACTCGATTCAAGGCGATGCTACAGTGCAGATCTGGTTCATTGTTCCGTGGTGGACGAAAACCTCGATGTAATCCGATTTCTGACGATTGGATTCTCGATTTAGATTGGCAAGAGCTGATCAGATCGATCTTGAGCAGGTGATCTTGTCCTTGGAATTAGCAAATGGACTCCGTTGGTTGATGATGCGAGGAATTTGATCTCTGGTCGTGGAAGTTAAATGGAGGATGGAAGTTCTGTGGACGTGAGCTATTAGAATCAAGGTTTTGGTTGAGAGATGTGGAGTAAAACAAAGAGAGGAAATTATTAAAGCGGGACGGTTGAAAGAACGGCCGGCCAACGGCCGATCGTTGAAAGCGGTTGAGGAGGTTGACTCGACCGTGGGCAGAAGGAGTCGGAGGAAGAAGGGTTTGGTAAAGTTAGAGAGGCAAAAAGAGGAAAGAGAGGAAAGTGAGGAAAAATTAAGGTATAATTAAATAAAATTCAATAAATTATATAATTAAATAAATTATTAAATAAGTTAAGAAATATTTAAGGGAATAATTTCCTAATTAGTAATTAAATAATTGATTAAATATGATTAATGAATTATTTAAATATTTAAGCTTATAATTAAGTATACAATTTAGTAATAAGTTAAATTAATAAATAAATGATATATACATTAATTAAAAAATAATTTAAATGAATAAATAAATAATGAAATATTATTTATTTAAAAAAATATTAATGTATTAAATACTAATATAAGTTATGGTTTATTGTACAATATACCAATACGGATCCAAAACTGTGTTTTTCGCATTAACTTTGATTTTAGCAAAATTAGTGTTATTTATAATTAGAAAATATGAATTTTAGAACCGAGTTTGCTCAATTCGGAGTTCATACGACTGAGTTATGAGGTCCGGAAAATTTAGCTAACGGCTTCGAAGCTTCGGGTTTTATTGGTATTTTGACTTAATTATATTTTATATTTTTATACAATTTTATAAGATTTTAAGAAAAAGAATTAAGTTAATCAGATTATGGTTATTTGATTAAAAATACGGGAAGATTCTACATATAGTACATACAAAGGGTCCAAAACGTCAAAACTCACTGGTTTTATTCTAATGTTCTTTTTGATATTTTTAATAAATAGTATCATGTCTAAAACAAATTTAAAAGTGAGTTTGGAATATTTGGATTTTTTTATAAATTGTTATGAACCTTGGAAGTCGGCTTTTGCAGTTTTTCGATCCAATACAGTTAATTATTTTTATGTTGAAATATTTTTCTAATATTTTTATAGAATAATATATATTTTTATGAACAACTTTTGTAAAAGAAGTGTATTGGTTTGAAGTTGTCTTGATGATAAATAAAATAGATATTTACAAAGTGAAAGGTTAAATTATATTTTTAGTCTTTGCTTTCTTATTATTTTTATAGGTTAGGATCCTTATCTCCCCCTACTTGTTTCTTTTGTCGACCACGTCAATATTGACTTGGTCTCAAGGTTAGGATCAGTCTGTATATATTTTATATATCCATCCTTCTTTTCTTTTATTTTTCTTTTTATTTTTATTCTTTTATTTAGATCAAAATAAGTGTTAAAGATATAATATTAATATTCATGGTTAGAATGATAATTAGTGGGAATTAGTGCATATTTACATGTATTTTACCAAGGATTTTAGCCAAAATGAAAGAATAAAGGTAATGAATCATGGATTCATCATTCCCTTGTACTTTACCTTTGCTAGTCCCTTAGCAAACACTTATTCTATAAATAAGTGCAAGAAAAAAGAAAAAGAGAGAGGAAAATAAAAGAACTTAGAACATGATTATTTCTTTAAACTGAATATCACTTCACCCAAATCTGGAGCTTTGATTCAAACCTTTGGATTAATAGTGTGTCGGAACTCTATTAGAATTATAATTTAAGCCTCGACAGCCCTCAAGTGCCATAAATCCTTATCCAGATCCACCTCAACAGCCAGCTCAGATCCACCTATCCATCTCACAAACTTTTCATCTTTGAAAGTAATTTGTACTATGTTTGAAAAGTTTTAGCTCTTCCCGCTTAAAGAAGCGAAGAAACTGCCCATCCAGTTATACACTCCAATTGGGTCCTTGTCCAGCAACTCAATCCTCAAGGAGGGAGGTATTTCCTTATGAGGTCAGGTCATGTTGTGTCCACAATCGAGTATAGAAAGAAGATAGAAGAATTGAGAAAAGAACTGGAGTGTGATCGGTGTAATCACATCTCCTGTGAAGCCTGGCCAGTTTAGCCAAGTCCACGAAGACATGCAGGCTTTTATGAGCTCGGACCATTGTGGTCATTTTTGGTATATAGTGTATTCAGCTTCTTTTTGGTAGAGATAATTGTTGCACTGCATAGGTCTTTTATGCTCCGACGGATATAGAATCTTCTCATTCCGTCCATTTTTTAGGGTCTTAGAAAAAATTGTGCCAGCAGATCCTTCCCTCATCCGAAGCTTTATTTCAACCCTAATCTCTCCCGTCTTAAGACATCATCACTGTCAGATAAGGTTGGAAACACACCGTCGAAATGGATTGCCTTTCGCAGCCCCATGCAAGTCGAGCTAAGTGTAGAGTACATGAGTTCAAAATTGATTCAAATGGAGAAGAGTTAAACGGACACCAGGTGTCCTACTTAGGCACTTTCAAATTGAATTCCGAACATGGTCTCATGGAACTCAAAGAATTAAGTCTAAAAGACTTGAAGAGTCTTAATTCCAGTTCCTGGTAAAGTCCCTTTAGAATTTAGTGGATTAAGGTCTAAACCAAGCTCCATCTCTCGTACTTATATCCATTCAGTTCAAGAATCAGACTTGTTCTGAAAAATGTGAATGAATGCAATAATTTTTTATTAGATAAATTTTGCAGACTAATGTTTTAAGTGATTTTAAAAGAATTTTGCAATTTTTTATTGAATTTTAAAACTTTTCAATTTTTAGTGGTCTTTTTGAAAGAGTTAGCGGATTAATTCGATTTACACATATTTTATATGAATTTTGTATATTTTTACAAATAATTCTATACACATTTTATATACAAGTTATACGGTTTTTATGCAAGATTTTACAAGAATTTCATTTACAACTTTTTAAGGATTTTATCCAAGAATTTTACAACACTTTTTATATACAAATTTTAAGCTATTTTTTAATAAGATATTTTTACGGTTTTCTTGCGGCTTTTAAAAACCTAAAATATAGACCCATATTTTTGGAGAGCCATATTATTAAAAATACAATAAAGTATGAGTTATGACTTCTAAAGTGTATATAGCACATATATATACGACACCTCCTATACTTAGCATGAACTATGTCCTCACAGTGATCAAAGAAGCGGCAAAGGAAGACATAACTCGGGCTAATTATAGAACGGTGAAAAGAATCTATACTACAATGACTCAAAAGAATAACGAATGGAAGAATAGAAGTCGATCATTTCATTTATACTTAGGATCAAGTCATCCTAAGGATAGTAGACTCAAAACCGAAGATGATCGAGGTCAAGAGAATGTACACACTCAACGGCTCGGCTTGTCCCCCCTATACTTAAGGTAAAATATCCCTAAGTATAGAGACGAAAATCAAAAGGTGAAGGACAAGCGAGAGAGCAGATGATACAAAAATCAAAAACGATCAAAAGGGAAAATGAGCGAGATCACCCCCTATACTTATGGTAAAGCACACCCTAAGTATAGGCAACAACATGGGTGATCGAACAGGACGAATGAACAACACGGTGTCTACACCCCCCCTATACCTAGGATAAAGTGCATCCTAAGTATAGCAAAATTCTAGATGAACCTAAGGGTGTAAGACAAACAGAAAGAGAAAAGAATAAAGTCGAGAGTATATACAAGTGATCTTTGAAAATCATGTATGAGACTCAACGTATAAGAGTGAAGAGATCATATCATACAAAATAGATTGGGGCAACTTCAATGATCGACGATTCATGATCGAGAAAGGATTTCAACCGCTGACCGTTGACTCAAAGATACAAAATAGATTGCAGACGACAACTCAGATATATCGATGCTACCGTTGTCATATACCTTTCGCACTCGATATGGGCCTTTCAATTTGCTTTGGAGTTTTCCTGGAAACAACTTCAATCTCGCATCGAATAACCATACTTTCTGATTCGGCTCAAACTGCTTGTGGCTGATATGAGACTCATGCCACTCTTTCATCCGCTCTTTATAATGAAGGCTACTAATGATGGCTTCGTCACGTATTTCTTCCAGGGCTGCCAGTTCAGTCTGCCTCTGATCTCCCGCATTGTCCAGACCATAGATCACTTCTTTCACTACCTGATGAATCCACATTTCATCATCTTTATTCTATCATTTTGGCACCAAAAACCCTAGCAAATGCCTGTAAATAGCATTAAATAGAGCATCTTAGCATTCATGCATGTGCATCTACATAGTGTATAAAATGTTGTAATTAAAGCCAAAATTATAGAATAAATAAAAGAAAAGAAAAAGAATAAAATATTGTAAATATTTTATGACCCAAAACCCCGAGACCTAGGCATCTTGATGAATAGGTCGACCAGGAATAAAGTAGGGGGAGATAAGGGTCAAATACCTATATTATTCTATTCATTCTTTATTCATTTTGGGACCTATTTTTGGCTCCACTTTTTATACTCCAAATAAAGAAACTTTGTACATCAAAGTTGTAGATAATTTTATCAAGAAAAATACAAAATTGATTTCACTGAAAAATAATGTGCAGATAAAAGGTTATGGTCTGAATAAAAATCTAGAATCCCAACTTCCCAGACCCATATCTCACAACTGACAACTCCAAATGCATCAAACTCACCTTTAATTGTATATAGAAGAAAATAAGCTATTTAATGGTGGTGGTTTCGCATTTGGCGGAGCTACGGTTTGAAAGTTGAGTTTTGGACCCACATTGTATACTTGTACAGATTAAAATATTCAATTTATCCTTTATTCATTATTTTTATATTTTTATATTTTTATAATGTTGTAAACATTACTTACAATACTTAGGTGAATTAAAATCAGAATAAAAACATAAATCAAACTCAAAATGAAAATACTTGTCTATAGAATACCTAGATACAATACCTATATGTATACCTATATAATATATTATTTTATTGTATTAAATGTACAAAATACATCAGAAAAATAAAATAAAAATATATTTATGTGTTTAAAGTATTTTATAATTTTATAAAATCATAAATAAAAATAATAATATTAAAAATACCTAAATAAAACAAAATACTTAAATACATAGGTATTATACCTATAAAAGGCTAAAAAGTGAACTTGTAAAAATAAAATTCATAAAAATAATTAAAAATCGGAATAAAATACTATATAAAATTATAAACATTTTTTATTTTATCACCTAATTAAAATAACACCATTTACTATTTTAAAATGATTTATTAAGATGTTTTTCCAGGGTTTTTCCTGGTTGGTCCACGTGGACCAACCAGGAGGGTCTGAGAGTTGACCTCGGTCAACTCTCTGACCCAACCCCTGTGGCTTTGTCAGAGTGTGTTGACCCCCTTCTTCATCCTTTTTTCGAGGTTAACCCTTTCACTAAAATGCGATGCACCCTTCACGACTTTCGCAGCTCGTGCATCAAGGATTCACACCCAAGCGTCACCTTGGGTCGTGGATCACTGCAGCTCCCACTATGCCTCGTTCTTGCACCTCTGACCGTCAACCCCTTAAAACCAAATCCGATTCTCTTTTGAAAATTGGAACCGTGACTCATCCAGTTCGTCCCCCCTTGGAATCGCTCAAGCACCTTGGAGGTGACAGCTCCAGGTCTACATCTTCGAGGAGGCGGATCTGCACGAGCTGGGCGCGTTCCACCCTCACCTCCGGCGAGCTTTCCCGTGAGGTATCTTCCCTCTGACTTAGGTCATCGAGGCTGCCACTGGTTCCATTTCCACCCTCGTTTCATTCCTCATAGTCTTAGGACCATCCAGATCCTTTTTCCTTGTCAAATCGACCATTTGATCTCCTCATCGATCACCTCGCCGGAGCGCAACTCCGGCGAGTACCTATCTCGCCCTTCACTCCATTTCGAGAGCCACTGGAGGTCGAGGCATTTTGCCCTCGACCTCCGTAACTTTTTTGTGCAGGTACCTGAGCATTGCAAAGTGTCTGGAGCCATTTTGACCCCTCCCCGGAGGAACTGGAGCCCTGCCGCTCCGCCACCTCCGTGCGAGAACACCGGCGCACGCCGGTGACTTTTGACGCTCCCCGACGACAGCTGACACCTGCCGGAGCCTCCCCGACATTTTTGCGAGCCCAAACGCCGCCAGAGCTGGATGGAGGAGCTCGGAGAACATCGCCCAGTCGGAGCTCCTCCGTGTTCTTCCACCTGCCACCGGAACCGTCCGATCGTGGAGGAGGCCCAGATCCGCCACCAGCCGTTGGATCTTCGAGCGCCTCAACCGTCTGATCTATCGAGATCCATCTAATCACAGTCGTCCACGAGCGAAGCGTCATCAAGCCCGGAGAAGCCGCCACGTGGATAAGTGGCACGGCCCACACCGCTGGATCGCGCCTCGCCACCGACCGTTGGATCCGCGCCACGCGTCATCAGCGCCCGCTCCGCCGTTGGATCGCACGTCGAGGGTATTTTGCATCTCAAACCCCCGCGTATTTTGTATTTATATTTTAGTCCTAAAACTTTCGTCTGTAGTGTAATATTTTTTGTGAATTTTGCAAAAAGACCCTCGAGCTTTCAGTATTTACATATAGGTCCTTCGCCACGTCACCTCACGTGACTTGTACACGTGAGGTGCAGGCATTTTGCATAAAGGCCCTCGGCCCTTTTTGTATTTCATGTAAATCCTAGAACTGTTAGTTTAAGTGTTATAGTTTTTGGAAATATTGCAAGTTAGCCCCCGGGTTTTTGAAAATTGCATCTTGGTCCCTGCTAGGCACGCGCGAGTCGCGCGCCCTGGTGGGTAATTTATACCGATACCCCTGCGGGTCTTTGTATTTATAATTGGTCCTGGAAGTTGAATATTTAGTGTTAATTTTCGTGGAAAATTGCATGAATGTTCATGGATGTTTAAGAAATTGCATATATATCCCTGTCAGGCCTGATTAATGTTTGGATGCTTGCTTCAATTATTTAAATTATCATTTTGCCTCCAAAAATTCTCAAAAATTAGGGTTAAGCTCCTGTATGCTTGTACTTCCACGTCCTATTTTAAGTTTTTTATTTTATTTTATTTTAATATTTATTAAAATCAAAAACATGCTTTTTGTCTATTGTCTAGCTTAGACAATACCAAAAAATATTAAAATACCTCGAAAAATTCTAAAAAAATTCCCTAGTGTGTCTTTTATTCTATATTAGTGTCAGTCCAAAAATCACTAAAAAACTCAAAAGAAAAACCTTAAAAATTCAAAAATACTCAAAAACTTCAAAAAAATATATAAAATCAAAGAAAGCTCCAAAAATTATAAACTCGGTTCTTTTTGTTCTACATTTCATTATCTTTATTTGAAAATTAGTGTGAAAAATTATGGTGGCTGTTTGCTAATTTTAATTCCTATTTTACTCACGGCCAGTACATATTTCACCGTTTTCCCTTATTTCAGTATTTAAAAATACCAAAAATAGTTTGAAAAATACCCAAAATCACAAAAATAGTAAAAAAAATCCTAAAAATATCAAAAACATTTTATTTCTAAATTTCTGGTTATTTTTGCACATTTTTATAAATACTTCATCTTGTCTTTTATTACATTGTCTTCATATTCCAATATTGAAAAAAATAATAAAAAATATAAAATTATAAGAATCAGAAAAATAAAAAATCAAAATACAACATTAAAAATTTAAAAAAAGAAAAAAAAATTAAAAATTAAAAACCCACAAAAATCTTTGCTTGCTTGCTTAGTGTAGACATCACACACATTCACTTGTGCACATTTATTTGAATTACCCTGTTTGCTCCCTGTGTTCGAACTCTCTGCATACTTGTCCCTATACATCACTTGTGCAGAGTTAAAAATAAATTTTAACTCCACATTTATTTCTAATTTTTGATCTTTAGTGTGGGTTAATTGTTGATTAGACACATTTTATTGTGGGTCACCGCAACGACCTCGGTTGTCTCCGCCTTATGTGAGACATACTTTTTAGACCCGCGATAATTTACGTTTATCACTACCCACAAGGATTTGTGCTTGATCTCGACAGGTAAGTGGCATGGTTTGTCATAAATGAGTCGAAAGGGAGACGTACCCAATGGAGTCTTGAAGGATGTTCGATAGGCCTAAAGAATCGAGTCCAAAAGCTGCGACCAATCCTTTCGGTCTGGGCGAACAACCTTCTGCAAGATCATCTTGATCTCCCTATTCGAGACCTCGGCTAGACCATTCGTCAGACGGGTGGTACGGAGTAGCAACCATATGGTCTATACCGAACTCGTTAGCAAGTGCTCTTACCTTACCGTTGATGAAGTGGCTACCCCCGTCTGATATCAGAACACGAGGGATCCCGAACCGCATAATGATATGCTTTCTCAGGAACTTGCAAACCATGTTCGCATCAGCGGCTCGGGCAGGAATATCCTCTACCCAGCGACTCAGATAATCCACAGCTAAAAGGATATACTCGAACCCTTGACTTTTAAGAAACGGGCCCATAAAGTCGATGTCCCATGCATCAAACACTTCACATAAGTGAATCATTTTTCTATACCCACAAGAGCCTATTTTCTGGCAGTCGGTACATCTCTTTACGAATGCATGGGCATCTGCAATGAGCGTAGGCCACCAAAGGCCGGATTGGAGCACCTTTTGTGATGTCCTCTTCCCTTAATTGTGTCCTCCAGCTTCTAATCGACTACAATACATGAGGACACTATGGTATTCCTATTGAGGAATACATCGACGCCAGACGGAATCCACTCCTTCATGATAAAGGACTGGATCCTCCTAATGGTAAGACTTGGCTTTCGCGAGAAAAATCTCAAGTCTCTGTCTGAACCAAACTTGTGGGACTTTCTTAGCAACAAGAAAGTTCACAATGTCAGCATATCATGGCAATGAGGTGACAGCAAGAATCGCCTCGTCGGAGAAGGTCTCGGTGATTGGTGTATCAAACTCAATAGTCTCGAGTGTTTCTAATCGGGAGAGGTGATCCACCACCACATTCTTGACTCTAGGCTTATCCTTGATTTCGATGTCGAACTCCTGGAGTAGAAGGATCCATCTGGTCAGACGTAGCTTCAACTCATTCTTATCCAATAAATACTTGATGGCGGTATGATTAGTAAAGATTATGACCTTCGATCCTATGATATGGGACATGAATTTATCTAAGAGAAATACTACGGCTAGCATCTCTCTCTTTATAATTGTGTAAGTCCGTTGCGCAGAATCCAAAATTTTGCTAACGTAGTATATGGCATATGGAAGGCCATCCCTCCTCTATCCCAACACAGCCCCAATGGCAGAACCGGAGGCATCCGTCATGATCTCAAATGTAAGAGACCAATCGGGTGGCTGAAGGACAAGAGCCTCTACAACCATGTTCTTGAGAGTATCAAAAGTTGAAAGACACTTATCATCGACGATAAATGCGGTGTCTTTCGCGAGAAGATCAGACAATGGTCGGACAATTTTGTTGAAGTCTCGTATGAAGTGTCGTTTGAAACCGACATGCCCGAGGAAGGACCGTAGCTGCTTTAAATTGGATGGTGGATTTAGTTTATTTATGATATACACCTTGGCCAGGTCCACCTCCATGCCACGGTTGGAGATGATGTGACCAAAGACCGTCCCATGAGTCATCATAAAATGACTCTTCTCCCAAGAAAGTACGAGGTTAACCTCCGTGCACCTATGAAGCCTGCGATCCATGCTAGAAAAGGCAGGAATCAAAATCATCACCGTAGACCGAGAAATCTTCCATGAAGACCTCCAAAATATCTCCCACCATGTCCACGAATATCGAAAGCATGCACCTTTGGAATGTAGCCGGAGCATCACATAATCCAAAGGGCATCCGTTTGAAAGCATACGTTCTGAACGGATAGGTGAATGTAGTATTTTCTTGGTCTTCTGGAGCAATGCCCACTTGATTATATCCCGAGTACCCGTTGAGAAAGCAATAATGACTCTTCTCGGCTAACCGTTCGATGATCTAATCAATGAACGATAGCGGGAAGTGATCCTTCATGGTCGCCTGATTCAAACGTATGTAGTCCACACAAATGCGCCAAGAAGTTGGTACTCAGGTAGAGATCTCCTCACCGTCCTCATTGATAACTTTAGTGATATCCATCTTCTTGGGTACCACATGCAAAGGACTAACCTATTTCGAGTCGGAGATGGGATAGAAAAAATCGACGCTCCACCACTTGGATATTTATTTCAGAACCACCTCTCAAAGATTCGGGTTTAGCCTGCGTTGAAACTCACGAGATGGCTTGCCATCATCCTCGAGAAAGATGTGGTGGGAGCACAGAGCAGGACTAATCCCATGGAGATCAGCTACTGACCACCCGATCGTCTTGCGATTCTTTTCAAGAATCGCCATCAGACGGGATTCCTGGTCTTTGGTCAGATTGGAAGATATAATGATCGGTAACATTTTAGATTCACCTGCAAGGAATCGATATCCCATGCTTTGAGGCAACGGATTAAGCTCGGAGGGAGAAGGAACAAGGAGAGTGGGTTTGATTTGAGTCTGAGTGTAGATTGCTAGATCGATGTGCATGAGATCTACCTGCTCTGAGTCAGAAAGAACTGGAGATTGTTGGATATTCTGCTCTGGTTCGGTCTCCAAATTGGTTGTAGGCTCTGAAGAAGAAGTCTGAAGTAATAAGAATTCAGCGAAGCACTGCCAATCATCATATTCGGAATCTGAATAAACCGTGGTTGATTGACAACTCTGATTATTCACTTCTGACTCGAAGGGATAAAGAATATATGAATGATCCAAAAATATATCAGACTCGTCTCCAACAAGGTTGGCGTTATTCGGCTCTAGGATTGTGCTCTCCAATCTCACATCCTCAGATATCTGAATCTCAGCTTTAACTAAAGGTGTGATGAAAGATTGGGTACTTGGTTCAGCCCAGATAGACTCATCATCAGCTTGTACAAAGTCACAATCCTGGTGACTACCGGGTTTGTCATCAGATGCTCACTCTGATGCAGTTGTTCTTGAATTATGATCTTGAATTGTCTCTATATGTATACTTTCGCCTTGGACGCAAAAGTACACCTTCCCTGTACCATAGTCAAAAATGACTTTCGCTGTTACCGGAAAAGGTCGTCCTAGTATAATCGGGGTATCGGTCACGCATTCAGGGACCGTCATGTCCAACACGACAAAGTCCACAGGGAATTTTAAACCCTGAAAGGTAATGATAACATCTTCGATTAAACCCTTAGGCCTCTTGACCGATCTATCAGCAAACTGCAAGACCGTTCGACTTGTTTGAAGAGGTCCGAACTCGAACTTATCGAGAAAGGAAGAAGGAGGGAGGTTAATCGAAGATCCGCTATCTAATAGAGTCAGATCAAAAGTCTGACCGAGGATTTCACATCTGACATATGGCGCTCTCGAATCTGATCTCTTGGCTGGGAGACGATTATGAATAGCATGACATGTATCCCTTGTCAGCACATATATCTCAAAACAGTGATTGCGCCGCCTCTTCTTTCTGCAGATTGTGGTTCATTCTTTAAGACCTTTTTTGCAAAAGAGGGATGTGTGCCAAGACTTCCGAAAGAGTGAGTTGGATTGTAAACTTGTCGAGCATCTCTTTCATCAGATCATTCATTTGGATCTTTTTATCGTTTTCTTTTTTAACACCTTTTCATAAGCAGAGAGCTTTGAGAAAGGAATTTGTACATCCTCCTGGGTAGTCTGTACAATCGGAGGATCAGAAGAAGTAGAAGGAAGTATTTTTTGTAAAACTGGGACTTGATTTTCTCGAATCATCAAAAAGAGAGAGATATTGATCAACTATCTTTTTATTTCTTTTTCGAGTTCTTCTCTTTTATACATTTTTTGGGAATTTCTCTCATCATCACTATATACAAAGAATGGTAAAGCAGCTACGTCGGTATTCAGCTCTGGCTGCTCTTCAGACTTGGTGGCTTCAGTACATCCATCAATGTCTTTTACATATTTGCGTGTGTTATCCAGAATGTCCTCCTCGAGCCTAGTAGAGTCTCCACCTACTAACGTCCTACCGCTCCTAAGAGAAATAAAATTAGCTTCATCACAGTAAAGATAGTCATCAGAAAATACCTGTGATTGGAGGCAGGCTCGGTTAAATCTACCTGCTCTGATTTTCGCTTCAGATTATTCGGGTTGGGCTCTATCTGGGCAGGCAAGGCAGACTTCCCTTTGACCAGATCGGTGACATGTGTTTTAAACTCATCCATTTCTCGTCTAAAAGATGCATGTTGGTCAGTGATCAAGTTGGTGAGATACTCTAAGGTCGGGCTGTCATGGAAAGGTCCATGAGGTTCGGATGAGTCGCCTCAATGGTACTGAGACTGCAGCTGAGCTGGCTGCTGTAGAGGGTAATGTTGATGATACTGATTCTGATAAGTGCTCTGCCTCCACTGAGGTTGCTGGAATTGACGAGGACCTGAATGCTGCTGCGGTTCTCTGGTCTACCCCATTGCACCTCCTGTAGACCAATGGAAACCAGGGTGGTCACGACGAATCCCTGGTTGTTGTGGTCGGTCATACTAAATCCAATCGACCTCTGTCAATGGCTCAAGCATTTCGGAATATACTGGTGGTATAGATGCCAAAGGTTGATCGCTCTGATACACCACCATCTGAGTATCATATGATGGTGCCCGCTTGAGTTGCGGATATACCGAGGGTTGATGAGTAGGCTCAGAATGCACGTGATAAATGTGTTGTACTAGAGGCCTAGGTAGTATATCACGATCTTGGCTTCTTGAGTTATCTTGTGATCTCGAAGACCGATTAGAGTCTGCTTGTATTTCTTGAAGGCATGTAATCCGTGTCTTCATATCACTCAGGAATCTCTCAAGCTCGTCAATCTTATCAAGCTTGCCTAAATTTTGGCATTTTTTCTCAATTATTTCCATTCGGTCCAGCTTCTGATAAATGATCCCCATATCAGCTGATGGAGATTCAAGAGGAATCGAAATAGCAGAAGATGGATTCCCTTCTATTTGTGCCACTTGGGAGTGCTGGTGATAAGTAGGTGGCTTCTTCTGATTATAGACCCAAGTCCGGGACATCATAGTGTAATTCTCTGCCATTTTCTCATAAATGATCCAGACTCGATCTTCGTGCATCGAAAAATAAGATCCACTACACATTGCGTTCACCAGTCCCTGAAATTCCGGTGTTAGCCCGCTGAAGAAACTATGTACTAGAGTTGGCTTGGAATCGTCGTGATGGGGACACCGATCAATGAGCTCTCTAAATCTGTCCTATGCCTCGTGGAACTTCTCGTTCCTGATCATGGTGAAATTGCTAATCATAGCTCTAGCAGCATTCGTTCGACCGAGAGGGTAATATTTGTTCAGATAAGCGGTTCTCAGCTCCTCCCATGTCAAAACATATCTCCATAGGTGTTTCAACCAGTAGGCTACTCGATCAACAAGGGAGAAAGGAAATGCAATCAACTTGATCGTATCCTCGTTCACTTACGCATCATGCACCGTACTACAGATCAACTCGAACTCCTGATGGTGCAGATGTAGCTCCTCATTAGAAAGCCTGTGAAATTTGGGCAGCAGCTGGATTGTCTGAGGACGGAACTCGAAGTTTCCGTGAATGACAGGGAGACGGATCCATCGATGATTCGTAGTAGCTCCAGGGTTGTAGAGTTGTTGCATTGTACGGATCGGTCCTAGTGGCGACCTCTCTGCTCCATCTGGTTGCTCCTGATCCTCAGGTCCTGGATGGTCAGCTCTTGGATTGTCAACATCAGGATCATTGTGTTGGGCTCACAGCTGAGTCAGCTCAGCTCAAACATCGTTCATAAGTCTACCTTGATCCCTAATCTGGTTCTGCATTGTCTCAAGGGAAGCAAGTAGGCCGTTGTTGATTGTACCCTGATCTATGACAACATAAGTGATATGTGGTCCTTTACCAGCCATGTCTTCAGGAAAGGAGAAAGGATCTAAGTCAGGCTCTACCAGATCAATACGTAACTGCGGATGATTTTTTGTAACTAGAGATGATTATGCTAGAGAATGAGAAGGAGAAGAAATCGACGACGAGCTTCCGGGGTTAGAGTCAAGCCTGGAAGTATCAACTTGAGTAGATTTCAGTTTGGGATGAGAGACATCCCGAACCGATATGGATGAATGGGTAGGTTCGCGAGAGAGTGGATTGGTCAGAGTCAACAGAGCGAACACCTTCCCATCATCTTGTTAAATTTAGCTGACCAGGTCTAGAAAGATTTGACTCACACCGTAATTAAATGCAAAGAAAACCTTGAGTTCACCAACGCAACCCGGTTGATGACCTTAAGAGTTCAGTTATTTATCTTTTCAATTTTAGGGTTATTTGGCAAACAATCTTCTCACAGATTAGCGAGATTAGATAGGTGCCTGAAACATCTACATCGTACTATCCCGAGTTCTCACCAGAAATCACCTACTCTCAGCCATTATGGGAGTAAGTACGGACTGTTTCCGGCTACCCGTGTTACTTAAGGACGGAGCCTTACGCAATGTCCTCTAAACCTCCCACTCTACTAAGTGCACTCGGACCGTTCCGGCTACCTGAGAGCGCCCACTGAAGATAAGGTGATTAAAGGCGTGAACTAAGTAGTATTTCGATAGAAGGCTAGACTCTGGCTCTACCTTATGGATCGTCTCTTACTCACAAAGTCTGGAGAATGTACCCGCGATGCAAATTCGGGGGTTGCTCTCCCCAAGATAAGTGGAGTCCTTACGTTTATTTTAAAATCAGATAGAAATTAGCATTCCATATTTTAATTTTCAGTTTTCACCTTTTTTGGATATTTTCAAAGAAATCATCTAACATATTTTTTGTAGTTTTGGGTTTGTCCCTATATACAATCACCTAGATGTTGTAACCTAAGCAAACATCTAAGCTACGGTGCGCAGAGAAGGGGAAATTCGCAAAATCCTAACAAACACCTATCTCAAAAAGCCGTGGAAAATCGTCGAGAGAAACACGAGCGAAAAAGCCGCGGTGGGTGCCCTGCTCCCTCAGGAGTACAATCCTAGTGAAGCAGACCCTGAGAAGAAGTACAAGTCGGGATGCCTTTACAAGGCCCCTTTCTACGAAAACAAAGAAATGGGTAAGTGCCCTATTTTTTTATTTTTACAAGAAATAAAAAAAATCGACTTTGCGGTTCTCAGTTGTACGGCTCAACCTGTGCTGCACAGATTAGAAATAAAAACCATGAAGTTAGTAGAAATAAGAAGATGGAAAAAAGAAAACCCTAAATCTAAGTCTACGGTCTACCCTAGCGTTGCTTCCCCGACAACGGCGCCATCTGAAAAACACCACCCGATCACTTCTTTATTCAGCAAAAGAGACGGAAATAATTTTGTGGTCATTGTATCAACTAGGTGAGTTTTACCAGAAAAGATTAATATTTGGTTAATCTTTTAATTTCATTTATACTCCTAAACAAGATGTTAGTGCCAAGTACGGGAGTGTCGAACTCATGAAGGCAAACTGTTAAAAACTAGGGTTAAACTACAGACAAACTAAGGTTTTTAATTAATATCATATTATTTTTATGAATTTTAAGTATTTTGTAATTTTTATTATCATTTTAGAAAATGTTTTTTATTATATTTATGTTGTATTTTTGTTTTACTATTTGTATGGATTTTTAAGGGATATTTGTTATTTTTATGAATTTTGGTTTATTTTTAATATTGAAAACAATATAAGTATTGAAAATAGATTCGTATTTTTTATTTTTAAAACCCAAAACAGTGAGAAAATATTTTTATTTTATGTTTATTGGAAAGTAAGTAAAATTACCTTTAAAACGGTATATTGTGCGTTTTAGGTGATTTTTCTTTATTTAGTTATGATTTTTCAAAGTTTTAATGCCTTTTATATTTTTATTGATTTTATTATTTGGTTTTTATTTTGTTTTTGGTTTATTATGTGAAATATGGTAAGATATGCTATAGGTAATTTTTAAAGTGTTTTTATAATTTTTTTATATGTTATTAAAGTTTGTTATGTTTTTTGGAATGATTTATTAATAATAGAAATTATTTTTATTTTTCAAAATTCTAATTAATATTGCATATAGTGTGAAGTACGATTTTTATATGTATTTTATTATATTTTCATGTTTTGGATCTAATATGATGTATATGGTATGTATAGGGTATGTGGTATAATATAGAAGAGGATATTCCACAGGGGTACGGGTGTAATAATTGGAAATGTTGGGGTATCTGTGCAATTTGCAGAAACATGAAGGGGTTGCACGTAATTACCCCCAAGTATAACATGGTCTCACATGAAGGCTCCACTTGATGGGTCATGTTCGTGAAAAGCATAAGATTTGGGGCTAAACTGCAAACTCTCTTGATGTCACGTGTGATTCACGTGACAGTTTAATCAGAGAGGTGTATGCATGAAATCGGAAGTAACGGGGGTTTCCTTGTAAATCCACCACACACGTGACTTACGTGAGCTGCATTAAGCGGTGCTTAAGCGGTGAACTCGATGCTGGCGACGTGTGAGGTATTTACGGCCGTTCGATCGAACTCGATTCAGATTGGCAAGAGCTGATCAGATCGATGTTGACCAGGTGGTCCTGTCCTTGGAATCATCAAATGGACTCGAGCTAACAGGTTGGTTAGACAACTAACAGAAAAGGTGAGTGGGGGATTCCAATGGTTGACGATGGGAGGAATCTGATCTATGGTCATGGAAGTTAAATGGAGGATGTAAGTTGTGTGGACGTGAGTTATTGGAATCAAGATTTTCATTGAGAGATGTGGAGTAAAATAGAGGGAGTGAGAGAAATCGAGAAGGAAATCCAGGAGAGAAGAAGAAGAGGAAGGGGGATGAGAAAGGGTAAAACCTGGGGTGCTAGTCGATGCGTAATGAATCGCCTGGGACGGAAGTGCGTCCCGGTTATCGCCTCGACTCAACAGCGACACTTCGTGGAGGCTCTACCGCGGTGGAGCAGCTGCTCACACCGATGTGCGATCTCACGGCTCTTCCTCTCTCTCTCTCTCGCTCAACGGACCAGAGGGCTCGTTGTCACCGACTTCTCTCTCGACATGGAGGTCTGATTCGAAGGACTCGAAAATGGTGGATGTCCAGGATTTGGGGGGTCGAAAGCTATTTATAGGGGTGGCGGAGTGGCGTCACCGCCGGTGATAAGATCATCAGGACAGTTGAAAGAACGGTCGGCCAACGATCAGATGTTGAAAGCGGTTGAGGAGGTTGACTCGGCTGCCGACGGAAGGAGTCGGAGGACGAAGAAGGGTTTGGTAAAGTTAGAGAGAGAAGAAGAGGAAGAGAGAGGAATTGAGAAAAAATAAGGTAAAAATAAATAAAATTCAATAAATTATATAATTAAATAATTTATTAAATAAGTTAAGAAATAATTAAGGGATTGATTTCATTATTGATATATAAATTATTAATTAAATATGATTAATGAATTATTAAATAATTAAGTTTATAATTAAGTATATAATTTAGTAATTACTTAAATTAATAAATAAATGATATATACATTAATTAAATAAATAATTTAATTAAATAAATGAATGGATGAAATATTATTTATTTAAAAAATATTAATGTATTAAATAATAATATAAATTACGATTTATTGTACAATATACCAATACAGACTCAAAAAATACATTTTTCGCATCAACTCCTATTTTAATGAAATTAATATCATTTTGTAGATAAATAAAAAATATGAAATTTAGAACTGAGTTTGCTCAATTCAGAGTTCATACGGCCGAGTATGAGGTCCGAAAAATTTAGGTAGCGACTTGGAGACTTCAGGTTTTGCTGGACTTAATTATATTTTTATGTACAAGTTTATAAGATTTTGGGGAAAATAATTAAGTTAATCGGATTTATGGTTATTCAATTAAAAATCCGAGAAGATTCTACATATAGTACATATATACAACGAGTCCAAAATACCAAAACTCATTGGTTTTATTCTAATATTTTTTAATATTTTCAATAAATAGTATTATGTTTAAAACGGATTTTAAAAATAAGTTTGTTATGTTTGGAGTTTTCTATATAAATAGTTATGAACCTTGGAAGTCGGCTTTTGCAGCTTTTTCGGTCCATTACGGTTAATTATTTTTTTGTTGAAGTATTTTTCTTATATTTTTATAAAATAATATATATTTTTGTGAACAACTTTTGTAAAAGAAGTGTGTTGGTTTGAAGTTATCTTGATGATAAATAAAATAGGTGAAATATTTACAATGTCAAAAAATAGTTAAATTATATTGTTGGTCTTTGTTTTCTTATTATTTTAATAGGTTATGATCCTGATCTCCCCCTGCTTATTTCTTTTATCGATCAGGTCAATATTGATATGGTCTCCGAGTTAGGATCAGTCTGTATATATTTTATGTATCCAACCTTCTTTTCTTTTATTTTTCTTTTTATTTTTATTCTTTTATTTTGGTTAAAATAAGTGTTAAATATATAATATTAATATTTATGGTTAGAATCATAATTAGTGTAAATTAGTGGATGTTTACATGTATTTTTGCCAAGGATTTTAGTCAAAATGAAAGAATAAAGGTGATGAATCACGGATTCATCAGTATGAGACTTATGACCCTGCTCTGCTTGAGGTAATGATGAATCCATGATTCATCAACTTAATACTCAGGTTGGCCAAAGTTCATCAGCAAATGCACTAAAAAAACATAAAATCATGATTTTTCAAAACATTTATTAAACAAAAATAGTCTGATTATACTACAATATTACAAATACGTTTACAAAAGAAAAACTTTTGGAGAAAAACAAAAAAAGGACATAATTTTTACATGCACAATAGACTTATAAAAAAATAAATAAATAAAGAATATTCCTGATTTCTAAAGAGTTCATACTAACTACGAATTGACATGATTCCAATTGGATTAATCCAATAAAATGTGAATAAAAATACAGGAACAAGTCAAAATTCACAAGGTACACAATCCTCGGGAAATAACCCTTTTTATTACTAAAATGTCAAAATTAAAATATGAATATCGTAAGCAAGTAAACTCTAATTGAACCCTACCCGCTTTTAAAGTTGAGCATTAAAAATGTACTTTTTAATGGGTATCCTAGTTGGGTTAATAGGAGTCACTTTTGGAAAGTTGATTTTTGGACCCCAACTGCAATGAGTATATATTGATTTCAATTATGTATTTTATAAGCATGCACGCACTAACATTTATACATGTATCTATATTTTTACTTTTACGTATTACCTAACAAAATATAAAAATTGCAAAACCAACCAAATAAAAAAGGAATAAAAATAAAGAAGATCAAGTTAAAAGGTATTTTATGACTATAAGCTCATCTTTCCCTATTTTGCGTAGGACCCTTAAAAACTAAAATATATAAATGTTCTAATAAAATACATATATAATTTAAAATATAGAAAATAAAGCGAAAAAAAATACATGTATTTTCTATCTATAGTTTGAAAAAATGGAAACTATTCTTACGAGACAATTTATGTCTTGATGTCTTTATGGAATTGTAGAGACTTGAATTTCCTACAACTTTTCTGTTTTGACTTTTTTTTGAGAATCGGTATGTAACACCATGGTTCCATTGATTCATTTAGTTCTACCCATTCAAACCAATGGGATGGCGGCACATGTCACCTCTCCCGTCTTAATTCCCAACCACTTTCTTGAACATAAGCATCATGTTCATGCACACAAATCTTCGAAATGATTCCAATCTCTTCTCCCCACCAACAAAATGAATTTTAATTATCAAATCACAGACTACAAACCCCTCTTACCGGCAAACCAATGATCTTGATCTAGTTTTTCATATGTGAGGAGATACTAGACGTCAAAACCAACAATCCAACTGTCGTGAATAGGATCAACCATGCATATATTAGACAGTAATCATACGGATACAAATGGATTAACAGAACAACATTACAGATCATCAAGATTAATAACGTGCAGTTTCAATCCATTATCCGATTACCAAAAGCAAATAGGAACCGATTAATCACACGGAAATAAACAATCGGGGGAGATCCAGAAAAGAGTAAGCAATAAACAAATTGCGGCAAACAAAATATAAGAAAGATTAGGTCAGAAATCACCGAAGCGTCTATGAAATAGACTGTCCTTAGAGAGGATTTCGCCCCCACAATACCAGTGCGAAGGGTACTGACGATCCGCTCTCAGGATACGACGGTTACGGTCGTCGTCCGCGCACACCGACGAGACCGTCCTCGAAAGCACCTCTGAGAACTTGCAGCCGAGAAGAAACAGGGTCGTAGGCGAGAGAGAGAGAGAGAGACAAGAGAGACGGCGAGTGGAGTTTTCTTGCGAGTAAAGAAAATGATGTCGGGTGAGGGATATAAAAAGAGGGGCACGCGTGCCCTAGCGCGTGGTGACCTTTGATTTCCGAAAACGCCTCTCAACGGGCGTGTCCCTTCAGATTCCAAAAATCGCGGCTAAATTGAGTTGTTTGGATCGAGTCAGATTCCCAATGTGATCAAATCAAATTAATCTGTCTGATTAATTTAATCGATCAGCCAAATAAAACTCGCAGCAAAAGTATCGAGATCCGAAATCTGAATTGACTCTCTTGTGCCCGAGCCCGAGCCCGAGCCGGAGACGGAGCGAAGCGCGCGCGCGTATGTGGTCCTCCATTCCTCCTCTCTACTATTGCTACAAGAGCTTGGGGTGTGAACTCATATATAAGTCCACCAAAAGTTTAGAGCTCCAAGGTATGGTACTAAACTTCAACCCAAACTTATCCATGTTTCAAATTTGGGAATTCCCAACTTTCCTTCCAATCCATTTGGTTTCCCAATTGAAACTGAATTAACTCCAATTGTAATTACATAGATTTTCCAATTAAAATCTAAATACAATTCTTAATACAACAATCCCCCACAAATTCACCAATTTGAAAACGAGATTCAAACGGAGTTAAAACACAACTTTCGGCTGCCACACTTTGCTTTCAGTAAAGGTACCTTCCAGTTTGAACCTCTACCTGAGTTTGCTACTTTCACTTTAGCAGGAACGAAGTGAACTATGTCTTAAACTTCAGACCTTGGTGTTAAAGTATACGGTAGAAACAACAAAGCGTTGTTCTTAGTGCAATCTTCAGGGTTGGTGCTCTTAAAAGGTCAAGCACCCTTATCCTATTTCATGAGTGTGTTCAGGAAAGACCTTCTTCCTTTAACTGAAGCCCACAGTAACACTCACATAGGTGGCGTTCTCCAAGGATGCACTGCTAACATCCTGCCTAAAGACCTGAACTCATTCAGAGCCTACGCTCTTCCTAAACTTGCAGCTTAAATGGCACTCAGGCTTCCAGGGATAAGATACTCATGCTTACGCATTAATATTAGAGTGCCAATCAGTTCTCCAAATAGCTTGTTATTATCACATTGAACCTACTTTGTGAGATCTCCACTCAGATAGGTTGGGTTGCCACTGTAGAGGAACTCCCAATGGGTCTCAGTCCCATCCCGAGCCTAGACTTTAGGACTAAAGATCTATCAAGTCCCTTAGTCAATGGATCTGTCGTGTTGTCTTTGGACCCAACAAAATCCACAGCCAACACACCTCGAGACACCAAATCCCTTAACGTCTTAACTCTGATTTGTATGTGTCTTCTTGTTTTCTGATTGAACTTTGAACTCTTTATCTTGGCAATTGTGGTCATATTATCACAATGTACCGAGATCGCAGGAACAGGCTGACCTACCATGGGAATTTCAGATAGAAGTTCCCTTATCCATTCAGCCTCAATTCCAGTGGTGTCCAAAGCACACAACTCAACCTCAAAGGTGGATCGAGCTAGAATGGTCTGCTTCATAGACCTCCAGGAGACTGCACCGCCTCCAAGGGTAAATACATACCCTATATCATCATTACTCACAGACCCCTCTATTTTCCCTATCCGGCTTGCATCACTGTATCTTTCTAGTACAGAAGGATGTCTACCATAATGCAAACTAAGGGAAATAGTTCCCTTCAAGTACTTCAGTACTCGATCCAGAGCCTCCTAGTGAGTACGATCAGGACAGCTAGTGTATCTACTCAGCTTTGCAACCGAGAATGAAATATCAGGTCTCGTACAATTTACAAGATACATTAAACTTCCTATCACTTGTGAATACCTTAGCTGAGCTACAGGTACTCCACTTTTATTCTTAAACAACGTTTTGGATGAGTCAAAAGGAGTGCTTACAGCTTTGCAATATTGATATCCAAATTTCTCAAGTACCTTCTTAACACAGTGAGATTGAGAAATTACAATCCCATCAACTGACCTTGTCAGTTTGAGACCCAAGATCACATCAGCAACACCCATGTCCTTCATCTCAAACTTGCTACTTAAGAATGCCTTAGTCTCATTTAATAATCCTCATATGTGATCCGAACAACAATATGTCATCAACATATAGGCACAAGATAATACACTCATCACCTTTCACCTTGGAATAGACACACTTATCGGATTCATGAACCTTAAAGCCACATGACAAAATAGTCTTGTCAAATTTTCCATGCCACTGATTTGGTGCTTGTTTCAATCCGTAAAGGGATTTGACAATCTTGCAAACCTTTCCCTCATTCCCAGGAGTCACAAGCCCATCAGGTTGGTCCATATAGATCTCTTTCTCAAGATCACCATGCAAGAAGGCGGTCTTCACATCCATCTGGTGGATGGAGAGATCATATACAAATGCAATGCTATGAGCATCTGGATTGTGGTCATCCTAGTCACAGGGGAATAGGTATCAAAATAATCGATTCCTTACTTTTGCCTAAAGCCATTGGCAACTAATCTGGCTTTATACTTTTCAATTGATCCGTCAGGTCTAAGCTTTCTCTTAAACACCCACTTGCACCCAATGGTAGAGCACCCTTTGGGTAAATCAACCAACTCCCAAGTTCCATTAGCCATAATGGAATCCATCTCAGATTTGATGGCTTCCTTCCATTATTTCGCTTCAGATGAAGCCATGCCTTCCTTGTAACTTGGTGGATCACCCTCGATCTGGTAGACAACGAAGTCGCTACCCAGATCCTTGGCTATCCGAGGTCTTTTACTCCTCCTTGGCTCAATCTCTTCAGAAAAATCATTGGGTTCAGGTTGAGTCTCAACCTCCACATTCGTTATCCTTTCCACTTGATCTGGAATAGACCCTGATGTGGGAGGCGCCCTCAATGGTCAAATTCTGAGGAATCCCAGTCTTCAACGGGAAGACATCCTCAAAGAAGGTAGCATCACAGAGTTCAACAATGGTGTTGACTTCTATGCCTGGTATCTCGGACTGGATTACCAAGAACCTATATGCATAGCTATTTCCCAAGTAACCTATGAAGATCACGTCAATAGTTTTGGGACCAAGTTTCCTTTCTCTTGTGTTCTGGGACTAAAACCTTAGCGAGACAACCCCACACTTTGAGATATCTTAAACTTGGTTTCATGCTTCTCCAAAGTTCAAAGGGACACATTTCCATATGTCTTGGAGGAATCCTATTCTACATATGGCAAGCCGTATTCAAGGCTTCTCTCCACATATAGGTTGGAAGTCCAGAACTTTGTAAGAGAGCATTGATCATGTCAGTTGAGGTTCTATTTTTCCATTCTGTTATCCCATTTGATTGTGGTGAATATGGGGTCGTAACTTCATGAATATGCCAAACAATTTGCATTGTTCATCAAATAAGTTAGAGGTATATTCACCTCCTCTATCTGACCTAAGGCGTTTAAGCACTTTTCATGTTTGTGTCTCAGCCTCATTTTTAAATATAAGAAATTTCTCTAAGGCTTCATCCTTGGTTTTCATCAGATATACATAGCAGTATCTACTGCCATCATCTATAAAGGTGATAAAGTATTTCTTATTGTCTCGAGTCAACACACCATTAAACTTACAGATATCCGTGTGCACTAGATCCAAGATCTCACTATCTCTAGAGACAGACTGAAAAGACTTCCTAGGTGTCTTCGCTTGCACACAGATTTAACATTTTTTATTTTTACCAATAGTGTGTTTAGGGATTAACTCTAAATTCATCATTCTTTTAATTGAATTTACGTTATATGTCCCAATCTACCATGCCACATATCACAAGATTCTAAATTATTCACAACATGAGACACAGAATTAGAACATTCAGAATTCAAAACATTCATTTCATTAATGTTTATTGAATCACATCTAATTCTAAATAACAAATCAAAGTCTGCCAAATAGCCTTTCCATAAAAATGCCATGCCTTAGAATGACAACTTTATTACATTTAAAGTTTAATTCAAAACCATTTCTCACTAAGATAGAGCCAGATAAAACATTCTTCTTGATGTCAGGAACATGCAATACCCTGTGCAACGTCCAGACACGTCCAGAGGAGAACCTCAAGTTGACTTGTCCCGACCCTAGCATCTTGACTGTAGAATCGTTCCCCATCTTCATAGTCCCACCATTATAGGTCTGATAAGAAGAAAACAAAGTTCTATCAGAACAAATATTTACATTGGCTCCCGTATCCACAAGCCACTCATTTGGATCCATGATATGGTATAGTACAGGTTTTACAGAGACATACCCCTCGCTAGCCCCAAGTCCTATAGTGGTCATATTCACTTGAGGACTCCCGTCTACATCCTTAGCATCGAGATTAATCCTATAGTGGTAAACCAGATCTTTGTGTGTTGTTGCCAACGGTTAAAGTTTTGTCCACCAAACTTTTCAGGCATACCTGTCATATCTACCCTCGATTTAAACATCATTTCCGACTTGGTTTTATAATTGGTTCTCGAAATCCTCTCTAAGATTGTGGTGAATAGGATCAACCATGCATATATTAGACAGTAATTATACGGATACAAATGGATTAACAGAACAACATTGCAGATTATCAAGATTAATAACGTGCAGTTCCAATCCATTATCCGATTAACAAAAGCGAATAGGAACCGATTAATCACACGAAAACAAACAACCGGGCGAGATCCAGAAAAGGGTAAGCAATAAACAAATTGCGGCAAACAAAATATAAGAAAGATTAGGTCAGAAATCACTGAAGTGTCCATGAAATGGACTGTCCTTAGAGAGGATTTCGCCCCCACAATACCGGTATGAAGGGTACTAGCGATCTGCTCCCAGGATACGACAGTTCACGGTCGTCGTCCACTGATGAATCCACATTTCATCATCTTTATTCTAATCATTTTGGCCTCAAAAACCCTAGTAAATGCCGATAAATAGCATTAAATAGAGCATATTAGCATTCATGCATGTACCTGTAAATAGTGTATAAAATATTGTAATTAAAGCCAAAATTATAGAATAAATAAAAGAAAAGAAAAAGAATAAAATATTGTAAATATTTTATGACCCGAAACCCCGAGACCTAGGCATCTTGATGAATAGGTCGACCAGGACTAAAGTAGGGGAGATAAGGGCCAAATACCTGTTCATTTTACCCATTCTTTATTCATTTTGGGACCTATTTTTTGGTTCCACTTTTTATACATCAGATAAAGAAACTTTGTACATAAAAGTTGTAGATAATTTTTTATAGAAAAATACAAAATTTATTTCACTGAAAAAGATTGCACAGATAAAAAGTTATGGTCTGAAGAAAAATCCAGAATCCCAACTTCCCAGACCCGTATCTCACAAATAAAAACTCCAAATGCAGCAAACTCACCTTTAATGTATATAGAAATAAAATAAGCTATTTAGTGGCAGTGGTTTCGCATTTGGAAGAGCTACGATGTGAAAGTTGAGTTTTGGACCCTCATTGTATACTTGTACAGATTAAAATATTCATTTTATTATTTATTCATTTATTTTTGTATTTTTTATATTTTTATAATTTTGTAAATATTAATTTATAATTATGTACATTAAAATCAGAATAAAAACCTAAATAAAATACAAAAATAAGAATACATGTATATTTACTACATAGGTATTATATACCTATACCTATATAAAGTATACTTATATTTTATTTAATCTATACCAATATAAAGTATACTTATATTTTATTTAATATGCAAAATACATCATTAAAATAAAACAAAAATATAATTAAGTATATAAAAGTATTTTATAATTTTATAAAATATTAAATTAAAATAAATAAATTAAAATCACAAAATAAAAATAAAAGAATAAAATATATAGATATTATACCTGTAAAGGGCATAAAAGTAAACTTATAAAAATATACTTCCTAAAAATAATTAAAAATCACTATAAAATACTTTATAAAATTATAAACATTTTTTATTTAATAATCGAAATTTAATTAATTCATTTACTATTTTTATTTAATTAATAAATCTTTTTCCATGGCTTTTTCCTGATTGGTCCACGTGGACCAATCAGGGGACAGTCAACGTTGACCTTGGTCAACTAGCTGTCCTAGCCCTGGTAACATGTCAGAGACATCGTTTCTCCCCGCCTTTGCGGATTTTTCTAGGTCTCGTCTTTCATCCTTTGAGGTCGCTTCCTTCTGCAAATATGTTCCTCGATCATCTTCATACACGCCCATAGCTCGCAAGGGGGATTGTGTCGCTGACTCGAGCAGCGCATCTCGATCCTTGAGCCACGTCATTCACCATTCAAAAGAACCCGTCACCTTCATTCAAATTTTGGAACCGCTTCTGGGCCAAGGTCGAGACCTTCGAGGATTGCCTGGGATACCCGGTGACTGGGGGTTGATTCCAGGAGCTCGTTGAGGTGTAACTCGCGCCCCAGCGGTGAGTTCCATCATCTCCGGCGGCTGCGCCGCTGTGAGGTTCAACCTCGGGAGTTCTCCCTTGAGGTTCGTGTTTTTATTTCCTTTTCGTGCGTGTTTTCATTCCTGGTAGTTTAGCTTCCCTTTTTCGCCTTTTATTTCGCCTAAGAAACACCCAATCACCGCGCCACCACCTCGCCGGAGCAAGCTCCGGCGAGCTCTATCTTCCGCTACCCATTCCCTCCGATCATCTGAGCTTGCCCCTGGAACCACCTTATGCTATTATGTTCTTTGTTTGCAGGTACCAGGTGCGCAAGGACCCCCTGCTGGGGTAGATTTTTGGAAGCTTGAGGTACCTGGACCCCCATCGCCCTCCGACCTCGCCGCAGCGCATCGGGGCTCCATGAGCCATTTTGGCCCGCCTGCTGGGTTGGGGAGCCTTCCAGGAGCCAGGAGGGACCATCGGAGGGATTGAAGGAGGCCAGAGGGGCACGCACCACCAGATCTAAACTCGCCCAGGGCAAGTTCATCTCAGTTCCTCCAATCCCTTCGAGAGCCGTCGGATTTTGCCTGTTCTTCTAGAGGCTTTCACATCCATCCGTTTGGCATTGCTCAGAGCCGTCGATGCAATTTTGAAGATCAAATCTGGGCCGTGCAGACGAAGGGGCATCGCAGGCCCATGCGCTGACACGTTTATAAGTGAGGAAAGGGCCGCCGTCTGATCTGCTTAGGCTCTGGGTATTTTACGTTTTCCTCCTAGAGTTTTTGTATTTACTATTACATGCTGAATCTTTCACCTGCAGTGTTATAAACATAAATATTTGCTAAAACCCCCCTGATATTTTTCGTATTAACATTCCAGCCCTTGCCAGCTAGGTGCACGTGCGCGAGCACGTGCGCATGGTTATTTTGCGGATAAGGGCATGCTTAGTTGTATATGGTAGTTAGCCCAGAAACATTTCTCTTTAGTTGTATAATTTAAGGGAATTTTACATTTAGACCCCTCTCTTTTTGATATTTGCAAGTAGGTCCTCCCCAGGCGCGTGCGTCGCACGCGCGTGGGTGGGCGTTTTGCTAAAAAGCCCTCGCGGCTTTTGCTTTTTGTATTAAGTCCATTAAATTGCATATTCAGTTAATTATTTTGTGGAAAAATTGCATGCGTGCCCCTGGATGTTTTTATATTTGCATATATACCCCTGCTAGGCCACAGATTTTGCTTGCTTGTCTCATTTATTTCCTGCATCATTAAAACCCCAAAAATTCTACAAAAATCAATTTAAGTTCATGTTAACTTGCACTTTTACCCATATTTTTACATTCTATTTTTGTTGCATTTTAGCATTTATTAAAAATCAAAAACACGCATTTTAGCTACTGTCTAGTTTAGAAAATACCAAAAAATATTAAAACACCTAGAAAAATTCCAAAAAATCACCTACTGTGTATTTTATCCTATTTTAATGTCAACCCAAAAATCACTAAAAATTTCAAAAGAAAAACCTTAAAAATTAGAAAATACCCAAAAACTTCTAAAAATCTAAAAAATTATAGAAAACTCCAAAAAAAGCAAACTCAACTTCTATAGGTTCCTTTATTTTATTCTCTTTATTTTAAAATTAGTTTGGAAAAAATTTTGTGGCAATTTGATATTTTTCATTCCAATTTTGCCTTTAGCCAGTAGCTAAGTCATTGTTTTCCCTTATTTTACCTTTTAAAAATACCAAAAAGATTTTGAAAATCCTCAAAAATCATAAAAACAGTATTTATTAAAAGACCAAAAAGACTTTATTTCCAAAATTTTGACTATTTCCCCTATTTTTATAAGTAGCCTAACACCTTTTTCTTATATTATATATATTCCAATATTGAAAAAAAGAAAATATGAAAACATAAAATATAAAAAGAAAAATATATAATAAAAAAACAAAAAATCAAAATACAAAATTAAAAACAAAAAAATATATTTAAAAATTAAAAACCCACAAAAATATTTGCATTGCATAGTGTAGACAACACATCACTTTCACACGCACACACACACACACACACTTGTAGATCTATCCTGCCTTGCTCCCTGTGTTCGAAATCTCTACATACTTGCTTCTATACATCATTTATGTAGAGTTAAAATAAATTTTAACTCCACCATTTGCTTGTCATTTCTTGATATTTCTAGTGTGGGTTAATTGTTGATTAATCATGGATTTTTAGCGGTCACAGCAGCGACCTTTGTGTTCCCGCCTTGTGTGGATCACAAGACTGTTAGAAATTCCTAGTTATCAAATGGCACAGTTGCCGGGGATTTTAATCGGGATTCACTGAGGGTCGCCGCAGCGACACGGTTGTCTCTGCCTTGTGTGAGACACTATTTAGACCCCATGAATTTCGTGTAAATCAAATGGTGCCGTTGCCGGGGAGCAACAGCGCGTAGATCTTGTTTTTGTTGTGTTGTGATTATTTGTCTACTTTTGCGGCTTTTATTTCTGCTTGTTGTAGGTTTCCTTATTTTTGATATTTCTTGTTTGAATTGTCTAACCCCTCTCTTGTTTGACTTCTTACGAGGAACGCGATCGAGGGAGGAGCTCTCTTCTAGGAGCACCTGCACACCCACGTGGAGGCGACTTGACTTAGCACGAAGGCGGGCTAGGAGAGGATTTTGAAGATAGTTCTAGTTTATTTATTTATTGTATTTATTAGTGTAATTTTTGTGTGAGAGAGAGACACTTTATTTGTAATAATACAGGTACCCCGGACATTTGACTTTCGAGCCTAATTTCCAGGTGCTTGTACACCTGGGGGCTCACTACGGTTTTGTCGGCTTTCTTCGCATTCTTTTTATTTTGTTTTGTTTTTCGATTTTATTTTTTTGTGTGATTGAGCCCCTAGCTTCAGGAGTTGCTTACGATAGATTGAGGACAAACACCTAATACCTTTGCATGTGCCTATAGTATCGTTTGGACTTAGACAAATCTAAACAGTTGATTCCCGTCTTTGATCCGCCGCACTGTGAGCTCTCCCTGTCAAGCGCTTCTCCTGAACTCGATTTGTCGAGAGGAGGAGGGGTGAGCCTAGACCGGACCCTTGGATTGAAGGTCGGTGACCGACTTGTGGTGCTTCCCGCTAATAGCAATTCCTGAACTTAGGGCGATTTCATCAGTTGCATTTGCATATAGAAAGGGGTTTCAATTCTGCTGAGCATCTTTGCATGTAGAGTGCTGAAGGCAAGGTGAGCATTTCTCTTTATCATTCATCACTGATTTGCTGCTTGCATTGCTTTTCCGACTCTCCCTCTGATTTTGCCAATCTATGTGCTTAAAGGAATTGACTCCTCGATAGGATCGTGCATTTCTTATTAAAAATCCAAAAAAGTGATAATCAATAAAATTGGGACTGCTAATATTACTTGACCCTAAAATCGATCAAAAAGAAAAATCTTGTATTGGGGCGAGTAATACCCTCATTGTCTTCGTTTTTACATTGCTCGCGCACACACTAAGGTTAGTGCCCAAATCTCATTTTTAGACCCCTAAGTATGTGTGCAACTTTTGGACTTCTCACCTAACTCTAAAACAGACAAGATAAAAAGACCGCTCTTTGCGGTCTCTACCGAGTTGAGTAGATGAATTGAGGGTTTGATTTATTTTTATTTTTGTTTGTGATTGTTTTGTGTGTGTCCTAGATCATCCCTGCGCATTGTTTTCGAGACGGACCCCTAGAGCACATTTTATCCGGATTTTGCGGACCCCTCGCTCACTCCAGCCGGTCCACCTCCCTTTTATCAGGAGGATCCTCCTCCTAATTTTTTCTAAGTTTTGTACATACCCGCCTCAGCCACAATATCAGACTTTGGACTTCTACCCACCTCCACCCCCATCTGTATATTATCCACCTCCACCTTCACATCCACCCGAGTCTGACCTGATGGAGTCACCTCCCTCGATCTCTATGAGTGATATCTTGAATCGGATGACAAAGCGCATTGATTTGATGATGATGATCTTGCTTTTTGAGGAAGAATCAGATTAATGCTCCTTTCGTCGGGGATACGGCTTCACTTGTGGGTGATCATGGGAGCTTGCAATCGCCAAAAATACAAAAAATGAGAAAAATGTAAAAACCCAAAAAGAGTTCGGGAGACACTTGGTTGATCAATAATTTGAGAAGAGAGTCCACTTGCCAGAACACTTGACCACACAGCCATTCACACCTAGTCCCGTCTTTGACCCCAAGGATGCCATCGTACAGACTGCTCTTGGCATGCCTCGTGTATATGCTGATTCCGACTTCCTCCATTGTATGGAGGAAGTCCAAAAGTTCAAAAAATGTTATCTGAACCCGAAGTGGCGGCTACTATTCATGAGATTATCCGTGCCCCACTTCAGCAGGACATGACCCAATTATCTGCTCCTCTTCCCAATAAGAGAAAGCGGAGGAGCAGATCTGAGCGTCACATTCTGACCATGGCCACTGCCCACGCCATCATTCATCGTCCCATTCCCAGAAAGAAAAACACAGCTACCCCTTTCATCGCATGCACCATCTCTGACCATACATGTGATCACACTCTCCTGGACAGTGGTGCATCTATTAGCATATTACCCTTCTCGCCGGTACAGTCTCTTCACTTAGGGCCTCTCAAAAAGACCAGGATGATCGTTCAGTTTGTTGATGGATCTATCAAGAGGCCGAAGGGTATCCATGAAAAAGCCGTCATTTCTATTCAGGGCACGAGCCACCATGTTGATTTTGGCGTGTTGCCCATGGAGACCTCCACAGGGGAGCCATCTCCAATCATCATGGAACGACCATTCCTCGCCTCTGCAAGGGTCGTTATTGACTATGGATCAGGAGAGATTCGCTTCCGTCCTATTGACGAGAGAGAAGTATCGATCACCGCACCCACAGTTGACCAGAGACCTGCACCTGATGCACCTTCACCGAGTCTGGCTGATTCCGAGGCATGCAACCGATCTGATGATATTAGAGACGTTTGCTTAGCGACCCTTAATGAGACCCGACGAATCCCCCGAAAGGGGAGGAAATCGGAAAGCATAGACCTCGCAGTTCCTCCTTCTGGTGTGTGGCAGTGTGTTGATGAAATCCAAAGCATTTATGTGATTGATCCCATTGAGCGGCGGGCAGATACCAAGACTAGACAGGACGGACCTGATTTGACTACTTCCACTGATAAGTTCATTCCTGGTCACTCTCAGGTGAAGATGATTGAGGTCGGTTATGACGCGAATGTTAAAAATTTTTGGCCTCTTGATGAAAAAGATGATTCAGGTGAAACACTTGAGGACGATATGAGTTCTACTACTTCCACCGATGATTTCGTTCCTTTTGGTTTTGACGTGGACGAGACCTCACAGGACGACTCCGATTACACTTCTTCCGAGGATGATGAGTTTGTCCCATTCCACTTTGACATCTGCGAGACCTCTAAGGCCAGACCTGACCACACTTCTTCCACTCGACCATCTGTGCCTTCACACCATAGGACCACCAAGGGGGAACCTAGACAGACTACTTCCGTTGACCCGTTCGTCCCTTTCCGATTTGACTCCACTGAGGGCCTTCACCGTGTCGACCATGATCGGCTTCCATCCACTGTGGACCCCGATGTCGACATACACCACACCAGATCTATCCCTCAGCGGTCTCGCAAGAAGGTTAGCTTTCGGCCTTCTTGATCATATGTACATCCACCTCTGTTGCACATTCTCCTTTGTTCATCTCTGTCTCTCCCGTATTGCTCGTCCATCCATTCTTGTGTTTGCCTTGCTTAGGACGCGCTCTGTCCTACGTTTAGGAGGGGTGGACGAGCCGAGTGCTCTTTCGTCATTCTATGTCATCCTCATGTCGTTGCCTATACTTAGGGCTTCTTTTACCCTAAGTATAGGGGGAGTGGTGTGTACATCCTCACGATCTCTTCATCCATCTTCTGATTTCTTTTCTTCTTTTCTTCTTTTCTTCTTTTCCTTTTCTATCTTCTTCATTTATCAACAAGGTGTCGCCCTTGTAGACAGTTTTCCATACTTAGGACGTACTTTGTCCTAAGTATAGGGGGCGTACACCCTGAGTTTCTCTATTCTTTGATCCTCTCCATTGTCTCCTCTTCTTGTCTATACTTAGGGCTATTTTACCCTGAGTATAGGGGGAGACAATCCGAGTACGATCTGTTCATTCCCACCCTTGACCCTCCCTGCGTTGTGTACAGTCTGCTATACTTAGGATTATTTGATCCTAAGTATAGGGGGGACGGTCAACTTCTCATTGGTTCATTCCTTCATTTATCTATTCTTTAGATTTGCCTATACTTAGTACGAGTTATGTCTTCTCTTTTCTCTCCGATCAATGAGGACATAGCTCAAGCTAAGTATAGGGGGTCGTATATACTACGTATATACTTTAGCCATAACTCATACTTTCGTATTTACCTAATAATATGGCTAATCATTCATTAAAATTCATTAAAATCCCTAATAAAAAGGTGTTTTGTTCCTCAAATTCTTTTTGTATGTACTGATTAATAAATCAGGTGAAAATATTTTTTTTTTGCAAAATGTTTGAAAAACAGTTTGAAAATCTTTGTGAACATTTATTGAAAACTATTTTGAAAATATTTTGTTACATGTTTTCAACCATTGTAAAAATGTGTGGCTTGTAAAATTTATTTTCTTTGTGTGAAATAAAATGTTTGAAAAATGATTTGCAAATGATTTGAAAAATGGTTGCAAAAATATTTTGAAAAATCTATATATACTGTTTGGAAAACCTTTGCAAAATGATTTTCAAATGTGTGTACATGTTTGCAAAATGTTTGTAAAAAATATTTTTGGACTATAGTTTTCAAAATTGTTGTGAAAAACCTTGTCAAATAACTTTGAGGAATACATACATTACACCAAAATCCATCTTATTTATATACTTATAAAATTGACCACTTACCCTTGTAAATTCTTAAAATCTACTTCTTGTAAATATAAGAAGCACTCCCGTGTACATATGTTCACCTAGCTTTTAGCTAAAAATCTATTTGTTTTCAAAAATCCCAAAAACATTTGCAAAATTAAAATCCAAAAACATTTGAAAAATCTTTTTGAAACAGACAAAAAAATGCATCTGCATATGCATCATCATCATCTT
Organism: Ottelia alismoides; assembly: GCA_037367405.1. Classification (NCBI taxonomy): domain Eukaryota; kingdom Viridiplantae; phylum Streptophyta; class Magnoliopsida; order Alismatales; family Hydrocharitaceae; genus Ottelia; species Ottelia alismoides. Next base: position 208,522 of record JAZKJV010007474.1, on the reverse strand, counting down.
TTCAAAAATCCATAAAAAGTTCATAATCTTTGAAAATTGCATCACAACAATATTTTCTCATTGCATTGCATCGCATTCGCATTTTTCGGATTGAGTTTGATAGTTGAACAAGTCTAAGTAAAATCCGAAGATTGGAGCTTGATTGGACCTTAAAATCTACATAATAATATGAACCTTATAGGAACTGGGTTTGAGGTACTTCAGGTCTAGTTGACTTAATTCTTTGAGGATCACGAGACTTGGTTCAATGGATTCTTGACTACCTAAGTAGATTATTTCGGAGCACATGCACGACTCTTGTTGATAATGACCTAACTTGGACACCTGCACCTTTCACATGGCTCAACTCAATTGGAGTGGTGAGGGGATTAGATTTGCCGGTATGAGACGCACACAAGAGGAAACATTTGTCCTCCTCTAGGGAGGGAAGTGCACCCCAACCCGTCCAGTGATTAGGAAGTCTAAAAACAGGAGGCAGTGGGTTGCGATAAAGCTTCAAAAGAGGGATAGTCTACTGGCTCAAGAGGAAAAACTCCTTATGTAAATGCTGCTGTATATAGTAGTTCAAATAAAATGTTCAGGCATGTACAAAAATAAAAAGCCTGCAAAGTATGTACAAATATTGTAAAGCCAATAAGCAAGCTTGAGTTCTAAAGTCAAATATGTGAGCCTGCAGCAGGATGACTTGACTACACTGGTCTTGCTTCCCAGGATAGGTAGCTACACTGGCTACCGTCCATTCTTCTCTTCACCCCCTTCTCTTGAGCTGGTTGCCACTTGAACATAGAAGGGAATACCTCGCTCCTCGAGGATGGAGTTATTGTATTGGGGAATCATTGGGTTGTCGTACTAGAGAAGTCGGTCTCTTTGTCATTCTAGTTGGGGAGAGCCACCATCACTTACACTGTACGAGCCAGATTCATAGTCGTAAGAATTTACGTATGAATTGGAGTACTTCTGACCTGGCTATTGAGGAGACTTGAACAGAGTTTTGGGATTCTCAGGGACTGTTGGATTTCAAATACGGTTGTCACTAAGGTTCTGCCCGCACTAAAATTTCAAAGGTCCGACTTAAGCTCCAAACTTTGATTTTGTGAAGACGAGTTTGATAATTAAACTGAATCCAAGTTCTTCTTTTTCTTTTCTTTCTTTTTCTTTTTGCACTTATTGCATAAGTGTTTGCTAGGGACTAGCAAAGGTAAAGTATAGGGGGATGATGAATCCATATTTCATCATCTTTATTCTATCATTTTGGCCTCAAAAACCCTAGTAAATGCCGGTAAATAGCATTAAATAGAGCATATTAGCATTCATGCATGTACTTGTAAATAGTGTATAAAATACTGTAATTAAAGCCAAAATTATAGAATAAATAAAAGAAAATAAAGAGAATAAAATATTGTAAATATTTTATGACCCGAAACCCCGAGACCTAGGCATCTTGATGAATAGGTCGACCAGGACTAAAGTAGGGGGAGATAAGGGCCAAATACCTGTTCATTTTACCCATTCTTTATTCATTTTGGGACCTATTGTTTGGTTCCACTTTTTATACATCAGATAAAGAAACTTTGTGCATGAAAGTTGTAGATAATTTTTTATAGAAAAATACAAAATTTATTTCACTGAAAAAGATTGCACAGATAAAAAGTTATGGTCTGAAGAAAAATCCAGAATCCCAACTTCCCAGACCTGTATCTCATAAATAAAAGCTCCAAATGCAGCAAACTCGCCTTTAATTGTATATAGAATAAAATAAGCTATTTAATGGTGGTGTTTCGCATTTGACAGAGCTACGGTTTGAAAGTTGAGTTTGGACCCTCATTGTATACTAATACAGATTAAAATATTCATTTTATTATTTATTCATTATTTTTGTATTTTTTATATTTTTATAATTTTATAAATATTATTTATAATTATGTACATTAAAATCAGAATAAAAACCTAAATAAATACAAAATAAAAATACATGTATATTTACTACATAGGTATTATACCTATACCTATACCTATATAAAGTATACTTATATTTTATTTAATATGCAAAACACATCAGGAAAATAAAACAAAAATATAATTAAGTATATAAAAGTATTTTATAATTTTATAAAATAATAAATAAAAATAAATAAATTAAAATCACAAAATAAAAATAAAAGAATAACATATATTGATATTATACCTATAAAGGGCATAAAAGTAAACTAATAAAAATACACTTCCTAAAAATAATTAAAAATCACTATAAAATACTTTATAAAATTATAAACATTTTTTATTTAATAATTGAAATTTAATTAATTCATTTACTATTTTTTATTTAATTAATAAATCTTTTTCTAGGGCTTTTTCCTGATTGGTCCACGCGGACCAATCAGGGGACAGTCAACGTTGACCTTGGTCAACTAGCTGTCCTATCCCTGGTAACATGTCAGAGACCTCATTTTCTCCCCGCCTTTGCGGATTTTTCTAGGTCTCGTCTTTCATCCTTTGAGGTCGCTTCCTTCTGCAAATATGTTCCTCGATCATCCTTCATACACGCCCATAGCTCGCATGGGGGATTGCGTCGCTGACTCGAGCAGCGCATCTCGATCCTTGAGCCGCGTCATTCACCATTCAAAAGAACCCGTCACCTTCATTCAAATTTTGGAACCGCTTCTGGGCCAAGGCCGAGACCTCCGAGGATTGCCTGGGATCCCCGGTGACATGGGGTTGATTCCAAGAGCTCGTTGAGGTGTAACTCGCGCCCCAGCGGCGAGTTCCATCATCTCCGACGGCTGCGCCGCCGTGAGGTTCAACCTCGGGAGTTCTCCCTTGAGGTCCGCGTTTTTATTCCCTTTTCTTGCGCGTTTTCATTCCTGGCAGTTTTAGCTTCCCTTTTTCGCCTTTTATTTCGCCTAAGAAACACCCAATCACCGTGCCACCACCTCGCCGGAGCAAGCTCCAGCGAGCTCTATCTTCCGCTACCCATCCCCTCCGATCATCTGAGCTTGCCCCTGGAACCACCTTATGCTGTTGTGTTCTTTGTTTGCAGGTACCATGTGCGCAAGGACCCCCTGCTGAGGTCGATTTTTGGAAGCTTGAGGTACCTGGACCCCCATTGCCCCTCCGACCTCGCCGCGGTGCACCGGGGCTCCACGAGCCATTTTGGCCCCGCTGCCGGGTCGGGGAGCCTTCCAGGAGCCAGGAGGGACCATCGGTGGGCTTGAAGGAGGCCAGAGGGGCACGCACCACCAGATCTAAACTCACCCAGGGCGAGTTCATCTCTAGTTCCTCCAGCCCCTTCGAGATCCGTCGGATTTTGCCTGTTCTTCCAAAGGCCTTCACATCCGTCTGTTTGGCGCTGCTCAGAGCCATCGATGCAGTTTTGAAGATCTAATCTGGGCCGTGCAGACGAAGGGGCATCGCAGGCCCATGCGCTGACACGTGCATAAGTGAGGAAAGGGTCGCCGTCTGATCTGCTTAGGCTTTGCGTATTTTGCGTTTTTCCTCCCAATGTTTTTGTATTTACTATTACATGCTGAATCTTTCATCTGCAATGTTATAAACTTGTTATATTTGCAAAAAACCCCCTACTATTTTTCGTATTAACATTTCAGCCCTTGCCAGCTAGGCGCACGTGCGCGAGCACGTGCGCGTGGTTATTTTGCGGATAAGGGCCTGCTTAGTTGTATATTGGTAGTTAGCCCAGAAACATTTCCCTTTAGTTGTATAATTTAAGGGAATTTTACATTCAGACCCCTCTCTTTCTGATATTTGCAAGTAGGTCCTCCCTAGGCGCGTGCGTCGCACGCGCGTGGGTGGTCGTTTTGCTAAAAAGCCCTCACAGCTTTTGCTTTTTGTATTAAGTCCATTAAATTACATATTCAGTTAATTATTTTGTGGAAAAATTGCGTGTGTGCCCCTGGATGTTTTTATATTTATGTATATACCCCTGCTAGGCCACCGATTTTTGCTTGCTTGTCTCGTTTATTTCCTACATCATTAAAACCCCAAAAATTGTACAAAAATCAATTTAAGTTCCTGTTAACTTGCACTTTCACGTCATATTTTTGCATTTTATTTTTGTTGCATTTTAGCATTTATTAAAAATAAAAAATATGCATTTTAACTACTGTCTAGCTTAGAAAATAGCAAAAAAAATTAAAACACCTAGAAAAATTCCAAAAAAATCACCTAATGTATATTTTATCCTATTTAGTGTCAGCCCCAAAAATCACTAAAAATTTCAAAAGAAAAACCTTAAAAATTAGAATATACCCAAAAACTTCTAAAAAATCTAAAAAATTATAGAAAACTCTAAAAAATGCAAACTCAACTTCTGTAGGTTCCCTATTTTATTCTCTTTATTTTCAAATTAGTTTGGAAAATTTTTGTGGCTGTTTGATATTTTTCATTCCTATTTTGCCTTCAGCCAGTAGCTAAGTCACTGTTTTCCCTTATTTTACCTTTTAAAATACCAAAAAGATTTTGAAAAATCCCCAAAAATCACAAAAACAGTAAAAATCATTAAAAGACCAAAAAGACTTTATTTACAAATTTTGACTATTTTTCCCTATTTTTATAAATAGCCTAACACCTTTTTTCTTATATTATATATATATTCCAATATTAAAAAAAGAAAATAAAAAAATTATAAAATATAAAAAGAAAATATAAAATCAAAAAAATTAAAAAATCAAAATACAAAATTAAAAACAAAAAAATATAAAAACCCACAAAAATATTTGCATTGCATAGTGTAGACAACACATCACTTTCACACACACACACACACACACACACTTGTGGATCTATCCTGCCTTACTCTTGTGTTCGAACTCTCTACATACTTGCTTCTATACATCATTTATGTAGAGTTAAAAATAAATTTTAACTCCACCATTTTGCCTGTCATTTCTTGATATTTCTAGTGTGGGTTAATTGTTGATTAATCAGGGATTTTTAGCGGTCACAGCAGCGACCTCTGTGTTCCCGCCTTGTGTGGATCACAAGATCGTTAGAAATTCCTAGTTATCATCCACGCACACCGACGAGACCGTCCTCAAAAGCACCTCCAAGAACTTGCAGTCGAGAAGAAATATGGTCGCAGGCGCGTGAGAGAGAGAGAGATAAGAGGGACAACGAGTGGAGTTTTCTTGTGAGTAAAGAAAACAACATCGGGTGAGGGAGGGCTCGCATTCCCTAGCGCGGTGACCTTTGATTTCCGAAAACGTCTCTCAACGGGCGTTTCCCTTCAGATTCCAAAAACCGCGGCTAAATTGAGCCGTTTGGATCGAATCAGATTCCCAATGTGATCGAAATCAAATTATTCTGTATGATTAATTTAATCGATCAGCCAAATGAAACTTGCAGCAAAAGTATCGAGATCCGAGATCCGAATTGACTCTCCGGAGCCGGAGCCGGAGCCAGAGCCGGAGCGGAGCGTGCGCGCGCGTGTGGTCCTCCATTCCTCCTCTCTACTATTGCTACAAGAGCTTGGGGTGTGCACTCATATATAAGTCTACCAAAAGTTTAGAGCTCCAAGGTATGGTACTAAACTTCAATCCAAGCTTATCCATGTTTCAAATTTGGGAATTTCCAACTTTCCTTCCAATCCATTTGGTTCCTCAATTGGAACCAAATTAACTCCAATTGTAATGACATAATTTTCCAATTAAAATCTAAATACAATTCTTAATACAACACCAACTTCAGTATCATCTTCTATGAGAGTTGATGACGATTACGCTCCACGCATGCCTTTACACATGTATCGAAGGAGAATGGAGAAAGATCTAAGGTCCACCTAGACCTTGAAGCATGCCCACACATGTTTAGCTCCAACAAACTGCTATCGTTGAGCGAATATCGAGGTTCCCAAAGAATCTAATAGCTGGCCAACCCCATCCCCAATCCATTCTTCTTCTTTTCTTCTTTTTCTTGTTCTTGCTCTCTGATCTGCCTCATGTTCTTGATTTCACGTCTTTGGAGGGTCAATGGTTGGTAGCGAGGTTTACACGACTTAACGGAGAACACAACTACCATTTGGAGATTCCCATGCCCCTGTAAGCTTGAGTGGGGTGGGGGGGAATGCCCTTACCCAGATCGCTGACACGTGGCCATCCCATATGCCCTCCGATTGTGCATCCATCTTGATTTCCCAAAGCATTGGATTATGAGGTGCAATATCTACACCCTCACCCAGCCACTTTTTGAGATGATAAAATAGGGCTCCAACCCCTCATTTTCATCTTGTTTGTGAACTCATCTTTCTTTATATGTTCATTTTAATCGCATCGGCACCCTTTCCTTTGTGCATTTCTTTGAACATCATTTTGTTGTCATTATTTATTCCCCCCCATCCCCCATAGTAGTACGTTGTACATCAAATCATCACCTATTTGTTGCATTGTTTATTTGAATCTTTATGTATGCATTGATATAATAATTTCAAATTAATAAAAAAGAGATATTTTATCCATTTTACCTTCTTAATCATGGTTAATTGCACATAATTCTAAAAATTCCCTAAATTCTTGCATGCTCTACAATATAACAAAAACCAACAAAACATATTGCGTCCTTGCTTCTTAAATAAATTAATATATTTGCATATTAAATAGAGTATTGAGTGATTTTGATATATAATTGATATAAAATTCATTTTTGATTATTTTAAAAAATTAAAAATATTTTCCCTTTTTTATGACACGTTGTATCTAAGATAAATTGGATTTACAAAATTATCATCATTTTAATTTTCACTTAATCAAATATTTAAAATCAGCTACTATTTACCTTTAATTTATAACAAATTCATATTTTATAAAAATACCAAAAATTAAATTAGACTTTTACATTGAAATCTATTCGATGGCAAAAAAAATCATTGTATTCCATTACCTCCATCTTGAGATATAACATAAAATCCGAAACTTTCCCATTGTTATTAGTCGCATACAAGTTGCAAAAAATTATAAAAATGCATTTCTTGTTGCATTTAATGTACTTTAATTAGAAAAAAATCCAAACTAAAATATTCTATATTTTCATTTTCTTGGACTTTTAATATTGTCATTTTCTCTCGGACTCTGAAAATTGATTTCTAATAATCTTTTATTCAATTTTAAATTATTCAAATTATGTTTAGGATGGATTTTTTATTCGATCCTAAACATAATTTTGCCCATTTTTGGAGTGTATTAGTGCCGCAGAATCAAATTTACAAACTCCTTATTATATTGGCAAAACCAATGTTTAATTACACTTCCTAATCTTCATATTACATCGCATTCACATTTCAATTCCAGCATTTGCACCATAAAGTGGAAAAGACCAAAGTATATCTCATGAAAATCTTGAATACTTGTTGCCTTTCTGTGTTTTTGCCTAGCTAAACCGGCCTCCATGGGTTCGACCTTGGATTACCTAAGTGAAAATATACATATCACACTTAACTCGTACTTTTTGTGTGGTTTTTGATTTTACCAATGCTACAACTTACCACTTTTAGGTAGACACACCAAATAATTCAAAGACATTGATCGAAAATTAAATAATAATGAGAGGGTTATGTATGGAACAAAATCAAATATACTGATTGTTTGTAAATAGAAGTCAACATTAATTGGTTAGTTGATGGATCAAAAATCAAATATAGAGCAACATTTAAGATCACACCCATGCCTGAAGGGAGGCATTCGTGCCTCATACATCACAAAAGGAAAAGAGTCAGATTGTATTTGATGAAAACAATGTCATACAAGTCGCAGTAGTAGCCGAATTTTTTAAAAAATCGATGGAACCACGTTGCTTGAGAACTTTTCTCGATTCCTTCTATCATAATCACACTAGTATTAGGTATACCTCTTGAAGCGTAATTACGATCTTCTAGTTTAAGCGAAAAGACCTCCTGTCTGAAGTCCGTTCCAGAGGAGACAACACATGCGAGTGTGGGTTGAACAACGTAACTCTCTCAATCCACTAAGATGATATGAGTCATGAAGCTCCATATTTCGTCATATAAAATCATTCTCCTTCTTCAAGAGTATAGGGAGCCGAAGAAGCAGAATCTCCATCGGTCGAATCGATCTGCAGCACTGCGGTAAAGCGACGAGCGCTCGGATTCCAACTCCCAAGGTCAGGGGACGACCACAAGTGAATAGAAGAGAGAGGGGGACACATAGTGTAGAGAGAGAGACTACGGGTAGTGGAGAGAGAGAGACTATGTTGTCTCATGTTGTTATTGTAGCTTGAGAGAGCTATGATTGCCCTCTAGTTTATAAAACAATGGATGGCTAGGATGCACTCTCGATAATAATTAATGATCGAGGATAAATGTGGCTCCAACCATAATTAGGATTAGGAATTGATAAATAAATGATCAACTCTAATTCTTAATAAATTAGAGACAACATCAATCTCCGTTATTTGGATTAGGAAATAAATAGAGGAAGAACTATCTCTCCTTGGGTGGGGGGGGGGACGTCCACCATGGTGGTTCCCATCATGGACGTCCCACCCTAATTAGGAGTGGTAGTCTCCTCTTTTCTAATCCCACTTGACGCAACCTCTATTACACTAAATCTTAATACATATAATTAATTATGTCAAATTATTATCACTACAAAGTCCAGATTATTTGTGATAATTGCAATAATATTGTTGACAATTATGAATCATACCATCCAAAACTAAATGTAAATCACATTTTTACATTTATTTGCAGAATTTGAATCCAATTCACATTAGTTTAAATATTGTGCATGTTATTCACAATTAAGCCTCTCTTGGATATTATGGATCACGCCCATAATATCTAAGATTAATGTGGATAGTATCATTGCATTATTCATATCCATGAGAATTAAATATAATTTTCTTGTACGAGATGTCTATCTATATTCATATCCATATTAATATGGATAGTATCATCGCATTATTCATATCCATATTCATATGTTCCTGCCATATGGAAAAACGAAATAATATGGGGATCATATTCACTTTTTCCATAATGTGAATATGGCATCACAAATAATCTGGACTTTTTCCATATGGCAGGAACATATGGGGATCATATGGCAAAAATCAAATGAATAAAATACGCTTCGTAATTGTTGGAATAATCATTTCGTTTTTCCAACACTTAGAATAAAATGTGAATATTGAAAACGAAATCAAATGTTCCTTTGTCATATGATCCCCATATGTTCCTTTGCCATGTGATCCCCATTTTATTCCAACACAACGAGCTGAAAATGAAGCGTATTTTGCCATATGATCCCCATGTATAGTTGTACAAATAGAGTTGTACACCTTTGCAAAATCATTTCCAAAGGCATACCATGCACTCTCTTAGGTATCAATGAGCTGTCAATATTGACAAAGTCTGCAACCAGGTGTACGCTGAAAATGAGCTGTCAATATTGACAAAGTCTGCAACCAGGTGTACAACTATTTTAAGTGTTATTTATTTATTTTTATCGGCTTATTTATTATAGGTTAGTTTTTACAAGTATAATTATGGGTATTTATACCTATGGAATATTGACTTTGTCAATATTTCAGCTCTTTGTACATATTTCACCCCCATATGATCCCCATATGTTCCTTTGCATTTTCAGCTCGTTGTACATCTTATCATACATCAAATTCCTTATCAGAATCGTATTCATATTATTCTTAATAATTAAATATAATTAGATATCTTTTAATTGAACTATTCTTGAGCTCTTATGGGAACAATGTGCCTTCTCCATGGATGCTTGGAGATATGGACATGGTAATTGTATATGCCATGTACAATGACTTGAAATATGAGATCTAATCTCATCTCCAAGTATAAGGACCACTTGGAGATGTTTGATCATGTCAAACACGATACCCAATCTTCACATTACATCCGAAACCAATTCAGACCAGTGTCCAACATTTGGATCAAGATTGGACAACAAAACCACTAACAGAGTCACTAAAATCCAATACTGTTTCATCATTTCCTCGGAATGAAAATGTCATGGTATACAATCGTTTAAGATTGCATCACATTCTCGAGTATTCCTAATACCAGTACATCCTACATACTGGAAGATCATGATCAGACCTAAAGTTCGAATCTCATTTGAATTTTCTCGTTCAAGGTTTTATCTTTAAGTTTCCCATTTGATCATTGCAAGTTGGTATCGATCATATGCTTTCTAAAGGAATATACCATACCTACAAATCTTGTCTTGCTTTTAAAGCAAGATGACCATCGACGGAGTTTGGTTGGTTCCAATATCTCATGAGTAATCTCATGTCTTTCAGTTCAATAGTGAATTTGTATGATCCCATTGAGAAATTGTGTTACCCATATGTCCTCGTATGCACATAACATATCGATGCATAGACCTTGAATAGGTTATCAAACTAATGGTTTGCCATATATATATGTATTTAGGCATTTAGAAATACATATGTCTCCAGTTAAAGGATGTGTACCTATACGTGATTGTATACGTCATAGGTCTTAGTTATCTCAATCTCGCTAAGTCAACTCCTTGACCTAACTCATCTGACACCTTTGAATCACATTCCTATGTAGAGGATATGCATCAAGAGACCAGTTGGATGCCAACCTTTGGAAAAAAGGATTGACATCTCATTCTCAGGCTAGAGATCCTTTCTCTATAATCACATGATGATGCCATTGAGTCCTCAATCTAACTCATTAGATATCATGCACCGATCTTTATGATCTGGCATTTGGATCAGAATCTATATGATATCAAGATGGCCATGGTACATAGCCCTAATTGTATTAAGGGACCTATCATTAAGTGCATTCACACACACACACACATAATCTCAGAATGGGAGTTAAAATCAATAACTTTTATTGATATTTTATTACAATGACATTTATTGTAGAAATGGTTCGCCAGATCTCACATATCTAACAATGCCTACTGTATATATGTATATTATAAAAAGCTTTATACATTCTATCTCAGAAGATCGCAAACAATATATAATTGAATAAGACAAGTTCCTCAATTCGATTTTCATCATTTCTTCTTGGAGACCTTCTTCCATAGTTATTCCTGCACGCTTTTAAAAGTTTTAAGTCATTATGCCTACACTATGTGTTGTGTGTGGTTATTAAAACAAATAGTGGGAAGATTTAATCCACATATTTGTACGATCGAGACTATTATATGCGATGCATGTGATTAAAGTGTTTTTAATAAATAGATTATTAACTTATGTGATATTATGCCTATCATGGAATAATAAAAGATCTCCATCAAATAGATTTCTGTATGATCTATAATGTTTAGGTTGAGATTCGACCCGACCTGAGATTGGGTTCTACGTAAATAATAGGGGATATATAATTGGGATCAAGCATCTTGCAAGGTTATTAATGAGCCCAATTGAATTTTGGATTCAACAAGTTATCAAGACTATTTTTCATTAATAATGGTTAAAATTCAGGCTCATGACATATATACATCCCCCAAAAAATTCCTTAACTTATCATCATACATACAATGCAATTTATACCAACGCTTTAGAATGTACATTCGATTTAATATATACAGGCAATCATGATGGTAAACGTGTGAATTTTGCACATCATTTATCCTGACATACCTCAATATAAATCCAAATCTAAAAAAAGCTCCATGTAATAAAATATTCATTTTTATTTTAAGAAAATGACTATTTCATTCATCATACTGAAAAATATCACAGAGACCATGCGATCAATAGTAAGTTTCTCCACATCAACCTCGCTCAAAATAAAAAGTTATCGAATATGCGTGACCCATAAAAAAGCAACCAAATCATCGCTATGTTTGAATATCAGGTGTAACCGATTGTTGCTCTTGAAGGTAGTTGTTGCTCCAGCATAGTTAAAGAATAATAGTCGCTCCTGATGTCATGATCTTCCTGGAATATTCATTATGTATCGGCCATGGTATTATGTTATTGCAGTTCCAATAAGGGTTCCGGGGAAAATGGTTGCAGATTGATTTTGGGTGTGATTTGATACGAATCGAAAATAGATCTTGAGTGTGAACGAGTGAAGAGTGATTACAACTGCTATTGACATGATTAACAAGGCTAATTGGTGCACAAATATCGAGAAAATCAAAAGGAAAAATGGAGGATTGTATATGGGAAGTGAGGTATAGGACCTCAATTTCCGCTCTATAGCGGGCACTTCAACGGAGCTCCACGTCGCGATGGTGGCGTTGCAAGGCCAAATGAGCCATGGAACCTCCTCTCCAGTCACTTAGCTTCCACGCAGAGACTGCAATTGGTGCGGTTACCACCAGGGTTGGCTGGAATTGAGGGAATAAAGTAGGTGGACGGTTAGTTTGAACTGGTAGCAGGAGAGTTAGTTCACAAATGGCGAATTTTGGATCAATAAATAGATCAATCTGGTGTATCTAGGTATAGATCTAAGGGTTGGAGTGTAAGAGGGTAGTTTGGGCAAGATGATCAAGGGTTTGGATGGAGTTTTGGGTGGAAGCAGAACGTGGGAGAAATAGGTGAAGTGGACCAGTTTAAACAACCTGTAGCCAACTTCTTCTTCTCGAAGAAGCTCTAGATGTTGACACCTGTCAGCACTTGGTAGGATGAAAAGTATAAATAACATGTAAATTAATTAATAAATATCAAATAATATTATTTATATTGTGTATAAACATAAATGTGTAAACAATTGAATATATTAATTTACTACATAATTTATTATTAATAATAATTATTTAATGAAATATAAATACAATATTAATAAATATGTATATAATATACTTAATAATTAGGGTTTTGATTTTTAATTTATGTTAATAAATAACATAACATTTTTATATTTTATTAATTATGATAATAAATAAGAGAGTGCGTATTTTTATGGATTTTAATAATTTAATTTAGATAAATAAATAAATACATGTATATATTATACGGTTCAAATTCATCTATAAATGACGGTTTTTGATTTATTTAAAATATTTAATAATGTTTAAAAAATCTGAAATAATTATATGTAATATACAAAATAAAAAAATTAAAATTATAAAATAACTAAAAATATAAATAGTGTATTATGAATAAAATAAATAGCATAGAAACCCATTTGTCATTTGGTCTCAAAACCAGCGTTTTTGCAAATGGACTCCATTTTTAGTGAGTCACCTTCATTAATTAGAGACTATCATTTTATGAACTTTAATGGTGAGTAAAACAAAATTGAAGTTCGCATGAAGAAGTTATGAAGTTCGGAAGTTGAGAAATTTGCAATTTAAAAGTTGGAGTTTTTGGCATACATATATGCTTGATTTTTTTAAAGAGTTATATATATAGAAATAAATAGGAGAGTTTGATGAAAAACATGTACAAATAAACTAATTAAAAAATATCGAAGTTTTGATAATTAATGGATAAATAATGAATATTGTGTGAAGTGCATAATTAATTCCTTTTGACATTTCTACCTTATCTCCCCATGCTTATTTGTTTGTCAACAAATCCTTGTTGACCTGATCTCAGGGGCTAGGTTATATACATATATCCTTAAGCTATATTTAAATTTTACTAGCCACAATGTACATATATACATATTTACAGTCTGCCTTATTTTTCATTTTATTTATTTATTTATTTACATAGTTTTAATGCATAAAAATACATTTTTATTCATGACTGGCATTTTTATAAGATATAGAAAGTGATGTATATTTACATGCATTTGTTGAGGATTTTAAGACAAAATACGACAGAAGTATTAATGAATCATGGATTCATTAGTTCATTAATTATGAACTTGTATGATTCTTTTGAGAGATCATACATCTATATGTCTTAATATGCACACCAAGGTGCTGGTATATAGACTTTGATTAGGTCGTCAACCTATTGGTCTGTCAAATGTGCATACTCATGCGAATAGATGCATATCTATCGTAAGGTCGAAGGATGCGTATTTGATCGTGACAGTTACGATTTAGATATTAGTTTATCTTTACCTTATCAAGTCGATTATTTGACTTGATTATTCTAATATTTATGAATCTTTATTCCTATGTAGATGACCTGCATCAAGAAATCGATTGGAAATCAATCTACAGAGAAGAGTACCATTTTTTTCTTAAATGGGAGATATTTATCGTATTATATCTTCCCAGCTCTATCTAAACACCAAAACTTAAATTTTAAGTTATCCGACACATAATCTATCCCTGGAATGGACTACCAACACATCTAGATAATAAGATATCCAATACCACGGAAAAGTTGCAGTACTTCAAAACAATTAACCCCCCAAAAATATCCCTCTGGACTCACGCCGAAGCCACGTGCTGTCGGGCTCCCCACCTGGCGTCTTCAAAACCCTCGCCCCCTCCTCGCTCGCAGGGCACCCACCCTTCCATTTTTTAACGCGCGGTGTCCTAGGCAACGAAAGAGGAATAGACAGCGATAGAGAGAGAGAGAGAGAGGACGAACGCGAGAAGGCCACACCACGACCATGTCTAGGGTTTTCGGTGGGTGCAGGGCCCTCATGGCGGCGTCGAAGGCGGCGGCGAAGCCTGGGCGTAAAGCTTCATCTAAGGAGAGCGCCGCTGCGGCCAGAACGAGTCCCCTGGCGAAGGAGATCCCGGTGTCGCTCGCCATGGGCGAATTCCTTGGCGTCCCAGAGATATCGCGCCCCGCAGCCATCAAGAAGCTCTGGGAGTACGTGAAATTGCATCACCTCCAGGTACATATAATCATACCCATCCGTCTATGAACTTCATTGCGCATATTTCACGTTTTGAGTTATGCTCCTCGATCTTGATGGGCTGTTACATGTCTTCATCAGGTGATAAAATCTAGGGCTGCGAGTTGTTTATTGTTAAGGGTCTTATGCATAATAGCGCGTTCTTAGTGACACCTGTTTATTTCTTTATTATTTGTAACACCACAAAATAGTGGCACATGGAAGACCCGCAAATAGCCAGCAACGTGAGCATATGCATTTTGGGTAGCTGACATGGGATTTAATTGGTCACATACTATCTAAGTTTTCATGGTATGCTTTCCTCGGCAACAATTCATGCATAGGCTCTGGCTGTTATTTTATTAGAAGGTGACATGGGATTGTATTGGTGCCATCTTCTGCACGCTAGGTGGTATCTAGTTTTTTTTCCCTTGGAGCTACTCCTTTGTTTCACTTATCAAGGAGAAGCGATGCGAATCGTACAAGAGCGAGGTACATGCTGTTTGGTGGGAGATGATGGGGGTAATGACTTTACGCACATGTTTCATGCGTATTTCCATGTGTTTTTGGTGATTCTTAAAATGTGACATGGGGTTGAAAATGGTCCTGATGAAGTTATACTCCTCAACAAACAACGCCAGTAAACTGTTTAGGGCAATGGGTATGTAATTGCGAGTTTGTTTGATCTTGAAGCTGTTGCTGGTGAATGACAGTGGTAGTGTTGGACAATGTTGAGTTGCCAGCAAGGGATGCCAACAGTTTCTGGAACTCATACAAGAGTTCCTCTAGAACTCAGATATCTGCAATTTTTGATAACAAGACGCTAACATCTCACATCTCATTTTCTATATCTCTTTTCTTCTATCTATTTTCTTCTTTGGGCACTTCGTAGAACAAGACTTGGTGGTCATGCTTCAAACACAGTTGGCTCAGACTGAATAATAGTGGTCATGCAAGTGAAGAATGATGAGAGGAAGAATGGAAGAAAATCTTGTTATGTGGGATTGACGAGATGAAGGAACAAAGAAGAGTTAAAAGAATGGAAGTTAGTGTTTCTAAATATTAAAACTTAATTCATGCCCTCATTTATTATGGGAGCTCTCATCATATAGAGAGGACTAGAATTTTTATATGGGCATCTTAAAGAAAGATTTTGACATAGTTAGCACTCCAATCGTCGTGAAAGACGCAACCGAGTTCTAATAAAGTAAATCGATGCAATTAAATCAAATTGCATAAATAATGTATGTTGCATGAATAATGGAGACATTATAGAAGGTCTACAATAATACTTGTATATATGTACAATAATAATTATATTCAAGAGAAGCCTTTATGAGCGTGCCATTCTTATTTGGATTTGAGGATTCTCATACTTGACAATGGTTTATGCTCTTGGCACTTGTCAAACTCCTTGAATTTGAGTCAGCTCACAAGTTGCAAAACAAGCCAACTTGAATTTGAGCGAGCATGGCTTGAGTTAACTCATTATTAAATGAACAATCAAATAGAGCAATCGAGCTGAGCTACTTAATGATCCAAGGCATTGGGACAAGTGTAGTTGTCGAGACAATCAAATTAACGAGATTTCAAGACAAACTAATTAACGCAAACATGCATATTTCAACAGTGAAAAAAATAAAATTGACGGTGGAAATATTTGGTGGAGAAAGAATTGGAGGGAAGAAGAAGATAAGACTCGTCACGTGCGAGGGATTTCGAGAGAAAATAACTGTAAAGATCGCATGGAGGGAAAAGAGAGAGAGGGAGAAAGATAAACGGATAAGCTCAGAATTTGATTCAACTTTAAATGTTTCAGTATAAATAACCCTTTGCTTCCTTTATATAAGAGGGAAGAGGGAATTGCAATCAAAAGTAAAAGGACACAAACAAAATAAAAATCCTAACAAATCTTAATTATCCTCTAACATGCCTAACAAACTAACTAATTAAATTCTAAAGGGACTCTAACCAACCGACTAATTAATTTAAGACCACATACGATTTTGTTATTTTAAATAGAAATAAAATTTGCAACGGACTCAATTAACTGTAAATAAAAAGACCTTAATTAATTAGACTCTAATTGAAATCCTATTTTTTTAAAAATCTAATTGGACGTAATTGTCGGACGATATATCCAAATCGAGCACTAATTTTTTGTTACGCGCTGCATCGAAACTTTTCTGCTTTGGAAAACTCATCTCCTAATAAGTGGCTTTATTTTTGATTGTGATATCGGAGAAGCTTTGTTGAATTCATCGAACAGTTTGCTCCAATTTCATATCTTTCCTCCTAAATTCTGCATTACGTTTGTAATTTTCTAGGAGGTGTGTATGCAAAATTCATACTCCTTCACAAAAACCTCCCTTTTGGCGTATTCTTTACCTTACCTTTTTTTATAAAAGATTTGCGGGTGTGGCTTGAGTATAATATTTCCCGGAGACATTTGGCTTATTCTTGGAGAGCAAGTAGCCTCTACCCAAGGGTTCTCTTCCCCTCCTGCTAGGGTTTCAACTTCCTCAAACGCTTGACGGCAACATGAGTTTGGGATTGGGAGGAGTACGATGCATGGATGTTGTTGGCGACGAGAGTTTGGGATCGGGAGGAGCATGACACGTAGAGACTGGCGGTTGGTGGGAACCACCCAAAATCAAGTGGCGACGGCAGTTGCGAGGTGGATATTGATGGTGGTGCACTTATGAGTTGTCTATGCAGTGGCGGTGTCGATGGTATAAGGTGGGTCTCAGTTAGCATTTCCTTCCACGACGCAGCGACGGCAGTTGTCTCTCGGCGTTGAGACCATCTTCATTGTGTAGTTAGACATAGGGGAGGTGCCGACACTGGGACTGGGAGGGTGCAAGAGTCAGCGGTGGCATGGGAGGGGGTCTTGCTGATGGCGATGTTGGGGGAAAGATGGTGGTGTTGGGTTGGCCGGGGGGGGTGCTGTAGCGTGGTCAGCTGAGGGAGTCGATGTTTTAGGGTGGCATGGGTGGCTGGTGGCTGGTGGCGGGGGCCTGGAGATGGGGGGTGGCCAGATGGGAGGTGGGGTTGGAGGTAGGCCGGTTGGGGTGGTGACACGGTTGTAGGTTTGTAGAAGCGACTGGTTGCAGTGGTGTTGAGGTTGGAGATGTATGTGGCGGCGGCGATGACGGATGAGGTTCCGTGAGCGGAGCTGTGGTCGAATAAGCGGTTTCGGGCGGAGGTAAATGGGTTGCAGCTGGTGGTTTCTGAGTTGACGGGGTCGTCGACATGGACTGTGGTACCAATGATGGTGATTCGATGGCTCTCAGATTCCAGAAAATTCATACTCCTTCACAAAAACCTCCCTTTTGGCGTATTCTTTACCTTACCTTTTTTTATAAAAGATTTGCGGGTGTGGCTTGAGTATAATATTTCCCGGAGACATTTGGCTTATTCTTGGAGAGCAAGTAGCCTCTACCCAAGGGTTCTCTTCCCCTCCTGCTAGGGTTTCAACTTCCTCAAACGCTTGACGACAACATGAGTTTGGGATTGGGAGGAGTACGATGCATGGATGTTGTTGGCGACGAGAGTTTGGGATCGGGAGGAGCATGACACGTAGAGACTGGCGGTTGGTGGGAACCACCCAAAATCAAGTGGCGACGACAGTTGCGAGGTGGATATTGATGGTGGTGCACTTATGAGTTGTCTATGCAGTGGCGGTGTCGATGGTATAAGGTGGGTCTCAGTTAGCATTTCCTTCCACGACGCAGCGACGACAGTTGTCTCTCGGCGTTGAGACCATCTTCATGTGTAGTTAGACATAGGGGAGGTGCCGACACTGGGAGGGTACAAGAGTCAGCGGTGGCATGGGAGGGGGTCTTGCTGATGGCGATGTTGGGGGAAAGATGGCGGTGTTGGGTTGGCCGGGGGGGGGGGGGGGCTGTAGCGTGGTCAGCTGAGGGAGTCGATGTTTTAGGGTGGCATGGGTGGCTGATGGCGGGGCTGGAGATGGGGGGTGGCCAGATGGGAGGTGGGGTTGGAGGTAGGCCTGTTTGGGGTGGTGACACGGTTGTAGGTTTGGTAGAAGCGACTGGTTGTAGTGGTGTTGAGGTTGGAGATGTATGTGGCGGCGATGACGGATGAGGTTCCGTAAGCGGAGCTGTGGTCGAAATAAGCGGTTTCGGCGGAGGTACATGGGTTGCAGCGGGTGGTTTCTGAGTTGACGGGGTCGTCGACATGGACTGTGGTACCAATGATGGTGATTCAATGGCTCTCAGATTCTGGAAATCCGCGACGATATTTTGTCGACCCAATTGGAAAGGGAGCATACCGAACATGATTTTTTCATCCCTCGCACGTCATCACAATTTCTTAAATGGATGTCTTTCGGTTGATAACTTGAATATTTTGGCAGATGTTAGATTATGAGGACGATATGAGCACCATGCTTTGATACCAATTGATGCAAATAGAAAAATTTCAAGGGGTGTAAAAATAAATTTGATGATGGAAATATTTGGCGGAGAAAGAATTGGAGGGAGGAAGAGAAGACTCGCAAGATGCAAGGGATTTGGGGAAAAAGAACTGCCAAGATCACGTGGAGGGAAAATAGAGAGAGGGAGATAGATAAATGGAGAAACTCCAAATGTGATTCAACTTCATCTGTTTCAATAGAAATAACCCTTTGCTCCCTTTATATAAGAGGGAAGATGGGATTGCAATCAAAATTATAAGGAAACAAATAAAATAAAAATCTTAACAAATCGTAATTATCCTCTAATCTGCTTAAAGGGACTCTAACCAACCAACTAATTAATTTGAGATCTCTAATAATCTTGTTATTTCAATTAATCATAAATAAAAATGATTTGATCCTAATTAATTATACTCTAATTAAATTTATATATTTTTTTAAAATCTAATTGGACGTAATTGTCGGAGATGGATCCAAATTGATCCCCAATTCTTTGTTGCGCGATGCATCACTAATGAATTAAGCAAGAATAATGAGTTGATTTATAATGTTGAGCTAGTTAATTAGTTGAGCTATCAAACCAAGATAGTTATTGAAGTTAGCTATCTAGCTACCAAGTTCAGGTATCTAACTGCTGTGCGGTTCAACTCAGCTTGGTTTGAAAACCTTATTGAGTTTGAGGCTTGGCTTAAAAACTCTGCTCTGTATGAGTTGCCCATTTTCACATTAATCGTCATGTAATAGTGAGAGTGGTGAATCAAAGAAGATAATATGGTGTGGAAAACAACCAAAGAGGAGGTGGTCGATGAGAGGTGACACATCGTTGAGATGGTTTGAGATTACACAATCTCCATGATGATAGTTGGGAGCTTGATGCAGATAGGCATCATTATTCATGTGTCATTGATGACACAATTGAAAAGCAGCACAATGGTTCAATATATGTGGTGCTTTAGTGGTGAAAGAGATGGTATTCTGGATGACATTTGCAATGGTGTGGATGAGGCTCTAGTGGTGGTAGGGTTAGGTGGATCTCGGGCAACAGACTTGATGATGCATGTTCGAGGATAGAAAGTGGCATGTGTTGGAGGTGGTGGAGACATGCTGGAGTCATTGTTGGTTGGGAGCAAAGTTGCAAATAGATGTGGGTGAGCGATTGACATACATGTTGCCACAATTGATATGTACTAGTGGAATGGCATTGGGGGGGGGGGTGATGAATGTAGGATAGAGGGAGAGGTGGTTGAGCGGTGGTGGTTGGGGGGGGTCATGACTCATGAGAGGAAAAAATATTGATGAGGATGGGAGGGATGTAAAATGCCTTCATAATATAAGACCGGTTGGAGGAAATGACTTCACTCATCATATGGGAGATATGCGGACATGGTGGGTGATGATCGTCATATCATGAGAATGGCATGGATGTTGACTTTGATGGTCAAGGAGGGGTCGAGGAGTAGAGGTAAAGAAAGAACACCGCGGGAAAGATGGATAACACTCACAAGGAGCCAACACATCTATTCATTCATTATCATCTATTCGTTCATTATCTCCCTTAAACATCAAGATTAACTCCTCTTGGAGGATTCCTAAAAAACTCATCGTAGAGGAGTTCTACATGGTGGTTAAGTTACTGACTGATTTGCCTGTATGATTCATTGCATCTCTTGATATTTTTTTAAAGGATACAACTGAAATAGTAAATACAATAAATTAGAAAAATGACACTGAACTATTCAGGATAGGTTTCTTGGATCTAAAAAGGGACATGAGCTGTTTAGATTTATTCGTATGCTTGCTGACTCTGCTTAAAGTGGGAAAGAGCTTTGTAGTAACGGTAGTATTAGTTGTGATATATTGTGTTCTTTGCTTCCATTTTCATTGAAGGATATGTCTATTTGCCTTGGTACACTGTCTTCTAGGATGTAAAGGGTTTGCAGTTCCATCCACATGAAGTTGAACAAAAATTTTAAATAATTCGGATGTGCCTGTTGCCTTTTGCCACTATCTCTTAGGAATTCAGGGCTTGCTTTTTTTTTGAGATGAAGAGTTGCTTTTTTAACGAGATTTTTACCTGGTAGACCCTATAATTTTTGTCAATTTACCTCCATGACCTTTGAAATAACCTAATTCCCCCCTCGACCTTGTAAACTTGCACCGTCTTTCCTACAGGCCCTGCCGTCATCTTTAACTTTATTGGAGTCAAAAACTTGAGTTAAACTTGAGTTAATCAAACCAAAGAAAATGAACGGTGGATCTTCAATCTCCCTCTCTCCTTCCCCATCCACCTCCTTCATCCTCTTCTTCAACGCCTGTGAATGGGAACTTTTTGATATAACTAAATAATATCGCCGGACATCCTTACCACCTTCTTAATGGCTTTCACCTCAAGCTACTCTTCAAGTATAGAGACCAACCTGCTTACGGGAACCGGCGAGGTGTTGCCCAAGTTGTAGCTCTGAGCTACGCGGGATCCATCTTCTTCCCACCACCAGGCGTCCCCGTGCTCTTCTGAGCAGTGTCGAGGCTCCCAAACAGCCTTTCACCACGTCGTCAATGTACGTGAAGTCTCTGGCGATCTCCTTCTCCCTTCCGCGGATTGGAACACCGTTATGGGCTTGTTGTTGAGGATGTCCTTCGTGAATGAGAAGTAGGC
The DNA here is from genome assembly GCA_037367405.1 of Ottelia alismoides. Taxonomy (NCBI): domain Eukaryota; kingdom Viridiplantae; phylum Streptophyta; class Magnoliopsida; order Alismatales; family Hydrocharitaceae; genus Ottelia; species Ottelia alismoides. Next base: position 186,691 of record JAZKJV010007474.1, on the reverse strand, counting down.
CATGTTGGGGCGCCCGAAGGGCCCGTACACCGTGAAGAAGAGGATGGTCGTGAGGGAGAGCCCGTAGATGCGGTTATACGTGTGAGCGATATCCTCCCCGACCTTCTTGGTGGCATCGTAGAGGCTCGAGTGGCGGTCGGTACAGTGGTTCTCCGAGAAGGGATTGGCGGTGTTGAGGTCGTAGACCAAGGAGGAGGAAGCCCAGACGATCGCCGACTGCAGGCTGGCCTTCTTGGTGGCAATCTCAAGGAGATTGACGAAGCCGACGATGTTGGAGTGGATGTACGATTGCGGGTTCTTCATGGCGTAACGGGCACCAGCTTGAGCCGTCATGTGGAGGACGTGCGTGAAGGGAACAACACCAAAGAGCTCAGCGAGGAGCTGCGCGTCGTTGATGTCACCCTCCACGATGGAGACAGAGTGCTTTAGGAGGAGATCCGGGCGTGATCGCTTGAGGGAGTGGTCGTAGTAGGAGTTGAAGTTGTCGAGTTCAAGGACACCGTCGCCACGCTTCTTGATGGCGAGCGAGCAATGGAAACCCACAAAGCCTGCCGTGCCGGTGACGAGGACAGAGATACCACCGCAAGGTTGCAGAAATCCGTAGTCGCTACTCGGTCGGTGGGGTCACTGACTAAAGATTAATCGGCAGTCGGACGACTAATCGGATTTAGTTGGCCATTAGTCGGTTTTGAATTTTTTATTTATTTATAATACATAAATTATTTCTTATACATATATTCTTATATATTTGCAATATAAATCATTTTTTGTACATATATTCTTATATATTTGCATAGATTTGAACATTTTCTATACTATTATAATGAAACAAAAGGAGTAATTGACTTTAAATATAACCTTAAGCATATTACAATAGGTTTGATTTTAAAAAAGCAAAAAATAAAAAAGATAAAAAACCTCTATGTAAAAGTCGGCCGAGTAGTCGGCCCGATTAGTCGGGTTGATCGACTAATGGCCGACTAGGCTTAGTCGAGTCGGCTACCCCCACGACTCGACTAGTCGGACTGATCACCAGACGGTGCGGGGTGGAGGAGTACCGCACTTGCCACTCCCACTCGACGCCGAAGGAAGAGGAGGAGGGGGAGGAGAAGATGAGGCTGCAGGAGTGCGCGTGCGAGGAATCGGTGGAGGAGGACATGGGAGGGTAGTTGAGCGTGAAGAAGAGGATGAGGACCACGATTGTGAGGATGGTTGCTCGGAAGAGGAGCTTCGACGACGCGGCCATGAGCTTGGTGCTGTTGACGCGTCAGAGGTAGTTGTTGTACGTTGTACCTCTCCATCTTGGTGGTCTTGCTCGTATCACCCAGTGATATATAGATAGATAGACAAACCTTGTTTCCGAATGAGGGAGAAATCTAGGGTACGAGGTGGGTAAAGGGAGATGAGGAGTAGGGTGAGGGGGAGTGGAAATCAATGTAAATTTGATAAACAAAATAGGTATAATGTAAAGGCAGATAACATAATCTGGTTAGTTTTAAAGGGTAAATGGATGAGAGTTAACCACAAGATCTGTAGGGTAAGGGTTAGCAAGTTTATGGGGTCGAGGGGGGAATTATGTTGTTTCAAAGGTCGTAGAGGTAATTTGAAAAGATTATAGGGTCTGCCGGGTAAAAAATCCCTTTTTAATCAAGGAGAATTCAAGTAGAACATCTTACCTTTTGAGCGTCCACCTTCTTCACTAGTAAGTGGTTTACATATTTAGGCACCCAACCCTAGGAAGTACCCATATACACAGCAAATATCATGACCTCTCCTATGTAAAATGTTAGAAAATAGGAACGCGTAAGCAGAATGATAAACAAAGCATGAAGAACAGAAAAATAAACATGAACTCAGAGTTTTTTACGTGGAACCCTACTCCCTAAGGAGCGGGATGAAACCATGGGAGAAGGCCTCAAAGGGCCATATGCTTCATTGCTTTTTCTCACTGATACAATGGGTGTGGGGGTCTATATATAACCCCCGCTAAGTCTCCACATCTCCAAACTAGTAGATGTGGGACTAAAATTATGGATGGGATAAATGGATCCTAGAGGGATCCATTTACCCATCTCCCACATAAGCGATGCATATAACTTGTACTCCAACACCCCCTCAAGTTGGAGCGTGCAATGCTCAGCTTGGACTAACAGAACAAACAATATCAACTCAACGCGCACAACTGTCGGCTGCTGTCGAGAACGTTGCTTCTCATGCCTTGCAGGCGAGGAAGACAAACGAGCTGGAGTGTGAGTCAAACTGAATCTCCTTGTCGGAGAGCATGTGCTCTGTACTGTGCCTGTCAGAGTCACTGCAACTGAAATGAGTCTCTACCCGGAGAACTCTGGCCCGCCACAACATGTGGACAACTGCTCTATTTCTTAAAGGGCTGAAAAGAGCATCGCTAATTATTCATACGTAGATCTCTGAAGATGAGTCTCTCTCATAGGGACCTCGAGGTGGGTTCTTTCTCATAGGAACCTCGGAAGGATCTCGTATTGGAGTTCACAATCGCTTCAGAATGGAATCTAAAATAGTCTCCTTTTCGGAGAACTGGGTCTCTCCCATCTGGCGCAAAGAATGATACTCTACTCTGGAGTCCCTATGAAACCACATGAAAACTCAAGCTAACATGACATAGGAAATGATACTCTACTCTGGAGTCCCTATGGATCACATGAAAACCCTAGCTGAAAATAAGAATGATGGGGACCACAAACAAAGATGGCAAACATGTGCACATCTGAAAATACTGCATACATGTGCGTGTATGTAACTAAAGACTCAGAACCAATCGTTGAGTCTGAATATCTGGTCACTGTAGAGTCTGAACAATCCGGCTGGTCTGGAATCTGAATCTGGACAGATTTGTGACTCTACACAATACTCCCCCTTTCTTCCATACTAGTCGGAATACATGACATCGACTATGTTGGGAGAAGACAATAAAATAGGGGAAAACATGAAACCAATAAGCTGATTCTCATTTCATCATCAATTTTTTTCGGCTTCTCAAATCATCATTTTTTTTAAACAAAATTTTTTAAGCCGTTTAATTAATTTTTTATGGCTTTTCCTTCCCCACCTTTTTGCATTTTCTTAACCTGCGTATGGTTTTCTTCGTACGCGCCTTTTCTCAAATTTTTTAACCATCTACCCAAATAGGTCCAAAAGAAACAGACCCACTCTCTTTTTTTCGCAAAACATGCCATCATTCTTCCTTTTTTTTTCGGATGGCTTTTCTCCCATTCTTTTTTTTAAAAACCAACGACCCACTTGGGCCTTTCTTTTTTTTTTCCTGTTGCAGCCCGCCAACCCCCCTTCTTTCAATTTTTTTAAAATCACGTGCAGCCTTAGGGTTCCCTACTGGGAACCCTCCTCTCGCAAAAACACGCCCCCCGATGGGGAGGCCCTATTCATGCGCCGCCTGGGAATCGGTTTGGGAAGGGAGGCGTCGAGCTCTATTTGGAGCGTCGTCGATCTGGAAGGGCGGTGCAAGGTGCAGTGAGCGCGGAGGTTCCGCATGGAGCACTGGAGCTCCGTCGAGGCTGTGGAGAAGGAAACTCACGTGGAGAGAGCACGACTTGGAAGGGAAGCCACACAATGGGGGGGTCGCACTGGAGCTTCGGGGGCTTGCGCAAGGGCTTCGCCAGAGGAGTCGCCTGGCACGAAGGAGCCGCCTAGGAATCTTCGATCTGGCGTCGGTGGCTTGGAGAGGATGATCAACAAGAGATCGTGCCGCCTTGTGTTGCTTGGAGGGGAGCTACGATGGGGCTTACACTCGCGAATGGGAATGGGACTACGCCCTCCGATGTATCTTGGAGGAGCGAGCCTCCTTTCTTTGTCGAGAGGATGCGGTGCATGGAGCAGATTTGCGCCGCTGAGGAGAATGGGATCCCCTGTTGCGCCTGGATCTACTATTGCGCCATCGCTCAATTTATTCTAGAGATGATTTGTCAATTGGGAGGATGCGACTGGGAGAATGCTGTCACCCCATAGATATGGGTGCGGCTTGGAGCTGCACTTTGCTGGAGAAGGAGACGATGTATCTCCGTGCGAGGTCCGAGAGATGAAACTGAACATCTCTAGAATCACTGCCAACTAGAAGTGCATTAGAGATTTGCGCCGGAATTAAGTGGCCGCCGCTGCATTGAGTTAGGATTTCAACAGAGAAACCCTAGAATGGAATCCTGGTCTCGATCACCAATTCCCATATTGCTGGATAGAAATTAGGGTTTCAACAGAAACCCTAGAACTTGGATCAAACTTGGAAAAATAGTAATCATCTTCAAGAACAAGCTCCATGATCCATTTACCTCATCCAGAGTTTAGTCCCACATCTACCAGTTTGGAGATGTGGAGAATCAACGGGGCTATATATAGACCCCCGCACCCATTGTATCCAGTGAGAAAAAAGCAATGAAGCATATGGCCCTTTGAGGCATTCTCCCGTGGTTTCATCCCGTTCCTAAGGAAGTAGGGTTCCACGTAAAAATCTCCGAGTTCATATTTATTTTTATGCTCTTCATGCTCTGTTTATCATTCCGCTTCCACATTCCTATTTTCTTACATGGTATCAGATCAATTCTCGAGAAATTGTTCTTGAATATTTATATTTTTGTTCGAGATTCGATCATGAATTCCCATGTTGCCGGATAGGAATTAGGGTTTCAATAGAAACCGTAGAACTTGGACCGAACTTGGAAAAATAATAATAATCTTCAAGAACAACCGCAATCGAATCTCGAACAAAAATATAAATATTCAAGAACAATTTCTCGAGAATTGAACCCGCTCTAATACCATGTTAGAAAATAGGAATGCGGAAGCGGAATGATAAACCGAGCATGAAGAACATAAAAATAAACATGAACTCAGAGATTTTACATGGAACTCTACTTCCTAAGGAGCGGGATGAAACCATGGGAGAATGCCTCAAAGGGCCATATGCTTTATTGCTTTTTCTCATCGGATACAATGGGTGTGAGGGTCTATATATAGCCCCCACTGATTCTCCACATCTCCAAACTGGTAGATGTGGGCCTAAACTTTAGATGAGGTAAATGGATCCTGGAGGTACCCATTTATTTACCCATCTCCCACATAAGTGGCATACAACTTATACTCCAACATAAAAACTATATTTTGACAGCAAAGAAATGTTCGGAGACTATTAAGAAAGAATCAGTTTTTGGATGGGATTTTATCACTTGTGCCCCTCCGAGATGTTGCAATATCAGTTATGCCCCTATCTTTTTGGTAATATCAGTTGTGCCCCTCAAAACTTGCTAGTTTATCACTTGTGCCCCTCGGGTTAGTTTCCGTTCATCCACAGTGCAAATGGCCGTTAACTTTTAGGACAAAAGCGGAATTAGTTTTAATTTTTTAGGTTATATCGTCTTTTTACATCCTCTTCTTCCTCCTCTTTTCCCATCTTCTTCCTCCTCCCCAGCCCAAACATCCTTCCAGCTCCGCCCTCTCCCGCACGGCGCCGCCCCCTCCTCCCCCTCCCCCTTCCCCGCCTACTCCCCCTCCCCCTTCCCCCCATCCCCTTGTGCGTGGAGGTTACGCTGCCGCGGCGGAGGATCGCCGCCCACGAGGCGTACGCGCGCGGGAGGTCGGGTGCGGCCTAAGGAAGCTCGGGGCAGCGCGGTTCGAAGGGGGGCTGCTGCGTCGGTGGGCGTTGCGGCAGCGCACGCGCGGCTGGATGAGGCAGCGGGTAGGGGCTGAGCGGTGGCACGGGGAGTTGGAGAGAGGGAGCCGGAGGGAACGGGGCGGAGGCGCCGTAGTCTGGAGGGGGTGCGTGGCTATGGAGTCGAGCAGGGACCTCGCGTGCTCGGCTGGCGGCGCAACGCCCCCTGCCCCTGCTACACCCGCAAGCGCCCACAACCTCGTGCCTCCCCCTTACCCCGCCGACCAGCCCCGACGCCACCGCCCCAGGTCTCCCCTCTGCCCCCCCGCACCCCCTCCCCCGGTCGCCCCCTTGTCCCCTGCACCCCCTCCCCCGGTCGCCCTCACCCTCCGCACCTCCCCCTCGCCCCCCCTGTCGCCTCCGCCCCTCCCACCTCCCCCCACCGCTCCGCCTCCAGGTCGCCCCGCCGCCCTTGCCCCCAGGTCGCTCCGACGCCCCCGCCGCCTATGCCTCCCCCTTGGCCCCCTTCCGCCCTCCTCCGCCTGTGCTGTGGGTGGAACTGGAGTTAGTTTTTTTGTGTTAAATTTTGATAAATTTTTGACAATTTGATTCATAAAAAATCATCAAAAAATTCATTAAAATTTGCCGTTTGATCCGTAATGAATGATATATCCGTGAAAATGCAAAAATTTTAGAGATTCCATGGATGTATGAAGGTGTCACTAAGAGAGAGAAATTATGAAGAAAAAGAAAGAAGAACAAATGGAGGAAGAAGATGAAGAAGAGGACTGGACAATAATACCCCCCTTAACTGCACCAAGGTTTGAAAAAATCATGGTTAAGTCAACTCATAGACGGTCAATCTGACGGAAGGGTACAACTGATGACGGAGCAAGTTTTGAGGGGCACAACTGATATTACCAAAAAGATAGGGGCATAACTGATATTGCAAAATCTCGGAGGGGCACAAGTGATAAAATCCCTTTTTGGATCTAAACCAGATCATGACCAATATTAAATTGTGAGGGACCACCTTATTTCATAATAAGCGATTAACATACATGTGCACATACCCCTAAGCAGTACTCAAAATTTATACGTAAAACTATCATGACCTCTCCCATTATAAACAGCTATATGCTAACGTCAACAAATATTAATTGGCTATTAAGAAGGATAAAGTCCTTTTGGATTTAAACCAAGGTATGACCCAGTTTGATTTTATTGGAAGCAAATGATCCATGTAGCCGACCCCTTTTAAAGTGGAACGAAAGAAATCTTAGAAGGAAACTATTAAAAAACCATTATGGATCTAAATTGGGGGATAACCCGTATTAGACTTAATTGAAAACAAAGAATTCATGTAGCCAACTCACTTAAAGTGGGAAATAGTTGTTGTAATATATTATGTTTAATATTCTTTTTCATTGAATATGATGCGTCTGTTTCCATTGGGCACACTGTCTTGCAAGGGACCTTAATGTGTTTGCATTTTTCCTTTAAATTGAAGCTGAGCAATGTTTTTAAACTAATTTGGACGTGTCTGTTTGTCTTATGGCACTATATCAGGAATTCAAGGCTTGCATTCTTCATTAAGAAGTGAGAACCCAAGTACAACTTATCTTTTTAAGGGATCACCTTGCTCCCTAATAAGTGATTTACGCACATAGGCATGGAACTCTAGGAAGTACCCACATTTTGTACACATCAAATAATATGATCTCTGATATGTAAATATGATTTTTGTTGGGAAAAATAAGAGAGATGTTTATTCCATGAACTCTAGGCTCTCTTATATAGAGGAGAGACTTATGATAAATTACATAAGATAGACAAAAGAAGTAGAAAAACACAAATATTACTCTACATTCCCCCCAAGATGGAGCATGGATGTCAATCATGCTCAGCTTTGATGCACATTTCTGCTGTTTGATCCTCAGAGCTAACATGAGAGGTAGAGATAAAACCTTTCTGAATCATATCCCTTGTATAATGACAATATAATGACAATCTACTTCAATATGTTTAGTTCTTTCATGGAATGCAAGATTGTTTGCAATGAACATGATTGCATAGGAATATGTACATCTATGCGTAAATCTGCTAGAATTGCTCAGACCCACATCATTTCTGCAGTGGCTTGTGCCATAGCTAGGGATGAAAAACGACCGGATATAGGTACGAATATAGATATAATCATATCTTTATCCATTTTAAAATACGAATACGAATGCATATACGAATATTGACGGATGTAAAAAATGTGTTACCATATCCTTAAAAACGAATATGATTGTACAACGAATACAAATCGAATACGAATAATAACATAAATTTGTAATATATTAACTAAAATATACATTTTAAAGATGGTTTACACATAAAATAGATATACTAGATATAGTAATTTCATAATAATTATATCAACAATGGTGAATGCAATCATAAAATGTTGTTATACACAGTTATAAATAAATATATCACTATACTTATGTTCAAAAACGAATATACGAATACGAATGCGAATATCAGCGAATGTTAAAGTGATATCCATATCCACATCCATTTTAAAACGAATACGAATGTCAAAATATCTATAAAAGGAATACAATAGCGGATTGGATACGAATATATTCACATTCGTTTTCATCCCTAACCCTATATTCAGACTCAACGCTGGACCTGACAACTACAGTTTGCTTCTTATTCTTCCAGGAGACAAGAGAGTTACCTACAAAGACCGCAAAACCTGAAGTGGACTTTCTATTCTTTGGACATCCTGCATAGTCAACATCAACACATGCAGAGATCGTAAGTGTTGCCCCTTTTCTGAATAATAATAATCCTGTACCTGTAGAAGACTTTAGGTACCTCAAAATCATATATACGACATCCATGTGTACCTACCGAGGTTGTTCCATAAATTGACTCACTCTGCTAACTGCAAATGAGATATCCGGCCTGGTTATAGTAAAATAAAGGAGCTTCACAACTATTTCTCTATATCTTCTCCTCTCCACTTCCTTTGTATCATCATTATATAACCTCATACCAAGGTCCATAGGGGTGGTAGCAGGTCGACATCCACTCATTCCCATCTCAATCAGCATACCTGTCACATACTTCCGTTGGGTCATTACAAGACCTTGTTGATTTCTGGCAAACTCTAAGCCCAAGAAATTCCGTAAGATACCAAGATCCTTGGTAACAAACTGTTGGCCTAGAAATTCCTTAGTCCTTTGTATCCCCTGCACGTCATCGCTTGTGACAAGTATGTCGTCAACATATACCATGATGGCTACTGTAACACCCACAACTCCCGTGATACGGTAGTACCGTGCGATAGCGGTATCGCACGACCGTGTGGTTCGGTGGCCACGCTATAAAGTTCTGGAGGACTTCACTTTAGCTTACGGACGGCTAAGGATGGGGTTTACCGCAGGACCGCGAGTTCCCTTTGGCACAATACAAGTGTTTGGCGACACTTGATGGAGCTTGAGCTGCAACATCCACGTAGGAGCGTGGGGCCCACTGATGACGTGACGTGATGACATGGCGTGCTGATGAGGCAGACGACATGGCATGCTGACGGAGCGGGCGACGTAGCGTCGGTTGCAGAAGACGAAGGGATTGCACGGAAGATGAAGAGCCAAGCGTACGAAGAGTCATCTAGGAAGACAAAGGGTCTCTATAGAAGACTAAGAGTCCTTGCATTCATTGTACATGTAATAATGTGTCCCTTCGTATACCCCCAGCTTGTCTATATAAGGAAGGGTAGAGCTCATTTGTAGATATCACACTCAGAGTGAGTCTCTTGCAATACAAAGAGGGTTTAGTGCCAAAGCTCTTGTGTCCTTGTGCTTGTGTGCTTGTGTACGAGCATTCTAGCGGCGTGGTTACTTAGCGTGCTAGTGTACTTCTACACGTCAAGGGAAGGTTGGTTAGCTTGCGGGAAGCTAACGCTGCACATGTTAGTCTCAAAAATTAGAGTTTGAGATTTACCCCTGTGACAACTGGTATCAGAGCGAGAAATGACGCCCAACACCGGAGATCGCCTTGTTTCCTTGGAGGGAATCGTGATGGAGATCCAGTTTCAGCTGGGTACTCATGCCCAACGCTTCGCTCGTCTGGAGGATGATGCAGGCGTAGTGTCGGATCTCGTTGGCGATAGCCAGAGCTCGGTCGACGTAATGAAGGCACTCGGGGAGAAACTAGAGGAGCTCGAGTCCCTGATGCAAGATCTGCATGGGGAACTCTCCATTGTCAAGAGGGCGATCGCGAATTGGAGCGGATCCAGCGAGTCTCGAAGGCCAAAGGTTCCAGAGCCCAAGTCCTTTTCAGGTACACGGAGTGCCAAAGACTTGGAGAATTTCTTGTGGGACATGGAGGTGTACTTCAAAGCTGTCAAGACTCCTGAGGCGGAGAATGTATCCTTGGCGGCGATGTACTTATCCGACCACGCAAAGCTATGGTGGAGGAGTCGTGCATCCGAAGGACGACCAGACATCTTGTCTTGGGATGCGTTGGTGAAGGAGCTGAAGGAGCAGTTCCTACCCACCAACACTGCTTGTGTAGCGAGGGAGGCGCTCCGAAGGCTGAAGCAGACGGGAACCGTACGGGAGTACGTGAAGCAGTTTTCATCACTGCTGCTGGATATCAAAGGTATGTCTGAAGAAGACAAACTTTCCAATTTTATGGTGGGTCTTCAAAACTGGGCTCAGGCGGAGCTCATGAGGCAAGGAGTGAAGGACCTCCAGACGGCCATCGCTGCTGCGGATGCGTCGGTCGACTACAAAGTCCAACCCACCACCGAGAAGAAGGAAACTGAGAAGACCAAGAGCAAACCCAATGAAAAGAACAAGGGAAAGTTCAAGAAGTTCGGCAAGGCCGAAACTTCAAGGGAGGGTGCGGAATCCTCCAAGAAGGTCGAGCAACCCAAGGGGAAGGGCTGCTTCATTTGTGACGGGCCACATCGGACGCGGGAGTGCCCCAAGCGAGAGAAGCTGAACTCCATGATTATAGAGGGGAACTCAGATGAAGAGGCGCGTATGACGAACCTCAAGTTACTGCGCAACGTTCGCTTGTGTCCGCTGAAGTCGGGCAAAGAGGCGAAAGCGGAGGTGAAGCGCGAGGATCCAGAGTTGGTGTACCTCGATGTCGTGGTACACAAGAAGACCTTTTCGGCCATGATCGATACTGGAGCGACACACAACTTTATCTCCAGCAAGGAAGGAAATATCGATATCGATATCGTTTCGATACAATGTCGATACCGATATATCGCCGATATATCGGCGATATATCGACGCATATCGTCGAAACCCGGTATTCATTAGACATTTTCTCCTGTCGATACCCGATATCGTCCATATCAGCGATATATCGGTGACCTGTCGATACCGATATATCGCCGATATATCGACGATATATCACGATATGGCGATCCCTGATCTCCAGCAAAGAGTTCAGGAGCTTGGGAGTTCCCTTGGAGAAGAGTCAGTGCCGCGTGAAGCTTGCCAACTCCGAGTCACTGCAGATCGAAGGTATGGCAAACTGCACTGTCCAGCTTGGTGAGTGGCAGGGAAAGGTACGCTTCCTCGTGGTACCTCTCAACGACTTCCAAGTCATTTTGGGAGTCGAGTTCTTGAAGGTGAAGGCGTCTGTCACGCCTTATCTGGGAGGTGTCTTCTTCGCGGCTGTTGATAGCCCCTGCTTCATCAGGGCTATCAAGAAGAAAGGGCAGACTAGAGCTATGTCTGCAATGCAAGTATGCAACGGGCTGAAGAAAGGGAGACGACGTATCTGGCTACGGTACGCGTCGAAGAAGATGACGATGAGACACAGCCATGCCCCAAGGCAGTAAAGAAGATGTTGGGCGAGTTCAAAGACGTGATGCCGAAGGAGCTGCCCAAGGAGCTTCCACCGAAGCGAGATGTGGATCACGCTATCGAGCTACTGCCAGGTACGGTGCCCCCTGCACTTGCACCCTACAAAATGCCTCCTACACATCTGGAGGAGTTGCAGAGACAACTCAAGGAGCTAGTGGACGCTGGTCTGAAGCGTCCAAGCAAAGCACCATATGGAGCACCGGTGCTGTTCCAGAAGAAGAAAGACGGGAGCATACGGATGTGCGTGGACTACCGCGCACTGAACAAGGTGACGGTGAAGAACAAGTACCCCGTCCCCAATGTTGAAGACCTATTCGATCGTTTGGGCCAAGCCAAGTACTTCCCGAAGATGGATCTCAGGTCAGGATATTACCAGGTTCGCATCAAGGAGGGAGACGAGCCAAAGACGGCGTGTGTTACGCGTTATGGGTCTTTCGAGTTCCTTGTAATGCCGTTCGGGTTAACTAATACCCCGGCAGCTTTCTGTACTCTCATGAATGATGTCTTCTGCGAGTATATCGACTCGTTTGTGTAGTGTACTTGGACGACATAGTAGTGTACAACAGGACCCTAGAGGAACATGTCAAGCATCTGCGGATGGTGCTTGAGAAGCTGAGGCAGAACCGGTTATACTTGAAGCCGGAGAAATGCGCTTTTGGTCAGGAGACCATCTCCTTCCTCGGGCATATCGTGGGCGGAGGCACGATACGCATGAAACCAATGAAGACACAGGCGATTGAAGAGTAGACAATCTCCACGAAGGCGACAGAGCTACGATCCTTCCTCGGATTGGTGAACTACTACAGGAAGTTCATCAAGGGATATTCCAAGAAGGCGGCGCCCCTGACAGACCTACTTCGGAAGGATCAGCCTTGGAGATGGACGCGCGAATGCCAGGAGGCATTCCAGAAGCTGAAGAGGGCGGTGGTGGAAGAATCTATTCTGCGACTTCCAGACTTCGAGTAGCCATTTGAAGTCCACACCGACGCGTCTGACTACGCACTTGGAGGTGTACTGGTGCAAGATGGGTACCCCGTGGCTTACGAGAGCCGCAAACTGAATCCAGCGGAGAAGAGGTACTCCGTACACGAGAAGGAGATGACAACAGTGGTCCATTGTCTAAGGACATGACGCCACTATCTTCTCGGATCAAAGTTCGTGGTGCAGACGGACAACGTGGCAACGACCTGCTTTGCCACACAGAAGAAGCCGACTCCCAAGCAGGCGCGATGGCAAGATTTTCTTGCCGAATTCGACTTCGAGCTTCGCTACAGGCCTGGACGGACCAACCAGGTAGCAGACGCTCTTTCGAGGAAGAGCGAACCAGAAGAGCCGAAGGTTGCGGTGATTGCATCGATCACCCGCGTGTCTGGAGACATGCTGGAGCGCATTCGAGAGCACACACAGGAGGATCCGGTCACACGCTTGGTGCAACGCGTGAACGATAGCGAAGTCCGGAGATTCTGGAAGCGCGATGGCAAGATTTTCTTGCCGAATTCGACTTCGAGCTTCGCTACAGGCCTGGACGGACCAACCAGGTAGCAGACGCTCTTTCGAGGAAGAGCGAACCAGAAGAGCCGAAGGTTGCGGTGATTGCATCGATCACCCGCGTGTCTGGAGACATGCTGGAGCGCATTCGAGAGCACACACAGGAGGATCCGGTCACACGCTTGGTGCAACGCGTGAACGATAGCGAAGTCCGGAGATTCTGGATAGAGGAAGGCGTCCTCTATGCGAAGGGCAAGAGGCCCTATGTCCCCTCGAGCGGTGGCTTGAGGAAAATGTTGCTGAAGGAAGCACATTACGCACAGTGGGCTGGTCATCCAGGAGTGGAGCGCACACTGGCACTCCTCTCCTCAAGCTACTTCTGACCGAAGATGGAGGAAGACGTGGAAGTCTACGTGCGCACTTGTCTTGTATGCCAGCAAGACAAGACAGAGAGGAAGAAGACGACAGGACTGCTGGAGCCCCCGCCTATCCCTTCACGTCCGTGGGAAAGCGTCTCCATGGACTTCATCACTGGGTTCTCAAAGGTGGACGGGAATAATGCGTGATGGTGGTGGTTGATCGCTTCTCAAAATACGCGATCTTCGTACCAGCACCCCATGAGTGCACAACGGAGACCACAACGAAGTTGTTCTTGCAGAACGTGGTGAAGCACTGGGGGATATCATTGGACATCATGAGCGACCGCGATGCCCGGTTCACAGGTCGATTCTGGACGACCTTATTTGAGATGCTGGGATCCGATCTCAAATTCTCTACCAGCAATCACCCGCAGACGGATGGTCAGACGGAGTGGATCAATGCCTTGCTGGAAGAGTACCTGAGGCATTACGTGCCGACCAATCAGCACAATTGGGTTAGTTTACTGGACACTGCCCAATTCTGCTACAACCTACAACAGACCTCCACCACAGGCCAGAGTCCATTCGAGATCGTGATGGGTAGGCAACCCGTGACACCGCGCGAAGTGGCTAAGCAGAATAGCCAAGGACGGTGCCCTGCTGCACATCGCTTTGCTTTGGAGAGGCAGGATCGGTGGGAGGAAGCGAAGGATGCGTTGGCTCACGCTCAACGCAGGATGAAGAAGGCGGCTGATAAGAGCCGTAGGCCGGTCGAGTTTCAGGTTGGGGAGAAGGTGCTGTTGAAGCTTACTCCCCAGATTTGGAAGAAAATCCTGAGGAAGACGGCACATAAAGGGTTAATTCCTCGGTACGACGGACCCTTTGAGATAGTTCGACGTGTGTGATCGCTCGCTTATCAACTACATCTTTCAGAGAGACTGAAACTGCATCCCGTGTTCCATGTCAACTTCCTGAAGGAGTACCATGAGGACAAAGAAGATAACACCAGGAGGGCATCAAAACGTGCCCCTCCTAACGTTCGGGTTCAGCACACGAGGGTTGCTGAGAAGGTTCTTGACAGGCGCGTGGAGGGCCAGAGCAAGAAGAACCGGAGGATCTTCTTCCTTGTCAAATGGAAGGGACTCCCAGAGGAGGAGGCAAGCTGGGATCGTGATACAACCCTGTGGCAGTTCGAGGACCTCATCAAGGATTTCTTGAAGACGCAGGATCAGTCGCGGACGCCTGATGGATCAGGTGGGGGAGGCATGGAACACCCCCAACTCCCATGATACGGTAATACCGTGCGATAGCGGTATCGCACGACCGTGTGGTTCGGTGGCCACACTATGAAGTTCTGGAGGACTTACCTTAGCTTACGGACGGCTAAGGATGGGGTTTACCGCAGGACCGCAGGTTCCCCTTGGTACAATACAAGTGTTCGGCGGTACTTGATGGAGTTTGAGCTGCAACATCCACGTAGGAGCGTGGGGCCCACTGATGACGTGGCGTGATGACATGGCGTGTTGATGAGGCAGACGACATGGCATGCTGACGGAGCGGGCGACATGGCGTCGGTTGCAGAAGACGAAGGGATTGCACGGAAGATGAAGAGCCAAGCGCACGAAGAGTCATATAGGAAGACAAAGGGTCTCCATAGAAGACTAAGAGTCCTTGCATTCATTGTACATGTAATAATGGTGTCCCTTCGTATACCTCCGGCTTGTCTATATAAGGAGGGGTAGAGCTCATTTGTAGATATCACACTCAGACTGAGTCTTGCAATACAAAGAGGGTTTAGTGCCAAAGCTCTTGTGTCCTTGTGCTTGTGTGCTTGTGTACGAGCATTCTAGCGGCGTGGTTACTTAGCGTGCTGGTGTACGTCTACACGTCAAGGGAAGGCTGGTTAGCTTGCGGGAAGCTAACGCCGCACAGGTTAGTCCTAAAAATTAGAGTTTGAGATTTACCCCTGTGACAGCTACCACGCCTCTAGGTGTTCGCTGTACAATTAATGAATGATCCGCATTTGACCTTTTAAACCCATGCTTCTCAATTAAGTTCGAGAGCTTTCTGAAGCCATGCCCTAGGACTCTGTTTAAGGCCATAGATTGCCTTATGAAGTCTACAAACCTGCGGATACCCCCCTCAACAACAAATCTAGGAGGCTGCTGCATGTAGACTTCTTCCTGCAGATCTCCGTACAAAAAGGCATTTTTAACATCAAGCTGGAAGAGAGGCCGGTCACGTACTACAACAATAGAAAAATCCGTAGAGTAGAATGACGAACCACTAGGGAGAATGTGTCTAAGCAATCCACAC
This sequence comes from Ottelia alismoides, assembly GCA_037367405.1. NCBI lineage: Eukaryota > Viridiplantae > Streptophyta > Magnoliopsida > Alismatales > Hydrocharitaceae > Ottelia > Ottelia alismoides. The sequence continues at coordinate 171,008 of JAZKJV010007474.1, read as the reverse complement.
CATATGTTTGAGTAAATCTACGAGCAACCGGTCTGGCTTTGTACTGATCCAAACTCCCATCTGCGCAATATTTAATAGTAAACACCCACTTGGAACGGACAACAGAAGCTCCTTCAGGAGTTGCAACCAAGCTCCAGGTAACACGTGACTGTAAGGCAACCATCTCTTCTTCCATAGCTAATCGCCATAGACTATCTTTCAAAGCCTCCTGATAGTTTTGTGGAATGTCCACCGCAGACAGTGCAACTGCAAATTTCTTGAAATCCCCAGTCAAGCGATCAAAGGAGACCATGAGTGCTAATGGATATGATGCACATCTTCGCTTTTGCTTCTGAAGCACAATATGTAAGTCCAGATCATCAACTTCCATGTTCGTCCCCTGTAAGGGATCCTGCTCAATCATACCATCAGACCCATCGTTAGAAACTATGTATTCAGAACATACCTCATGCGTGCTAGATGATGAGCGGTGACCATGAGCAGAAGCAGATCGACGTGTATAGTAATGCGGAAACGGTAGGACATGGACAATGGAGGGTAAGGGGATATGAGATGAAGGTGGTGGTGATGGTGGTGATGGTGAAGAAGTTGGTGATGATGGTGGTGGTGGTGAAGAAGTTGGTGATGATGGTGGTGGTGGCACGTAGATTTCATCACCGTGGTCTGAAGAAGTCAACCTATCACCTGTAGGAGAAAAGTACATCAATACTCGAAAAAGTTACATTAGCACTAACATTATACTTCCTACACATTTGATTATAACATTTATACCAGAAAAAAACACACTTGACTGCTCTAGGAGAGAGTTTGTCATGCTCTGGAGGCAACTGGTGGACAAAGGCAACCAGGCCAAACCCACGTGGAGTAAGCGAGAACAATTCTTTCTCAGGAAATGCACGAGAGAATGGAATTTTCAGGTGGCCCTCTAGTGGTTTCGTTTGTAAGGTCTTCGACTTTTTCGGTTGTCCTGGAGGGGTCGGTTTTTTGTTTGCTCTTCGCGGGGCAAGGGCCCTGCTGGGCTGTCGTGGGGATCGTTGTTTTGCGTTGTAATCCGTGGAGTGTTGGGTGGTGTGGTGGGTCTGTTTTGCGGCGCCAGGTTGTGCCCTTCCGCTTCTTTTTGTAATCTTTTCTTCCTTTCTTTTGGTAATATAGTTTTGGGGTGAACACCACTGAGTGTCTCCCCCTCTTTTGGCTTCAAAAAAAAGACCGATGAGGGCATGCGATTAATAAGATAGCATGTCGTAAGAACATCTCCCCCAAAAGAGTGCGGAGTACGACTCTGAATGAGAAGAGTTCTCGTAACATCAATCAAATGATGGTGTTTCCTCTCTGCAACACCATTTTGCTGGGAAGTATAGGGCCTATAGGCACATGATGTTTGATGAATGATACCAAGAGTTGAAAAATAATTGCAAAGAGTATGAGTACAACACTCCAAAGCATTATCAATTCTCACATATTTCACAGACAAAGAAAACACATTCTGCACTTTGTTGATAAAGTTCTTGATAACATTTCCAACTTCAGATTTATGCTTTAATAAAAAAAACACATGACATGCGAGCGAAATCATCAACAACAACAAGATAAAACCTGTGTCCCTGATGATCATGAATATGACGGGGACCCCAAATATCTATATGCAAGGATGCAAAAAACGGTCTAAACGACCGTTTAAACGACAGTTTAAATGCATGCGGTGCCCGGCCGCATCGTTTAATGAAAAAACGACCAATAAACGGCCAGTCTGCTTAAACGGCCTTTTAAAAGGTCTTAAACGGCCTTTTAAACGGTCTTAAACAACCTTTTAAACGCATTGGTCTATTTTCTTCAAAAGGATCACCATTATCCATGACTTTTATGTTGTCTATTTCGACATTTGACTATGAACTCTTGTTGTTTATGTTATCTATTTTGAAATTTGGATGAAACATTCCTTGAATTTGATAATATTTGATCTATATTGTGAATCTATGATTATATTTCTTATTTATTTATACTTTTTTATTAATTATATCTATGTAATATTATTTATTAATTAAAAATGCAAAACCGTATAAACCTGTTTCATTTCCGTTTAAACTTCTGCATACCGTTTAATCAGTAAATAGTGACCCTACCGACTGAATACCGCATACCGCTTTTTGCAACCTTGTCTATATGAAATAACTCAAAAATGGAGCTACTGCTCCGACTCTGATGACTAGGAAAGGCTGATTGTGATGCTTTCCCAACTGACATGTCTCACATTGAAAGGACGAGTGAGGAGAAATCTGAGGCAGAACACAACACATTTTCTGGAGCGGGAGATGACCAAAGCGCATGTGCCACGTAAAGGGTGAAACGGGTCCAGCAGAATGGGGGGAAATGACAGCATAAGGAGTTCGAACCAAGCGATAGAGACCGCCCTGCTCATGACACGACCAATGCCAATCACCTTGCCCGTAAGGTTGTCCTGAAATACAAGAGAAGATGGGTCAAAAATAGTTCGACAATGTAGATCCTTCATAATCTGACTAATAGATATTAAATTAAACTAAGCGATTTCACAAGTAGCCTGTGGCATTGCCTTGTATTCTGCCTCTACACTTAATATAGGGACCACTGGCCGCTTCTTGCTTCGTTAAGTAACCAGGTTGTCACCAACAAACATGGCATAGGCTGTAGTGGATCGACGATCCTCAGGCGAACTGGCATAATCAATATCTACATAGGCTGCGAATCAATGTGACCATTGATCGCATAGAAGAGTCCACACCCGAGAGATTCCTTCAAATATTGAAGGATCAGAAGAGCATCCTGTCAATGAATGTAAAGATGTCTCTTTATTTGCTGGTTAGCTTTGCTCAAGTCATACGATATATCTGGCCTATTAATAGTGAGGTAGAGTAGTTTTTCCACTAAGCTTCTATATCGTGTAGTATCCTCAAACTTAGGATCAATAGATGTAGAATGCTTCCTTTGATCTGCAAGATTGCATCCAAGTAGTGTGACCTTAGTCCCTGAGCCCCATTGGCGACTCGAACTAACTTCACTGTTGAAGAGGGTTTGGAGAAGATTAGCAGACTACTTTCTCCTGTCAGATGTGTAGATGTTCTAGAGTCAATGATCCAAGTAGGAGTAGAAGTAGTAGCAAAGTTGGCTACTGTACTTGAAGTGGTGGCCAGACTAGAAGTAGAATTCTCACTTGTAGAAGTACAAGGTCCAGTGTTCTGGAGAATCTGCATCAGACGGGAGTAATCAACAAAATTGAGTTGGATCTTCTGTCCACTGTAATCGGGATCAGAAGATGCCTCTGCAGCATCATAGCCGTTCTCATAGGCACTAATGACTAAATGAGGAGGATAGCTAATCTTTTGCCAACATCTCTCGGAAGGATGATTCCAACCATTATTTTTAAAAACACATCTTGAGGCGCTGAGGTGTACGTTTTGAGGCGTTTTTCAAGGAAAAATGCTTCGATGCTATAGCCTCATGCAACCTCAGTGAGGCGTGCGTCTCGAGGCGCTGCCTCATGTATGAGCCGATTTTTTTTATTTTTTCTACAATATTTTTCTTTTCTTTTTGATTGTGAGCTTTTCATCTTTCGTAGACAAGTATTTTCAAGTCCTTAAGCTCACGATTCACTGAAATATATATTTTTAGTTTATTAATATATATACTTGTTTTTACTTTGTTATGCATGTTCTTTAAAATCAACATGAAAAAAAATTGAGTCTTAAGTCTTAAATCTAATGCCTCTATTCTTTGTATGAATCAATCATAAATGCTTTCTTTATTAAAATGTTTGGATGCAAGTCCACTACTTTGACCTAAATTTAGAAAAGTATATTTTTGTAAATATGTCTCATCTTTTCTTCTATTCAACCGGGACTAAATTAATACACATCAAAGCATGTATGAACAAAGATGGTCATAACATGCAATATTCAAGTATTTTATCCCCAAATTCTTATGGTAAAGTAAAAAGTGATCATGGATTCACTGCTTACGCTCTTATCCTTCTCAATTGAATGACGCACATATCTCACCTAAATTTGAAATGGTGTGTTGCATCTAGTCCACTTAGTAATATTTTATTTAAAACTTTAATTTTTCGGAGAGTTACCCATTATTGTGCTTGCATATCCATATTTACTTGACTCCTTACAGATTTAGAGTATAAAAAAAGAGAGTTATATAATAACTTGGATGTTTAAACCATGATGTTAGCCTTGAAATATCATGGAGTTATGTATTTAATCATAACTATTTAATTTCTAGAACTTGAAAATTGTAATTACGATTAGTTATTATGTTTTATGAAAAATTTTCTTTCACGAGTGACGCTTACGCCTCGAGGCAATACTGGAAGAACTTCTCGATCATGGAATTAAATTTCCCGAAATTTCGGGGAAATTTCGCCGAAATTTCGGTTTCGACAGGGAAGGCCTTTCGAAACACCTATATATATGTATCGATTTCTCGGATTTCGACCGAAATGGGTCGAAATATCGGTGATATTTCGACATTTCGACCCATATCGGTCGAAATTCATGTTTTTCAGTTAAAAATTTCTCGGATTTCGACCGATATGGGCGAAATTTCGCCGATACCTATGTAAATCAACGATATCAACCATGTGATCTTAATTTTAATCATTTTACTAACTATTTTGTATTTACCAATTCTCTATATCAAAATACATCATGATTTATATATTTTGTTTTGGGTCGGGGGCGCTGTCCCTGCACCCCTGCAAGGGGGGCCAACCTGGGCCCCCTAGCCCCCCAGGCTCGCTGACCAGGCAGCGAGACCCCCGTTCTGGTAGGGTATGGTGCAACAGGGGGGATGCATACAATGAATGTTTCTTCAACATAGGGAGCTTCACCTCCCTTTGCAAAAATGGAGATGAAACAACTCTATAGATTCTAGAGATCCGCTATAGCTTCTTTGCTTCATTCCTTTTGTCATTTATCTTTGTAAAATATATCATCTTTGCTGTAAGTCTATTATTAATTATGTAATTCACTAGAACTGTGCCTACGACCGTTATTTCTATGAACTAAACATTGTCTTATTAAGCATTATCTACATTTTAGAATAAAAAATACTCATCTATTTTTCTGAACAAAAAGACATCTTATAAGTATTTTTAACTTAGTTATTTTAATTTCGATTCCAATATCCATCAATCAACTCAACGATATGCCTCGATATGCGCGATATAAGGCATATGAATGAGAGATATGTGTGATATAAGTGTGCATTTGTTAGCTATTATTGTTTTAAGAACTTGAATTTAATGATATTCATTTCCAATATGTATCGATCAATAATCAACCTTAACAACGAAATGACCGATATGACCGATATGTGCGATATAAGGCATATGGATGAGAGATATGTGTGATATAAGTACGCATTTGTTAGTTATTGTTGTTTTAAGAACTTGGATTTAATGATATCCATTTCCAATATATATCCATCAATAATCAACTTTAACAACGAAATGATCGATATGACCGATATGTGCGATATATAAGGGGCATATATGAGCAATATGTATGATAAAACTGTGTATTTATGAGCTATTTATTGTTGTAAATAACTTGAAAATAGTCTAAAAATGACTTTTTGAGCCATTTCCAAAATTTCCACCGAAATCGTCGAAATTTCCCGAAATATCGGTGAAATTTCGGTATTGGAGGTGACCGAAACGAAATCGAAATCGAGATTTCGAACCTTGTTCTCGATACACCTCAAGCTTTTTAAAACCTTGATTCCAACGACCACAATAAATGCGTTGCGGATGCTGAGGAGCAATAGTATCTCGTCCACGATCACTGCCTAGGTCATGTTCACTGCGAAAGTCATGTCCACGGCCGCGACCAAATTCACGGCCTCAGCTTCCTCGGAAACTTTGCCGTCTTCTATCCCAAATGATGCTAAGTGAGCAGAATTCTCTACGAGAGGTAAAGTAGAAGACAATCCAACAGATGTTTCTAGTTCCTGGAGATTATCGAATATAGTCTTCATTGTTGGCAGAGTATCGGTCATAGGAATTGCTCCTATACTACTTGATATCTAGGATGCAATCCAACAAGGAAGTGATACATCTGCCACTCCAATCGTTCCTGCATCTGTTCGGTACAATAGACATGTTGAAAGATCGCCATGAGATGCAGACCATATCCACATATAGTTGTTAGCGAGGCGAGACTTAGTCGTCTTTTGGGAGTAGGTCTTTTCTAGATCGCCCCACATCACCTTGGCCGTGTCTTTGTCTGTCCATGTCACCGAAGCGATGGCCTGGTAGTTGTCTCCGAGCCATGTGTTGTAGTCATTGTCCGTCTCTTACGAAGGATCTTTCGTCAGAATGTAGAGTCCACTGACCATCGATGAACACCTTAAAAGAGCGATACCAGAGTAGGATGTTTCTTATGCCCTTATGTTTGATAGAAGTGCCTTGTACCATCACAAACAACGTAGTGTACAAGGGCTTTGTCTAGGTAGGAAGAGATACCATGGTTGTCAGGTAGAGAGATCTAGAAAGTAGTTTTGTTATTCAATCACACTTATGTGGGCTCGAAAGGGCCCCATAACTCACGAACGTGTGTGCATGGGTGCTAAAATTGCGTTTCACAGCAGATCAGGAGGTTCTCGGGGACCCTACCGGCACCTAGAAAGGTGCGGTGCTGGATGACGGAAGCCCAGCGATGGCTGGCGGGGCCCAGCAAAGGCAGGCGGCACCAAGAAAGGTGCAACGGAGGCCCAACACTTGCTGGCAGTGTCCAACACTGGGTGGCGAGGCACAACGCTTGCTGATAGTGCTCAGTAGTTGTTGTCGGATCTCAAGGGTGGCCCAATGATGTCGCGGTGGCCCGACGATGGCCTTGGAGGGCACCCAGTGATGGCACATGCCTCCCTCGGTGGCACAGGAGTGCCTTGGCGGCGGCGCAAAGCAGCAAATGATGCTGCAGCTACGTATGGAGATGCGTGAGGTGCCCGGCTTTGGGCCCTAGGGCGAGGAGAGGGCCCGTGCGAGCATAGCTTTCGGTGGTAGTGAGATTTTAGGTCAGAATACCGGTCTTAGGTCTAGGACCGTTGCTCTGATATAGGACAAGAGAATGAATCGTTGTGTCATTCCATGGATCTAAGGTTTCTTTTATAGCGTGAAACCTTAGAGAGCAAAAATGGAGAATTACATATTAGTTCCCGAAGCATTACCTGGCTCAAATAAATAGAAAATATAATAACTCTAACCGATACTATCTTTAGGAATTCAAGGCTTGAATTTTTCCCCTAAAGAGAATTTAAGTAATACTTTTTACTATTCCGGGACCGCTTTGTTCCTAACAAGTGATCTACGTACACAAGAACATTGTCCTAGAAAGTCCCCAACATGGTAAATATCTTTACCAATATCATGACCACTTCTAAGAAGCTATATGCGATAGCTGTTTCTTTGACTTTTCTTTTCGTCGTTGCTTCTTTATTCTAGAAATAATCCTGGAAAACATGTTTTATATTTCTCTCTCTAAGCTAATCTGTTAAGAGTTGACTTTGTGTTTGTGGCCTTGGGGCACCTGTGATTTTTGCTTACACATTAGGAGAGCTTTCCAAATGGGTGCCGCATTTTATTTCTTTTTCCAGAAAGTCAGTCTATCACTCAGTTGTCTCTGAGAGGCTCTGTCACGTATACCATGAATAAGCAATAGTGTTACACACACATAATTCCTTTTAACAAAAAATACCATCATTACCACTTCATTGTTATGGTGACCGAGCAGGTGGCTTGCATCTACCGTATTAGAATTGGAGTTGGCCATTTCTTCATCCAAAGTATCATTGTGTCAGATGGAAACATCCTTATAAGCGTGCACTTTTTCATAATTGTTTTTTTACAAAGTTCAGTTGATATTTTAAAAACAAAAAATGTGACCCCTCATTGAAAACCATTCAGTTAGTTATGAGTGATAAAGTATGCAATTTTTACCTATTTTTTTATTTTAAAGGGACACAAATGTAGAAGTCGTCTCTGTATTACAAGTGGGGGAACCTACCTGGGGAACTTGGATTACCCAAGTAGTTCATTAGAATTTTGGCTGTTCACCAGGGAATAACCCTGCAACAAGCCCTACTGACCAGGAACCTTTTTCTCAGTGTCTGTTGTGTACTGCATGTAATGAGTAACTTCTTAATTGGTAGGTAGCGGTCAATTGGGAGTTTAAATGCAAATTTAATGTAGAATATGGGCAGACATATCTCTGTGCACTGGCATAAGCTTCAGAATTGCTCAATTTGAAAGTAGACACGATTCAACTATATCAGTGTATTTTTTAAAATTGCAAATCCTGTTTTTGCCTTCTAGAAAAGTTCACTCACTTTTCCTTGTATATATGCACCAATTCACTGGTAAGATTTGAGAGTTGGCCTTCCAGCATGTTGAAGATTTGTTCATCTGGCTTTCTAATATTTAATGTACTGGCTTTGTTCGTGGGGTTTTGTATTTGAAGGCTGTATGGTTTTATGCAGAATCCGGAGAACAAAAGACAGATATTCTGCGATGATAAATTGAAAACCATATTTGGAGGGAAAGACACGGTTGCAATGACGGAAGTGATGAAGCTTATTCAAGTCCATTTTATCAAGCCCAAGTAGCAGATTATGTGAGAATGCTGGATGCTGGACTTGTTGGGGGTCAGGTCATATTAGTTAACCTTGTGCTGGTCATTTTAGCTAACCTTCTGGCTGTACTTGTTCTTATCGATCTATGTTTCTCGCCTTTGTACAACAATGGGCTGCTATTTTGTGGAGGATGGTGGAGTGTTGTTAAGAAACGTCTTTGATGGCCAAGGTCTGGTTAGTTTTTAAGACTCCTAAAAGCTTCTTTTAAGGAATTGTCTCTTTGTCCAGGCTCCCTAACTCAGCAGTTTCCAAGGATGTATGAAATGATATGCATGTTTGCACAACTAGGGATGGGGCCAGAATATTTTTTTTTGGAAAAAGGAGATATTAGCGTATGTCAATTGAAATATTATGATGATATGTACATAATGTTTTTCATATATAGTTATTTTTTCGCACTTATTTTTCATATAAATATTATTGTTTTTTCCCGTAATCCAAGTGTATGGGCTTGAATATATGATGGATAAATATGATATTTTATCAGTAAGAAGTATACGATGCATAATCTTATGGTATTTCTTCTACAGTTAATAAATAATTGCAAATTGCTTGGGCGATGCTTAGTTATATATTTTTTATATTTTCGCAAATTACACATTTAAGATTTTATATATTTTTTAGAAGTTAATTCTTATGGATCGCTTTCTTACAACATGGACTATTCTTGTTCCATTTTTGTTTTTTTGTTGATATAATTTTATTATTCTTAGCAGAATAACGGGAAATATTAATTAATACATATGAAAATTGTCGGTCAACGAATATTGTATATTTGCTTAATTTAGATAATAACTAAGAGAACTTGGGATATAATTTATAAGACGGAATAAAGGGATAAAGCTGTTTTTTTGAGAGAATCAGTAGAATTTACAAGGGTTCTCGCATAATGGACGCATGCGAGTAAAGAAGTTAGTCCAAAAGAGATTGCAAAAGAGATTGCAACGGAAGTTGCGGATTGGTAGTTGGAATATTGGCACTCTGACGGGAAAATCGATGGAGATAGTGGATACGATGGAAAGAAGGAAGATTCATATACTATGTCTTCAAGAGACTAAATGGGTTGGAGAGAAACCAATGGAGATCGAGAAGACATGCTTTAAACTTTGGTATTTAGGTAAGGATAAGGGTAGAAACGGTGTTGGAGTGGTTGTTCATAAGGATTTGAAGGATTGTGTGGTTGAGGTGCAAAGATTCGGGGATCGGATTATTTTGCTAAAAGAAATTCTGAATATAATCTCAGTTTATGCACCGCAAATTGGTTTATATGAAAGGACTAAACAAGCTTTTTTGGAGGATCTAGATAAAATTTTACAAGGAATCCTACAAAGAGGGATGATTTGCATAGGTGGAGATCTTAATGGACATGTGGGAAAAGATGCTTCATGTTATGCTAGTGTTCATGGAGGACATGGTTTTGGGGATAGAAATGAAGAGGGAAAAGTCATCCTGAATTTTATAATGGCATATGATCTTTTCATAGCGAACACTCTCTTCAAGAAGAGGGTGGAGCATTTAATTACTTATAAGAGTGTGGCAACGAGAACAAAGATAGATTACTTTGCGTTGAGGAGAAGAGATCGGTTGTGTTGTAAAGACTGCAAAGTAATCGCAGGAGAGAGTTTGACAACCCAACATCGCTTGTTAGTCTTGGATGTACAAATAAAAGGGTTGGTAAAGAAAAAGAGGGTTCCTAAGATCACTAGAACTAGATGGTGGAATCTTCCACTGAAGCAATCGAGCTTCATGGAGAAGGTTTTAAAAGATTTATCTTGGGATTGTAGTGGAAGCGCAAACGAGATGTGGGAGGCAGTAGCATCTTGTATCCGAAAGGTAGCCAAAGAGATATGCTAGGCGAGTCAAAGGGAGGAGCCCCAAGTCAAAAGGAGGCTTGGTGGTGGAGTGAAGGGGTGCAAGAGAAGCTAAAAATTAAAAGAGCATGCTTTAAAGCTATGTTTAAGGATAGAACAGAGGAAACTGTCACAAACTACAAAATAGCAAAGAAGGAAGCAAAGAAGGCTGTAAGCGAGGCTAAGTCGAAAGCTTACGAAGTTTTGTATAAAAATCTCGACTCTAATGAGGGCTAGAAGGATATATTCAGGTTGGCCAAAGCAAGAGAAAGAAAGACGAAAGACCTTTCTCAAGTGAGATCCATTAAGGACGAGGAAGGTCACGTGCTTGTTACTCAGAAGGATATAGAGACTAGATTGGAGCAGTACTTCCATAAACTTTTCATTGGGGAAGGAAATAGAGAGATCACTTTGGGTGATCTAGCTAGTAGTGAAAGTTATTTGAATCGTGCAAGTTATAGTCGGATACAAAGAAAAGAAGTAGAGGAGGCTTTGAAGGTTATGAGACCTGGGAAAGGTGAAGGACCGGATGACATTCCTGTAGAAGTATGGAAAGTTTTAGGTGAGCGCGGTTTGACTTGGCTTACGAATCTATTCAATGCTATTTGGCGAAGCAAGAAAATGCCTGAAGATTGGAGGAGGAGTATCGTGGTGCCTCTTTCTAAGAATAAAGATACATTCAAAATTGTTCAAATTATAGAGGTATCAAGCTGATGAGTCACACTATGAAAATTTGGGAGCGTGTGATCGAGAGAAGGTTGAGGCAAGTTTCCAACGTCAAAAAAAACCAATTCGGATTCATGCCAGGTCGCTCAATTATTGAAGCCATCCATTTGCTGAGGAGAATAATGGAGATTTATAGAACTAAAAGGAAGAACCTCCATATGATCTTTATTAATTTGGAGAAGGCTTATGATTCTGTCCCACGAGAGATATTGTGGAGAGTTTTGGAGAAGAGAGAAGTGCCTGTCCTATACATTAACCTCATAAAGGACATGTATGATAGGGCTTTATTTTGTGTAAGGACACCGTCTGGGAAGACTGGCTATTTTGACATCAACATTGGTTTACATCAAGGTTCAGCTTTGAGTCCATTTCTTTTTTACTTTGATTATGGATGAGTTGACAAGTCACATTCATGATGAGTTACCTTGGTGTATGTTATTTGCTGATGATATTGTGTTGATTGACGAGACTAGAGATGGAGTAAATGAGAAGCTTGAGGTCTGGAGACATGAGTTGGAGAGTAAAGGATTTCCTATAAGTAGGGCTAAGATAAAATATATGGAGTGCACCTTTGATGGAAGCAATGGTGAAGGAATTGAGGTGAAGATTGGTGATGATAACATTCAGAAGAGATATTCTTTTAGATATCTGGGATCTATTTTACAACATGATGGGGAAATTGATGGAGATGTTAGTAATAGAATAAATGCAGGTTGGCTAAAGTGGAGAGGAGCCTCAGCTGTTCTTTGTGATAAGAAAATTCTTTTAAAACTTAAAGGAAAGTTTTACAAAGCAGCCGTAAGACCTGTTATGCTTTATGGATCTGAATGTTGGTCTGTGAACCATAGACATGTGCAGAGAATGGCTGTAGTAGAGAAATGAAAACGCTAAGGTGGATGTGTGGTCAAACACGTAAAGATCGAATTCGGAATGATGCAATCAGAAAGAAAGTTGGTGTTGCTCCGATCGAGGATAAGATGCGAGAAAACCGCTTAAGATGGTTTGGTCATTTGCAAAGATCAGCTGATGCACCAGTTAGGAGATGTGAGTGTTGGGATGTTGAGCCGGCTAAGAGAGGGCGGGGACGGCCTAAGAAGTGTTAGAAAGAGACCATACGAATGGATCTTTGTTTTGTGGATATAAGCCTGGAATTGACCCAAGATAGATCTGAATGGAGGCGACGAATCCATGTAGCCGACCCTACTTAATTGTGGGAAAAGGCTTTGTTGTTGTTGAATCGGTAGAATTTGGAATATTTAACATGGTTGATAAGTTTATGAAATTTTCTGATGTAGGTTGATCCAAAAGGAAAAAGGGATTCTTATACCACAAGTCCTATCTGTTATCAATTACACAAGGACTGTAGACTTCGTCATGTTTATTACATGACCCCTACAAATTTACTTTGTCTTACACCACAATCCTGATTGTCAAGTTAACTCTTGTTGGGTCAAATCATTGGAAAATCCAACTACTGGATTCTCCCCCTCTCCCCCTCCCCCCCCTCTCTCTTCCAGATCTTTAAGGAACCTATCGTTGAGGCCAGCCTTGTGGTGACTTCCCTCCCCTCTCCTAAATTCCGATTTCGATTCGTGCAAGCCCTTATCCGATCCCAGGTTCGTTTGGTTGCTAAGTTACCTCAGGGTAACGTGGTTTACCCCCCCCGGCATTCATGGGTTGGAACTCCCTCACAAACCAACGTGACACCACATTCTTCATTCCAACCCTCTCCAATCCTCTCCTAACCATCAAAATATTTACTATTCAGAGAAGGTTACTCCAACCCAACCGAACACAATCACCCAACAAGCCTTAAGGCTCTACCTCATCGTATCGGGGGCTCTTTCTGGTCCATGTCCTTCCTTCTCCCCTCTTGTTTTTGCTTCTCCTGAGGTACATACTTGTTGATTCAAGGACCTTCTGAGGAAGGGTTCTTTTTCTTCTAAATCGTCCCCCTCTTATCCTAGCTCTAGCCTTTGGTGGTGCTCCATCCATAGCCTCGACTCCCATTGATTGCTCCACTGAGCTCTATAAGGTTGGCAGTTGGGGCACCCCATATTTCTCCATGAGTGACATAGATAACGTCTCCGTCCACCCTTTGGTTGTCATGCTTTTGCTTCTATGGCTCGAAATTTTAGCTGAGTTTCGTTGACATTTTGCCGATATGTCAGTTTCATCATGTTGGCGAAATCACACCGATATGGTGAAATTCGATCCGGCTTCTTTACATTTTATGTTAGTTGAGATCGATTTTTGTGAAATATTGCAACATGTTCACTTGTCATCGATATGTCTGTTTCCCTGGCTTATCAATATACAATCGAAATCGACCTTTAAGATCTTGCTTGCACTAACTAGTTGATCTGATGATGGTTCGATCCCAAGCCAGGAGTCTTCCTTTCCCACAAAGCCCTTGAGGGTGGTGACCTTCTTGGCACTTAAGGAAGATATGCATGTTCTTTAGGAAGGAGAGTGCTCATCTTGACACGAGGAATCCGTGACGCCTGAATGTCCTGAAGGTCCTGATTTTATTTGAGCAAATTGGGAACCATGTAAATTTTAGGTACTTCAACTATTAGTGGTGTTCAAAGGTCTGGTACCCGACTTGTTCGTTCGTGACCCTCCCCGACCTATCATTATAGTCATGGGTTGACTCGCCCCGCTCCAATGAATATCCCATTCTAACAGATATTTGGATTATTTGACTGGGTCACGGTTTATCTGTGGATACTCATGGAACTCCATTTATTATGTTCAGTCCCTTCAAGAGATCATACTTCTCATATTTTCTTAATGCACACCAGTTGGTCAGTATATAAACATTATCAAGTCATCAACCTAATGATCTGCTAAATGTGTATACTTAGTCATATAGATGGACATCGTCTCTAGTCAAAGAATGCGTGCTTGTTCATGATAATATACGATTCAGGTCTTTAATATCTCGATCTCATAGGTCAACGCTTTGACTTAAAGTCAACATTTTAACTTTTGATCAACATTTTTACTTTTGATCAATATTTGATTATTTTGATCAACATTTGATATTTGGTGAACGATTTGACTTTTTTGGTCAACATGTTGACTTTTGGTTAATGCTTTTCCTTACAATCAACACCTTGACACGACTTATCAGATATATCTGAATTTCTATACTTTTTTTGGTAAGTAAGGTAAACTATATATTCCAAAAAGCCAAAAGCTATTACATATAAAAAATGTGGCTAAATGATATAGCCAAGGATGCACTAGGCAACATGAATGCGTTTCGCTGTTACAGTACAGAAAAATTCACACCCTACTGTGGTGTAAGGAGTCTAAAACATTGCAAAATCTCTTGAATGATGAGTTGCGGTGGCTGGAAGCGAGAGGAGTTCCAAATGCGGTTGCGTTCACGCCAGATGTGCCAAACCACCAACGCGAGAAGAGTAGAAGAATTGGATCTGATCCTGGGGTTGGCGATGTTGATAATCCAGGAGATAATGTCACCCATGAGGTCTGAAGGAGGGGTCTGGAGAGCTAAAGCAGAGCAGGACCCGCGCCAAACCGTCGAGGAATATGTGCAAGATAACAGCAAATGCTCGTGCTTTTCCGCCTCGCCGGAACATAGATAGCACAATTCAAGGTTGCTCGAGCCAAAGGCACAAAGTCTGTCCAATGTCGGAAGGCGACCAAGTAAAGCTCTATAAAGAGTGAAAGCACAACAGGGAGGAGAGCGCTTATCCCAAACCACCGGGAACCAAGCTTTAGGGGTGTCCCGTTGACGGAGAAGCTCAATAGCGCCTTGGAAGGAGAAGCCACCTGTGGAGAAAGTCCAAGTAGGGGATGGGAAATCCCCATGGATAGCTGCACGCAAGGGGTCACGACTTGCCAGCATAGCCCTCCAAATTCTTGAAGACGTGGAATTGCGGTTGCAATCCCAAAAGGAGTTATTTCGGAGGTATTTAGAACGCAAGAAGACAGCCCAGATTGAAGTTCCGGTATTGAGGAGCCTCCAAATCCAGGACGCAATCATAGCAGCCCTCAATGAGACAAATGACAAGATGCCCAAACCCCCCTCCATCTTAGGGAGGCAAAGCCTCTGCCAAGCGATATCATGGTGCCTTCGGCCCCAAAGAAATTGGGCACACATCCCATCGAGGCGTCGCACAGCAGTGATAGGTAGTAGGATTCCCGCAGACCAGTAAAGAAAAATCCCACGTATGACAGTGTTAATGAGCTGAGCCCTTCCTGCCATGGATAGACATTTAGAGTTCCAGCCATTAGTTAGAAATGTAATCCTGTCTTCCAAAAGTCTGGAATCCACCGAACGGAAGGACGAAGTAAGCGGTAGACTGAGGTACTTTGTTGGTAAATTTTGCTGAAGCATGCCCATGCGCAATGTGATAGCAAACTCCAGAGTCGCGCGTTTGGGCCTAAAAATCTTGCTTTTCTTGGGATTGAATTTCAGACCCGAGATGGCCTCAAATTCAACCAAAAGTTCTTTGACAGCCATAAGAGATTGCATCGAGCCCTTACATAAGATGAGTAGGTCATCAGCGTATATAAGATGCGTTGGCGCCATACTCCGACCCCACCCCATTGGAAGGAAATGCTCGTCAACGGCCGCGGAGTCCAACATGGAGGAGAGGGACTCCATCCCAATCGTAAAAAGTAGCGGACTAAGGGGGTCACCTTGACGAAGTCCACGTGTGCCTTTAAACATACCATGGGGAGCACCGTTAACAAGAACCGAGAAAGACGTTGTGGATATACAGTTGTCTATCCAGGAAACCCATTTACGGCAGAAACCCATGCCCATTAGAGCCTCCAGCAGAAAGGCATGATTCATTGAATCAAATGCCTTGGAAAGATCGATTTTAAGGCAAGCTTTGTTCCGTGAAGCCCTCCTTTCAAAACCATGCAGCAGTTCATTGGCCAGCCGGATATTGTCGCCAATACTTCTCCCTTTTATGAACGCAGACTGATTATGCGAGATTAGAGAAGGGAGCACAGCAGCAGGACGCTTCGCCAAAATCTTTGCGAAAATCTTGTATATAATGTTACACCCAGAGATTGGCCGATAGTCTGCAATGGAGGTCGGGGTTTGGGTCTTGGGTATGAGTGTAAGGAAGGTATGATTAACCTCTCTTACCATCTTGCCACCCTCATAAAGGAAATTCATAGCAGCAATAACGTCATTTTTGATCAAGGGCCAGTTAAGCTTAAGGAAAAGCGCATTGAACCCATCGGGCCCAGGGGCTTTGGACGACCCAATGGAGGAGAGAGCATCCCAGATTTCAGCGACCTCCAAAGGCCTGACAAGCCACTCATTAGCACTTTCAGTAAGCCTCCATTTGGATGGAGGCGGCGGTAGTCGTTGGGAGTCAATAATGGTCGGTGACAGAAGCCCTTGAAAATAAGCAACAGCCGCCTCCGCCACCTCATTGTGACGATCCACCACATTGCCATTCGGGTCCAAGATGTTGGTTATGTAATTTCTAGCCCACCGGGCCTTGGCTGAGAGGTGGAAGAAATGAGTATTACGGTCACCAAGATTGAGCCAATCAACACGGCTCCTTTGCCGCCAAGCAGATTCAAGATCTTCGTCAAGCATAGTCAAGTGGTTTTTGACATTCGCATCAAGTTGAACAAGATAGGGGTCAAGAGGAGAAGCCCCAAGAACATCCGCAGTGACCTCCATAAAGGACTTGGCAAGTTTATAATCCTTCAAAACGTTGGCCTCCTTCGCAGCCCATTTCTTTAGAGAGAGCTTAACATTCTTAAGCTTACGTGCAAGGATGTATAAAGGGTTACCCAATACTTGCAAGTCCCAACCTCCACGCACAATGTCCTGGTAACCCGGGCGATGGATCCAATAGTCGAAGCAACGAAAGGGAGTGCGCTTCACCGGTGAGTAACAGAGAGCAACCCACATCATCATATGATCAGAGAGATGTAGTGGGGAATATCGGAGCTTAATTGTAGGTAGAATTGTGATGAGATCCTCGTTGACCAGGGCCTGGTCCAAGCGAGCCACAATCCGACCAGGACCCAAGGAGGAATTGGACCAAGACCATTGGTTACCAGAAGCCTCCAGATCCGACCAGGACCCAAGGAGGAATTGGATCAGGACCCAAGGAGGAATTTCTATACTTATGCCGAGGACCTGGATCGAAAGATTAATCGAAAATCAGTCTTCAAAGAAAGATTACCGTCTTTTTCTCAGACTGGAGGTCATTCTTGAGTATCACTTAAGGATGCTAGTTGTGTCCTCAATCTAACTCTTTAAATATATAAAATGCCCTCAACCTCTATGATCTAACTCTTTATATCAACAATTGCTTGATATTAGATGGCCTTGGTAGATTACTTTGATTATATTAAGCGACCTTATACGTGTAAACACAATTTCTCCTTTCAAATAATAAACATAGAAACTTTTATTGCACAATAGCTTGTCATAGGACTACATATCTAACGGAGTGTAAGGTCGTTTTACAAGCACCAGGAGTCCTAAGAATAACAAATTCTCAAAAATATCTCACACAAAATGGTTGGGAAAAACAATCATCGTACCGATGTACCGGTGTACAAAGAGCTTGTACTAGTGCAACAATGACGAAATACAATAAATGATGTTCAAGGGCTAGTTTATACCGGTGTACGAACAATTAAAAAAATAGCTCGTTGAAATGATTGAATCAAAAATCCTGCGCCCAAAGGTTAGCCTGTGCACAGTGAGGATGTGTACCGGTGCAACAATAAGTATAAAACTAGGTGGTGTTCCTGGTGGGTTATCCAGGTGTGTGGGTTTGGGTGATGTGATTGTATTGAAATTTGAAAAAGTTGGTAGTTATTATGGTATGATTGTATTAAAATTTGAAAAAGTGGGTAGTTGTTGTGATGTGATTGTATTGAAGTTTGGAATAGTGAGTAGAAGTTGAGTATTTTATGATTTTTAGATGATATGATGGTATAATATATATATATTTTTTAATGGGAAGGGAGTGGACCCTACTAGTGGGTTAAAAGTGTGGGTTTTGAGGGGTTACCCACCCAAAGTGGGGGTAACCCCCCAACCGAACGGAGCCGAAGTGTACGTTATCAAGGTATGTATCAGTTTCACAAAGTGGACTGATGCATGCGATTATTATGCACCGATGTATGAGGGTCTTGTATCGGTGCAACGGTAAGAATATTGTGCGCAATAACTGCATTCCAGTGTATACCGGTATACATGGCTTATGTATCAGTATAATGGTATGAAAAGTGTGTGAGATGTTTATCAAGGCTTTTTACAACACATCACTCATTCTAATTTTATTAGAAACTGACTCAATAAGTAAAAGAGAAGATGACATGCTTGATGAAACTTTATCTTTGGATGAGAAAAATCAACAGCTTCTGAACACATCATCTGTTATGATCCTAATCCCGTGACATCTGTCTTTCTTTCAATGAAGTCCAAGGATAGAAGATACTTTGTAAATACTTTATAGCCCGCATCAATGTCGTCAATTGCATAAAATATTTATTCGTCTCACAACTTTTTGGTATAATTTTAAGTTAAGAAATAACTTGATAACTTTAAGTACTTAGTTATCTTTTGTCTAAATCAAAACGTTCTAAATACGTTTTTGAGGGCAGATCTTTCAACAACAGCTTCACAAAGCAAATCCATTACATCCATAGTATTTGGATGGGTAAGTATGTGATCATGGCTCAAATCAAACATATATTTTAAATAAATATCACATACAATCTCATATAGAAATCGTTTGTAACTTATCAGATCACCAATCAATTTCCACCATTTACATGCTAATTGGCATGTGGAGCATAAAAAGGAATAAAATGCAATGAAAATGAAAAAGATGTGAATGGGGATTCACCAAATATTTCTGATAGCCTTGATAGCGTCATGTACTGTCGAGCACCAACATATCTTCTCTGAAGGAACACTCATTGTGGAGGTCATGGTAGAGGGGCTAGTGTAGAGGTGGCAGTGGAGGAAATGAGGTGGTGAATGGAGACGAGGACAAAGTATTGGAGGAGGCGACCCGAGTAGAGGAGGAAGGAGATAGCAGTGTAGGGGAGGAGGTAGTCGAAGTATGTGCTTCTTCCCCGACAAGCTTATACCTTAGCTATCTTGAAAATGCCTCGATTATCTTGAGTTGATTCATATATCACAAATGATTCCTTACAAGCCTTCATCTTTGCTTCGTAAACTATCTTCTTCATTTCTCTCTTACCTTCTTCGCTACGAGGAAAAGCTCTTTCTGTGACCACTACTTTGCGACTATGTGTGGTGGTAACATTGTTGCATAGCAACTATGTTGCCTCTATTTTCCAGTTACACACAGTCACATCACGTCATCCTTAATGTTACATCTAAATTTTCGACCAGATGTGGTCACTATTGTAGTCTCTCTATTTGCGATCACCTATTTCGATTGCATATATTTTAAGTTGTCCTAAAATTTGGATGAAAATGTTAATCGTGAGGGTGCCCGTCCATACTCTTCTCTCTTCCCCTTTCAATCCCAATCTAAGAACCCTATACGGCTATACCCCTTCACGGGTTTGTATGAGCTCCTTGTCGGTCATCTTCCGCAAAGAGCCCTATGCCCTACAAATTCATGAGAAAGTTCAAATAGTATAGTTCAACTGTCGAGATATATAATTGGACGTGAAAGAGTGTATACCGAATCATTGACTGCCTTGATCAATTGCCCCGGCCCATCTCATGCAAGTTAGATACGTTAAGGATGTTATAAAAGGGTACTAATGGCTAATAATGATACATCGATGCCGCAAATTTATTTTCACATACTTTTTCATGAGTATGGTGAGACCAAGATCAACCTTGAGGACCTTACATATTTGGGATATCACATAATTAGTAAGGTTGCAGAAAGCGGTAGTTGATACTCGGTCGGCAGAGTCACTGACTAAGGATTAATCAACAATCAGACGACTAATTGGATTTAGTCGGTCATTAGTCGATTTTGATTTTTTTTTAATTATTTTAAAATTATAAATCAATTTTTATATACATATTCTTATATATTTACATTGATTTGTACATTTTCTATACTATCATAATGAAATAAAAGAAGTAATTATCTTTAAATATAACATTAAGCATATTAGAATAAGTTTATTTTAAAAAAATGAAAAACTAAAAAAAATAAAAAATCTCTATGTAAAAGTCAGCCTTGTAGTCGGTCCGATTAGTCGGTTGACCGACTCGACTAATCGAGCCGACTAATCAGCCTAGTCGGCCGACTTTTACAACATTGATAATTAGTGAAGTGATATAGGTTTTAAAAATGACGAATCTAAGAAAGTAGTAGGTTAGAATTACATTTCATGAATAATTGCTAGGAGTCTAAGTAGTAGTACCTGAAAAATATGGGGAGATCCTTAAGTGCATCACGGATGCATGAGGATCGCATCGTATGCGATCTAGAGCGACTAGTCGTACTAGTTGTTCGATGCATTAGAATTTAAAATTTTTTAATGTGATGAAACCACATGATCCAAGAACATTTCTCAAATCGTTTCATCTAAACCACAATAGGTATTAAGGTTACCTCTTGAAGCATGGTTGCGATCGAGTCTCTAAACGAAGATACCTCCTGTCTCAAGTCCGATCAGACGAAGGAAATGCTTGCGAGGCGTTGATGAGACGCATGCTCCTCGCAATTCATGTTGATGATCCAAGTGACAAATCTCCTGATCTTGTCACATGAGATCTGACATCTTCTTCATGAGCAAGGCACCCTGAAGGAGACAGAGATACATGAGCAAATACTCTGGCATCATAATAACGATGCTGCGATGATAGCAATCTCTCTCTAGGACATCAATGTGGACGACCACAAGAGAGAGAGAGACTTGGTGTGTAGAGAGATAGAGAGAGCAATTATCAAAGTTATCGTAAATGTGTAACTTAAAGAGCACGAGGTACCTCTTCTTATATAGGGGTTTGGGAGTCAATGGATCTCAATCCACGGACAACACACAATCAATGGTTGAGATTGATTTGTGTTTCTTTCTATGGACATGATGTTGTTGTAAAAATACAACAACAATTAATTTAATTGAAATTAATATATATTGATAAATCAATATAAATTAATTTCAAATCAAATCAATTGACTAGTCTTGAAGATAAATAGAAGATTGACCATATCACCAAAAAGGGGAGGCACCCCTTTTGAGATGGAATGGGTCTATCTCCTTAAAATCTCATGAGATCTCACTATCTTATTATATCTCTAAGATTTACAACAACATTTGTTGTAAATTATTTCACAAAACTAATTCATAATTATCTTATGAATATTGTAATCATGCCATTGGAAAAATATGAATCACATTCGCATCCCAAAATAAAATGTAAATATATTTTTAATTAATTATCCAATGTAATTCCAATTCACATCAATAATTAATCAACAAATATAAATCACAATTAGCTCTCTCTAATATATTATAAATCACATTTATAATATATCTGATTAATATGGATAGTTCTATCCACATTATTCATATCTTAGTATCTATGATAATTAAATCCCATTTATACATCTTGGATCTTCATTCTCATGTACCCAAATAATATGAATCACATTCACATTATTCACATCTTTGATAATTAAATCACATTTAATTATCTCAAATAACTCTCCTTATAATATGAATCAAATTCATATTATTCAGGATAATTAATTCACATTTAATTATCTACTTTTCTCAATACTTGGATACATATATCATCAATGAAATTATCCTGAACTCTTTCAAGGATAATGCGCTTTCTCCGCGAGTACTTGGAGATAAGGACATGGCGATTGTATTGTTCCACGTATAGTTACTTGGATATTGAGATCACATCTCAAATCTAGATCTTGCGGACCTCCCATGCATTCATAATACCTGTATATCCTGCATACTAGAAGACCCAGAATAAATATGATGTTTTAGATCTCTTTTAGACTGTCTCCTTCAAGATTTTATCATTAAGGTTCTCATTCGATCATTGGGAGTCGGTATGGATCATATACTTTTCAAAAGCATATACCATACTAGGTATTGATCATATATTTTCCAAAAGTATATATCAAACCTTACAAATTCAGTCAAGCTTCCAAAGCGAGACGACTGCACGCGGAATGTGATTCTTTTCAATATCTCATGAGTGAGCTCATGTCTTCCGGTTCAGTAATGAACCTGTATGATCCCTTTAAGAGATCATATTACTCATATACACTTGCATGCACAGCAGCCGTTGGTGTATAGACCTTGGTTAGGTCATCAACCTATTGGTCTGCCAAACGTACATACTCAGACATATAGTAACACATCTATCTTCATTCAGAGGATGCGTGCCTATATCGTGACAGCATACAACATAGGTCTTTGGTTATCTCGATCCCATTAAGTCAACTCTTTGACCTAATTAATCTGCCACCTCCGAATCTCTATTCCCATACAGAGGACCTACATCAAGAGGTCGGTCAGATATCAGCCTAAATAAGAAAGGATTGCCATCTCCTACTCAGGTTGGAGATCCCCGCTTAACAATCATTTGACGGTGCTTGATGAGTCCTCAATCTAACTCCTTAGATATTCATCCAAACACCAGCCTCTATGATTCAACAATTGAATCAACAGTTGTATGATCATCTAGACGACTATGGTACATAATCCTAATTGTACTAAGGGACCTATTATGTAAATTAATTAATCTTCATTTCAGATCAGAGAATGATATTTGCAATAACATTTATTGTATAATGGCTCGCTGTGGGCTCGTATGTCCAACAATCTCCCACTAGCCCAAAGAGCCACTAATGAGCTAATCTTAAACCCTCACTCATGTGACAATCATAAGCTATTTATGAAAATAGCTAGGTAAGTTGATCAATCACTCTGTTCCCAAGAGACTACTCCAAGTCCTTTTACGGCACTTGCATATCTCCTAGTAACAGTGCTCGCATCCAATGCGAATGTTGCATCTTATGCAATCAATACTTAACGTTGTCAGTTATAGTGTCCTTGATACTATAGCTCGATAATTATTATAACCATTATATATTTCCATTATACTTATAAGAATACCCATATTCCTGGAGATCTCCATCTCCTAGGGTATCCGCAGTTAAGACCTTTTAGATCTCTATCTATAAAGTCTTAATTTCTTGAAGATAAGACTTTGAGATCACTATCCCTAAGTCTTGTCACCTTTGAAGATATTGTTATTACTGCAACCAAGTGTTTTATTTCTATAGTAGGATTATTAACAGTTTAGTACTCCCACTGCATGGTTGACATCTGACTTTTGTACACATATAACATACACTCGGTTTCTCGTAACTGATGCATAAGGGCAAGCAGTTCTAGCATTCACTTCCTCAACTCTTTGAAGTGCTATCCCTTTAGATAAGTCAGTACCATCCTAAGGAAAAGAAGAATTTCTTGGATTTTTTCAGAAAATGGAATATGTTCAAGGTGTACCACTAATGTTACGATCCCAATACCCTCTTCTCTTCGCTTCTGAACAACTTTAGAGCTAACATCTAAGAGGTATCCTTGAGATCATATCTCAAGGTATGGAATAGCCAGATTATAAAACACTTATTATTATCCTTATATCATTCTAAATTATTAGGATATTATCAACATTTAGCACGATGAACACAATGGCACTCCCACTAAGCTTCATACAGTTCATCAAGATTCTATTTGAAATCATAACATTTATAATTTCATCAAATCCAATGTTCCAACTACAAAAAGCTTATTTGAGTCCATAGATGGAGGTCTTCAGCTTGCACACCTTGCTTACCTCAACCATAAAGCCCTTAGGCTACTTCTTGTGAATATCCTCAGAGAGGTATTCATAGAGGAATGCAATATTAGATTCCATCTTGAAGATGTCAAAGTCAAGTTGTGTAGCTATAGTTAGCAATATTTCTGATGGGTTAAAGCAAGATCACTGGAGAGCAAGTCTCATTGCAAGCGATGTCTTCTCTTCGGTGTGTAGCTCATGGCTACGAGCCTTGCTTTGAAGCTCTCTACCTTCTCATCAGGTTCTCTCTTTCTCTTGAAGATCCATTTACACCTTAACGGGTCTTACCCATATAGGTGGATCCTCGAGGGTCTATATACAACACTTGTATATGAAGTCTACTTTAGACTTTATTGCTAACATCCATCTTTCCATGTCATTATCTTTATAAGCTTCATCGCATGAAGTCAGATCATTGTCAGACTTAACTGACACATAGAATACATTCTCAAACTTATTTGAAGAGGTATTAGTGTTTCATCTTTAATTATCCTTTTAGTTTTTGATTTCAGGAACCTCATTATCTTATCAAGATTAAATGAGTTCCTTCACGTCGTTTTTATCTTGATTCTCAAGAGTCTCATCCTATAAGAATCATATTCTTAGAGATGAAATCTTTTAAGAATCTCAAGGTCATAAAGTAGGTATCCAATACCATCCTTTATAATCCTAATGAAGTAGCACTCTCTGGTGCTAGATTCCAGCTTACTTGCATGGAACCTAATCTGGGATATATTTTGTAGTCTCTACTAAATACATATACCTTGGAAACTAAGAGGGTAATTATGTTAAGATTTATCATTGATCAAATCACGTCACACATGATCCAATTGTATCTCCCTACAATTCTATTGAGTTTATGTGTATCAGGAGAAGTGAGATAGGAATGATATTCATATCTCCATAAGGTATTCTTTAAATTTATCTAATAGGTACATGCTACCTTGGTTAGATCAAATTCATTTCATCTTCCTTCAAACTTTGGTTCTAAATCAAGATTGTGAAATCTTTGAATATTTCAAAAGGTTCTTAAGGTGAAGGTAAGAAAACTCATATCACAAAAAATCATCAGTGGATATCACATATCATTAATATTTACTTTGATATATATGATCTACATACATCAATATAATACCTCGGCATCTAACACCATTCCAGAGAAGGGTGCATTGGACATTTTTACTTTAATACAATATTTACAAGCATATAAGATTTGAAATTTCAGACAATTCTAAAGTTTCATCTCTTACTAATCTATTGATCTCATCAATAGACAAATGTCCAAGGCTTGATATCAGATCATTGTCAAATGATCTTCATCATCCTATTGATATTTTAAGGTTAATTCAATATTAGAAATGTTAATGAACCATTCATTAATTTTCTAATTGAGTAGAGTCCTTCAGATGTCAGATTACTGTTTGAAATATATCCATCATAACTCTTTAGGGTTTTTATCACTTGTGCCCCTATGAGATATCACAATTTCAGTTATTCCCCTATCCTTTTGGTAATACCCTCACTTCTAGGGGTGTAAACGGACCGAACCTGAGCGAACCTATATTTTTTAGGTTCGGTTCGTTTATTTAATCGAGCCTAAACTTGTGTTCAGGTTCGGTTTGTTTATTTTCGAATCGGATCCGAATCGAACCTCTTTTTAAACGAATCGAACCTAAGCGGATATCGAACTTAAGAATTCTCTAATAAGAGGGAGTAAAAAGAAGAGAAATGGAAATATATGTGTATCTACAATTAGAATGAATATTCATTTACTCTTTTTCTTTATCTAACTCATCTTCATCTTTTGAAAAAATTGGATTAATAAGGATTCGTCTCTTTGAAAAAAATTATAATTATAATATATCTTTACATCTATTCAGATGGGGATAATGAATAAGAATAATGTGGAGATATTCGATAAGTAATGTTTATACTTGTTCTGTTGATTTGAAGATAAGAAGGAAAAAATATTAGACACATAGACGATAAATGTTGTAAACACGATGTGACTATTTATTTTTGGATAGTTTATACCGAGATAGAACCTACTTATCCCGTAAATATTTAGTTATCTCTAAACAAAATTCACTTACCTTGGGATAAAAACCACTCATCTCAAAATAAGGTCCACTTCTATGGATACGTATTGGTAAATATGTATATGTGCATGTTTATCGGGCTTTTAACGAATCGAACCTGAGCGAACCTATGAATTTTAGGTTCGATTCATTTATTTAATCGAGCCTTAACTTGTGTTCAGGTGCGGTTCATTTATTTCCGAACTAAATCTGAATCGAACTTTTAACGAGCCGAACCTGAGCGAATATCGAACTTGAGATTTTTCTAACACCCCTACTCACTTCTTTCTCCATTATCACTTGTGCCCTTCTGTCAGATTGACCGTCAATGAGTTGACTTAACCATGGTTTTTTCAAACCTTGTGTAGTTAAGAGGGGTATTATTGTTCGGACTTCATCATCTTCTTCCTCCTCCATTTGTTTTTCTTCCTTTCTCTTCATAACTTCTCTCTCTTAGTGACACCTTCATGCATCCGTCAAATCTCTAAAATTTTTGCATTTTCACGGATATATCACTCATTACAGATCAAACTGTGAATTTTATTGAATTTCTTGATGATTTTTTATGAATAAATTAATCAAAAATTTATCTTAATTTAACAAAAACTGAAAGCTCTCCAGTTTCAGCCTGACATGCGGGGGAGGAGGACGGAAGGGGGAGGCATGGGGGAGGGGGAGGCGTAGGGGGTGGGGGCGATACGAGCAGGGTAGACGGGGCGACCTGGGGGCAGGGGCGGTGGGGGAAGGGGGAGGTGTAGGGGGAGGGCGAGGCACGAGACAGAGGGAGAGGGAGGTGCAGGGGGCGAGGGCGACAGGCCATGGGAGGCGCAGGGGGAGAGGGCGACGGGGAAGGGGGTACGAGGGGCGACGGGGGAGGTGCGGGGGGTGGTGCAGGGGCGGAGGGCGCACCTCGGGGCGGGGTGGAGGCGCAAGCGACCTGGGGGAGGGGGAGGCACGAGACAGAGGGAGGGGGAGGTGCATGGGGTGGGGCTATGAGCCAGGGAGGTGCAGGGGCGAGGGCGATGGGGAGAGGGGGTGCAGGGGCGGAGGGGGGTGGTGCGAGGGGCGGTGCAGGGGTGGAGGGCACACCTCAGGGCGGGGAGGAGGCGCATGCAACCTGGGGGAGGTGTGGGGGCGGGGGGCGCATGCAACCTGGGGGCAGGGGAGAGGAGGCGCATGCGACCTGGGGGAGGTGCGAGGGTAAGGGGAGACGCGGTGGAGGTAGGGAACCAAGGAGCTCAGGCGCAGGATAAGTAGGGGAGGAGCTCGGGGGCAATCAGAGAGGCGTGGGGGCAGAGGGAGGGGCTGGGGATGGTCGGGAGGAGCCGTGGAGGAGTAGGAGGCTGTAAGGAGGAAGAGAAGGGGGTGGAAGAGGAAGAGGATGTGGGAGGAGGAGGAAGAAGAAGTGCCTGGACATTTCAATCCAATTTTTAAAAGTAATTCCTATTGTTTCATTAAAGTTAACGTCCGTTTGTGTTGGAGATGGACGGCAACTAACCCGAGGGGCACAAGTGATATATTGACAAGAAGTTGGGGGCACAACTGATATTCCCATAAAGATAGATGCATAATTGATATTGCAATATCTCGGAGGGGCACAACTGATAAAAACCCAACTCTTTATGACAGGTTTATTCTGGAATTCATGTTTATTTTCAACATTTAGAAATAAACAATGAGTGTATTCTAATGTCTAGGTCATAGATACATTCTCTAAGATTATGGGCTCTCCACTGAAAAATGAAGTCTATCAATCCAGTAGAGATTGTTGCAACAATTGCATCAATATCCATATGATGATTACTAAACCTTAAGATCAAATTTTCTTGTCTTCTAAAACATATGCAATTAATTACAAATGTCATTAGAAGAATGAGATACACTTATCAGACTTTAATCTTATCAAATAAGAATGTCATTTTCAATGATTAAATGTAGATTATCCCTGATGTACTATCTGAGTCCTTCTCTAAGGATCTTAGATAGACTAGATAGTCACACTATCAATACATCGGCTTATTGCAGTATTGGCATTCATCCAATCCTTTGGATGTCATATGGAAGTCACCGAAGTGTAGTCAACTCTTTGACTTTCCTTCTTACTTGGGTCAGATTCATGCTTCCACTGCTCTCCTTTCATCTATAAACAACCATTGCTTAGACAAAGGATCTCCTCTGTTGAATTCAAAATATTTCAATATAAGAATACTTCAACATTTACATGCTTCATTAATTCATATAATATGAATATTCTGAAGCTTCATCAATGATTAGAGTATAGATAGTAGAATGATGACACTCATCGTATCTATATCCATATAAACTCTAAAAGACTTTGGTTCAGATAGGTATTCAAACATTTTGAGCACATCATCTCTTATAGAGCTATCATTCTACATGATGCAGTGAACCATGTCATTCATTATTAGATGTCGAGAGCGCATATGTATGCCAAAACATCTTTTTAGATTTTACAAGGATTATATGACAATTATTGTCATCATCGACTGATCCTTGCAAAGCACACTCGATGAGAGATCAAGACTATAGAGACATACAAAACCTAGAGTTGTAGACCTATTGTCTATTTAATTCTAATTTCTCATTATTATGAGGAAACTTGCACATTGTAACCACATACATTATGCGTCCAACTGCAAATACAAATATCTTGATCGTGGATCCAATCCATGATGTTTTACTGATTATATACACATACATATTTTACTTTGATTTAGGAATTTTATATGAAAGTTTGTCTTGCCTTGTCAACATTGAAAGTTCATTCCCTTAACCACTTTCAATGTAAGAGATATACTTACCATTATATCTCCAAACAAGATCTGGGATCTTCTTTCTTATCTTTGTCACATCCCAATAATGTTAGAACTTACAACCTGCCTTGCAAGTCCAACTTGTATCTCCCAATTCGATCTTTAACACCCGGGCCTACCACCCCTAAGATGATGTTGACCTGTCATTAATTGAACCAACCGTCAATAGGAATACAACTCGTTATACACAGTCCAATATGACCCAATAATACGAGGACTCCATATTAGGGTCACTATGCATACGTCCTTACTCTTTCGAGAAGCAAAGAACCCAATCCAAATGGCTTGTACGCCGGAGCTATCACTTCGGAAAGACGTCCCCGACATACAATATCTGACGACGGAATCCTTTACCTTGACGGGAGACCATGGATGTCACTTATGTGATCCTCCATATCATGTTCAAATTTTAATTAATCATTATGAATCATATTCATTACGATTAATTCTTCCAAGGGAATTACAACTCTATTCATAATAGAGTGTTTAATTTTAATTGGATTCCAATTAATCGAATGATATTAAATCAATGATCTAATTAATATCCAACAAATAATTTTTAATTGTTACTTGAAATATGGTATTATCTCAAATACGTATTATTTTGAATTTTAATAATTAGAAAAATACATCATGATTTCTCAAGCATTATCCCTTCCCTTATGCTGTCATGGTCAGTGCAACCTGCTACCCCAACGCTCCCTGACTAGACACCATATCTGCTTCAGAAAAAGATAATGCCAAATAGATCACTTTGTACTTGAGATGATAACCGATTTTGAACCGAAGTTATACCATATAGTAATAATCAAAATCATTTTGAATATAAGGAAATTTGCTAAACAAATTCCCAAACCTATTCAAGCATCAATGTTTGTTGGAAGGTTCATGTAACCAATGTGATCTAGATCATATCTAATCAAGTTGGTTATGGTCAATATCATTCAAGGAAATAATTATCATCTTTAAACATTCAAAAATATTTATCAATATTATCTCAGAAAATTAACCATTAATTTCCATTAATTTAATTTGAATGGCAATCACAAGGTTCATGATCAAGTATGTAATTTCCAATAGTGACTCCTACTTACTAAAATTAGCATATCTCAATCAATTTAAATCCAAATTAAGCAAAGCAAGTTTTCAAAGTTTGCTATTTTGATTTATAACAGAACTCAAGTGGTGATCATGTATTTCT
The DNA here is from genome assembly GCA_037367405.1 of Ottelia alismoides. Taxonomy (NCBI): domain Eukaryota; kingdom Viridiplantae; phylum Streptophyta; class Magnoliopsida; order Alismatales; family Hydrocharitaceae; genus Ottelia; species Ottelia alismoides. Next base: position 140,808 of record JAZKJV010007474.1, on the reverse strand, counting down.
AAGTGTGTCAAAATAGTGACAAACTCTTTAATTACGTCATGATTCGCCATCCCCGAAACAGTGGATATAGGTTCATTAAAATGATCATATCTTGAGTTATCGGATTCCAAATCACACAACCTCAAATCCCACGGTTTCTTTAATTAATGAGGAATATTATATAAGCGATAGTTTCATGTTTAAACCATTTAAACAGAGCTGAAAATATTCATAAAATATGGCTGCAAAAATGAAATGCGATAAAATTTTCACAATCCCTAACGAACCCACATCTTCCTAGGTTCATGGATCGTATCCAAACCTCCCAAGCTAGCTCTGATATTACTTGAAGGATATGGGGAGATCCTTAAGTGCATCGCGGAAGTGTGAGGATCGCACAATATGCGATCGGGAGCGACTAGTCACACTAGTAGCTCGATGCAGCAGAATTTAACATTTTTTAATGTAATGAAATCACATGATCTAAGAACATTTCTTAGATCATTTCATCAAAACCACAATAGATATTAAGGTTACCTATTGAAGCGTGGTTGCGATCGAGTCTCTAAATGAAGAGACCTCCTATCTCAAGTCCGATCCGACGGAGGAGACACTTGCGAGCGCATTGATGAGACTCATGTTCCTCGCAATCCATGTTGATGATCCAAGTGACGAATATCCTGATCTTGTCACACGAGATCCGACATCTTGTTCATGAGCGAGGCACACTGAAGGAGACGGAGATCCGCGAGCAATACTCCGGCAGCATAACGACGATGCTGCAACGATGGCGATCTCTCTCTAGGGCATCAAGGTGGACCAATCACAAGAGAGAGAGACTTGGCGTGTATAGAGAGAGAGAGAGCAATTGTCAAAGTTGTCGTAAACGTGTAACTCGAAGAGCAATGGGTTCCTCTTCTTATATAGGGTTTTGGGAGTCCATGGATCTTAATTCATGGACAACACACAATCATTGGTTGAGATTGATTTGTGTTTCTTTCAATGGACATGATTTTTTTTAAAAAAAACACAATAACAATTAATTTAATTTAAATTAATATATTGATAAATCAATATAAATTAATTTCAAATCAAATCAATTGACTAGTTTTGAAGATAATGAGAAGATTGATCATATCCTAAAAGGAGGGGGACGACTACCCCTTTTGAGATGGAATGCGTCTATCTCCTCAGAATCTCATGAGATCTCAATATTTCATGAGATGTCAGTATCTCATAATATCTCCAAGATTTACAATAACATTTGTTGTAAATTATTTCACAAAATTAATTCATAATTATCTTGTAAATATTGCAATCATGCCATTGGAAAAACGTGAATCACATTCACATCCCAAAACAAAATGTAAATTATATTTTCAACTAATTATCCAATGTGAATCCAATTCACATCAATAATTAATCAACAAATATAAATCACGATAGGCTCTCTCAAATATATTATAAATCACATTTATAATATATTTGATTAATATGGATAGTTCTATCCACATTATTCATATCCATGATAATTAAATCACATTTAATCATCTTGGATATCTATTCTCATGTGTCCAAATAATATGAATCACATTCACATTATTCATATCTTTGATAATTAAATCACACTTAACTATCTCAAATAACTCTCCTTATAATATGAATCAAATTCATATTATTCATGATAATTAAATCACCTTTAATTATCTATTTTCTCAATGCTCGGATACATATATCAATAATGTAATTATCCTGAACTCTTTCAAGGATAATACGATTTCTCCGCTAATACTTGGAGATAAGGACATGGCGATTGTATTGTTCCACTTATAGTTACTTGGATATTGCGATCACATCTCAAATCCAGATCTCGCGGACCTCCCATGGATGTTTGATTAAATCAAAACCGTAGATCTAATCTTCTCATTGCATCTGAATCACATTCAGATCAAGGTCTAACATTTGGACTATGATCATATTACTTCTCTATGAGAGGAGTCACCAAAATCCAGACCCGTTTCATCACTTCCTCTGAATGGAAGCGTCATAGTTATACAATCATTTATGATCACATCACCCTCAGGCATTCCTAATACATGTACATCCTGCATACTGGAAGATCCAGAATAAATCAGAAGTTTTAGATCTCTTTTAGACCATCTCCTTCATGATTTTATCATTAATATTCTCTTTCGATCATTAGGAGTCGGTATCGATCATATACTTTCCAAAAGCATATATCATACTAGGTATTGATCATATACTTTCTAAAATCGTTTATCAAACCTTACAAATTCAGTCGAGCTTCCAAAGCAAGACGACCACGCACGGAATTTGATTCTTCCCAATATCTCATGAGTGAGATCATATCTTCCAGTTCTATAATGAACCTGTATGATCCCTTTGATAGTTCGTATTACGTATTTGCCATTGCATGCACACCAGCGTGTCGGTGTATAGAACTTGGTTAGGTCATCGACCTATTGGTCTACCAATTGTACATACTCAGACATACAGTAACACATCTGTCTCCGGTCGGAGGATGCGTACTTATATCATGATAATATATGACATAGGTCTTTGGTTATCTCGATCTCGTTAAGTCAACTTTTTGATCTAAGTAATCTAACACCTCCGAATCTCTATTCCCATACAGCGGACCTGCATCAAGAGGTCGGTCAGATATTAGCGTAAATGAGAAAGGATTGCCATCTCCTACTCAGGTTGGAGATCAACTTCTTAGATATTCATCCAAACACAAGCCTCTATGATTCAACAATTGAATTAACAGTTGTATGGTCATCAAGATGGCCATGGTACATAACTCTAATTGTGCTAAGGGACCTATTATGCAAATTAATTAATCTTCATTCAGATTAGGGAATGATATTTACTATAACATTTATTGTATAATGGCTCACCGTGGGCTTGCATGTCCAACAATACCATATTACATTCTTATGGATGCTTAGATCATCTTGGGAGATTAAGGCAAGTTTACTTGGCTTATGAAGTTACTAAATATTACTTGTCAAGGTAAGAAAATGCCTTCCCCCGTGACTTGTTACTATGTGCCTCCCATTTTAAATTAGGAGTGAACGAAATTGGCCTCCTCTAAGTTCCCTCCCTGATTTTAGGAGTTAACACAACGGACATCCCTTTCCTAATTTATATATACCATTCCTTTCATACATAGTTTAACGTTATTCGCGTGGTTCCGAATGGGTCGTTGTGATCTTTCCAATTCCCTTGGTCATACAGTCCTTTACATTGTAGTATATATTATAAATTAATAAATGCACACTCTACACATTTAAAGTTTTTATAAAATGTAATATTCTCAAATTCTATAAAGTGACGGTTGTCTTCCAAATTTCATCTTCGTCCCCTAGCGACGATTATTTCCCTACTCCAACGCTGTTGCTAGAGAATTCATTGCCATACATCCTCCACCCCCGGTCGATCCCCCAACGCTTGACGACTCGGCCAATTGGTCCCCCTTTTGGACGTCTGTTGTGAGTCTCACCATGATCATCTTCCCTGATTGAATGCAAGAATTATGGGTTCGTTGCTTCCCTCCTCTTCGTCGTTGTGCCACATCTCGAACACGTTGCAACCCTGAGCACTTGGGTCCCCGAGCCCCGACGTGCGGGTATCGACTCATCAAATTTTTTCCTACCATCATTTGAATGAAATATTTTTTCGATCGATCAGATTTAATTATAACCATGTCTATTCATTATGAAATTTAGAAATATGACATATATATAGAAATTTTTTGTTATAAGTTTAAAATCAGCTCATTTTAGGACTGGAAGAAGTTTGAGATGATTTTATATTAGAAATAAACTCATTATAATTAGACTTTGATTATAATTCCTTTAAATTTCTTGTTTATTATATAGATAATAAATTTAAATTTGATGAATCCCGACTAAAAGTCTAAATCAACAATAATTGATTGTTGAAATATTTTCTTCAAAGCCTCAGGCCTTTAAATTATGAAAAAATAAACAAAAATATGGGATTGTATAAATAATTTTCAATACAAATTTACTAGGAAAACATAGTCCCTAGGAATGACATCATATCACATTATGAGCACCTAATTACTTGAGACAAAATTCCAAAAATCCAAGCTTATAACTATAAGATTTTTTTCAAAGCAACAAAAATCAAAACTTAGTAAAATATACCCTGAAAGTTAATGGTGCATATCGCGACTAAATATACTTTAAAAGTGCGCAAAATATATTCCAAAAATTATTAAGATGTGACAATAAGATAATGGTTCCTATTACAATGAACAACCAATGTGAAATTTTGTAATAAATAGATCTTTCGGGTAAGTCAATTTAATTTAGTGCTTTTAATCCAACTATTTTTTTTCTTATATTTAAGATTGTGACATTAATTTAGTGCTTTTAGGTCAATAATATCAAAGAGTTTAAGTCTTACTTTTAATGCAACGAGTTTATTCATTATTTTATTGCTCAAGTCTTTTTTTTTCAATTTTTTAAATCTTGTGACATGCTAAAAAATTTCTTTAGTATTTTTAGAGATGGTATATGGTACGATATGAAGTCAATATGATTTTTGCATCTTAAATAAAAAATCTCCATATATTAAGAATATATCTTTCTAGTCTCTTTGGCCCCCATGTCAAGATTCCTGGCTTCGTCCCTGATAGTAGGTCTACGATTGAGCCCGCATTCTTAGATGTGTGATTGAAATTTTTGCTATAAACAAAGAAGAGTAAATTACACAACAGTCTTGGACATACACATGATTTCAATACCGTACCTGAACTTTTTAAAAAGATTACAATGCGATATCCAATTTTGTTTCAATGTGGTTTGGAGCTATTGTAATTTAAGGTTAGAAGATCAAAGAATCAACTAAATTTTAATAGGCAAGGATCACATTAAGATAAATTCTAAAGATTGTGTATCATATTGTTACGTTTTAAATTTCAGCTACGATATTGAAGTCGTATGTATAGTTCAAGAAATTTCATGAAGTATAGAAAATAGGGGTTCTTATTTTGTATATTGATTCATATTATGTGGAGAATATGTTTTATATTGTGCATATCGATTGATATTATTGCTACCCTCTCCCAGACACAAATTTACACTTTACACCCACTCATTTACACACACATGTGAGATTAAGTTGTACTTGTACCTGCAAGAGCAGATCCTCTGCTATACCACATGGGACTGCTGTAAACCTGGTTCCCTCCCGAGCCGCTCATCCTTGATCGAGCGGTTAGTACGGTAAAGACCCACAAAAACCTTGATGTCGTGCGAATTACTCGATCAAGATCGAGCGGCTCAAAAGGAGATCGGGTTTATAACAGTCCTCTGCTGTACAACAAAGGATCTGCCCTCTGTATGTGGACTCCATCTAGCTAATATATATTTTGATATAAGCATATTGCATCTTGATTGATTATGGATAAACTAGTAAAGCACGTACACGGAGAGGTTCCTTGGGTTATTCGCAAAAGATACGTTATTTTAGCAAATGGCATAAGAGATGCACTCAATTTAAAGCTTTAGATTAAAGATTTTTGACCAAAGAGAATCAAGACGTAGTAAATAGAATATAAGTTTAATGATAAGGAAGCTATATACATGAAAGAAATAAAGCTTGAGGTTTTTATTATGAAGAATGATGCTTTAAAATATTTACGTTTAATGTATTGGAGATGACGGAAGAATTGATGAAGATATTACTCACGAATTACTGTCATGACTTGGAGATGAGGTTTCAAGTATTATTTGTGATAAAAAGATACGATAAAGGAAAGTATTATAAAGTTGTACCGAACCCTACAATGCTTTATGATGGCAAGCATTAGGCATTTAATTATAGACAGGTATGGAGAACGGTTTAGATGCAAAAATGCTACGACATATATGTTGGCATAGAAAGTAAGATGTGATTCTAACAAAAAATCTTAAAGGAGGTCTGGCGTGGCATCTGTAAAAGACAAAATGAGAGAAACTCAACTAAGGTGGTTTAAACATATGGAAAGAAGCCATCTATTGCTACGATCAAAGGCGAGAGGATTTATAGGAAGAACCTTGTATATGCGGCAGCAAGGAGGGCCAAAGGACGATTGGAAGTGTATACTAACATATATCCATCGACAAGAGCTGCACAGACTGGATAGGCGACCAGACGATCGCCTCGATGACGAACTAACACCTCCTCCCTCTCACTCAAGTATGCCTTATCACTCCCAATCCCAATCCTTCCTCCCTCAACCCCCTTGAAAAAACATTCTGGCTTTAGCACCTTACCACCGCTGCATCAATGGGGTGCAAAGGCTACTGCAAACACATACTTCTCAAGAACCAGTGCCTAGCAACCTTGCCCCCTCCATGTCTGAAAGTTTCTTCTTTCGACCCTCCATCCCCCACGATACCCCCTAAACAAATATCTACTTATGAGTCAACCTATGCAGAACCAAGACTCCCACGCTAAGTGTAAGCGGGATAAGCTTACCTTGGAAAAATGTTCTAGCCAAACCTCTAGACTGAACAAAAACCCAGAGCAACATCTCATCCTGCCCATCAATCCTGCACAAACCAATTGTCGCCAAAAAAACTAGCACTCACCCCCAGTGGATACAACCCAAAATTTGTCCTATTCTTAGGGATCTCTTGATCCCGCGATTGACGATCTTTATCCATCATCATCTACAAAATCCTCTTACCCCTCCTCCCCCCTTCTGATAGAAATCATTCACAATATTAACAACTCCAAAGTTCTATCTTGTTGTATTAAGCATACCTCCCCCGCCTTTGATCCCCGTCCTCAATTCAAATCAAACAAAATTCGCCACCCCTACCTATAACATGTTGATGAATCTCCATTTCATCACCTTTATTTTATCATTTTGGACTTAAAAACTTTACCTAATGCATGTAAATAACCTTAAATTGCACAAATTAACATTCACTCTTTGTTGTATAATATTTTAATGCCAAAATTATAGAATAAATAATAAAGAAAAGAAAAAGAATAAAATACCAACGGTATTTTATGACCCTAAACCCCGATATCTAGGCATCTTGATGACTAGATCGACAAGGAATAAAGTAGGGGGAGATAAGGGCCAATAATACAATAAAAACCCCTTTTATTAATTCATTATTTATTCATTTTTGAGACTTATTTTATTTTCTACTTTTTATACATCAAATAAAGAAAATTTATACATGAAAGTTATAGATAATAATATATAGAAAAATACAAAATTAATTTCATACAAAAATAATATACAGTGTAAAAGTTATACTCTGAATAAAATTCCAAAACCCCAACTTCCTAGACCCATATCTCTCAAATAAAAACTCAAAATATATCAAAATCACCTTTCATTATTTATAACTTTTTACAAGCTATTTAATGAAGGTAGCTTCATATTTTTTGGAGTTAAGAAGTGAAAGTTAGGTTTTGGACCCCTATTGTACAGTATACCCAAAAAGAATATTCATTTTATTTATTCTTTATTATTTTCATAATTTTATATTTTTATAAATTTAAAAATTTCATTTATAGTATATGTACATATTAAAACTAAAAGAAAACAGTAAAGACAACATTAAAATAAAATCATTAAATACAAGACATAGACAAAATATCTATCCTTATACCTATATATTTATATACCTATTTATTTAAGTGTACAAATAATATCATAAAAATATAATAAAAATATATTAAGGATATAAAAGTAAGTTGTAATTTTATAAAAATAAGAGAATAAAATAATAAAATCAAAAACATAAAATAAAAATAAAATAACCAAAACATAAATATATAATACCTCTAAATATACTCTTAAAATAACTTGTAATAAATGATACTAAAAATATAAATAAAAATCATAATAAAATGCTACATAAAATAATAAACATTTCTTTATTTTATAATCTAAAATTAATAAAATCATTAACTATTTTTAAATAATTCTTTTGAATAAAAGGACCTATTTTGTCTTGTAGTGGTCTGCGTGGACCAATAGAATTCCAAGGATCATTGACCCCGATCAACTCCCCGTCTTTCTTCTGACTTCTATCAGAAGCCTCGAGCGACCCGCCTCCTCTGATTATTCCCAACCGCCATGCTCCTTTGCCCTCAAGCCCTTCATAAGATCTCCTCCCTGATCCTCCATGGTTCACGCCGTAGCATCTTATCGATTGTACATAGTTTCGATTCTTCCAAAATCACCTGTCAATAAGGGTGCGCCGACTCTCTAAACTGCCAAGCTCCTCCTTCCCTTTTTAATCCCCCTTCGAGCTTCGCCAAGCATTCTTGCATGTGTGTCGAGGTTTGGGTGATAGTTGCGAGCTTCCCCATTCTTGGAGACGGCGTAGTGAGGTCGAGGCGGCGGTCCATGGTGGTCCTCCGACCATCGTGCTCCCTGATCCCCCTCTCAGGTATAAGAGACGATTTATCTTCTGTCTTAGGTAGTTTTAATTCCCGTCTTTTGATTCCAGTCTTTAGTTTAGCATTTTAATTAGTAAGTAGAGTAGATTAACCAAATCTCTTCACCGGAGCTGTCGAGTTATAGCTTGGTTTCACTCTAATCCGACCTACCCCCGACTCTCTCATCACAACCATCACCTTCCCTTGCCATTTCTTCACGTCCCACGCATCTCCACTCCCTTCGAATCTACCTGGATCGAAGCCTCAATGCTTCATCTCGCCGGAAGCACCTCCACCGCATCCTACTCCGCTCATTTCCACAAAACAACCCCCCAGATCCCTATTCTGCTTGTGCTTGAGCTTCTTACAGGTTCTGGAGATCAAAGGACTCTTTTTGGATTCGATTTTGTGTCCATTGAGGTACCCGGAGCTGCACATCTTCCCCGACCTCGCCAGCCTCCATCACAGCTCTAACAGACCTCCTGTAGGTGCCATATGGTGCGGAGGAGACCCTGTTCCGTTTTGCCCCTTGTCTGAGCCTTCCAGACAATCATAGGAGCACAGGATGACGGATCGAAACTCGACCCAACAGAGTTTTGGACTGTTCATCCACCACCCCTTCCAACCGTTGGATCTTCTAGCCGCCCAAATTTGCACGAGAGCCATCTGATGCGCTTCATCTTAGCCGCCAGATCGAGAGCTAGGATCTTATCCTTGCCATCACTTGCGAAGTGTCATCGTTGCATGCGTGGGCGACACGTGGATTAGTGAGATTCACCACGCCGTCCGCCGTCGCCTAATAAGGGGTAAATTGCATCTTTATCCCTGCTCAGTTTTTGTATTTATTAATTAGTTTTGTAAATAAAGTATTTAGTGTAAATAAATTGGAAAAATTACATGCAGACCCCTGTAGGTTATTTCATATTCCATTTAGGTCCATGCCGGGTCACCTCGTGTGTTGTCCCACGTGAGGTGGCCATTTTAAAAAGATGTCTGATTACTTTTTGTATTTATTTTTGATCCAAGAAAATTTAATATACGTTGTATATTTTGGAAAAAAATGCACAGAGGTCTCTGAATTTTATTTTATTTTCATATATGTCCCTACCAGCAATTGTATTTTTGTGTGCTTGTTGGATTTATTTAAAATAGTTATATTGTACCTCAGAAATCACAAGAAATAGGCGTAGGCTCCTGATTGCTTGTAGTTTCATGGCATATTTTTGTTTAACAATTTTGAACCTTTTTGCTATTTATTAAAAATCATCTAGAGCATAAAAAGTCCATGTCTACAATATAAAATAACAAAAAAATATAAAAACATCATGAAAAACAATCCCTACCTCCAAAATATTTTGCTTATTTATGTATTTTTAACCTATATATATCAAAAATCACTAAAAATAGAAAAATAAAACTCTTAAAAATTGAAAACCCCAAAATCTTTTATAAAAATTTATAAAATTCATAAAAATTCCAAAAAATATATTTCTTCTATTTTAGAATTTTATTTATATTATTATCTATATATTGAATTGATTTAGAAAATTTTAGATTTAATTTTATATTTTTAATTTCCATTTCAATTTCAGACTATTATTTTCTTCCTATTTGAAGATATTTTCAACTTTAAAAAATCGATAAAAATTAGAAAAAATCTCTAAAAAATCACAAAAACATTAAAAAATATAAAACTAAAAAACAATTTAATTTCTATAATCAATTAGTTTACTATTATATGTTTAATTATATTACTTTATATGGCATGCATAGCCTTCTATAGTGTATTATATATTAAAAAGTAAAAAGAAATATAAAAATCTAAAAATATAAAAAGAAAATACAAAAAATATAAAATAAAATTATAAAAAATTACAAAATTAAAAACCCACAAAATTATAAAATGAAGGACTTGATTGTACATAATATGCTTTGGTTAAAAATAGCCGTAGGTTATCGATTTTACTCTATGTGGTTCAACCTCTACATGCTTGCTTGCTCCACCTTGTGTTTTGTAGAGAATGATAAATTTTAACTCACATTTTTATTACTCATTGGTTGATTCATATAGTGGATAAATTGTTGATTGACCCGAGGTTCGTGAGTGGTCAATACATTGACTTGATTTCTCATTTTGTGAGATTTCTAGACCCTCGCAAAATCATAGTCATCACTCGTGCCCCATTGACTCACTGACTATGAGATTTCACACTCGTGTCCAAGAGGAAGCACACTTGTCCGCTTTCACCACAGCTAATTCCGATGGCATCTCAGCTACCCGCCTCAAAATCCTCCACGATTTCTCCCCACTCCTCAGCCTAGCCCACCTTACTCTCCACGTGGATTGAACAAAGGGACCACCTTCCTTTTTTGAACCCATGCCCTACCCCAGCAAATGGCATAAAGAATGGAAACCTTTCTACTTAATCTACTTAATTTTCAGACCTGGCCATAATCTACTTAATCTTACTCTCCACGTGGATCAAGTAATGAGTAAAAATTGAGAGTGGACTTGACCTGACCTTAATCTACTTAATTTTTAGAGGAACTTCATTGAGAAGTATGATTTTAGAAACTTCAGGTCATAAACTTAATTCTCTAAGTTGAAAAGGCATTGCCTAAACTTTGTCTCTTAGTGTCTAACATGGTCGACTCATTTTGAGTAGACTTTTGGATAAGGAACTAACATGTACTCTACACCGTGCACTTAGCTCAACTCAGACAATGTGTTAGAAGTCCGTGTGTCTTTTTCTTTGATAGCATGGACATCTAAAGACCAGAGTACCAGCTTGGAATAAAGCTTTAGATGAGAATGGACTGCTAGCACAATTTCTTCTAAGACCCCAAAATATGGGTGGAACAAAAGACTCTATATCCGTCGGATCATAAAAGATCAATGCAAAGCAACCACAAATCCTACAAGAAAGAACAACATTTGACCACAATGGTCCATGTTTCAGATAGCTTGCAACTTTGATGGAGACTTGGCTACACCAGCCTAGCTTCACAGGAGAATTGACTACACTCGTCACCCTCCACTTATTTCCCCCTTCTTCTAAACTTCTTCCTCTACTCGTTGTGAACTAGCACATTCCTGAACTTAGAAGAAAATACCTGACTCCTCGAGGACAAGTTACTGGAGGAGGAGATTGCATGGTAGTTAACCATCTTGGATGGGAATAGCTAACACCCTTCACTCACTAGAGATAATTATTCAGTGTTCATGTGGGATGCTTTGGGAGGGGGTTGATCTAAGATGACTTCTGAGTCAGGTCTGAATAATGACTTGTATAACTTGGAAATTATTATTCTTAAATCCTTATTCTCATAAGGAGTTTCGCGACATTATTAATCCAAAGGTCGAGTCAATCTCCATTTTTACCTTTTTGTTCATGACCTTGGAATGGAAACCATTATCATTTCACTTATGCATTTCATTTTAGTTGCTCGGGGACGAGCAAGGTTTAAGTATAGGGGGTTGATGAATCTATGATTCATCACTCTAAAAGATGAAAACAGATCTTTTCAAGTCATTAATTGCATTTAATCATATAAATTTATATTTTTATCTTTCGTGCATGTGTAAATAATATTCATGTTTTATCATGCATAATTTCATAAATAAGAAGCCAAAAATTCTGTGTATTTTAACACATCTACATTCTCACAATTTTCTTATTTTTAATTATTTTTTACTAACCCTAAATCAAATAAAATTAACTTTATTATGTACATATTATTGACATTAACAAAGAAAAAATATCAAAAAATACTAACTTGTATATATGCTCAATAAACCCAAACCCTAGTTTGGAGACAAAAGGTCGTAAATTGAATATGTCTATCATACAGTTTCTTATGAAATCCTCCTCACTTTTTAATTAATATGCATTCAATTATCCACAAATAAGGTCAAATTCAAAATAATCAGAGTTCATATGTGAAACTTGGATTTTGAGACCTCATTGTATATTGTACATGTTGATTGATTTTGATCTTATTATTTTTTGTACAAAAATAAATTTTTTTATTTATTTCTTTTAATTTATTTTTTTGATTTATGTTTTAATAATTGTATAAAAGTTTAAATAAAAATTAAACTAAAAGTTACAGAAAATAAGTCACTCCGAGTCTGTATATATAGTATGTATATAAGTCCCTTTTATTTTAGTTCTTTATTTTCTTAATCATTAAAAATATAAAAAATATATATTAATGTGTAAATATTTATTTAATTTTATTGTAAATTTTATCTTAATTAAAATACCAGAAAAATTACAAAACCCCAAAAGATGATATTTTATACATAGAGTGCCACTAAAAATATACTTTGTACAAATAACTTCTTCTGATTTTGTTCCTTCACAAATGTTTATATCTCATCGAGACAGACAACTTTCATGAAGATCACTTTTTTGATTTGAGTTTACTTGCTATTTTACTTTTATTTTTGTTTTATTTTAAGTCCTGAATTTTGTGGAGGTGACATGTGGTAGCTCCTGGAGCTGCCATGCACCCCTCCACTTAAGTCACTTAAGTTTCTCTTTTCTGGGCCGTTGGATAAAGGGTCTTTCATCCAATGGTCCAGATACTTTCCCCCTTTTATTTTACTTTACTCTTATTTTATTTTCTTTTATTTTATACCACTTCTCCATGTGTCCGCTCCTTGATCGTCCGATCTTGGCCGATCGAACGATCGAGGACCGTTTTTCTTCCTCCGCTTCCTCCTCCCACAGTCGGCGACAACTGGCCTTTGCCTTTCTCTCTCCTCGCCTGACCTCGCTAACCATCTCCACGACCAACCACACCTACTCTCCCCCTGCTTCTTCCTCCCCGCATAGCCCCATCTCCCCTAACCATTAGTCGAGCCATAACCACCCTTAAAAGGGCCTTCCCATTGACCATCGCCGCTTCATCCACCATTAGAGAGAGAAGGTAGCCTAGTTCCCACTCATCGGAGACAATGAGATCAAGATCTGGTTGAGCGACGATGGAGCCATTGTCGAGGCGAGATCGAGGGCCTCCACCCTTATTGCTGCTGCATTCCATCACAACCGAGCTCGTCGCACACCAACTACCTTGAGAGAAGATAGCCAGAGCACCAAGCTCCAACATCCATATGCACCCCTTCCCCTTCCTCCAATCTAAGGTACGGTTCCTCTTCCTTTCCTCTTCCTCTTTATCTTTTCATTGCATTCTCTACTACAACTCGTGCACAAGTCCACACCCCAAAACATCACCATTATCTACTCGCCCCTTCGTTCTTCTTCAATCAACCAAATTCCCATTCACCCGACTCCCTCGACTTGATCCTTCACCTCTGCCTCACCACTCCGCCATCGCCTTCACATCGCTTCGTCGGAGTCCCACGCCATCGCCAACGCCTTCGAGCAGTATCACCTCTGGTCTTCATCTTCACACCACACCACCGAGCTTCTCCAGGGGAGCAATTACTGCTTCATTTTGATTGAGATACAGCTGCTACATCACCGTTACGACTGTCGGTCCAAAATCAAGCGTTCACGAGCCCGTCACGTCGTTCACCGAGCTGCTGCCCTAACCGATTGCCTCAACTCACCCAAAACTCCCTCCGCTAGCCACGAGGAGCCTCAGGAGCTCATACCTACATCCAAAGCTCCCTCCGCCTGAGCCTCCACCGCACGTTCGCCGCATGTATGCGTGGAGCAATTTACGCCCAATCCCCCACATTTTTAGAGAACCATGTCGATGCCCCCGTCGACTGCATCATGTGCGATGCACGTGCTCTACGTGGAAAATTGTATAAAACCACCTTCGAGTTCTGGTAATGCCCTTTTTGTACTTTATGCATATTATTTGAGTTATTTGATTCATGTATTTTACATTTAGACCCTTGTGTTGAATCTTTTATTTGAATCATCATTTGTATACATATTTTAATTTAAAAAATTACATATTGTAGAACATTTAGTTCTCTATGGTTGTTGATGTTCAATGTAATTTTATGAGTATTGGTTGATTTATATTATTTTTTGTGGTGAAGTTTATCATATTTTAGCCTATATGAGTTTGGAAATTCATAATAAATCACATTTTCTCCAAAAATTCTCCAAAATTCAAATTATGTAGAATTAGTTATTTTCTGATATGTGCCCAGAAATCAAGTTATTTACACACATATTTTTCTTAAAATAATTTATATTGTGATTCTAGTAATTATTTTTTAATGATATGTGAACTTAATATTTTTAGGAGTTAGAATTTTTTAGATAGATCCTAATTGGATACATTTAAGATAATTTTAGTTCTAGAAATTAATTAGGTTTGCTATTAAAATTAGTTTATTGAAAATCACAAGTCCGCATTATTTTACTCATGGAAAATTCATTTTGCATCTGAAAAATCCAAAAATATTACAGTAGGCTAAATTCATCATATTTACCCTCCTATCAAATTTTCATATTTTTTGCATTTTATTAACATGAATAATTGAAAAAAAACCCTTGAAAAATGTTGATTTTTCATGCATGCATTTTATGTCATAAAATAGAAAAAATATGTTCTGGATTTGTCATTGCATAAGTAAATAAGGAAAATAACCTTCTGGATGTTTGAGTCCAATGGCACATTAATTTATATTTTCCATCTTAGGCTAATTTATTTTCCATCTTAGGCTAATTTGACGTTATAATTGGTATTATGCATGTGCATGTCATCATTATTTGCATAAAAATGCTAAAAATCCTCTCGAAAATCTAGCATTTAGATAATATGAAAATCATCCTATGGAGACAGTGGCCTCCCTGAGTTCGACTTTATGCTTGCCCAAGTAAAAAATAAATTTGACCGCTTTACATTTAATTGAACATTAATTAAATGGTCTTTTGTTTAATCCAAATTTTCCCGCTTGCAACGAACATCGCTTTAATTTCACATTATTAGCAAGGGCATTCTCAGATTTTTCAGTCCTCTCACTTCTTTGCTTTTTGTGATTGTCGTGGACGTGTTATCGTGTATGGTGGATCATGTGCTTGCAAATGACCTCTTGATAGGATTCAAATCAAATGGGATCTCTATTCCACTGTTGCAATATGTAGACGACATCATTTTCTTTATTAAGGGTGACAAGGAGAAAGCTAAAGATATGGCAACCACGGTGGAAATTTTTGGTGAACTATCGGGCTAAGCTTGAACCATGACAAATTAAAGGCTATCCCCTTTGGTTTGACTGATAACGAAGCACTGCAACGATGTGAGGTGCTGGGAATGCCAAGTAGCTCTCTCCCATTGTGTTACTTGGACTTACCTCTATCTTCAGGTTGGCTGAAGCTGTCTGATTTGTTGTCGATCTCAGAGAAGATGGAGAGAAAACTATCAGGCTGGAAGGTGGCTATTATATCTCAAGATTTCTGTGTGGTTTGTGCATAGAAGATGAATTATGATGAGGGACTGATGCGAAAGATTATTGTCGATCGTCTCTAATAGACGTGCCCCTTACGAAACAAATATCACAACTGTGAAGCGTCTTTTTTTCCAGTGCTCTAAGACATCGACAGTTTGGCTAGAGATCGGGGCTACCTGACTGAATTTACAAAGCTTAGAGTCATTTTGGGATGCATTACTTCGGGAACGTCGATGTCCTAGGGAGATACTGCTGCTGCCAGTGGGTACCTTGTGGGAAATTTGGTTGGTTCGCAATGGGAAGATTTTTTTGGTCAGAGATTGTTAGCCATGTGAGCCTGAGGCAAACCATTCCTACAATAAATGTTATTATAATTTATGATTTATCAATAAAATTTATTGATTATTTTCACTCCCTTTCTGAGATTAAATGAATGAATGCACTATAAGGTCCCTCTGTACAATAAGAGTAATGTACCATGGTCGACTTGATAATCATACAACTGTTGATTCATTTATTAAATCATAGAGGCT
Organism: Ottelia alismoides; assembly: GCA_037367405.1. NCBI lineage: Eukaryota > Viridiplantae > Streptophyta > Magnoliopsida > Alismatales > Hydrocharitaceae > Ottelia > Ottelia alismoides. The sequence goes on along the minus strand of JAZKJV010007474.1, from coordinate 124,470 downwards.
GGTGCTTGGATGAATATCTAAGGAGTTAGATAGAGGACTCAACAAGCACCATCAAATGATTATTAACTGTTGATCTCCAGCCTGGGCAGGAGATGGCAATCCTTTCTCTTTTGGTTGATATCTGACCGACCTCTTGATGCAGGTCCTCTGCATGGGAATAGTGATTCGAAGGTGTCAAATTAGTTGAGTCAAAAGGTTGACTTAACGAGATCGAGATAACCAAAGACCTATGTTAAATGCTGTCATAGCATAGGCACACATCCTCTGACCAGAGACAGATGTGTTACTATATGTCTGAGTGTGTACATTTGGCAGACCAATAGGTTGATGACCTAATCAAGGTCTATACACCGGTGAGCTGGTGTGCATGTAAGGACATATGAATAATACGATCTCTCAAAGGGACCATACAGGTTCACATGTGAATCGGAAGACATGAGCTCACTCATGAGGTATTAGGACTGATCAAATTCCATGCATGGTCGTCATGCTTTGGAAGCATGACAAGAATTTAAAGGTATGATATATGCTTTGGGAAAGCATATTATCGATATCAATTCCCAATGACTAAGACTGAGAAACTTGATGATTAAACCCTAAAGGAGACATTACAAAATTGATCTACATCTTTGGGTTTCATCACATGTCTTCCAGTATGCAGGATGCACAGGTGTTGGGAATACCTGAAGGTGATGTGATCATAAATGATTGTATAACCATGATGCTTCCATTCCGAGGGAGTGATGAAACAGGTCTGGATGTTAGTGACTCCTCTCAGTAGAGAAGTAACCTGATCTTAGTCCAAGTATTGGACATTGGTCTGAATGAGATTCAGATGCAATGAGAAGATTATGTCTGCGGGCTTGATTCAATCAAGCATCTGTGGGAGGTCCATGAGATCTGGATTTGACATGTGATCTCAATATCCAAGTCACTATACGCGGAACAAACAATCGCCCTGTCCTTATCTCCAAGTATCTGCGGAGAAAGCGCATTATTCTTGAAAGGGTTCAAGAATGATTCCATAGTTGAATTATATCTAAGCATTAAAAGATTGATAATTAAATGTGATTTAATTATCTTGATGCGTGTGTATATTTATCCAATATAATTAAATGTAATTTAATTATTGTGGATAAGAATAATGTGGATAACAATATCCAATTATTCATAATATATTATAAATGTGATTTATAATATATTAGAGAGAACTTATTATGATTTATATTTGTTATTAATTATTGGTGTGAATTGGATTCACATTGTATAATTAATTGAAAATGTAAATTATTTTTTGTTTTGAGTTGTGAATGTGATTCACAAATTTCCAATGGTAAGATTGCAATATTCTCAAAATTAATTATGAATTATTTTTGTAGAATAATTTACAACAAAAGTTGTTGTAAAAATATTAGAGATTTTCATGGAGATATGCAATCTCATGAGGTTGCATGGGATTGCCTCCACCATGGATTATGATGGACGGCTACCAAGTCCTATATGGAATTGGTAGCCGTCCTACCTATTTTATGGGGAGATGTAATCTCCATGCTAATGTCTCCGTATTTAATTGATTTGATTTAGGATTGAATTATATTTGATTTATCAAATATATTTAATCTAAATTAAATTATTAGTTGTTGGTTTTTTACCAACAACAATCCTGACCATTGAATTAAGCATAAATCAATCTCATCCATTGATTTGGTGTGTCCCATGGATTGTGATCCATGTACTCCCAAAACCCTATAAATAGAGAGGCACCCCTTGCTCTCTATGGCTATGCAATTATGATACATCAAGCTCTCTTCTCTCATTCCACACGTCGTCCCTTCTCTCTTCTCCATTGGTGGCCGTCCACCAAACCCTAGAGGAGAAGCCTCGTCGTCGCTTCGCTACTGCACCGCCACCTCAACGTTCCTCGGTTCTCCATCTTCTTTGGAGTGCTTCGCTCACGAAGATGGTGTTTGATCTCGTGCGACGAGATCAGGAGTTCATTGTGCTTGGTTCAACTTCTTGGATTGCGAGGATCACACGACTCATCCCCACACTCGCAAGCATCTTCTTCGAAGATCGGACTTGAGACATGAGGTCACTTTTCATAGAGACTCGATCAATCACGCTAAAAGAGGTATTCCTATATACTTGATGTGATTTTAGATGAAACGATCCGAGAATCATTTTTGGATCATGTGGTTTCATCACATGAACATTTTTTAAATTCCGCTGCATAGAACAACTAGTCTGACTAGCCGTTCTTTGTCGTATTCGATACGATGATTACGCTTCCGTGATGCGCTTGAGGATTATCCCATATCCTTCAGAGATTTTATTGCGAAAACGTACTATTGCATGCTAGATTTCTTCTAGAATTTTGGGATTTGTAAGTATCCTTGTAAAAATGGGACCTACACCATAGCGTGTTCCCTCCTCTTTGGCTTAAAAAAATAAAAAAAATAAAGTGTGTGAACATTTCATATTTGAATTTTTTTTGATATCTAGAATTTTATTTAAAGTTCCATATTTAAATATTATTTTTTAATAAAAAATAATTTATTCTATTGATATTGATAGTCAGAATTCCCATCACCAGAGTTTGTAGCCACAATACAATTTTGGTGTAGTGTGTGGTTAATTTGCAAACTACTCGATATTTTAATATACACGTGTAATTATTTTACGATATGCATCATTCATGGATGCATCAAGGAAGAATATTAAGATTAGGAAAAAAAACCCTGAAAAGTTCAGATATGATACAACAATGGTATTTAGATGTTTCGTATATATGAAAAATATATTTTACCTAAAAAGATATAAAAATTAGTAAATGTTTCGTATAAAAAGAGGAAATAAATATTGCAAGGATTTTTGATCTAAAAGTGGGGTAGAAATGTTACTATGTAAATTATACCTCTCTTAAAAAAGCCAGCCGTTTTGAAATGTGTCTCAGCTAGGATGAAAACGGATCGGATACGGATCAGATATGTGATATGATTCAGATATGCATTAAGAAAATTATATCCTTAAAATATGGATACGGATTTGAATAAGACATTTATCGAATCCGAATACAGATCGAAAAAAGATCACATACGAATACGAAATGATTTTTTTATCGAAGTTCATAATACTTTAAAAAATAACAATGAAATATAAATAAATTGCATATGACAAAAGAGAGCGTCGAGGAGAATGCGTTATTGACCGGAAGCAAAAAGGGGATATTGTTTTGTAACTTTTATTCGTGCCTATTCCCAAACAAAAAAAAGTTTATTAATATCAATGTCGTATTATATAATATACAATATTAATATAAAAATATGGGGTTGTGATATATATTATATTAACTAATATAAAAGTGATGTATTCGGATATCCATATCTGGATATTCAAGCCATTATCATATTCGTATCTGGAAAATGTTTTCAATCCATATCCATATTCGATCCGTATTCGATTAATATTCGGATATGAATATCTGTATCCAATAATTTTTCAAATATGGTAAGAGAATATTCGAATATATCCATATCTGTTTTCATCCCTAATCTCACTACAACGGATGTTTGGTAACTCGAAAAAATCATATTCAACTATATAAATTTTATATGGAGTACCACAAAAATAGCAAGATATTGTATAACCTACTCAATATTTATATGAATGATAATGTAATTATGATGATAATCACATTAATAGATGTATCGGAGGATAATTGTTAAGGATTTAATTTTTGGGTTTTTATCAGTTGGCCCCTCCGAGATATCGCAATATCAGTTATGCCCCTATCTTTTTGGTAATATCAGTTGTGCCCCCGACTTCTTGTCAATATTTCACTTGTGCCCCTCAGAGGGGCATAACTGATAAGAATCTTTTATCAGTTATGCCCCTCTGAGGGGCACAAGTGAAATATTGGCAAGAAGTCGGGGGCACAACTGATATTACCAAAAAGATAGAGGCATAACTGATATTGCGATATCTCGGAGGGGCACAACTGATAAAATCCCTTAATTTTTTTCTTGAGTTATTCAGATATGATATACCTTGTTCAAATGTTTCTAAAGGTAAATTAAAAAGAGGTAAATATAAATAAGGATTCTGACAAAAAAAATCTAACTTTCTGGGACTTGGATTTCAACCTTATACGACACTTTCCTAACGATGATCAGCGTAATTCAATGTTTTCACATAGAGTGCTTGATCATCGTTGATTTCATTTATCATTGATATCGTCGAAACTTTGGGGGAATATAATATATTTTACAATAGACCGGGCCAATGGGTCGGAGACCCGGAGGCCCGTCCGCCTAGCCCACCCATGGACCAGGCTTGGGTAAGAGATTTTGAGTATGGGCTGGTCTGGCTTGGCGCGCTCTTTGGCCCGCCCGTCAATTGGGCAGCTGTGGGCTTGTGTCATAAAACCCGATCCGGCCCGCACATATAAAAATATAAGTTTAAAAATTATATTTTAGATACATTTAATATAATATACTTAAGTTTTTGTTTTACATTATCAATATTACATCTTATTTTATATTTTACTTGCAAAGTAACACATATTATAGTTACTTGGATTTAGAAAGATTAGATGATGCTAAAAAAACTTAATTATCTCTATAAATATGATAAAAATTTAATAAAAAAGTACTTTTCGTTCGACCCATGGGCCGGTCCGACCCAGACCTGGACCGAGCTTGAGCCTTGAAGTATGGCCCGTGGACCGGGTCGGACCTTGGACAAGGGGTTTTAAAACCTCGGCCCATTCGGCCCGGCCCATGACCCGGCCTGACCCAGACTTTGGCCAAATTTATTTTACATAAGGATTTTTTACACTTGTGTCCCTATAAGATTATGTAGTTGCAATTATGCCCATCCCTTTTTTAATAACAATTGTGCTCCGTTATCTTTATAAAATGGATTTAATGAGGCTGCCCCTAGGGCCGCTCCTCCCCTTATTTTGACGTGTTTTTCTATTTTTTTGAAAAATAAAATCATGTATATTCATCCCTATATCCGTCATATATACCATTCGAATTTCGTCAGAAACATAGACTCCTACGGCCTCCATCGAGATGGTGTCGATTTAAAAAATCCTGTTACCATTAAAAATGACCGTCTAGATGGAGGCCGTAGGAGTCACTGTTTCTGACGAAATTCGGATGACATATATGAGGGATATATGGATGAATATACATGGCGATATTTTTTGAAAAAAAAAATGCCGCAAATAGTGCTGGGGCAGTTCCATTAACCTCTTACAAAATTCATAGTACCGTTCTTATGTTATTATACATATGCCTCTATATTACATTGACGGAATGACAGTACTGTTAATTTTGTAAAAAAAACTGCGGCACAATGTTATTGCAAAAAAAAAGGTAAGGACATAATTGTAATTGCAAAATCTTAGATGGGTACACATGTATAATTTTTTTTATAATAATACCATTAACAATAACAATGCCATGGAACCAATCTTGTGTAAAAATCTTATAATATAACTATGTGTAAGATGGTGTGCATGAACTCAAAGAGTGATCCGGTAGTAGTCCAGTATGCCTATATCTTAAACAACCTGCGTTGGAATCCTACTGTTTGGTTGCAGGGTTGGGCAGAGTTGGGTTGGATTGGGTTGGGCTGGGTGAATAGTAATCTGTGAGGAAGAAGTATTCTTATAAATAGTAATCAGGGTTGGGCCAACCCTGCCCGCCAACCCTGCAACCAAACAGGCCCTAAGGAGTATGCTTCGAACTTCCGAAATTACCGGGTCTCTCTAAAAAAGACGTGTGCATGAAAATCTTGAGTTCTGTAGGTCGTATATGATGTCAATTTTCATTCATGAATACAATGGCATTGGGAAAGCGCTGAAAATCAGGGATTCAAAATCCCGTGTTTCTTTCAATCCGATTTCTTTTTCTAAGTGTGCCCACAAACTTCGGGTAGTTTCTGTAATATACCCTCTACTTCTGACCTTAAAAAGGGGAAGGTACGGAAGTTTGGGATTTTACACTTGTATCCTTCCTAAAAAGGGAAACGTTAGATCTAAATAAACGTGAGTATAATATTAATGAATAATGTAAAACGTATCCGTTTCTCCCTCCCTTTTTCTTTCAAGCTCAGTTGCTGCCCCCACCCGGGCCTTCACGCCACCTCCACCAATGCCGAGGCTGAGGTCTTTCCACCTCGACCGATCGTCCATGGGCACGCAGAGGCTCCTCTTCATCGCCATGTACGCGGTCCTCTCCGCCGGCATCTCCTCCTCCGTGTTCTTCATCTTCTCCTCCCTCCGCCACGACCGCGCCGTCGATCCCGATCCCCTCCCGCAGTTGGTGTCGACCCTGTCGTCCTCCGCCGGTAAGTCCTCTTGGACGCGTTTGTGATGTACGGATCCTCCTCTGGAGTTTGGACCATCGGTTCGTTTTTTTTAAAATCCTAATGTGAGATTCTAAATGCTGCTGCGCTGCAGATCGATTTAGGTTTGGCATCTCAGATGCGTGGACACGGGATATCTTCGATCCGCCGCCTACACAGGAGGGGATGCCACCTCTGGAGGCATTCAAGTTGACGAAGGATCTGGTGGCATCTAGAGCAAAGGATAATGTGATCGTCGTGACGTACGGGAATCACGCGTTCATGGACATGATCATCAACTGGGTCAGGCATTTGGTGGCCAAAGGCGTTCGGAACATCATTGTGGGTAATGCTTCAGTCGCTGCTCTCTCTCTCGCCCAATTTGATGGATGATTCGTAATTCAACCTAATTCGTTGTTATTGGATTGGATTGGTTTCACTGTCATTTATAACGATTTGAATTGTGATTTGAATCGGACCAGATACCAAAATCCATGGTCACTGGATAAAGAATACACAGTAATCGGCTGCTAATTGGAAATATTCGATTAGCTATTTATTATTATTATTAATATAAAAATGATGTCTAATGCATAAATCTTATGTATTTAGCGATGTATAACCATTAGCTTAATAAGGAAACCGTAGTCTAATTAATTACAATCAAATTCTGCACATCTAACTTTACTCGACAATAAAGAAAAGTACGAAAAGCCAAAAAAAAACTAAAATAATTTGTTATTTTTATTGCCAGACCGAGTAATCGACCTAAGTTATCCTTATTCAGTCAACCCACAGAGTAGTGTAGTTAACCCAACTAATTGTCGTAGTCGGACAACTTTATACCTTCGGCGCAATCTCATCCTATCCAATCCATTAATTTATTTGAGATTTTCTTACGTATTCTACCCACAACCTCCTTGGTCATGTGCCATTTTGTTAACACACAACATGTCAACATCACACTAGGAATAGAAAGAACGACAAATTTAGGATTATAATATAACAAGATCAAACATCCATTGCCGCAAATATTTCTCTGTAAATAGACAATTAAGGAGAATGCATAAGCATTAAAAATTCCATTCAGTCAGTTATGTTCAAGGAATTGAATTGGAAGATGTTTTAATTTGTTGAGGTTGAATTGGATGCGGATCTAGCTAAAATAAAATCCGATCCATGTCCATCCTACCCACTTCTTCTGCGTTCTGTTGTTATATAATTGGCCTTATTCGCAGGTGCCATGGACACCAAGCTGTTAGAAGCCCTCTACTGGAAAGGAGTTCCTGTTTTCGACATGGGAACTAACACAGCTGGATTGGACTTGGAATGGGGAAGCCGCGAGTTCCACAAAAGGGGAAGGGACGTCGTCGACCTGTTGATCACTATCCTGCCCTTCGGATTTGAGGTGCTGCTGTGCGACAGCGACACGGTTTGGTTAAAGGTGCATGATTTCGATCTTTTTTACCTTCCTAGTGTAGCAATCAAGGTCTTTGTTCCCATGTTTTTCTCTCTTGTCTTTGTATGCGTGATTTTGGCATATATCACCTAATTTTTAAACCAGAAAAACATGTAGATCTAGACTCCAAATATACTGTAACACAAATGGCTTTTCTTGCGAGTAGCGGAAGCAAACAAGTACAAACCAAACAAGTAAATACATGTACACATGGATTTACATATGATGACAAGAACCTTAATCCTATGGGAGTTTATACAATATTCCCAGTTTAAATGGATCCAATTATCTAGCGAGGCCCCCTGTCTAGTGCGACGGACTTTGCCGGTCGTTTTTGCGGGGAACGCAGAAAAAATCAGTTCTTCTACTTGGTCCTCTGGTCAACTCGCACAATCGCGTTGATCAGGCTTCAGAGTTGGGTCAACATGTCAGATGGTTTGTGATTTTTATTTGTCTTTCCCCTCTGATTTTGGCTTTCCCGTCAGAGTGATCTCCTATTTGATAGTACATCATTAGCCGATGTGATTTTTCTTTCACAACAGGTTGTGTTTATAGTTTGTTTCTCGTTTTTTCTTACCCATTGCAACTAATCATGTATGAAATATGAATCAATGATCAAGGGGCGGAACCTACACTTTCTTAAGAGGGCCACATGCCCCCCTCACTCTCACTAATCTCATTATAGTTATGAACCTTAAATATAATGCATACTTACATAACAGAAAGTACCCCTCCTTCAAATTCTACATTAGCCAAGTCAATGGAGATAAAACAACAAATAATTTGGTGGTTCGTTGCTATATCTCTCGCTGTTCAAATTATATAACGGAAGCTATTTGTTGAAAATTATCTTTTATTCTTAAAATTAACATTGAGTATCGTTTTCATTGTTAATTTGTAAGCAGTGAATCTTAGAACATCGATTATCCATTAGCTTTTTAAAGAATTTTCCTTAAGGTCAGTTCGGTTGAGGAATAAGGAGCAAGTGAGACAAGGAGGGATACAAAATCGAAGGATAAAGATGGATACCTAGTAATCATTTGCTACTTTCCATTCGGTTGCAAAAGAATAGATAAGGGATATAAGTTAGTTACGTAAAGGGATAATGGGAATAAGTGATAGTTATTTATATTTTTATGGTGTGAAATTTCAATTATGGAGGACTAAAGAAGGAAGCCCAATCCCTCACGTTACTCCATCTGCAAAACGTTGGCCGTATCTGGAGGGATATCAAATTTGTGGATAGTGAAAGGGGTATCCGTATTTACAAGGACAAAACTAGGAATTTCATCAAGGAGGGGCCAAACTATATATATATATGTATATATATAATTTTGCTTGCTGTAATATACTTTTTTTTTACGAAGTAAACCATTTAAGATGCTCGTTATCTTATGTTTTAATACAATTTTGCTAACCTTCATCAAGATGAAAATATACTTGAATTAATTTTTGTGATATGTTTCGATATATCATTGTTTATGATATACCTTATTTTAATTGTGGGAATATAATTTGTTGTTGTTATTTCGAGATATTATTTTTATGAATAAAATCACATTGTTCATTTATAAAAATTAAAAATATAAATAAAATATTTTTATTAAATATATTATATACATTTCCGTGAACTTTTTAGTAATCCCTAAACAAAGTGGAGCTATTACAATAAATAATTTAGTGATTAGTCAAGGTATTTTCCCGATGTTAAACAATGGATATTATTTAGTATAAAAGTATATTCGATTTTATACTTCACATTAGATGTCATATTAATTGCAATATCTCTAGCAATAAAATACATTACAACAATTATCCATTGATTTCTAAGAATTTTCTTGAAGGTGTTACCAAATTAGAATCAATTAATACAAATTTTAACAAAAAAGTCATAGATAATCATCATCATATGACCGTTAGCAATAAATATTTTTTATTGTGGTATAAACGAACAAAATATAACTTTACAATGCTAGATACACATCGTTATAAATTTTAATTTTTAATATTGGAAGATATAACAATGAATATTTAATTTATTAATTGTCATAAGCCATTTCTTTTGTTGTGAAATATTATTTACATTGTAATGATTCTATCATAAGATGGGATTTGAATAAATATTTTAAAAGGTTAACACACACAAGAAGTATTAAATCTGTATCAGTAAACTAAGTATATATTATTTAGCTATGGACAAGGGCCATGACCATAATCATTTCAGCTACAACTAAATTAAGGAGGGGCCATGACTATAACCGCTTTAGTTATAAGTAAATAATTTAACTAATTAGGATATATCATATCAAAATTTAACAAGATTGGTGGTGGTGGGGGGGGGGGGGGGCATGGCCCCTCTAATTTACCACAAGACATGGAAACAACTTTAGGAAAAAGTCAGGTAATTCCATTATATATAAGTTTTAAATGTTAGTTCCATATCTCAAAAACAAAGAAACAACAAAGATGAAGTATTCTATCTTTGTTGTTCGTCAAATGATACTTTTATCTAACCTTGCTTTAGGGAATTGGGCACATATTGTCTTGATTGGAGACACGTGGTTCCAATCCAAGGGTAATCCATTTCTCCAACTTCGTTCATGGAAAAAAAGCAAATACCCCTTGTGCTTGGATAGAAGGTTATCTGAAGGTGGTAACCTATTTTTGTGTTTTGGTGTTTGTGTAAAGGTTTGTGGTTGAGAGGGTTGCTGTGATATATTTGTATTGAAGTTTGGAAAAGTGAGTAGTTGTTGAGATGCGATTATATTGATGTTTAGAGAAGTGGACAGTTGTTATGACGTGATTGTATTGAAGTTTGGAAAAGTAGAAGTTGAGTATTTTATAATTTTTAGATGATAAGATGATATACTATATTAATTTTTATTGGAATGGATGAAAGATAAGTGAATTGTTTGATGTATTAAACAAGACAGAGAGAGAGGCATTTAATTGGGGGCCCCACAAGAAGGGTAAGGATAAGAGTTTTAAAGGAAAACCCCGAAAAGAGGAGGTAACCATCAACAACCCAAATGCATCCTAAGTTTAGTTACACCCTTCTTCTTCATAGTAGAAAAATGGGATGCATTTTAAAAGAAGGAATACTTACAACTTTTCTAAGTGTAACGGTGACATATGTTATCCATCGAATAGACGGGGAAATTTGGGTTTTTAAATAGAAATCACCATACAACTTTTCAAGGTTTACTATTAAACATGTGAATTACAATAGAATTCTATACGTCTATTATATTATATACTAATCTATTGACTAAATTTCCAAGTCATAATAATTTTCTAACCTATTATTAACCCGATCATATATTTATTGTAATCATATATACTAAAATTATAATGATATTTCTTTTCCGTTAAGTACTAATTTAATAATATCGTGGTGATTACGTACCTATTTTTTAAATAATAATTGAATGCATTTTAAGCAAACTTTATTTTGATGAATACTTCATTTTCCTCAACTTTCCATAAATCTATCACTTATATTTGATTCGTAATATACATTTCTATATAATTAATAAGTATTTCCAAATTGTTTTTTCAGCAGAATGCTTAATGGATGATTTACTTAAAAGACATTACATGCGTTATTTTATTTTTCACAATTTGATTATACTATCACCTTATCTGACATTTATGATGCTATTAAGTAATTAATAAATAACATATGCAATCCATCGATAGTAATAGCAATAAGTATATGTTATTTACTTCTAGAAGGGTGAGGTAACTTGATTTCTCTTAAAGAATCATTTTACAACCTTTTAAAAAATTTCAAATTCTCATGTTTTTCTAAAATATATGATATAAATTGATCTAACTTTTTTAGCTACTATGATCCAATTTCGTAAAATTTAAGAACATGATATTTTAGAACATAATATGACACTCGGTAAACAATGCATTATTCTTGGAGAATTTGATTTATATCTGAATTTTAAATTATAATTATTAAATGTAACCGTAAATTGTTAACAAATCCAATAGTATATTACATTAAAAAGTGATATAAACATTAGACTGATTGCTTCTTAATTTTAACTGTGAGTATTTTTAAGTATACTATATTTTTTTACTGTTTTTATAAGTTTGTTATATTTAAGGCAGTGATTACTAGTTAATCAATTTAACAGATCTTATTTTTATATCAAAGATGGAAAACATGAATTCGAATGATGTGTTTAGTTACATGTTAAAACATATACGCCTGCATCACTTACATTTTTTGATACATTACTATTCTGCGAAAGGTGATTGTTGAGTGATTGTTAATTTATCCCAAAAGAATTTCAATTTGCTTCTTCTCCAACAAAAATTACTAATTAATTAATTTGCCATTACATATCAAGTGACTTTGGACATGCAATAGCAAAACTTAGTAGAGGTGACTAATGAAAACATGCATTAAAAAGGTCGAAAAAAATAAAAAGAGAGACACCTGTTATCTCTTTATTAATATTGACCACACTCTCAAAACAGAGATGATTATGAAAACTTACTAAAGATGGCAACTGGACATGCAGATTTAATTTCAGAAGAAGTTGGAATTAAAAGTCAAACAAGGAAAGTTTTGAAAATTGTGGACAGAGAAAGGAAAACAAAAGCAATGTACAATGGTTAGTAAGTATTACATACTTCTCAATAGGGTTCAATGGGGCTGTCCCCTTGGGGAAACCAACGTGGCTGCCCTCTCTATTTTTCGATATTTTTTTTATTTTTTGAAAAATATTACCATGTATATTCATATATATATATATATATATATATATATCTCCAATATGCCATTAGAATTTTGTCAGAAATGGAGACTACTATGCCCTCCATCTAGAACATGTCGATTACAGAAATGTTTAGACCGTTAAAATTACCTGTTTAGATGGAGGGCATAGGAGTATCTATTTCTAATGAAATTCGAATGGCATATTGGAGGGATATATAGATGAATATACATGGTGATATTTTTCAAAAAAATAAAAAAATTGCGAAAATATGGGCGGACAGCTGCTGGGGCAACCCATTTTTTCTTCTAAATATAGTAAGAGAGACATTTTGTACGGGAGGAGGAGGAAAGAGAAAGTATTTACCTGTCATACAGGTTGTGTGCATCTCCCAGGAGAGCAAAGTGTGTTGCCACATGTTTTGCTGTGGAAGAAGCTGTAATAGATATTATTTATATTTATATACTAGGTGCGTACCCGTGCTCCACGACGTACAATTTTTTTATTGTAAAATTTTAAAGGTATATATAATATCTGAAAAATATTATTGGATCATGATGGGCGAAAATGAAACAATAGGATATCGTGAATTTTTTTTGAAGAATTAAGGAAGTTATATAAGATAAAAGAAGAAATAATTAAAGGCTTAGAAGAAGCGGATGGAACAAATCTATTGATGTGATGTTTATATAATATAATTTAGGCTGAATTGATAGAGGAGAAAAATACAACTAAGAGGTCAATATACAAAAGTGTAGATGGAAGTTCAGGCTAAATAATCTTGGCTATATTTTTACTACCTCTTAGTTTTGTTGTAGTTGTTTTTCATTCGACCTTTCATTCTGGAAGTAAAACTATGTTTTAAAAAGAAAGAAAGATAAGTTATGTTTTAATAAGAAAAATGAGTATGGTAGAAGCGAAGGAAAATCAAAGGAAGTAGAAGAATAAAAGTTCAAATATTGAATGCATGCGCTACTGTATATTGGTCATTGCAATTAATTTGTAAATTTCGATAGGAATTACTAAAGAATTAATAGGAATATATTACATGTGTAAATGGTTTTATATCATACATGAAACAAATGAGAATTAAAAATTTTCCCCTCAAAAGTAAATACGTGAAATTGAATATAACTCAAAAAGCTTAATATTATTACTTTATAGGGATTTTATCACTTGTGCCCCTCCGAGATCTCGCAATATCAGTTATACCCCTATCTTTTTGGTAATATCAGTTGTGCCCCTCACTTCTTGCTATTTTATCACTTGTGCCCCTCGGGTTAGTGACCGTCCATCCACAGTGCAAACGGGCGTTAACTTTGACGACATAAGCGGTATTAATTTTAAAAAAAGGGTTATAGGGTCATTTTACCCTCTTCCTCATTATCTTCTTCTTCCTCCTCTTCCCCCATCCTCTTCTTCCTCCTCCAACCTCCTCCTCCTCCCTCTCAACCCGAAACTCCTCCCCAACCCGCACCTCCTCCCAGCTCCGCTCCGAGCTCCCCGCACCTCCTCCCAGCTCCGCCCCGAGCTCCCCGCACCTCCTCCCAACCTGCTGCCCCCGCCCCTGCCCCGCGCCGCCCAGCTCCGCCCCGTCCCCCTCTCCCGCACGCGCTGCCCAGCTCCGCCCCGTCCCCCTCCCCCTCCCCCGCAAGTGCCGCCCAGCTCCGCCCCGTCCACCGCCCCTGCTCACCTCCCCCCTGCCCGCACCTGCTCCCCCTCCCCCCTTCCCCGCACCGCCCCCTCCCCCTCCCCCCTTCCCCGCACCGCCCCTGCTCCCCCTCCCCCGTCCACCGCCCCTGCTCCCCCTCCCCCCTGCCGCACCTGCTCCCCCTCCCCCCTGCCCGCACCTGCTCCCGCTCCCCCTCCCCCCTTCCCCGCACCGCCCCCTCCCCCTCCCCCGTTCACCACCCCTGCTCCCCCTCCCCCCCTGCCTGCACCTGCTCCCCCTCCCCCCTTCCCCGCACCTGCTCCCCCTCCCCCTCCCCCTTCCACCGCCCCTACTCCCCCTCCCCCCTGCCCGCACCTACTCCCCCTCCCCCCTTCCCCGCACCTGCTCCCCCTCCCCCGCACGCGCCGCTCCTGCTCCCCCTCCCCCCTGCTCTGCACCTGCTCCCCCTCCCCGCACGCGCCACCCCTGCTCCCCCTTCCCCGCACTGCCCCCTCCCCCTCCCCCTCCCCCGCACGCGTCGCCCCCGGCCCCTGCCGCCCATGCTCCTCCCGCAGCCACGCACCTCCCCCGGACCCCGCCTCCCACGCTCTAGCCCGCACCTCCTCCGCAGCTTCGCACCTCCTCCCCAACCCTCCTCCTCATTTGATTTTATTTTGACCATAATACCCCTCTTAACCACACCATGGTTTGAGAAACCTATAGTTATTTTAATTTTTTGACGGTCAGTCTGACGGAAGGGCCCAACTGATGACGGAGAAAGAAGTGAGGGGCACAACTGATATTACTAAAAAGATAGGGACATAACTGATATTGCGAGATCTCGGAGGGGCACAAGTGATAAAATCCCTACTTTATATTATCAGAGAAATAATCAAAATATTGTAAGTTCAACATACATCAAAATAATTATAGATAAAATAGTTGACATTTTTAATTAACATATAAACATGTGCTTTACTACAATAAATCTTTTATCGTATTTTTATCACATTTATTTAATATTCATAGGAACGTATTCACAATCTTGAATACTTGTCATTTTGCTAAAAATAAATATAATTATAGTACTTACAAAGTTTTCATAAATACTAATTAGTGTTATTGATTTTAAATACTTCTGTAATACTATTATATTGATTTTAAAATTTATTTTTAAAATGAAGTGACATATATTTACAAAATAATTCATAAACTTAAACTATTTACTAAACTTTCTAATATTTAATACTCAAATATTAAATTTTATAATAATAAATTAATTACGTATTACAGATGGTTTGGCACTTATTATCTAATTTATATTTTTCGATTTTTATAAAAATACAAATAGTAATAATTTATCTTTATTTAATTAATGTTAATATAGTTCTAAATTTAGAAAGAGGAAAGGAGAGAGAGAATGTGAATTAATGGAGAGAGAGAGAGAAAGAGACAACGATAAAGAGATAGGAACGAGTTGGGGTAACTCGTAGGTAATATATATGTTGTGAAATTCAAGAATAAAATATAAGCTCATAACGAGTTATCAACTACTGGCAAAATTGCAAATAACGTACACAAATTTGTTTTATAAATTAGTTCAACAAAAAAGCTTTAGTTCCAAATTGTTACCAAAATGGAAAAAGAATTAGACAAGGAAGTTCTCACTTCTCATCCAGCGGAGCCATCGAGCGGTGGGCGGATGCGGGCCGGGGCCACGTTGATCGGCGGCGACAGAGGGAATGGGGATGGACCGGCAACTATTTCGCGTACGTGCGGCAGATCTGATCTTACTGTCAAAGATGAGGGTGGAGAGCGGCGGCGGCGATGCCTGGAGGAGGCAATGGTTGAGGCTGCGTTGTGTCGAAGAGTAGGTTGAGGCGGCTTTGTTAGTCACTGAGGGGGTGGCGGTGTCTGATCGTCAAAGAGAAACAAGCGAAGCCGAGCTCCATGATATGCAAGGCGATGGAGATCCGATGGAGCTGCGGCAGGCCGTTTCACCGGAGCTAGGGCTTGATGGAAGATTCATATTAGGTTTTTTTTAGCTTGCACGCCTTGGAGATTCTGCAATTGTAGTCCCGTACCTTCTTTTGCAAAAGACGTGTCCCTGTATTCTTATAAAATTCACATTACTGCTGGGAAGACACAAGTGTAAAACACCCTTCATATTATACGATTTTATAATTTTTTATTAGGTATTTGTTAGATTTGATTTAGACCTTAGCGCATCTGGATGCATATGGTTAAACCGATATCTGGTTAACTTATTTTTAGAGGGGTAATATGTGTTTGTGCTGGTGCTTGAAGGTTTGTTGTTGTTCATTGAACCAGAAGGTTCGATAGTATAATTATTTTGATTGATTATAGAGAGATAACCGAGTTACTAAAAGATAGAGAGAGAGGGTTTCAAAGCAATATGTGCTCGTTTCACGGGTAACTCCAGTTCCTTGAAGACAGCAACACATTGTTCAAGTATAAAGCATTCCAACTTTCTAACCATGATTTATAAATGAATCAGGTTGTGTTTGACGAACCTTTCATTCCTTAATTCGTTTAGATGCTTAGATCAGTCCCAAATTTGAACATATCTAAAGTATCTGCTGAAACTCCCTGCAGATCTGACATGAATCTCAGAAAGAAGCTTATAATTGCCTTCATAATCGTCGATCCTATCCAGTCCATTCAAGGCAGCAGCTTCCACTAGCAAAAAGATCAACCTTAGGACATCGGGTTGGGTGATTGGGTTGGGTGTAGGGCATCGGGTTTCAGAGATTGAGGGGGCGATGGGGGCTGTGAGTGAATAGAACCCTAGGTCTCCTTATATACTTGGAGACATAGGGTTAGGGTTACAATAGATGTTATCTCTAATAGAAGGAGATGCTTGTAGTACCCATACGGTCTGTTTGGTTACTGAGATGGGTGCGTTGGGGTAACCTCTTGTGAATAGTAGATGTTTGGATAGTTATGAGGGTTGGAATAAGAAATGTGATGTGATGTCACATTGATTTGTGATGAAATTCCAACCCAAGAATGCAGGGTGGTAAACCGGATTACCTCGGGGTATCCCGGTAACCAAACGGACCCCTAGGGTTAGGGTTACATGTTAAGATCTCAACATCCTTTAATGGAAGAATAGTGAGGGAAATCTTACTCCTTATTTTGTCTACAGGACTAAAATGTTGACTATATATGGAGGGAGATGAGTAAGAAGGGCTATTCCTCCTTATTCCTCAAATGAAGAACCCCTAATGGAATAAAATATTCTGTAAGTGGAATTGGGGAATTTTTCTATTGTGCACACATCACAATGATGTGCACACTTCCCCATGAAATTGCCAAAGCTTTCGCTAGACTTAAGTCCTCTTAAAGATTTTGGAGATTAATCCCTTGCGCACATCACAATGATGTGCACACTTCCCATGAAATTGCAAAGCTTTTGTCCAAGTTCCTAATGGTGTAGTCACATCAAAATGTTAAATATCCATATAATCCGAGTGTGGAAAAGTGATGGGAGAATACAATGAGATGCTTATTCAAGAGGTCTAGGGGTCCTTATATAGGACTAAACTCTAGAGAGCTCCAAAAGGATAAAATACATAAATACCCTCATGGGGTTACAATAGAATATGAAAACATAATCTAATGCAATCTCTAACATTCCCCCTCAAGTTTGAGCATATCCATCGATCATGCCCAACTTGGAAGCTATCCAGGAAAGGCGCTTCTTTGATAAGGCCTTTGTAAATATGTCAGCAAGTGAAGATCTGTCGAGATGTGTGATGTAGCAATCTTACCTCCTCATACAACATCACGAATAAAATGGTAGTCAATCTCAATGTGTTTGGTTCTCTCATGGAATACATGATTTGTAGCAATGTAAGTAGCAGATTTGTTATACAGTATAGAGGAACATGAGTGGTGATAGCAACGTTGAGTTCTTGCAGAAGAGTCAATAACCAAGTAATTTCACATGTAGCCTGGGCCATTGCCCTATATTATGCCTCTGCAATGGATCGTGAGACCACCGTCTGCTTCTTGCTCCTCCAACTAGCAAGGTTACCTCCTACCATCATAGCATAGCCCGTATTAGAGCGACGATCCTCAGACGAGCTTGCACAATCACCATTGACATATGCACCAACATTAGTGTATCCATTTGTCCCATAGAATAGTCCACATCCAGCTGATTTCTTCAGGCAGGGAAGGATCTGAAGAACATCCTGCCAATGGCTATAACAAAGTTTCTCCATGTATTGGCGAGCTCTGCTCACAACATAGGATATGTCTGACCTAGTAACAATAAGATACAAAAGTTTGCCAACTAGGCTTCTGTATCGTGTAATATCTTCAAAGGCAGGATCAATGGATGTAGAGTGTTTCCTTGGTTCTGCAGGAATGTCAGAGGGTTTGCATCCAAGAAACCCTGCCTCAGTTAATATATCTAAGCAGTACTTTCTTTGTGTCATATGGAGTACTTTCTTGGTGCGTAAAACTTCTATGCCCAGAAAATAGCGAAGTTGCCCCAGATCCTTGGTGACAAAGACCTTTTGCATAAAATCTTTGGTCTCTACTACCCTTTATCATCGTCACCTGTAACAAACATATCATCTACATATACAACAAGTATACAATACCAGTTGATCGTTTTCTGACGAAAACAGAGTAGTCAGATGTAGTTCTCTAGAAACCCAGAGTGCTGATTTCTGTATGACCTCAGGCTCTGCTTCAGACCATAGATTGCTTTGCGAAGTCGTCACACATACTCCCCCTTGACTTCATAACCTGGAGGTTGCATCATGTAAACTTCTTCCTCGAGATCGCCATATAGAAATGCATTCTTGACATCCAATTGAAAGATATGCTAGCTTTTGTTCACGGCTACAGAGAGGATAATCCGTATGGATCCCATCTTTGCAGCAGGAGAAAAAGTCTCGAAGTAGTCAACTCCATATATCTGTGTAAAGCCTTTCGCCACAAGTCTTACTTTCAACCTATCAATAGAGCCATCTGGAGACTGCTTCGTAGTGAAGACCCATCTGCAGGCAACATGTTTAGTTTAGTTCCTTGGGGACACTGTACAAGATCCCATGTCCCTCTAGAGTTGAGAGCATCCTATGCTTCATCATATCCTTTCACCATCCAGAATCCTGCAGTGCACTATGATGGTCTCTTGGAACAGAAATTGTCATAAGAGCATCTGCATATCAGAACATGATAAACTATCAGCAGACGTGAAATGAGACATAGGATGAAGTATACATTGCCTCTTAGTTCTAGACAGAGCGATGGGAAGCTCCTTAGGATCATCCGGGGCAATGTTGGTGGGGACACTTGAAAATGGCATATTATCCTGCAACAAAGGAACATGTAGAGGAACATGAACAAGAGTGGAAACATGTTTTCTTTTATACACAATAGGTGGAGGAGGAAGATCTAATGGTATGTCTGACACAACCTGAGTAAAAAGGCTAGTTTGTTCGAAAAAGTTGTCATCGACAGATATGTAATGGCGATGGCCAGAAGGATCATAGCATATGTACCCTTTCTGAGTTTGAGAATAACCCAGAAAAACACATTTTATCGTTCGTGGAGATAATTTGTCAGCAGTATGAAAATTGTGAACAAATGCCGTGCATCCAAAAATCCGCAGAGGTAGAGGAAAGGATGAGTCATTTGGGTATAGTAAGCCAAATGGAGTGGAGCTATTTAGGGATGCAGAGGGGACCATGTTTATAAGATGGACAACAATGAGTATTGCATCTCCCCAATAGGTCTTGGGAACCTTTATTTGGGTGAGAAGAGAGCGGGCAATATCAAGGAGATGTCTTAATTTTCTTTCGGCTACCTCATTCTATTGGGAGGTATATGGGCAAGAGATTTGATGGATGGCGCCTTGGGATGCAAAAAAGGATGTCAAATCATTTTGTATAAATTCCAATGCATTATCAGAACGAAAAATTTGAGTAGTAGTAGAGAAGATATTTTTGATATAGTGAAAGAAATTCTTGACAATGTTATTAATTTCTGAACTCTCCTTTAACAAGAAGACCTAAGATGATCGAATGTAGTCATCTACAAGATAACACAATATCTATGACCACTCAGAGTTCGGACCGGATAGGGTCCCCAAATATCACAATGGACAAGAGAAGGAGCACGGCGGCGAGGCTCGGTTCGTGCAGGAAAGGATGCTCTATGTTGTTTCCTGAACTGACACACCTCACACTCAAAAGGTTTGAGCGTAGAGAGTTCAAAGAACATCATGGAGAGAGCCTTGGCAGAGGGGTGACCCAGACGAAGGTGCCACAGAAGAGGATCTTCAGAGATTGAGACAACGCCAACAAAATTGGAATCAAAAGGGATGTCGAGGTAATAGAGGCCATTCCTCTCATGTCCCCCACCAAAAATCTGCCTTGTCCAAATGCCCTGAAAATAACAGTAGAACTCATCAAAGATAATACGACAATTAAGTTCACGACATAGCTTCTGTACTGATAAAAGACTGAGAGGAAAGGCATGAGCACAATGAACATTAGTCAATCGCACTTGGAAGAGAAATCAACAATACCGACAACAGTAACTAGGGAATGATCCCCATTAGCAACTCGAATTGTCTTCACAGAGGAAGATGACTGGGAAGACGTGAGCATGCTTCCTTCTCTCGTAAAATGGGTAGAGGCGCCAGAGTCAATAATCCATGCATGTTTAGAGGCAAAGACAGAATTTGCTACTGTACCTGAGGTAGTAGCTAGTTTAGCAGTAGAAACAAAAGCAATATTGTCGCCGACAGAGAAAGTAGGGTCCTGCAACAGTTGTCGCAGGTGAGCATATTTAGAAGCAGTAAATGAGGTTTGTACCACTCCAGTTAGCTGAGTAGATGTATCTTCAGTCGCATCATAAGATGCTTCATCATAGGCATTGTTGGCATTAGGTGGCATGCCAAACGTTGCCCAACAACGGTCAAAAGGGCGATTCTAGCGTTCGCAACACGCACATGCTGGATACCGAGTAGTAGAAGAATCACGACACGTCCACGGTCACGTCCACGTCCAGATTCACAACCGCTTCCAGATTCACGACTGCGTCCACGTCTAGAATCATGACCCCGTCCTCCTTGATAGTGCTGATGCCCTTTGTATCCTGAGGAGGTATAATGAGCAGTCATCTCTATAGAGCGTGATGGTAGAATGCTGAATTGGAGCCTCTAGCTCATGTAGTTGACCGAAGATGGTCTCAAGGGTGGGTAGAGTATCAACCATCAGAAACCGATCTTTCACCGGCTGATATTTGGATCCAGTCCTCAAAGAAATATGTAAACCTGCCATTCAACATGTTCTCCCACCTATTTATCACATCATGAAGGCTGAAAAATAAGAAGCTCCTCAAATAGGCTCGTAAGAAGCCTGTAGTACTCGATAAGGCTCGACTCTCCCTGAGTAGCAGACCGGATCCTTGTGTATATGTTAGAAAGGCAAGACTTGGTCGTCTTTTGAGAATATGTGCGCTCAAGGTTTTCCCACATCGCCTTAGCTCTGTCTTTGTAAAGAAGATTGGCAACAATATTTGGATCGACGCTGTTCGTCATCCAAGTGATATCCTAGCAATTGTCAAAAATCATGTTTCATAGTTTTGTCTGTTTCAGCAAGAGGGAACTTTTTAGGAACATAACTTTTGCGCTGGCCACTGACAAACACTTTGAAAGATCGATACCATAGAACATAATTTTCGGAGTCCTTTAACTTAATAGAAGTGCCTTGTACCAATTAAGAAGAAGTAGGGTACACCGGTTTGGGCTCAACAGAAGTCATGGTGTCTACACAAATCAAGAAAAAGTGACCTAGATAGTTCCTGCAGTCTTGATCAAGCAATCATCATGGAAATTTAGTAGTGCATCGATGAAGAAGTGGGTTGTATCAAGAAGAAGTGCACGCAAGAGGGGCAGTGCCTTAGGGCTTTGTTGGAAGCCTAAAGATGGCACAGGAGCACGATGAGGACTTAGGGTGCCTTCTGGCTATGTAGGCAGCAACTTTGGGCGGTGCCGTGGGGAGCCCTAGGTCTCCGTGCGGATGTGCATGGTTATGTGATATTGTTTGACTTTGTTCACCATTGGTCCTAGGATGATGAGCTTTTCACAAAATGGAAGGCATACCAAGGCCTTAAATGTCAGATTTTAATTACGGCAAAAGAGAAATTTGATGGAATTTTGGTGATGTAGCCGAAAATTGTGGAAAATACTTGAAAATTCATTATTTTCTAAAATTAATATTTCTAGTATTCTTTAACCAATAAATGAGATTGATTTACACTATTTTTTATAATAATAAGATATTAATATGATATGTTACCTTAAATTTCCATCCAATCTTTTTAGCAATCGTACTATGTTGCTCAGAGATAGTACCCGAATTGGAACTATAATTAGAAAGTATAAATTTCACTTCATGAACTTGAAGAGAATGGTGGCACTTGCAATAATAACAGAGAAAAACACTTGCCAACAAAAAGGACTATCAAAACGATATCTTATGTAAGAATTGAATATCAAAATGATAGCTTAGAACTTATATCTTACTGAAATACTCCGACTTAGAATTTTAAGAATAAAATAATATACACACGTATAAATATACAAAGACACAAATCAATATTGCAATAGTCGACTGACTAGGACGACCATTTGATTCGACTATGAGGTCGGGGGGGGGGGGGGTCCCGACTGAATAACCTTTAGTCGGCCCATAGTCGGCCTAACTGAATAGTCGGTCCGACTATTCGGCCGACTAGTAGTTAACTGCTGGAATTTTGTTATTTTTTAAATTCTCAAGAATTACTATTTCTCATGATATTATCAAAAATGTCAAAGCTCTGTATATGTATGTTGTTAATAGATACTTTTATCTTGAATTCTTGTTGCTTGATGATAATATATGTATAAATATATAAGAATATATGTATTAAACATCATTTTTAAATTAAAAATAATTAAAAACTACAAAATCAAACAATTCTGAATAGTCGTCTGAATACCGATACTCTATTAAATGACCCTTCTGACTGAATATCGAATACTGACTTTTGCAACATTGATACAAATCTTTCTAACATGTATGTCTACTAGATGCATTGTAGAGCTTGTCATCGTAAAATATATGCTATATGAGACAAACAAATTAATCAACACAAGGAACTGGATAACATTCACTAACACAATCTACATTGAACCTAATAGTAGACAAATAAACACACTTACAATGCCAACACCCTAACACTTGCACAATCTACAAGGATTCACAAGCACTACATCGAACCTAATAGTAGACAAATAAGCACAATCTACAAGGAACTTGGAAGATTGCCAATACCCTAACACTTGCATAGCCACGCTTACTCCTTGTAGTAGAGAGAAGCATCAAGAAAGAGAGTTGAAGAAATGAGCAAATTTCTTGTGTTTTGTGAGATGAAATTATGCAATGTAATGCACCAATATATAGAGCTAAAAAAGACCCCAAAGTGGTTAAACTTAAGTGAAAGATTGACTTAAGAGGCTAGGAGGATGAATTTTGCTGAAACATGGCTAGATTCCTCTTTTTCCGTTGTTTTAGTCGAAATTCGACCGAAATGAATCGAAATTTGATTGAAATGGACATAAATTTTGACGAAATTTGGGAAAAAGAAATGTTATGGGATATCGATTTTGGCCACATACCGAAATCGAATTTCGACTGAAATTCGATGGAATTTCAGTGAAATTTAAGGCCATGAGGCATACATGGCCTTCTACTTGACAATGGTTTTTGATCTGACAGATGCTTCGTACAGTTCATAGTCATATGAAGGTGTAAGATTCCACTGCGAATATGAAGTTTCATGCGGAGAAAGAGATTAGAGAATGAAATGAGATACTTTATTTATGAGGTCTAGGGGTTCTTATATAGATCGAAACCCTAGAGCACTTATAAACGGGAAATTACCTAAAAGGGTCCCGAAGGGTTACAACTAAATAGAATAAAATAAAGTTGACTCTAACACTCCTCGTCAAGTTGGAGCATATCTATCGATCATGCCTAACTTGTAGATTATCCATGAGAGATGTTTCTTTGTTAGTGCCTTGGTGAATACGTCTTCAAGCTGAAAATCGGTAGATATGTCTGGAGTAGTGATCTTCCCTCCTCGTACAACATCACGAACAAAGTGACAATCAATCTCAATGTGTTTGGTCTACTCATGGAAAACATGATTAGTAGCAATGTATGTAGCAAACTTGTTATCACATTACAAAAGAATATGAGTAGTGACAACAATACCAAGTTCATGTTGAAAAGAGAGTAACCAAGTAATCTCACAGGTGGTCTAAGCCATCACCTTGTATTCTGCCTCTACACTCGATCTGGAGACGACTGTCTGCTTCTTGCTCCACCAAGCGACAAGGTTTCCACCAACTATTATAACATATCATGTAGTGGATCGACGGTCCTCAGTGAACTAGCATAATCTGCATCAACATAAGCAGAGACATATGTGTGACCATTGTCCCCATAGAAAAGGCCTCTCTCTGGGATTCCTTCAAGTAACGAAGGATCAGAAAAACATCCCGTCAATGACTGTAAAGAGGTCTCTCCTTGCGTTGGCTGGCTTTGCTCACATCATATGATATATCCAGCCTAGCAACAATAAGGTAAAGTAGTTTGCCAACTAGGTATCTGTATCGTGTAGTGTCTTCAATTGCAGGATCAATAGAAGTGGAGTGCTTCCTCGGGTCTGCAGGGATGCAGATCGTTTGCATCTAAGAAGTCTAGCTTCAGTAAGAATGTCCAAGTAATACTTCGTTTATGAGAGATAGAGTATCTCTGTAGTACATATCACCTCTATGTCAATGAAGTAGCAAAGTTGACCAAGATCCTTCATGACAAAGACTTTCTGAAGGAAGGTCTTAATCTCTAAAATGCCTTCTTTGTCATCACCTGTGACATCCTTATCATCAACGTAAACTGGAAGTATGACAGTGCCCTTAAACTATTGTCTGACAAAAACAGAGTAATTAGAGATTGTCCTTTGGAAGCCAAGAGTGCTGATCTCAGTAGTAAGTCTCTCAAACCATGCATGAGAACTCTGCTTTAGGCCATAGATAGCCTCGCGAAGTCGGCACATGCAATCCCCCTCGACTTCATAACCCAGAGGCTGCATCATGTAAACTTCTAGATGAAAGCATTCTTCTCATCGAACTAAAATATAGTCCATCCCTTATTGGCAGCCATTGAAATGATAGTGCGAATAGAGCGCATCCTCACCACCTGGGAGAAAGTCTCAATGTAGTCAATCCCATAAGTTTGTGTAAAACCTTTGGCAAGCAGTCACGCTTTCAATATGCCAACGGACCCATAATGCGACTGTTTGGTCGTGAAGACCAATCTATAAGCTACATATTGAATCCCGATGGGAGACGGTACAAGATCCCATGTTCCCTTGGATTTAAGAGCATCCATTTCCTCATTTATTGCTTATTGTCAGTGATGATCCTGTAAGAACTATGATGTTCTCTGGGAACGGAGATGGTCATCAGAGCATATGCACATCTCTCATCAGAGCATGATAATCCATCAATAGAAGTGAAATGAGACATGACGTGGAAAGTACATTACATTTTAGTCATGTGGAGACCTATTGCAAGCTCTTGAGGCACATCCAGGGCAGTAGTGGTGGGGGCACTTGAAGATGGCACATCATCCCGCAGAAGAGGAATATGCAAAGGCACAAGAGCATGCGCAGATGTATTTTTGCACTTATAAACAATCGGTGGTGGAGGTAGATCCAATGGAATATCCGTGACAAACTGAGTAAAGAAGCTAGTCTGTTCAAAGAAAGTAACATCCGCAGAAATATAGTATCGGTAACAAGCAGGGTCATAGCACATATAACCCTTCTGAGTATGTGAATAGCTAAGGGAAGCACGCTTGACCGCCTTAGGAAACAACTTATCAACTGCTTGAAAATTGTGGACAAAGGCAATACACCCCAAAATTCTCAGAGGTACCAGAGAGGGCGACTCATTAGGGTAGAGTAACGCGAAAGGAGTGCCCCACTTTTGGATCGAAGACGGGACCCTGCTGATAAGATATGCGTCTGTAAAAATGGCACCACCCCCAATAGGTTTACTTTTGGGAACTTTCATCTGAGTGAGAATGTATCGAGCAATGTCTAGATGTGTAAGTTTCCTTTCCACTATCCCATTTTACTGGGAGGTATACAGACATGATATTGAGTCATTACTACCCCTATGGTCTCTTATGCGAGTGTTGATGTCACATTTTTTGAGTTTATTATGTATTTTTCTCCTATAGGTGACAAGTTGTCCAACTTCGACTTTGGAGAGGATATTTTTGTTCCACCACCTCCGTTATCTCCACCACCGCCTCCTCAGGTTGAGTCACAGTCATCTCCACCACCACCTCCATCTACCCTGGCACAATTCCTTCCACGTTTCTACATTCGCAAGTCCTCCACTCGCCCCTCTGCTCATGCACCTTTCCCGTCATCCAGCACGCCTCAGGTATGTAATGAACACATTGTTTCTACTAATGACACTGGTGATATGCTTGTACCCTAGGATACTAGACATGAGGAGGTGATAGCAAAGGACAGAGAGAACGATGATCTTGATGTACCTATTGCCTTGAGGAAGCTGCAACGTAAATGTGCCACTTATCTTATAGCGGCTCATGTTTCCTTGGATCATCTATCAGAGTATATGAGGTTTGTCATGGGACTCTCGGTTGTTACTATACCACACACATACCAGGAGACCGTACATGATAGTAGCTGGCGTCTTGCTATGGAGGAGGAGATGGCTGCTTTATACTCTCGTGGTACATGGAGCATTGTTTCTGCTCCTCCAGGTGCATCTGTTGTAGGGTGCAAATGGATCTTTACAGTGAAGCATTGGGCATATGGTAGTGTAGATCGCTACAAGGCAAGGCTTGTAGCACGAGGGTTCACCCAGTCTTACGGGGCGGACTATCATGATACCTTTTCACTAGTGGCCAGACATTCGACACTGTGTATTCTTCTATCAGTTGTTATGTCTCGAGACTGTCCTCTTTACCAACTTGATGTGAAGAATGCGTTTCTATACGAAGATCTACAAGAGGAGGTATATATGCATCAACCACTGAGATTTGCTCCTGAGGGGGAGTCTCAGAAGGTATGTAGGCTCCACAAAGCGATTTATGGCATGAAGCAGAGTTTGAGAGCTTGGTACCAGAAGTAGGGTTGATTATAGGGTCGGGCGGGCTGGGTTGGGCATCGACCCGAACCCGGACCCATTTATTTTTTCGGGTTTCAGGCCGAACCGCGACCCGAAAAAATCTGGATGGGCCAACCCGAACCCGACCTGAAGTTAAACGGGCCAGGCCTGCCAAGTAACTTTTTTCCTTTAAAAAACTTTTGATTTTTTTGAAAATGCTTAATCCAACGGGTGATATGGAAATGCCTTTTTAAAAAACTTTTTATTTTTTTAAAAAACTTGTGATAAATCTAAGAATCTTGATATCCCTATGGCATTTTGATAAAAAAACTTCGAAATGTTTGATTTTTCTCTTCAAAAACTTTTGATTTTTCATATACATTTTTTTTAAAACTTTGAAATGCCGGTACATGGTAGTATCGTTGGATAATGGAGATAGGGTTTGAGGGGGATTGGGTTGTGGTGGGTTGTGAGGGATTATGGTTAAAGTAATATATTATATATATTATATAGGTTTAGGATCGGGCTTTTGGGATGGGTATCGGGTCAGGTTTTCGAGCCGGGTTCTACTCAGCCCGAACCATGCCCGTTTTAGAAACAAGTTCTTTTTTTGGGCCTGAACCCAGCTCAAATTTAAACGAGTTCGGGTTCGGGCCGGGCTTAACGGGCCGGGTTGCGGGCTGGGTAGGGATAGCCTGACTAAATGCTCAACCCTAACCAGAAGCTATCAGAGTAGATTGAGAACCAGGGGTTTGCACAGTCCACTGCGAATCATTCACTGTTTGTCCAGAGGATACATAGAGGTACTGTTGCTATTCTGATTTATGTTGATGATATTATTGTCACAGATGATGATGAGCAGGGCATTCGGGCTGCCAAGGAGTTCCTAGGTCAGCAGTTTATGACTAAGGATCTTGGGAGTCTTTGTTACTTCCTTGAATTAGAGTTCGTTAAGAACCAATGTGGTCTTGTGATGACCCAAAGGAAGTTTGTGACTGATCTTCTACGTGAGACAGGGATGACAGGGTGCAAGCCTGCTACTACCCCTATGGATCCGAGCATAAGATTATATGATGAAGACACTGAGGAAGTAGATAAGAGGAGGTATAGGGAGCTTGTTGGCAAGCTTTTCTATGCTAACATCACCAGGCCTGACATATCCTTTGTTGTAAGAAAGGTGAGCCAGTTCATAGAGCAGCTCAGGAATGTTGATATAGATGCTATCTACATGATCTTGAGATATTTGAAGTCTTCACCAGGTACCGGTCTTATATTCAACAGAGGTATTTCTCTTGAGGTGACATATTGTGCAGACGTCGATTATGCAGGATGCTCTACGGACAGGAAGTCTACTTCTAATTTTGCTATTTTTGTTGGGAGCTCACTCGTGTCATGGAAAAGCAAGAAGCAGACAATGGTTGCTAGATCTAGTGTAGAGTCCGAGTACATGGCCATGGCTCAGGGGAGCACAGAGATGATGTGGGTTAGGTTGGTTTTGACTGATCTTGCTCTTGATGTACCTCTTTCCATGCAGCTTCTATGCGACAATCAAGCAGCTCTTTTTATTGCAAATAATCGTGCATCCCATGAACGGACGAAGCATAAAGAGGTGGATTGCCACTATACCATAGACATGATCCAGAAGGGTCTCATATCCACCTTCCATGTTTCTACTTGAGATCAGACTACTGATATATTCACCAAAGCTCTTGCTAGAGGCCCATTTCAGAGATGTTGTTCCAAGCTGAGCATAATAGACATATATGCTCCAGCTTGAGGGGGGGGGGAAGTGTTGAGATAGTTGTATCTCTTTATAATTGTTTATTATTTTCATTTTCTTCATGTAACTCTTATGTAATTGACCTATGGCTTTTCTCCTATATAGGAGAGCCCTAGGGTCTCTTCAATAGCAAATCATTCTATTCTCCCTACACATGAAGTTTGGTGAACAGTTCCCTGGGAAGCAAAAAAAGTCGTCAAGTCATGTTGGGTGAATTCCAGAACATTATCGGTTCCAAAAATTTGAACACAAGTAGAGAAGAATGTCTTGATGTACCGAATTCTTGTCAGTTTTATTGATCTCTGAACGTTCCTTTATCAGATAGACCAAGAGGATCGACTATAATTGTCAACAAAAATAACAAAATATTTGTGTCAATTCAGAGTTCAGAGCGGACATCGTCCCCAAATATCACAATGGTCAAGAGCAAAAGGAAGGGTACGATGACACGTGCAGGAAAAGATGCTCGATGATATTTCTCGAATTGACACACCTCGCACTCAAAGGGCTTTAATTTAGAAAGCTCAGGGAACATCAAGATAGCCTTGGCTGAAGGATGTCCAAGGCAAAGGTGCCAAAGCAAGGGATTGTAGGAGATAGAAGCAGTGCCTACAAAACTTGAGTCAGAGGAAATATCAAGATACTATTGGTCATTTTTCTCATATCCCCTACCAAAAATCTGCTTCGTCCGGATGTCCTGAAAATAACAACAGAACTCATCAAAAATCACCGGATAATTAAGCTCAATACATAGTTTCTGAACATGTAATAAGCTAAGAGGAACAACATAGGCATAATGTACTCCAATCAGTCGGAGCTTGGAGAACTCCAAAGTACTGACAACAGTGACAGGGGAATGTGCCATGTTAGCAACCCGAGCCGTCTTCACAGAGGAAGAGGGTTTAGAGAAGTTAAGTTGACTACCTTCTCTTGTCAAATACGTAGATGTCCCGGAGTCAATGAGCCCTGAAAGGCCAGAAGCAGAGACAGAGTTGGCTACTGTACCTGAAGTTGTAGCCAAACTAGCATTAGTAGCAGTGATAATACTTTAACCATTGGAGGGGCTAGAGTTTTGTAAAAGCTACTTCAGACGGGAGTATTCTGAAGCATTGAATGGTGCTGGCGTTCCGCCAGAATTCTGATTAGATGAGCCCTCTGCAATATCATTAGATGTCTCATAGGAAGCTGTCTTGTAGGCATTGTTGGAATTGATTGTATGCCAAATTCTGCCCAACTTCGCTATGACGGGTGATTCCAATGCTCACAATGAATGCACGATGGATATTGAGAAATAAAATCATAGCCACGACCATGGCTAAAATCTCGTCTGCTTTCTGAGTCGTGTCCATGACTATGACCAAAGTCATGGTCTCGACCTCCATGAAAACTCTATCATCCTCTTTTCTCGAGCGATGTATAGCGAGCAGAATTTTTTGCAGAGGGCAGAGCAGGAGTACGTCTAGCAGATGTATCTTGACCTTGAAGACGACCAAAGATGGTCTGAATCAGTGGCAAGGTTTTAGTCATCAGAAACTGCTCCTTTACAGCTTGGTATTGTAGATGTAGTCCGGAAAGGAAGCGATGAACCTGCTACTCTCCCACCTGTTTGTCGCAACATGCTGGCTGGAAAATTAGAAGCTCCTCAAATAGACTGGTTAGATGCCTATAGTACTCAACGAGACTAGAATCCCCATGAGTTGCATACCATATCCATGTATAAATGTCAGCGAGACAAGACATGGTTGCCTTTTAGGTGTAAATTTGTTCCAAAATTCTCCCACATTTCCTTTGTAGAGTCTTTGTAGAGAAGATTCGCCGCAATATTTGGTTCAACTATTGGTCATCTAAGTGATGACCTGACAATTGTCTGCATACCATGTGTCATAATCCTTGATCGTCTCCTTGAGTAGATATTTAGTCAAGATATGATTCTTATGTTGACCACCTATGAACACCTTGATTGAACGAGACCAGAGCACATAGTTTTCCATGCCCTTGAGTTTGATAGATGTGCCTTGTACCATCACAGAAGGAGTCGGGTACATGAGCTTAGTCTCAAGAGGGAGAGATGCCTTTGTGGTCAAGAAGTGACCTAGAAGAGAATATTGATGTGTTAATTAAGCATATAGGTGACCTAGGTCACCGTTCCAGCCCCTCCCCCACATTCAGACTTTTGGAGAAGCAAACTGTGGCTGTGACGCCACAAATTAAAGTTGCACGGAGTTGTCGAGTCTTGTATATGGTGTTGGACACCCGTACTGGGTGTTAGGGATCCAAGTGGAGGCACTAGGGTGCACTAGGGGGCCTACAGGGAGGCGCTGGCGGGCTTTAGGGGGTGCAATAGGCCCTTGGCAAAGGTATTGGACACGACTACAACACTTGATGGAGGCACAAGGCTCCAAGAGCGCCCACAAGACACGTATACAACCCATGCGATTGTGATAGAGGGCCTGCATGAGCCTAGGCGGTGTGGTGCACAGAGCCTCGACAATCCCTGCATACTAGGAGAAGGCCCTTTGGACCTTGCACGGGGCCCTAGTTGTTGGAAGAGGAGCTCACACAAGGGTTGTGGAGAGGAAGGGGCGAGGGCTGGTGGTGGCAGCGGGATCTAGGTTAGAACACTGGTTGGAGACTGCTGATCTGATACCATGTGGAGAAAGAGATGAGAGAATGCTTTATTCTGGAGGTCTAGGGATTCTTATATAGACCGAAGCCCTATAGCACTCATAAACGGAAATTACATAGAAGGGCCTTGAAGGGTTACAACAACAACAACAACAAAGCCTTTCCCACAATTAAGTAGGGTCGGCTACATGGATTCTTCACCTCCATTCAGATCTATCTTGGGTCAATCTCGGACTTATATCCAAAAAACTAAGATCCCTTCGTATAGTCTCTTTCCAACACTTCTTGGGCCGTCCTCGCCCTCTCTTTGTCGGCTCAACATCCCAACACTCGCATCTCCTAACTGATGCATCAACTATCTTCTTTGCAAATGACCAAACCATCTTAAGCGGTTTTCTCGCATCTTATCCTCGATCGGAGCTACACCAACTTTCTTTCTGATTGCATCATTCCGAATCCGATCTTTACATGTGTGTATCCACACATCCACCTTAGCATTTTCATTTATGCTGCAACCATTCTTTGCAAATTACATAGAAGGGCCCTGAAGGGTTACAACTAAATAGAATAAAATAAAGCTGACTCTAACATTTCATTTGATTGCTTAGAAGGATTCACTTGATGACTGGTGAACAAAGAGCCATGTTTTTTCCTGGAAGTGGCAACAAATGTCGGCTGTTTGGACTTTGGCAGAAGAGGAGAATGTTGAGTACCATTTTTTGGTTGCTATGTTGCAATGGATGTATGGGGAGTTTAGTCCCACATCTACCAGTGGTTGGACGTGGAGGCTCTGTGGAGGCTATATAAGAAGCCCCAGACCTCCCGTATCAGATGAAAAAGTTCAATAGACTATCAGCCCTTTGTGGCATTCTCCCGTGGTTTCATCCCGCTCCTTAGGGAGTAGGGTTCCATGTTAAAATCCCGGTGTTTCAATGTTTATTTTTCTGTAGTTTCATGCTCTGTTTATCATTTCGCTTCAACATTCTTATTTTCTAACAATCATGTTATTCTAGATCAGACTATAGTCTTGCCAAAAAAACATCATGAACCAACTCTCTCGAAGCCGAAAAAACCCTATACGCCCTCTTGATAGAGAAAGTGCCATTCACCCAAACACGACGGTCCCTCCCAGCCACATGGCTCTCCATCTCCATCAACTCACTAGACATGCAAATGAGATAATTCAATCTCTGCTTGAAAAATTCCACCTCAAACAGGGTTTCCCATGTTCCACTTGACCACTCTTACACCATCGTGGTATCATGATCAACCTCCAATGCTAAAAACCTAGGAAATAATCACCAAGAGGGCATGATCCCGTTCAATCATCCAACCAAAAAGGAACAACTCACCGTTACCGACCATATGTCTCAGCATACTCATCATTTAAGGAAGTAGTCTAGAAATACCTTCTATTGAGAAGAAGGTAAATGAACATGTAGGACTGACATAGTAGCACCAAAGACATAGATACTCCACATCATGCAACACACTAAATCTAGCATTTGCCCTGAAGTTTGACAATCCATTTGATCAAAACATCCTTATTCACGTGATCAATCCTCAAAACTCCAAGAACCCCCTCTTTTTTCGATCTTAGTCATTGTACCCCAATCAAGGGAGTGAGTACCATTGTTCTCCTATCTAATATCCGACTAGTAGAAACACCTCATCAAAGATTTAATCCTCGTGCGAGTTCCAACTGATAACATTCTGGTGGAGGAATAGAAAATTTGAATAGATGAGGGGACATGTTCTGAAAGTCAGCCATTCACCAACTATATATCTTGCACCTACTTTCAGCAACTTTCTGTTAGCAGGTTCAGGTAGGTTTATTTTAGTAGGTAAATTAACGCCTCAGGCAACGGATGAATCATCCTTTGCTCCGGAGGAGATATCGGCAACAACTGGTTTTATTACGGGACAAGTCATGATGTTCATATCGATCTATTACGCGCTTCTACATCTATCATTAGGTAGACCACATACAATAATTGTCCTAGTTCTACCCTATCTTTTGTTTCGTTTCTTCTGGAACAATCACATGAACTTTTTAGATTATGGATCCACTACCAGAAATTCAATGCGTAATCTTAGCATTCAATGTATATTACTGAATAATCTAATTTCTCAATTATTTAACCGTTTCTTCCGCAAAACCAACTTCCTAGCTCTGGAGAGGACATCAACGTTCCATTCCACCAATCTCTTCTCAAGCCTAACCAACAAGAGGTGCCAATCTGAGGAATGAAATCTGCTGCCATCCAAAGGAAGGCCCAAATAGGTAATTGGGAGCACGACACTTGGACTGGGAAGAGTTGAAATATAATCTAGAATCTTCGACTGAGAGAGCCCAAAGGGGATAAAAGACATCTTCTTCCTATTAATCTGAAGGCCAGATATGTCACCAAAAATGTCCATGAACCATGATGCCTTCCTCACCCGCTTTACGCCGCCCTCAGTGAATAGAATCTTATCATCAACATATTGGAGGATGGGGATTGAAATGTCATGGCAACCGTAGCCTGGACATAAACCACCATCGGACGGTAACCTCATCATTACTACTAAAAGCATCGACAATGACCACAAACATGAGTGATGCTAGGGGGCAATCATGCTGAACTCCCCTCTGTGGCTAGGGAAAACCCCCCTTTGGATGACCATTCACTAGAACCGCATATGACGCCACCATGATACAACTTTTCATCCAAGTAATCCATGCCTCTGGAAAAACCCTCCACTGCAACTTGTAGCATATATACACATCAAACGATCATAAAAAGCGAATTCCTTTATCCTAGACAACAGATTGCACTACGGAAATTTCAATATATCTACATCTCGGCAGCCCACCTCCTGATAAATCTCATATTCATCACGTTAGCCCGTCTAAATTTTGCAGATACCCGTCTTAAAATCCTGCATTCATCACATTTTTGCTTATTTCCATTCCATATATTGTACACACATTGCATATAAAATTGGTTAAAAACATATGCAAACACCGGTAAAGTTGTGCTACCGGTAACGTAATAACACTTACTTTTCAATTGATTCATATGCAATGTGTGGACAACACATGAAATGGAAATAAGAAAAATGTGATTAATGCGGGATTTTAAGACCGGTTTCTGCATAATTTAAACGGGCTAACGTGATGAATATGAGAAATATCAGTAGATGGGATACTGTGATGTAGATATATTGCAATTTCCATAGTGCAGTCTGTTGTCTAGGAGCAGACAATATTCTTCGCTTGCTTGAGTTATCCCCAAGTCACGCCTTAAATTAGATTTTTTAGTTATTATTTATACTTATTATGTTGGATTGTTAAGTAGCTGGATATTAAAAATACTTTTATACATTACTTATACGTGAGGATCTATTGTACAATATGGGAAGATCTTTTATACACTTTTATACTTTCATTGTATGGGAAGATCTATTATATGCAACAGCCTCTTAGATTTATCACTAAGGGGGTGACACAAAGCCTGTGCGTCGCTCTGCAATTGGGATCAAGTTTCCCACGTGGATACTCCACCTATGCCTTCACTTCACCAATTTCCTTATTTGCTTCTTTCTGTCTTTTATAGGGGTATAGGTTTTCATCAATTGTGTTTAGATAAAAAGTTCTTAAACAAACACATTTTCTCCAGAAGCTGATATGGTTTTGTGTAAATTTGCTTGGTTGGAGCTCTGTCATTGCACACTAAAAAAATCTGTAATATGGTAATACCACTTGTATTCTATGTAGCATCCGGTTTCCAATCAAACCCGAAGTCGTCCGATTTTGGGTCTAACGAACCCAAAAACGTTGTCGGTCAATACTAAACAACCTAAAACGACCAATTGATCATAAATCAAAAGTCGTTCGGACGAAATCGACAAAAAATCGGTCCCTTTGCAATGCGTGCCGTGAAAAGCCGCGACGCAAATTCGGAAACCGCGAAACGAACCGAGACCGTCATTAGATCCGATTCGACGATACAAGACCAACGGAATCGACCGTTCGTCAATCGGAGGTCGTTTGATATTTCTAATTCGTAAAATATAACCTTAAACAAAAATCGTATCCGGAAATTTCGGCTATTCAAAACCCGACCGGAAGTATATCAACATTATACTCATATTAATCGTCGTTCCGAGAC
Source organism: Ottelia alismoides (assembly GCA_037367405.1). Lineage (NCBI taxonomy): Eukaryota > Viridiplantae > Streptophyta > Magnoliopsida > Alismatales > Hydrocharitaceae > Ottelia > Ottelia alismoides. The sequence continues at coordinate 88,474 of JAZKJV010007474.1, read as the reverse complement.
GATCAAAACGAGATATTATTTGTCGAAATCCGAGACCCGTGATGCGCGTACGGTAGACTTTTAAGTATATAAAAAAATGGAGCAAATATATATATATATATATTATAATAAAACCAGACAGTGCCGGCTACTGTTTATTTAAAAAAAAAAATGATGAGATTCTGATGTCTGTACGATAGTACAGGCAGAGGCAGCAACCACATTTTCTTTCTCTCATTTCCACTTGTAAGCTTTCCACTTCCACTTGTCAACCAAAGGAGGTTTCCCCTCCTTATTTATATCAACATAGCCCTCTAAATTCCCTGCGAATTGGTTTCAAATCCCAGCCGTAAGCTCTCCCTTTTCCATTCCATTTCTCTCCCCCGAATTGTCTCCCCTGCTCCAAATTCCAGTCATAACGAGAAGACCCAAACCCCTTTCTTCTTCCTCATTATCGCTGCCATCTCAACAAGCAACAAATTTCTGTTCAAGAATTCCTATAAAGCTCAATTTCTGTGGGAAATTCTCTACAACAACCATTGCATGCAAGCTTCTTCTCCATTTTAGAGATCTAAGATCCAAAGGTACTATCCATTAACCCTCTCCTTTGCTGCCTTGCATGAAGTTCTACACTATTTGATCCCACATTGATGCCTTTGTTCATATACAATTCATGGTTTTGATTTCAAACAGTGGATATATAAAAAAAAAAGAGAGAGAGATCACCTAATCTCTTTATAAAAAAAAAAATGCATCATTTTGTATAGAAAACAGGAACGTTTTTGATTGTGCAGAAATTTTCTAGTTTAAGTAAATAAGATGTTTTCACATAATTGTGCCTAGCATTATAAGAACTAATATGATATTCAAAACCATTTTTTTTAAATTAATAACTATATATATATGTATCAGTGAATCAATGATATTTGATGTGGTTGATGTGTATATCCCATATGTATCAGAGCTCATCTAGAAGATATATATATGTCATTTTAATTGCATGTATTGCTGATTGGTTTTGAGAAAAAAAAAATCTGCTTGTTTTAAATTCGTCAATACCTGTATATATGGCGAGTAAAATCCATAGAAATGGTTACTTACGGAAATCAAGATTGTGCAATATGTCATGTTTAAGTTACGGATGTCTGCAAGTATCATATAAGGATGATGAAACATATTATAACATAAGATTTCTATCTAAGTTTTACTAACTAATCAACAACTGGTTGTAGTTGAATTAACTTTTATTTCTATACTCCTCTACACATTACAGTCCAGTCAGTGTATAAAAGAATACCTCGGAAGCCAAGTATATTAGTCTGCTATTTTACTAAATTGAAATCTGAAATAATAAATATACAATGTAAAAGTAAAGAAGTCATCAGTAGTACACCCTCTCTGAATTTAGAAATTAAGCAATAAGTAACTCTACTATACCTATGTCGGGTACACTGTCGAGATAATATGAATGTAGTTTCTATTATTAATAAGAAGGGTAGGCATAAATTATGCAAAATCATTTATATTCCCAGTTTTTTTTTATGTACAGACAAGTCACATATATTATCCAGTAAATCTCATTTGACGAAGATGGATAATATCTCCTTTCTGCATTAGTGTTAAAATATGAAATAATAAAACAATTTACCGTGAATACTCACATATATCTCTGATATATAAATATAGCAAAACATTACTTTAATTTGAGATCATATGGATCAAGTCAGAATATTGAAGAGTGTTGTGGCTAAATGGTTGTAACTATCAATTTGAATGGAACAGTAATTGGATTCTTCTTATTAATAGACAAATTCTTTATACATAGCCAGGATCAATCACAGTCTTAAGAGAATATATTATAGGAAATCATACTTTATGCCCTCCTTATTATTGATCATGATTGATTATGGTATCATTTGAAATCTCCTTTAGTTGAGTCCTCAAGTCTGCTAACAGGATTTTGCAGGCTCTTAGTTTTGTTGGGATCTATGTGGAAATTGGGACCCATCTTACACTAGTTAGTAATCAAGTGACCAATAGAAGAAAAGGGCATATATCCTTATTCTTATATACTTATGGATGTTGACTCGGATAATTGGTTCGTTAAGGATCAATGACGATGAAATTTAGAATCTAAGTTTGAGTATCAATAATGATAGATATTATTGCCGGTCAGGGTGCCCTTTTCACCCGACCGTGCGAGGGGGCGGTGACCCTCAACTGGGCGGGAGAATAGGAAGCCCAGTTAGGGCAGCGGCCGCTTAATGCGCGGGTCTAGGATCTCAGTCTTTTACACGGTTTTTACGCGAGCTCGCAGTGTTTTTACGCCTCGTTGGGATCCAGACTTTAGACCAGTTCCGCTGACCCTGTTTTAGGATGCCCAGGCGGGGGATCCTGGTTTTTCAGCTTTACGTACGAGCTCGGTTGTCCGTACTAGTCGGACTGTTTTTCTAGAGCGACTTTTTCCTAGGAAGTCTCTCTCACCCGTCTCAGTGGCGTAGTTGGAGAATAGACCTATCCCTCTATTGGACCGCACTTCCAATTAGAGGGCGAGACGGAAGAGCCATTTGCAGGCTTCTTCACCGCTTGAGTTACTTCGCCAACAGACTGGCGATTCTATATCTAGATCATCCATATCTACATCTACAACATCTGGAGTTATATCTGAAACATTGAAGTTGAGGAATTGAGAAGTTAAGATCAAAAGACCATTCTCTCTACCCAAGAATTTAATTAAATTAATAGATCTTTCTAATCTTAACTTTTCCATTTCATTTACCAACGGGATTTCTGATGAAAATGATATAGGTGCTTACACTCATACACTCACGAATACACAACTAGTTATACATATATCACATGTGGGAAATGCCAGGTTATGGGACAACATTTGAGATGCTTACCAGTAATCTGAAAAGCCGTTTTCATTTGCAAGTAGAATTAAATCTTAATTTGAGTTGCTCTCGCCTTTCTGCTTGTTTCTTTTGTAAATAATAAATGCCCGTTATTTTATATAAGTTTTTGGGAGGTACCAGCAACCGCTGACGCCTTTTCTTCCTATTGTGTGTGGCAGGCAAACAGCCTGCAGTTTAGTAGCCGCTCAGTATATACATGCTTCCAGGAGATATAGTGTACACCCGACGGTATGGTTTACTTTATTAGTTTTGTTCAGATGATGATGTAAATGCTATCTCTTTTGTCACATTTTGGGATATATGTTGTAACATGGAATATGCTTGTACATGTTGTAAATGGATATGAATATTAATGAAAGGAAATTTTGGTGATGTCTGTCTCTTTTACTTGTGGTCATGTGTTGTGAATGAATGTCATAGTCGCGAAAAAAAAAAAAAAAATTTTCCCTGTATTTTTACTACTTGTGCGATATAATTGTGAATGATATCTTGCGAATTGCGCGTAAACGGGTACCCGGATCCTGAGGGGTCTACAGTTTGGTATCAGAGCAGTGGTACCCCGATACGCACATTCGCGATATTACAATTCCGATCGCATTAAGTTCTCGAATAGCGACAGTCTACCGACTTGTCGTGAGTTCGAGAAGGGAAATATGACATTCATATTCAATCACCACAGATGTCACCAATTTCCTTAAATTTCATCTTATATCCCAAGAAGAGAAAAGCATTTATGATAAATATCTGTCTAGGGCATTTTTATGACTAATTATGGTCCTTATGCAGAGCCATGGCATCTCGACCAGGTCAGGATACTTCCGATCAGCTGGCACGCATACTGAGCGCACTTACTGATCTTCAGAAGCAGCAGGCTGCTATGAGAGGCCAGCAGGAGCAGATATTGGCCCAGCAGACCGAGATTGCTGACAGGCAGACGGACATAGAGATGAGATTTGAGGATCTGTCAGATTTCACGTACCATCCATCTCAGGATGGGATACGACAGGACCAGCACCAGTCCGTTGAGGTGGAGCAGCCTCATCCTGATGATCCACTAGAGGCCATTCCAGAGCATGGAGCTGAGGAGGATGCAGACTTAGACAGGGAGCAGGACCCTGTTGACTTTGCTGACGAGGATGCACACGAGTTTGCAGCCATTCACAGGCACCAGTCAGTCTTCACTTCTTATCAGCGGGCCAACATACCCTTGTTCGAGGGCACAGGTCCACCAGATGACGCTGAGCAGTGGCTGATGAGAGTAATGAAAGTGCTCAGGGCAATTAATGCGCCACGAAACACGTGGCTATCTTTCGTAGAGTACTCACTGATAGACTTCGCCGAGCGATGGTGGATGGCCGTAGTGTCTGAGTTAGGCCGAGAGCCTACTTGGAACGATTTTGTGACGAAGTTCAGAGCCCACTTCTTTTCTGCGAAGTGGAGGGAGTCCCAGCGCCGACTGTTTGCAGAGCTTCGTCAGGGACAGATGACAGCCCGGGATTACTTTATCCGATACACAGAGCTGTCACGACACACACGAGCAGCTGGCGCATTTCCAGAGGAGAATCTGGAGAAGTTCATTGGCGGCATGCGAGAGGAGGTGCAGGAGAAGCTGGCTGGACTACACATCACTTCTATCTCCGAGGCTACCGATGCTGCGGAGAAGTTCGAGGACATCAGAGGGAGACGTTACGGGAGCTCGTCTGGAGCACCGCCTAGACCGCGGCGATATTTTGGGCCGATACGTCGACCGTTTCAGCAGCAGAGGTCAGCCAGACGGTTCCGACCTACAGGTTCGACATTCTCTGGCAGTGCTCGCTCTTCTCCATCGACTACTCTAGGAGGAGCACTTGCCGGACGAGGTACAGAGTCCGCTCGACCATCTGGGTCGCAGCGAGCAGATAGACCACCTGCAGGACCAGCTCGGAGCACGGACACAGCTACTCCCTCTACTCGACCAGTCCGGTGCTACCGATGTCACGAGTGGGGACATTACCGTGCACAGTGCCCACAGGCTTCTGGCGAGCCTCAGCCACAGCCTTCTCAGCCACAGCCTCAGACACAGCGTTCAGGGAGTTTCCGTGGCAGGAACTCCAACTTTAGGCGGCAGCAGCAGAGACAGACGCAGAGTGTGGCAGGTTCCAGTGCCGCACCAGCCAGGCAGGGGCAGATACATGCAGTTACTGAGGAGCAGGCACGTTCAGCGGCTACTGTAGTGAAAGGTATGGTCTCAGTCTTGGGCCGACCTTTCCATGTTTTATTTGATTCCGGCGCGACACACTCTTTCCTTGCTTCGAGATTGCTTGTTTCTTTAGATAGAGTTGCAGAGACGCTATCGTCTCCATATCACATCCGAGGGCCAGGTGGCCAGTTATTTGTCATATCTCTGATAGTCAGGCACTTGCCCATCCTGATAGGAGGTCATGAGATGATCGCAGATTGCCTACTTCTGCAGCTTGATGAGTTCGACTTGATATTGGGCATGGATTGGCTATCCACTCACCATGCACTTGTTGATTGCTTTAGGAAGACGGTTGTCTTCAGGATTCCAGGTCTACCAGAGTTCACCTTTGAGGGTACTACACATGACTCCACCATGGAGTACATTTCAGTGTTGCGAGCCCAGCGACTTGTTGATCAGGGTTGTGATTCTTACCTTGCTTTTGTTCGAGAGGTGTCTGATCAGGAGCCGATGATACAGGACATCCGAGTAGTCTCAGAATACCCTGACGTATTTCCTGATGAGCTACCAGGGCTACCTCCTGAGAGAGAGATTGAGTTCGAGATCACATTGTTGCCAGATGCACAGCCGATCTCGATGGCACCATATCGCATGGCACCAGCCGAGTTGAGGGAGCTGAAGGTGCAGTTGCAGGAGTTGCTTGACTTGGGATTCGTGAGGCCGAGCACTTCACCTTGGGGTGCTCCGGTTCTATTTGTCAAGAAGAAGGATGGATCCATGAGACTATGCATCGATTACAGGCAGCTGAACAAGAGAACGGTAAAGAACCGTTATCCCTTACCACGTATCGATGATTTGTTTGACCAGCTCCAGGGATCTTCAGTTTTCTCGAAGATCGATCTTCGCTCAGGTTACCATCAGCTGAGGATTCGCGAGTCGGACATTCCGAAGACAGCCTTCAGGACTCGCTATGGACACTACGAGTTTGTGGTGATGCCGTTTGGGCTCACCAATGCACCTGCGGCTTTCATGAATATGATGAACCGTATCTTCCGTCCATACTTGGACAAGTTTGTAGTAGTGTTCATCGATGATGTGCTCATCTATTCACGGAATGAATGGGATCATGCGAATGATCTACGGATTGTCTTAGATACATTGCGGGAGCACAAGCTATATGCCAAGTTGAGCAAATGTGAGTTCTGGCTATCCCAGGTCTCATTTCTCGGGCATATCATTTCTGGAGCAGGCATTGCAGTTGATCCTGCGAAGATAGATGCAGTTATGTCTTGGGAGCAGCCCAAGACAGTCACTCAGATTCGGAGCTTCCTCGGATTAGCGGGCTATTACAGACGCTTTGTCAGCGGATTTTCACGCATTGTTCGTCCTCTGACACGACTGACGCAGAAGGGAGTTCCATTTATTTGGGACGATTCATGTGAGCAGGCCTTCCAGACACTGAAGGAGAGGTTGACCACAGCGCCTATTCTTGCTCTTCCTTCAGGCACTCAGGACTATGCAGTCTACACAGATGCATCTGGAGAAGGTCTAGGAGCAGTATTGATGCAGAGAGGACAGGTGATTGCTTACGCATCACGACAGTTGAGACCGCACGAGCGGAACTACCCCACACATGACTTGGAGTTGGCGGCAGTTGTCTTCGCTTTGAAGATCTGGCGCCACTATCTATATGGGGTGAACTTCGAGATTTTCACAGACCACAAGAGTCTGAAGTACATCTTTGATCAGAAGGAGCTGAACATGAGGCAGCGCAGATGGCTCGAGCTGTTGAAGGATTATGATTGCACGATCTCTTACCATCCCGGTAAGGGAAACGTGGTGGCTGATGCACTTAGCAGGAGAGCACATGCAGAGGGAACGGCGAACTGGCTATACACGTGGGATACACTTGCAGCTTTGAGTGATTGGCATCCTCAGGAGAGCGCATCCATTTCTACCGCCGTACCTCCACGATACAGCAGTCTTTGGGATCGTATTGTTGAGGGCCAGAAGACCGATCCTTGGATTCATGATAGATACATGCGCGCCGTCAAGGACGAATTTGATGACTTTGTTGTGATGGAGTCTATTTTATGGAAGGCAGGACGGGTCGTGGTACCCCATGACGAGCAGCTTCGCAGAGACATTCTCGATGAGGCACACAGTTCACGGTTATCTATCCATCCAGGCAGTACGAAGATGTACCGTGATCTGCGTCGACATTTCTGGTGGGATGGGATGAAGCGCGATGTGGCGCTACATGTTAGCAGATGCATGACCTGTCAGATGGTCAAAGCCGAGCACAGGAGACCACCAGGATTACTGCAGTCTCTCCCCATTCCCGAGTGGAAATGGGAGAGCATTTCTATGGATTTTGTCACAGGATTGCCGAAGACGCCAGGTGGCCATGATTCTATATGGGTCGTTGTTGATAGGTTGACCAAGTCAGCCCACTTCATACCTGTCCACACGACTTATACTCCATCCAGATTGGCCAAGCTCTATGTGCAGAACGTTATCAGGCTGCATGGTATACCACGAGAAGTGGTGTCTGATAGGGATTCGAGATTTACATCTCATTATTGGCATCAGTTCATGTCAGCACTACAGATAGAGCTGAAGATGAGTTCTGCTTATCATCCGCAGACAGACGGGCAGAGTGAGCGCACCATTCAGACACTTGAGGATCTACTTCGCGCATGCACTTTGGAGTGGAAAGGGTCCTGGAAGGACCATTTGCCTTTGGTGGAATTCACGTACAACAATAGCTATCACTCCAGTATTGGCATGGCACCATTCGAGGCCCTATACGGGCGGAGATGCCTCACACCTCTCAGTTGGCGTGAGGTAGGTGATCATGCCTTTATATTCCGTGGATCTCTTGGAGGAGACTGCGAGAGCTGTTGATCTTGTGAGGCGGAGGCTTCTGACGGCACAGAGCCGCCAGAAGAGCTATGCAGACCGTCGGAGGAGAGACTTAGAGTTTCAGGTAATCTAATTATTTTCTCCTCATCCACTCAATTTGATATATATGTGTTCAACTTAATCCCATACTAATGACAATCCTATAAATTATAGGTTGGAGATTGGGTATTTTTGCGAGTATCTCCCATGAAGGGAGTACAGAGATTTGGTGTTCGTGGCAAGTTGGCGCCGCGATATGTTGGACCTTTTGAGATTCTGGCTAGAGTGGGGAAAGTGGCATACCGAGTAGCTCTTCCTCCACATCTTTCAGCTATACATGATGTTTTCCACATATCCAATCTGAGGAAGTATGTCCATGACCCTCGCCACATTATCAGTTACGAGAATCTTGATGTAGAGCCGGATCTGACCTATGAGGAGAAGCCTGTCCGGATACTTGATCGTGCTGTGAAGAAGCTTCGCAGCAAAGAAATTTCATTGGTCAAGGTTTTATGGCACCGACACGGCGTCAAGGAAGCGACATGGGAGACTGAAGCCGACATGCGGGCACGATACCCGCAGTTATTCTGATGTAATCGTCAAAACAAGCTTTTGTAATTAGACACATTATAAATATATGGCTTGTTTTCTCTTTGAGGTTTTTTATGGGTTCAAAACCCTTTGAGGTTTTTATGAACATATGAAATTCAATCATGACAACGGATAGCCTTAATTCGAGTCTCGAGGACGAGACTCCCTTTGAGGTTTTTATATTTGTAGCATCCGGTTTCCAATCAAACCCGAAGTCGTCCGATTTTGGGTCTAACGAACCCAAAAACGTTGTCGGTCAATACTAAACAACCTAAAACGACCAATTGATCATAAATCAAAAGTCGTTCGGACGAAATCGACAAAAAATCGGTCCCTTTGCAATGCGTGCCGTGAAAAGCCGCGACGCAAATTCGGAAACCGCGAAACGAACCGAGACCGTCATTAGATCCGATTCGACGATACAAGACCAACGGAATCGACCGTTCGTCAATCGGAGGTCGTTTGATATTTCTAATTCGTAAAATATAACCTTAAACAAAAATCGTATCCGGAAATTTCGGCTATTCAAAACCCGACCGGAAGTATATCAACATTATACTCATATTAATCGTCGTTCCGAGACGATCAAAACGAGATATTATTTGTCGAAATCCGAGACCCGTGATGCGCGTACGGTAGACTTTTAAGTATATAAAAAATGGAGCAAATATATATATATTATAATAAAACCAGACAGTGCCGGCTACTGTTTATTTAAAAAAAAAAATGATGAGATTCTGATGTCTGTACGATAGTACAGGCAGAGGCAGCAACCACATTTTCTTTCTCTCATTTCCACTTGTAAGCTTTCCACTTCCACTTGTCAACCAAAGGAGGTTTCCCCTCCTTATTTATATCAACATAGCCCTCTAAATTCCCTGCGAATTGGTTTCAAATCCCAGCCGTAAGCTCTCCCTTTTCCATTCCATTTCTCTCCCCCGAATTGTCTCCCCTGCTCCAAATTCCAGTCATAACGAGAAGACCCAAACCCCTTTCTTCTTCCTCATTATCGCTGCCATCTCAACAAGCAACAAATTTCTGTTCAAGAATTCCTATAAAGCTCAATTTCTGTGGGAAATTCTCTACAACAACCATTGCATGCAAGCTTCTTCTCCATTTTAGAGATCTAAGATCCAAAGGTACTATCCATTAACCCTCTCCTTTGTTGCCTTGCATGAAGTTCTACACTATTTGATCCCACATTGATGCCCTTTGTTCATATACAATTCATGGTTTTGATTTCAAACAGTGGATATATAAAAAAAAAAGAGAGAGATCACCTAATCTCTTTATAAAAAAAAAATGCATCATTTTGTATAGAAAACAGGAACGTTTTTGATTGTGCAGAAATTTTCTAGTTTAAGTAAATAAGATGTTTTCACATAATTGTGCCTAGCATTATAAGAACTAATATGATATTCAAAACCATTTTTTTTAAATTAATAACTATATATATATGTATCAGTGAATCAATGATATTTGATGTGGTTGATGTGTATATCCCATATGTATCAGAGCTCATCTAGAAGATATATATATGTCATTTTAATTGCATGTATTGCTGATTGGTTTTGAGAAAAAAAAATCTGCTTGTTTTAAATTCGTCAATACCTGTATATATGGCGAGTAAAATCCATAGAAATGGTTACTTACGGAAATCAAGATTGTGCAATATGTCATGTTTAAGTTACGGATGTCTGCAAGTATCATATAAGGATGATGAAACATATTATAACATAAGATTTCTATCTAAGTTTTACTAACTAATCAACAACTGGTTGTAGTTGAATTAACTTTTATTTCTATACTCCTCTACACATTACAGTCCAGTCAGTGTATAAAAGAATACCTCGGAAGCCAAGTATATTAGTCTGCTATTTTACTAAATTGAAATCTGAAATAATAAATATACAATGTAAAAGTAAAGAAGTCATCAGTAGTACACCCTCTCTGAATTTAGAAATTAAGCAATAAGTAACTCTACTATACCTATGTCGGGTACACTGTCGAGATAATATGAATGTAGTTTCTATTATTAATAAGAAGGGTAGGCATAAATTATGCAAAATCATTTATATTCCCAGTTTTTTTTTTTATGTACAGACAAGTCACATATATTATCCAGTAAATCTCATTTGACGAAGATGGATAATATCTCCTTTCTGCATTAGTGTTAAAATATGAAATAATAAAACAATTTACCGTGAATACTCACATATATCTCTGATATATAAATATAGCAAAACATTACTTTAATTTGAGATCATATGGATCAAGTCAGAATATTGAAGAGTGTTGTGGCTAAATGGTTGTAACTATCAATTTGAATGGAACAGTAATTGGATTCTTCTTATTAATAGACAAATTCTTTATACATAGCCAGGATCAATCACAGTCTTAAGAGAATATATTATAGGAAATCATACTTTATGCCCTCCTTATTATTGATCATGATTGATTATGGTATCATTTGAAATCTCCTTTAGTTGAGTCCTCAAGTCTGCTAACAGGGATTTTGCAGGCTCTTAGTTTTGTTGGGATCTATGTGGAAATTGGGACCCATCTTACACTAGTTAGTAATCAAGTGACCAATAGAAGAAAAGGGCATATATCCTTATTCTTATATACTTATGGATGTTGACTCGGATAATTGGTTCGTTAAGGATCAATGACGATGAAATTTAGAATCTAAGTTTGAGTATCAATAATGATAGATATTATTGCCGGTCAGGGTGCCCTTTTCACCCGACCGTGCGAGGGGGCGGTGACCCTCAACTGGGCGGGAGAATAGGAAGCCCAGTTAGGGCAGCGGCCGCTTAATGCGCGGGTCTAGGATCTCAGTCTTTTACACGGTTTTTACGCGAGCTCGCAGTGTTTTTACGCCTCGTTGGGATCCAGACTTTAGACCAGTTCCGCTGACCCTGTTTTAGGATGCCCAGGCGGGGGATCCTGGTTTTTCAGCTTTACGTACGAGCTCGGTTGTCCGTACTAGTCGGACTGTTTTTCTAGAGCGACTTTTTCCTAGGAAGTCTCTCTCACCCGTCTCAGTGGCGTAGTTGGAGAATAGACCTATCCCTCTATTGGACCGCACTTCCAATTAGAGGGCGAGACGGAAGAGCCATTTGCAGGCTTCTTCACCGCTTGAGTTACTTCGCCAACAGACTGGCGATTCTATATCTAGATCATCCATATCTACATCTACAACATCTGGAGTTATATCTGAAACATTGAAGTTGAGGAATTGAGAAGTTAAGATCAAAAGACCATTCTCTCTACCCAAGAATTTAATTAAATTAATAGATCTTTCTAATCTTAACTTTTCCATTTCATTTACCAACGGGATTTCTGATGAAAATGATATAGGTGCTTACACTCATACACTCACGAATACACAACTAGTTATACATATATCACATGTGGGAAATGCCAGGTTATGGGACAACATTTGAGATGCTTACCAGTAATCTGAAAAGCCGTTTTCATTTGCAAGTAGAATTAAATCTTAATTTGAGTTGCTCTCGCCTTTCTGCTTGTATTTTGTAAATAATAAATGCCCGTTATTTTATATAAGTTTTTGGGAGGTACCAGCAACCGCTGACGCCTTTTCTTCCTATTGTGTGTGGCAGGCAAACAGCCTGCAGTTTAGTAGCCGCTCAGTATATACATGCTTCCAGGAGATATAGTGTACACCCGACGGTATGGTTTACTTTATTAGTTTTGTTCAGATGATGATGTAAATGCTATCTCTTTTGTCACATTTTGGGATATATGTTGTAACATGGAATATGCTTGTACATGTTGTAAATGGATATGAATATTAATGAAAGGAAATTTTGGTGATGTCTGTCTCTTTTACTTGTGGTCATGTGTTGTGAATGAATGTCATAGTCGCGAAAAAAAAAAAAAAAAATTTTCCCTGTATTTTTACTACTTGTGCGATATAATTGTGAATGATATCTTGCGAATTGCGCGTAAACGGGTACCCGGATCCTGAGGGGTCTACAGTTTGGTATCAGAGCAGTGGTACCCCGATACGCACATTCGCGATATTACAATTCCGATCGCATTAAGTTCTCGAATAGCGACAGTCTACCGACTTGTCGTGAGTTCGAGAAGGGAAATATGACATTCATATTCAATCACCACAGATGTCACCAATTTCCTTAAATTTCATCTTATATCCCAAGAAGAGAAAAGCATTTATGATAAATATCTGTCTAGGGCATTTTTATGACTAATTATGGTCCTTATGCAGAGCCATGGCATCTCGACCAGGTCAGGATACTTCCGATCAGCTGGCACGCATACTGAGCGCACTTACTGATCTTCAGAAGCAGCAGGCTGCTATGAGAGGCCAGCAGGAGCAGATATTGGCCCAGCAGACCGAGATTGCTGACAGGCAGACGGACATAGAGATGAGATTTGAGGATCTGTCAGATTTCACGTACCATCCATCTCAGGATGGGATACGACAGGACCAGCACCAGTCCGTTGAGGTGGAGCAGCCTCATCCTGATGATCCACTAGAGGCCATTCCAGAGCATGGAGCTGAGGAGGATGCAGACTTAGACAGGGAGCAGGACCCTGTTGACTTTGCTGACGAGGATGCACACGAGTTTGCAGCCATTCACAGGCACCAGTCAGTCTTCACTTCTTATCAGCGGGCCAACATACCCTTGTTCGAGGGCACAGGTCCACCAGATGACGCTGAGCAGTGGCTGATGAGAGTAATGAAAGTGCTCAGGGCAATTAATGCGCCACGAAACACGTGGCTATCTTTCGTAGAGTACTCACTGATAGACTTCGCCGAGCGATGGTGGATGGCCGTAGTGTCTGAGTTAGGCCGAGAGCCTACTTGGAACGATTTTGTGACGAAGTTCAGAGCCCACTTCTTTTCTGCGAAGTGGAGGGAGTCCCAGCGCCGACTGTTTGCAGAGCTTCGTCAGGGACAGATGACAGCCCGGGATTACTTTATCCGATACACAGAGCTGTCACGACACACACGAGCAGCTGGCGCATTTCCAGAGGAGAATCTGGAGAAGTTCATTGGCGGCATGCGAGAGGAGGTGCAGGAGAAGCTGGCTGGACTACACATCACTTCTATCTCCGAGGCTACCGATGCTGCGGAGAAGTTCGAGGACATCAGAGGGAGACGTTACGGGAGCTCGTCTGGAGCACCGCCTAGACCGCGGCGATATTTTGGGCCGATACGTCGACCGTTTCAGCAGCAGAGGTCAGCCAGACGGTTCCGACCTACAGGTTCGACATTCTCTGGCAGTGCTCGCTCTTCTCCATCGACTACTCTAGGAGGAGCACTTGCCGGACGAGGTACAGAGTCCGCTCGACCATCTGGGTCGCAGCGAGCAGATAGACCACCTGCAGGACCAGCTCGGAGCACGGACACAGCTACTCCCTCTACTCGACCAGTCCGGTGCTACCGATGTCACGAGTGGGGACATTACCGTGCACAGTGCCCACAGGCTTCTGGCGAGCCTCAGCCACAGCCTTCTCAGCCACAGCCTCAGACACAGCGTTCAGGGAGTTTCCGTGGCAGGAACTCCAACTTTAGGCGGCAGCAGCAGAGACAGACGCAGAGTGTGGCAGGTTCCAGTGCCGCACCAGCCAGGCAGGGGCAGATACATGCAGTTACTGAGGAGCAGGCACGTTCAGCGGCTACTGTAGTGAAAGGTATGGTCTCAGTCTTGGGCCGACCTTTCCATGTTTTATTTGATTCCGGCGCGACACACTCTTTCCTTGCTTCGAGATTGCTTGTTTCTTTAGATAGAGTTGCAGAGACGCTATCGTCTCCATATCACATCCGAGGGCCAGGTGGCCAGTTATTTGTCATATCTCTGATAGTCAGGCACTTGCCCATCCTGATAGGAGGTCATGAGATGATCGCAGATTGCCTACTTCTGCAGCTTGATGAGTTCGACTTGATATTGGGCATGGATTGGCTATCCACTCACCATGCACTTGTTGATTGCTTTAGGAAGACGGTTGTCTTCAGGATTCCAGGTCTACCAGAGTTCACCTTTGAGGGTACTACACATGACTCCACCATGGAGTACATTTCAGTGTTGCGAGCCCAGCGACTTGTTGATCAGGGTTGTGATTCTTACCTTGCTTTTGTTCGAGAGGTGTCTGATCAGGAGCCGATGATACAGGACATCCGAGTAGTCTCAGAATACCCTGACGTATTTCCTGATGAGCTACCAGGGCTACCTCCTGAGAGAGAGATTGAGTTCGAGATCACATTGTTGCCAGATGCACAGCCGATCTCGATGGCACCATATCGCATGGCACCAGCCGAGTTGAGGGAGCTGAAGGTGCAGTTGCAGGAGTTGCTTGACTTGGGATTCGTGAGGCCGAGCACTTCACCTTGGGGTGCTCCGGTTCTATTTGTCAAGAAGAAGGATGGATCCATGAGACTATGCATCGATTACAGGCAGCTGAACAAGAGAACGGTAAAGAACCGTTATCCCTTACCACGTATCGATGATTTGTTTGACCAGCTCCAGGGATCTTCAGTTTTCTCGAAGATCGATCTTCGCTCAGGTTACCATCAGCTGAGGATTCGCGAGTCGGACATTCCGAAGACAGCCTTCAGGACTCGCTATGGACACTACGAGTTTGTGGTGATGCCGTTTGGGCTCACCAATGCACCTGCGGCTTTCATGAATATGATGAACCGTATCTTCCGTCCATACTTGGACAAGTTTGTAGTAGTGTTCATCGATGATGTGCTCATCTATTCACGGAATGAATGGGATCATGCGAATGATCTACGGATTGTCTTAGATACATTGCGGGAGCACAAGCTATATGCCAAGTTGAGCAAATATGAGTTCTGGCTATCCCAGGTCTCATTTCTCGGGCATATCATTTCTGGAGCAGGCATTGCAGTTGATCCTGCGAAGATAGATGCAGTTATGTCTTGGGAGCAGCCCAAGACAGTCACTCAGATTCGGAGCTTCCTCGGATTAGCGGGCTATTACAGACGCTTTGTCAGCGGATTTTCACGCATTGTTCGTCCTCTGACACGACTGACGCAGAAGGGAGTTCCATTTATTTGGGACGATTCATGTGAGCAGGCCTTCCAGACACTGAAGGAGAGGTTGACCACAGCGCCTATTCTTGCTCTTCCTTCAGGCACTCAGGACTATGCAGTCTACACAGATGCATCTGGAGAAGGTCTAGGAGCAGTATTGATGCAGAGAGGACAGGTGATTGCTTACGCATCACGACAGTTGAGACCGCACGAGCGGAACTACCCCACACATGACTTGGAGTTGGCGGCAGTTGTCTTCGCTTTGAAGATCTGGCGCCACTATCTATATGGGGTGAACTTCGAGATTTTCACAGACCACAAGAGTCTGAAGTACATCTTTGATCAGAAGGAGCTGAACATGAGGCAGCGCAGATGGCTCGAGCTGTTGAAGGATTATGATTGCACGATCTCTTACCATCCCGGTAAGGGAAACGTGGTGGCTGATGCACTTAGCAGGAGAGCACATGCAGAGGGAACGGCGAACTGGCTATACACGTGGGATACACTTGCAGCTTTGAGTGATTGGCATCCTCAGGAGAGCGCATCCATTTCTACCGCCGTACCTCCACGATACAGCAGTCTTTGGGATCGTATTGTTGAGGGCCAGAAGACCGATCCTTGGATTCATGATAGATACATGCGCGCCGTCAAGGACGAATTTGATGACTTTGTTGTGATGGAGTCTATTTTATGGAAGGCAGGACGGGTCGTGGTACCCCATGACGAGCAGCTTCGCAGAGACATTCTCGATGAGGCACACAGTTCACGGTTATCTATCCATCCAGGCAGTACGAAGATGTACCGTGATCTGCGTCGACATTTCTGGTGGGATGGGATGAAGCGCGATGTGGCGCTACATGTTAGCAGATGCATGACCTGTCAGATGGTCAAAGCCGAGCACAGGAGACCACCAGGATTACTGCAGTCTCTCCCCATTCCCGAGTGGAAATGGGAGAGCATTTCTATGGATTTTGTCACAGGATTGCCGAAGACGCCAGGTGGCCATGATTCTATATGGGTCGTTGTTGATAGGTTGACCAAGTCAGCCCACTTCATACCTGTCCACACGACTTATACTCCATCCAGATTGGCCAAGCTCTATGTGCAGAACGTTATCAGGCTGCATGGTATACCACGAGAAGTGGTGTCTGATAGGGATTCGAGATTTACATCTCATTATTGGCATCAGTTCATGTCAGCACTACAGATAGAGCTGAAGATGAGTTCTGCTTATCATCCGCAGACAGACGGGCAGAGTGAGCGCACCATTCAGACACTTGAGGATCTACTTCGCGCATGCACTTTGGAGTGGAAAGGGTCCTGGAAGGACCATTTGCCTTTGGTGGAATTCACGTACAACAATAGCTATCACTCCAGTATTGGCATGGCACCATTCGAGGCCCTATACGGGCGGAGATGCCTCACACCTCTCAGTTGGCGTGAGGTAGGTGATCATGCTTTATATTCCGTGGATCTCTTGGAGGAGACTGCGAGAGCTGTTGATCTTGTGAGGCGGAGGCTTCTGACGGCACAGAGCCGCCAGAAGAGCTATGCAGACCGTCGGAGGAGAGACTTAGAGTTTCAGGTAATCTAATTATTTTCTCCTCATCCACTCAATTTGATATATATGTGTTCAACTTAATCCCATACTAATGACAATCCTATAAATTATAGGTTGGAGATTGGGTATTTTTGCGAGTATCTCCCATGAAGGGAGTACAGAGATTTGGTGTTCGTGGCAAGTTGGCGCCGCGATATGTTGGACCTTTTGAGATTCTGGCTAGAGTGGGGAAAGTGGCATACCGAGTAGCTCTTCCTCCACATCTTTCAGCTATACATGATGTTTTCCACATATCCAATCTGAGGAAGTATGTCCATGACCCTCGCCACATTATCAGTTACGAGAATCTTGATGTAGAGCCGGATCTGACCTATGAGGAGAAGCCTGTCCGGATACTTGATCGTGCTGTGAAGAAGCTTCGCAGCAAAGAAATTTCATTGGTCAAGGTTTTATGGCACCGACACGGCGTCAAGGAAGCGACATGGGAGACTGAAGCCGACATGCGGGCACGATACCCGCAGTTATTCTGATGTAATCGTCAAAACAAGCTTTTGTAATTAGACACATTATAAATATATGGCTTGTTTTCTCTTTGAGGTTTTTTATGGGTTCAAAACCCTTTGAGGTTTTTATGAACATATGAAATTCAATCATGACAACGGATAGCCTTAATTCGAGTCTCGAGGACGAGACTCCCTTTGAGGTTTTTATATTTGTAGCATCCGGTTTCCAATCAAACCCGAAGTCGTCCGATTTTGGGTCTAACGAACCCAAAAACGTTGTCGGTCAATACTAAACAACCTAAAACGACCAATTGATCATAAATCAAAAGTCGTTCGGACGAAATCGACAAAAAATCGGTCCCTTTGCAATGCGTGCCGTGAAAAGCCGCGACGCAAATTCGGAAACCGCGAAACGAACCGAGACCGTCATTAGATCCGATTCGACGATACAAGACCAACGGAATCGACCGTTCGTCAATCGGAGGTCGTTTGATATTTCTAATTCGTAAAATATAACCTTAAACAAAAATCGTATCCGGAAATTTCGGCTATTCAAAACCCGACCGGAAGTATATCAACATTATACTCATATTAATCGTCGTTCCGAGACGATCAAAACGAGATATTATTTGTCGAAATCCGAGACCCGTGATGCGCGTACGGTAGACTTTTAAGTATATAAAAAAATGGAGCAAATATATATATATATTATAATAAAACCAGACAGTGCCGGCTACTGTTTATTTAAAAAAAAAAATGATGAGATTCTGATGTCTGTACGATAGTACAGGCAGAGGCAGCAACCACATTTTCTTTCTCTCATTTCCACTTGTAAGCTTTCCACTTCCACTTGTCAACCAAAGGAGGTTTCCCCTCCTTATTTATATCAACATAGCCCTCTAAATTCCCTGCGAATTGGTTTCAAATCCCAGCCGTAAGCTCTCCCTTTTCCATTCCATTTCTCTCCCCCGAATTGTCTCCCCTGCTCCAAATTCCAGTCATAACGAGAAGACCCAAACCCCTTTCTTCTTCCTCATTATCGCTGCCATCTCAACAAGCAACAAATTTCTGTTCAAGAATTCCTATAAAGCTCAATTTCTGTGGGAAATTCTCTACAACAACCATTGCATGCAAGCTTCTTCTCCATTTTAGAGATCTAAGATCCAAAGGTACTATCCATTAACCCTCTCCTTTGCTGCCTTGCATGAAGTTCTACACTATTTGATCCCACATTGATGCCTTTGTTCATATACAATTCATGGTTTTGATTTCAAACAGTGGATATATATAAAAAAAAGAGAGAGATCACCTAATCTCTTTATAAAAAAAAAATGCATCATTTTGTATAGAAAACAGGAACGTTTTTGATTGTGCAGAAATTTTCTAGTTTAAGTAAATAAGATGTTTTCACATAATTGTGCCTAGCATTATAAGAACTAATATGATATTCAAAACCATTTTTTTTAAATTAATAACTATATATATATGTATCAGTGAATCAATGATATTTGATGTGGTTGATGTGTATATCCCATATGTATCAGAGCTCATCTAGAAGATATATATATGTCATTTTAATTGCATGTATTGCTGATTGGTTTTGAGAAAAAAAAAATCTGCTTGTTTTAAATTCGTCAATACCTGTATATATGGCGAGTAAAATCCATAGAAATGGTTACTTACGGAAATCAAGATTGTGCAATATGTCATGTTTAAGTTACGGATGTCTGCAAGTATCATATAAGGATGATGAAACATATTATAACATAAGATTTCTATCTAAGTTTTACTAACTAATCAACAACTGGTTGTAGTTGAATTAACTTTTATTTCTATACTCCTCTACACATTACAGTCCAGTCAGTGTATAAAAGAATACCTCGGAAGCCAAGTATATTAGTCTGCTATTTTACTAAATTGAAATCTGAAATAATAAATATACAATGTAAAAGTAAAGAAGTCATCAGTAGTACACCCTCTCTGAATTTAGAAATTAAGCAATAAGTAACTCTACTATACCTATGTCGGGTACACTGTCGAGATAATATGAATGTAGTTTCTATTATTAATAAGAAGGGTAGGCATAAATTATGCAAAATCATTTATATTCCCAGTTTTTTTTTTATGTACAGACAAGTCACATATATTATCCAGTAAATCTCATTTGACGAAGATGGATAATATCTCCTTTCTGCATTAGTGTTAAAATATGAAATAATAAAACAATTTACCGTGAATACTCACATATATCTCTGATATATAAATATAGCAAAACATTACTTTAATTTGAGATCATATGGATCAAGTCAGAATATTGAAGAGTGTTGTGGCTAAATGGTTGTAACTATCAATTTGAATGGAACAGTAATTGGATTCTTCTTATTAATAGACAAATTCTTTATACATAGCCAGGATCAATCACAGTCTTAAGAGAATATATTATAGGAAATCATACTTTATGCCCTCCTTATTATTGATCATGATTGATTATGGTATCATTTGAAATCTCCTTTAGTTGAGTCCTCAAGTCTGCTAACAGGATTTTGCAGGCTCTTAGTTTTGTTGGGATCTATGTGGAAATTGGGACCCATCTTACACTAGTTAGTAATCAAGTGACCAATAGAAGAAAAGGGCATATATCCTTATTCTTATATACTTATGGATGTTGACTCGGATAATTGGTTCGTTAAGGATCAATGACGATGAAATTTAGAATCTAAGTTTGAGTATCAATAATGATAGATATTATTGCCGGTCAGGGTGCCCTTTTCACCCGACCGTGCGAGGGGGCGGTGACCCTCAACTGGGCGGGAGAATAGGAAGCCCAGTTAGGGCAGCGGCCGCTTAATGCGCGGGTCTAGGATCTCAGTCTTTTACACGGTTTTTACGCGAGCTCGCAGTGTTTTTACGCCTCGTTGGGATCCAGACTTTAGACCAGTTCCGCTGACCCTGTTTTAGGATGCCCAGGCGGGGGATCCTGGTTTTTCAGCTTTACGTACGAGCTCGGTTGTCCGTACTAGTCGGACTGTTTTTCTAGAGCGACTTTTTCCTAGGAAGTCTCTCTCACCCGTCTCAGTGGCGTAGTTGGAGAATAGACCTATCCCTCTATTGGACCGCACTTCCAATTAGAGGGCGAGACGGAAGAGCCATTTGCAGGCTTCTTCACCGCTTGAGTTACTTCGCCAACAGACTGGCGATTCTATATCTAGATCATCCATATCTACATCTACAACATCTGGAGTTATATCTGAAACATTGAAGTTGAGGAATTGAGAAGTTAAGATCAAAAGACCATTCTCTCTACCCAAGAATTTAATTAAATTAATAGATCTTTCTAATCTTAACTTTTCCATTTCATTTACCAACGGGATTTCTGATGAAAATGATATAGGTGCTTACACTCATACACTCACGAATACACAACTAGTTATACATATATCACATGTGGGAAATGCCAGGTTATGGGACAACATTTGAGATGCTTACCAGTAATCTGAAAAGCCGTTTTCATTTGCAAGTAGAATTAAATCTTAATTTGAGTTGCTCTCGCCTTTCTGCTTGTTTCTTTTGTAAATAATAAATGCCCGTTATTTTATATAAGTTTTTGGGAGGTACCAGCAACCGCTGACGCCTTTTCTTCCTATTGTGTGTGGCAGGCAAACAGCCTGCAGTTTAGTAGCCGCTCAGTATATACATGCTTCCAGGAGATATAGTGTACACCCGACGGTATGGTTTACTTTATTAGTTTTGTTCAGATGATGATGTAAATGCTATCTCTTTTGTCACATTTTGGGATATATGTTGTAACATGGAATATGCTTGTACATGTTGTAAATGGATATGAATATTAATGAAAGGAAATTTTGGTGATGTCTGTCTCTTTTACTTGTGGTCATGTGTTGTGAATGAATGTCATAGTCGCGAAAAAAAAAAAAAAATTTTCCCTGTATTTTTACTACTTGTGCGATATAATTGTGAATGATATCTTGCGAATTGCGCGTAAACGGGTACCCGGATCCTGAGGGGTCTACATTTTATAAAAAGATAGATAGTAAACACCGAGCATTGCTTTCTGGACTGACAACTGGATGGGTGGTGGCCCTATTTCAACATGATTTGCGCGCCTCTTTGCCTTGGCTGCGAACTGAGAGGCACATGCGGTGGATTGTTGGCGTGAGGGCAGTTGGATGCCTTCGTTCTTGGAAGAGTTCTCAGACCAACGCTTAGGGAATTTCCTTCATCTTTTGGATTCCCTGAGCCATGTAGACGACCCAGCCGATGGTAGAGACCATTGGATATGGAAAGAGAATATATTTTCGGTGAAGCATGCATACATGTCACTGGTTAGATCTCCACCTCTAGCGGGACACAATTTGATTCGTGACTGTAAATTTATATGGGAGTTAAAGCTGCCAAGCAGGATTGGCATTTTTATATAACTATTGAGATGAAATCGAGTTTTGATGAGGGGTCGTTGTGCAAGGCTCTTTGTGGGTGTCTCTTTTGTGCCCCCTTTGTGACATGCATATCAAGATGTTGGAGCATCTCTTCTTTCACTGTTGGAAGACTTCTCCAATTTGGTGGGGTTTTGGTTTAGACAGGCTGAATCTCCATAATCTAGATACATTATGGGATTCCTTACATACGACGAAGCATCGCCCCAGAGATGAGCTTCTTCTCCAGGGTAGCAATTATTTTCTCAATTTGGCTAATTAGTGTGAAAAGATGTGAAAATGAAAAGTTATCATTCATCGTAGCCCTAGAGCTCTCTTATATAGGAGAAAAGCTCTAAGGGAAAATTACGTAAAGTAGATCAAAGAAATAAGAAACTACAAAATAAAGATAATGAGATATAAATATCTCAACACTCCCCCTCAAGTTGGAGCATATATGTCTATCATGCTTAGCTTGGAACAACAACGGTGAAAAGGACCCCTCGGGAGAGCCTTGGTAAACATGTCTGCAATCTGATCTCCTGAGGTAACATGAGAGGTGGAAATAAACCCTTTTTTGATCAAGTCACGGGTATAGTGATAATCAACTTCGATGTGCTTTGTTCTCTCATGGAAGGCTGGGTTATTTAGCTATGAATAAGGCTGCTTGATTATCACATTTGAGGTGCATTGGGAGGCACCTCAATAGCAAGGTCAGTCAGAATGGACTTGACCCACATCATTTCTTTGCTCCCTTGGGCCATAGCCCTATATTCTGATTCAGCGTTGGATCGACCAACTACTATCTGTTTCTTACTATAACATGAAACCAGTGAGCTACCAATGAACACGGTGAAGCCTGAAGTAGACTTCCCGTCCTTGGGATACCCAACATAATCTGCGCCTGTGCACATCCCGTAACTGAAAGTGACATATCTCTTCTGAAAAGTAGACCTGCACCTGGAGAGGACTTCATATACCTTAGATCATACAAACTGCATCCATATGAACCTGTCTCAGTTGCTCCATGAACTGGCTAACTCTGCTCACTGCAAATGATATGCCCGGCCTGGTAATAGTAACATATAGCAACTTCCCTACCGGCTCTCTATACCATCTCTTGTCTATCTCCTTAGAGGCATCATCATAGAGTCTAGCATTGTGATCCATTGGTGTAGTGGCATGCCTGCATCTTGTCATACCTATCTCGGCTAACATACTTTCTTTGCGTCATAACCATACCTTGCTGACTGTGGGCAAACTCCAACCCAAGAAAGTAACGTAGATTGCTAAGGTCCTTGGTCACAAACTATCGTCCAAGGAAATCCTTAGCTGCCTGAATACCCTGTTCATCGCTACCCGTAACAACTATATCGTCAACATAAGCCAGAACAACAACCGTACCTCTCTGAGTTCTCTTAACAAAAAGAGAATGATTTGCAGTAGATTTGACAAATCCATTCTGTTCAATCAACTCTGAGAGCTTCTGAAACCAAGCACTTGGACTCTGCTTGAGGCCATATATGGCCTTGTGAAGTCGGCACACCATGCTAGACTCCCCTTCAATAGCAAACCCAGGTGGCTGTTGCATGTAAACTTCCTCCAACAGATCCCCATACAAGAAAAAGCATTTTTGATATCTAACTGAAAAAGTGTCCAGTCACGGACTACAACAACTGCAATAAGAATTCGTAACGTGGAGTGGCGCGCAACCGGTGAAAAAGTATCCTGATAGTCCACCCCATACGTTTGGGTGAACCCACGAGCACGGTGTTTCACAGTGAAAAACCACTTGCTACCAACAACAGATGCACCTGGAGGAGCATGTACAACACTCCACGTACCTCAAGACTGTAAAGCTGTTCCATAGCAAGACGCCACTGATTACTCTTTAGCGCCTCCTGATAAGAACGTGGTATCTCCACTGCTGACAGCCCCATAACGAACTTCTGAAAATCTTCGGACAGACGGTCCAATGACACATGGGAAGCAAGAGGATGCATAATGCATGCACGCCTCTGCTTCCGTAGAGCAATAGGCACATCCAGATCTTCCGTGCTCCCGGAAGATGTAGCATCGTCAACATCCTGCACCTCAAGCTGTACATGCAAATCACCATTGCCATTAGAAGAACTCAAATGCTTAGAACATACCTTGGGCGTTCTGGATGATGGACGAGGCACATGAGCACGGTGTCAACGCTGGTAAACATGAGGAAAGAATGTAGGTGTGGAAGGCCGTGGTGGAGGTGCTGGAGGCGGTGTTGATGGTAGAGTAGAGATCAGAGGTAGAGGCATATAGACCTCTTCCCCATCATCTGCAGAAACAAGCTTGTCACCTGTAGGAGAGAAGTACATGATAGACTCAAAAAAGGTGACATCTGCACTAACATAGTACCTTTGTCGAACATGGTCAAAGCAACGATATCTCTTTTGGGTCTTGGAGTACCTAACAAACACACATTTGACAACTCTAGGAGAGAGCTTGTTAAGACCAGGTGACATCTGGTGAACGAAGGACACTGAACCAAAGACTTGAGGTGTGAGAGAGAAAATGTCCGTCTCAGGAAACGCAATCAAGAACGAGATCTTTTCTCCCATAACCGAAGAGGGCATACAATTAACCAGGTAACAAGCAGTTAGAACCGTATCCCCCAGTAAAAATGAGGAGCACGACCTTAAATCAAAAGAGTCCTTGTAACATCCAGAAGGTGGCGATGTTTTCTTTCAGCCACCCATTTTGTTGGGATGTATACGTACAAGATGTTTGATGCACAATACCATGGGATGCAAGGAACATGTCAAGCTGGTTACTACAAAATTCCTGTGAATTGTCAAAACATATATACTTGATTTTGCAGAAAAAATATTCTTTATTTCGTTAATGAAGGATTGAATAACAGGCCAGCATCAGACTTGTTTGTAAGAAGAAGGACCCATGACAATATGGAAAACTCATCAACAACGACAAGATAAAATCTATGCCCCTGATGATCAGGGACACTACTGGACCCCAAATATCAAAATGAACTAACTCAAACAGACAATGACTACTTCGACCCTGACGACACTGGAACGTGGACTGACGATGCTTCCCAAGCTGGCAGGCCTCACACTGAAAGGTAGAGCGATGGGAATTTGTGGAAGAATGTGACACAACTTTGCAGAGGAAGATGACCAAAATGAAGATGCCACATATAAGGCGACGCAGACCCAATACGAATGGAAGAAGCAACTGCATAAGGGGATTGCACTAGTCTGTAGAGACCTCTATGCTCACGGCCAGAACCAATCACCCTGCCCGTTAGAATGTCCTGAAACACAAGAGCGGACAGATAAAAAATGGCACGACAACATAACTCCTTGGTGATTTGACTAATAGATAGTAAATTAATTGAAAACTCAGGGACATAAAGAACATTATGAAGTCTCATTGCAGGAGTTAGCTGCACCTCCCCTTGATCAGTAATGGGAGAGTGTGTTCCATCCGCTATCACAACCGATCGTCCAGGCTGGGTTGGACTGAACGAACTAAACTGACCTCTATCACCACATGGGTGATGGGATGCACCTGAGTCCATAATCCATTCTGATAAATCTGCTCTGTAACAACTAGTAAAGGCATATGCTATACCTGATGAAGACACAAAAACAAAGGCAACTGCCTCTGAGGATCCTGAGGGAGAGCTAGTTGACCCAGGAGTAGGCATGATCTCCCTGAGTTTGGCCACCAGTTCGTCAAATCTCTGATTAACAATAGGAGATGGACTCCCAACCTGTTGAGACTGTTTTGCAACTCTAGCTGAAGCAGGAAACCCATGCTTAGAATAACAGGTTTCTTCAGAGTGGCCCGTCCTATGACAGTAGGTGCACGGCTGACGGGGTCGGCCACCCCCTCCTCTGCCACGACTAGGTCCTCCCCTACAACGATATGGAGTAAGGTTCTCCCTACCACGAGATGCAGCCATGGCTGAAGATGTTTGAGATTGCACATTACCACCAGAGGAAATA
This sequence comes from Ottelia alismoides, assembly GCA_037367405.1. Taxonomy (NCBI): domain Eukaryota; kingdom Viridiplantae; phylum Streptophyta; class Magnoliopsida; order Alismatales; family Hydrocharitaceae; genus Ottelia; species Ottelia alismoides. Next base: position 62,348 of record JAZKJV010007474.1, on the reverse strand, counting down.
GACAACCTACTCAGTCCGCGGTATGCCTCCTCCATAGGAGATATGGTAGCATCAGTAAGAATCTGGGCACGAGCTGAGTCATATTCAGGATTGAGGGCCGCTAGAAAGACCACAGTCATCACATAGTCTCTGTATGCCTTGAGCTGCTCTGGCATGGCAGTCAAGGGAATGTAGCTGTGTAGCTTCTTAAACATGCTCCTCAACAAAGTGCGGAGGGTATAGAGGGGGCGACCATTCTGCTTCGATGTAAAGATATCATGCTGGAGTTACAATATCTTCGACTCATTCTTCGTCGGAGAGTATGTAGCGGCGAGAATGTCCCACATAGCCTTTGCTATAGGCTGACTCAATATATCATTAGCTATCTCTGTAGACACAGTCCCAGATAGCGACACTCGTGCATAAGCATCGTTTGCCTCCCAAGAGGCATTTACCCCAGTCTTGTCACTTGGCTCCTCCACCGAGAGGATGTGCTTCTTGCCATTACACTGCATCAGACTCATGAACTGTATGGCCCACAGTTCATAGTTTGTTCCATCCATCTTGATGATGGGCGCTCGACCTTTGAACGCACCCGGGGATGGAACATCGGCTTTGTTGTCAACCATACTAACAACTATCACCAAGACTGGGACTGCAACAAATAAGACCCGCGTCTACACTGGCATACGAGAAGATGGTTGTGGGTGTAGACTCATACCACAACCTCTTCCATTCTTGGGAGGCTCCTTTGTGTGACTAGGGTACTTTTAGATGATCATGTCACACCCTAGAGGCCCAAGAACAAGCCTAAACAAAGGCAGGCGGCTGCAACAGGAAAGGAGCAGCAGGCTTGTGCGCCGCGGGTGGTAGCCGCTACGGCAACCTATGGCTGGGCGGTAGCCCGTGTAGCCACCCGCATGAGAGAGAGAGAAGCTGGAGGTGGGCGCGGCGGCCTACGGAGAAGACAAGGCCCGTGCGGTGGCCTCGGGCTGCAGTGGCCTCGGGCGGCGGCCTTGGGCGCCGCAGGTGGCGAGGGATTTGGTGGGGAGGGGCTAGGGTTAGGGCATAGGCTCCGGTCTAGGACCGTCGCTCTGATACCATGTGAAAAGATGTGAAAATGAAAAATTACCATTCATCGTAGCCCTAGAGCTCTCTTATATAAGAGAAAAGCTCTAAGGGAAAATTACATAAAGTAGACCGGAGAAATAAGAAACTACAAAATAAAGATAATGAGATATAAATATCTTAACAGTTAGAAATGATGCATTCTTTGCCTCTCAACATTTTTACTTTGATAATATAATTTTTCACTCTAGAATTCTCCTCGAGACGTGGCTGCTGTTAGTTTTTCACTGAGCATTGCAAGTATTGTAACTGAATATGAAAGACTGGTACAATCATTATGTTTGAATTGTTGTAATGGGCAAAAACCAAATCATTTATGCAAACATATTAAAGCAGATTAAATGAGTGTGTCTTATATCTTTGTCTACAGAATCCACTTCCATATTTAGCTCAATTTCCTGAAGCTGACATCTTGGTTTCATCAGACACAACAGATTTAACAAGCACTGATGATTATCTGGATAAATGGAAAGAAGGTACAATTGGCTCCATATTCTTTTAATAGTCTGTATGTATGTCCATTAGTTTGCCTCATTCTGTCCCAGGTTAATAGATCAGAACACCAAGTTTTGGAGTGTGGGTTCTGTTGTTAGATAACATTGATTCGAATGGGACCTACAAAATCAACCTATATTGTTGCAGGCACTAAATAGAACACATCAAAGGAAGAGACTCACACTTGAAACTATCCTGAAATTAACGTTATTTTGTTGGAAAAATGTATAATGTAAATTCGATCATATATATTGAATATTTATTTATTAGTTACGTATGCTTTGGCAAGGTTTTTGCAGAATTTTGTGTTACTAAGTGGGATTTTTGCACTTCTCAGTGACGGAGGACTTCAATATTGGGATTTTCCATTGGCGTCCCACAGAACCTGCATTGAAGTTTGCGAAGGAATGGCATAAATCACTTCTAGAAGATGATATTTCATGGGACCAAGGCATATTTAATAAGATTTTGGACACAAATTTGGGTCCTTCCATTGGAGAAGATGAGAGTTTGGTATTTGCTTATAATCATAGCATAAAGCTTGGTCTATTACCGGTTAACATATTTTGCAGTGGACACACATACTTTATTCAGGTAGGCATTTTGCATGCCAAGTTGCTAATTTTGAAGCTAACAAAATGATCTGCTCCAGCACATGGTTAAAATTATTCTGGTGTATACTGAATTTAGCTCTCCTCATGCATTTCATTATTGGAGATTATGACAGAGAAGGCCTCAGCAACTTCATTTGGAAGCATATGTAGTACATACCACTTTTCAATTTGGCGGGTCTGCTGGGAAACGCCATCGCCTACGTGAAGCCATGCTGTTCTATGACCCAGAAGAGTATTTTAATTCCCCAGGTTCTATAGCTTATGAGCATTTGAAGTAACATGTCAAATTCTCACCAGTAGGATTCTTTCTAAAGGTTTTATTATACCAATTACATTACTTTGATATTGTTTGAAGTTTGAACTTCACTAAATATATTGAACTTGGAGTTCGATGGTTTGAACAAAGGTAGTGCATTCAGCTCTCTCAAGACACACACACACAAGGTTTTATGACACCAATACTATTATCATACTATGGCCTTGTCTTATAAAACATACGCTAAGAAAACAGTTCATTTAATTCCATGACGATATTATATTTTTCTGTAAATAGCAAAATAATTTCCTATACGTTATTTTATTGGATAACTGTTCTCAAGGCAGTCTAGATTTGTTAATGAATAATTGGAAAATTCTGCAAGAAATAATTAAGAAACTCCATACAGAGATTTTGTTGTCTCTATTATTAATTTTATAATGTACTCTGTTTTGGTAGAGGGATGTTTATTTAAATGTGTATCTTACTATAAGTTCAAATATAAAATGACTAAGTTTTGTTAATATGGGAGACTCCTTTATTTATAGACCATAGAGGAGTCTAAAATATGGTACTTGTGAAATATAAAATAAAATACATAGCATCATGAACAAAAGATCTACGTGGTTCGAGACAATAATGGCGACCACCTTACTGCATGTGAGAAGGATCCTTCTAGGACGGATTTTCATAATCTCTAGTGATTCATGAGGTGTGTGGTTCTTTTTCTATCCCAGTGAACACAAGTCCCACCACTAATCAATGTGGGACTAAAGATGAGAATAGTAATTAGATTACATAGATATCCAATTTTCTATCTAAATACATATTCCAATACTCACCCTCAAGTTGGAGTTGGAAAAGCTATATCATGTTACGAAAGAAAACAAAACACATCTTCACTTGGAACATCTCGTAAAGAGGGGGTGGGGGACGTGCTTGAATTAGTTGCTTATGGGAGGAGACCTACATGGAGGAGATCCCTACTTGGAGTGGATGCTCAGTGAAGATGATCCATTAGAGGAAGATGGGTTGATGTGCGAATCTTCAATGCAATAAGTTTTTTGGGAGATTTTCATGCAATAATTTGATGTAAAGCATTAAGAATGATCAAGAGATTAATTATTCATTCATCAAAGTTTAATTTGATCCAATATCAACAGTTATACGAGGATATGGCTTGTAAACGTCGAACACAAATCCATTTATTTACCTCAACCTTTTGAGCTTCTCATTCTGGATAAACTCGAACTATTATTCTCAATAAAAGAGTGGAAGTTTTGGTTTCCAGTTATCAAGATAGAGAAATGAACAAGAGAGAGATGTTCGTCATTTGTGGATTACTCTGATAAATGAAGTAAGATACCAGATTGATCTATCCTATAGTTAATTGATTAATACGTAATACATATAATAGATATACAAGTACTTCTTAATCATAAAATACTTGCACTAAAGTGCTTTGTACCAGATCCTACTCTAACAACATATACTGGTTCTATCTCCCAATCAGTGTGGTTAGATCTGACTCTTCGTATCAAAATTGTGTATGTAAGGATAATGGATGGGCTGATTACAATGAGGCAATAAAGAGGAGGTTGGTGATACCGTGGGTCATTTGAAAAGGAGCAACGAGTGGGATAGTGAGGGGAAGGCATGGATTGGAAACTAAATGATGGATCTTATGCTATCTTCAATAAAATATTCTATCTTATGAGGTTATGAGGATGAACACGATAAGTTTTTTATGGTAACCGAAAATATGGATACAAGTGGTGACTGGTGAATGAAACACTTTTATGGAGGCATCCTTGTAAGTACGAAAATGTTGGAGTTTGTCATAATGCCAAATCTTTACAAAGGTATTTATGTTAAGATACTTTTTTATGGTGTATAATGAGCTTGAGATAGGTCTCTTGTACTTTTTAGAAGTTTAGATTACTTGGTTTCTTCATCCACATTCCAAAAAAATGGTCTGTGGTAATTTGCATATTGTTGTCATATCTTCGGATGTCAAATTATAATAATGAAAATTCTTCATTGCAAAATTATCTTTTATTCTTATAATTAGCATCAAATATCATATACATTGCTAAAGGTTCATATAACGATGATTATTACTGATTTTCAAGAAAAAATGTACTAATCAATAATCATCATTAATGTAAATTAGAAGGAAACGTCAATGAACAATTGTTATGTGATTCATTACAACAAATACAACATTCATTGTCAATTTAAAGAATGAAATATATTTTGGCAATGAATATTAATTGTTGTTAGTGTGGAAAGAAAATAATGACTTGATTATTTTGAGGGCCATTGAGCTCTTTTATATAGAAAGGTGAAACCCTAAAGGGTAAATTACATAATAGAGATAAAATAAATATACAAATACAAAATATCTCTCAACACTTCCCTCAAGATCGAGCATAGATATCAATCATGCTCAGCTTGAGACAACACCTTTGGAATGACCCTTTGACTAGGGCCTTTGCGAAGACGTCTGTTGTCTATTTTCCTGAACTAACATGGGAAGTAGAGATAAAGTCCTTCCTTTTTTATTCTCGTGTGTAATGGAAATCTACCTCAATGTGTTTGGTTCGCTTGTGAGCCTGCCTCATTAGGCTATTGAGCCGATTCTGAGCCAGATTTTTGGGCTCGATAGCTTAACGAGTCGAGCCCAAGCCGAGCCTCGCTCGGCTCGATAACTCAATAAGGGGCTTGATAAGGAATATATACATATAATATTTATATATTTATATATAATACAAAAAAATAAAAGTAGTCGCAATTTTCCCTTCACTAACTTCGACCCTCCCACGGGTCAGGAGTCACGACCCAATTCCCAAAATCCCATTCCTGCCCACGCATTTGCCCCCCGCCCACGTATTAGAAAATTAGTAAAATTTTCTTTTAATAAACAGATAGAATGTTACAATATTTGTTATAATTAAGATTTTGTATACTTTTTTTGAATAAGGAACGGGTGACTGCGAAAAGAATATCATTGATTTAGAAAAAGATTATAGGAGAGCAGGTGCTAACGCAATAGCCAGAAGCTGAAAAGCGCGTTACAATGCGCCACCACATTTTCATAATAGAACCTTTGGGATTTGAATATCTGATCATTCCGACCCAACCAGATGGCCCACAGAGCAGCGACGACCTTAGAGAAATCGTTCGTAGAGTTTGCACCGAGCGACCTGATGGATGCCCAAAACGTCGTTGATCCTTCGCCGACCTCCACCCAAGCCATATTTAATTCTCCCCAGACTTGTAGCGACTCCGGGCAAGAGAAGAAAATATGGTCTGACTCCTCCTCCGCCTCGCCGCATCTATCGCACCGGGTGTCCTCCACACCGAATAAACGACCCCTCCACACTTTGTCACATAAACACCCCCTTCACAGGCACCACATAAAGATTTTTACTCTATTGGGGATCTTTGCCGCCTATACTATCTTCATATCTTGATAGAGGTCGCCTTCAGCAACTGCGTCGTGCGTTCTCAGCTCTGCATACATTCTCCTCACGGAGAACTTGTTATCTACCCACACGAAGTGATCACGGCCGGGCGTGAAATCATTAGGAGGTTGGAGCTCCGATAACAATTTTAACAAATCCTCCACTCTTTGATCGGAGAGGTCAGACAAAAACATTGGCCCCCAAGTTCCCGCTTCCGCCACCTGTGACAGGGAGGCCTCCTTCATGGCCGCCAGTGAGAATAAGCGTGGAAATCTACCTTCCAAAGAGCCCTCTCCCGTCCAATCATCCTTCTAAAAACGAAAAAGGTGACCATACCACTTGGATAGTGGTCTACTGGTAAGGAACACAATCCTCATAGAGTAGGTCGTGGGTTTGAACCTGTGCAAAACACTTTTCCACCAAAAAGTACTCATTTTCCTTAACGAGCTTGATTTGGGCTCGAGCCCAGACCAGGCTCGACAAGGAGCTTGGGCTTGATAAGGGGCTCGACTCGAGCCTTATCGAGTCCGAGCCAGCTCGGCTGGGCTCGAATGAGCTTGAGTCCGAGCCCGAGCCCGAGCCAGGGACTGGCTCATCTCATTGGGTTCAATAGCCAACCCTAAAGTATCCTTGAAGTGGTCAGAACGGGGACAACAAGTGCACTACTGATGCGGGCGTCCGCTTCCTCTGCCACATATCACGTCCTTTGAATTGAGCTGGACCTTATCTATCGCGAGTTGCGGCCATCATAGAGGTGGTTTGAGTAATGGTTGTAGGCAACGTCATAATCTTGCTCAGTCTGCTATAAGCCTCCTTCGTGGGATGTATAGAAGCACCCATAAGAAGATGGGTGCATGCAACATCGTACTGTGAATCAAGTGACGCCATGAAAACTATGACCATAATGGCGATCTTGTACGACTTCTGCTACTCTGCGGAAGCATTCAGAGTCATGAAGCTGTAAAGCTTGTCAAAACATGCCCTTGAGCTATGAATAGAAAGCATGAACTAGGCAACCATTCTGCTGTGAAAATGTCCTATTTAAGCTACATGATCTTCGTCTCATTTCTCGCTTGAGAATATGTGGCTGTGAGGATGTCCCATATTGCCTTGGCAATGGGCTGGTGAAGAATATCATTGGCTATCTATGTGGTAAGAGTATCGGATTGCCAAACACGTGTATACGCATCATCTTGCTCCCATAAAGCATTCATCCCAATCTTGTCGATCGGCTCTGGTTGCGAGAAAATGTGCTCCTTGTTGTTTCAATGCATAATGCTCATAAACAACATTGTCTATAACTCATAATTGGTCCCGTCCATCTTGACGACGGATACTGAACCTTTAAAGCACCATATATTATAAGTTAACCTTGCTCTCTGACATGATGAAGAAGAACACGAGAAATGGCATGACTGGGACTGTAGACCGATCTGAATGTGTTTACACAATCATATAGGGAATTGGTTGTATATGCAAACTCAAGGCACATCCGTTAGGGAATTGGTTGTATATGCAAACTCAAGGCACATCCGTTCCCATCAACTTCTGAGAAACTCTAGGGGTCGGAGAAGTGAATTTAGGGTCTTAAATTACCATTTAGGCCTCAAAATCAGACCTTACTCAGACCTTTGATGCAAGAGATGTGTTGAAGAGCAAGGCTTGGTGTTGTGGCAACAACCAGGCGATGTCGCAAGAGGCCTCTAAGGGGCTGCAGAAGCTACAAGAAGGGCTAGAACCCTACTGGCGGCTGTAGAGGTGTTGCTGGGGCAACCCTAGAGGTAGCGGTGCTCTAACGGTGGCAGTAGCGGGCAGAGATGCCTCTATGAGCGGTGGTGGTGCACAGCTACGGAAACACGAAGAGGTGATGAGCGGTAGTGGACAGAGCACATAAGGGCTAGATGGTGGGGGAGGGGGCGATGGGTCTCAGGGCTTCGGTCTAGGATCACCCCTCTTATACCATGTGGAAAGAAAATAATGAGTTGATTATTCCGAGGGTCATAGGGCTCTCTTTATAGAGAGAAGAAACTCTAAGGAGCAAATTACATCGTAAAGGCAAATAATAAATAAGCAAATACAAAATATCGCTCAACAGTTGTAAATTTTAACAATGGAAGATATGAAAATGAACATTAAATTATTTGTTGACATAAACACGGTATTGTTTTAATGCCAAGCGCTTGCATATATGCGTATATGATATTTTTCAGACTGATTCTTGTATGCTTCTCTTTTTAAGGCTGTAAATAATTTTATCAGGGGGGTTCTTGACTTTCAAGCCCAGGATCCCGAGGCGCTTATTGGTGGAAGGACCTCACACCGTTGAAAGTCACTTCTCATTGGTCAACTACCAAGTAATCAATGATATTGTTTATAGTACTCTGGCTCATGTTTAATGCTTGCCATTAATTTTCAGCTGAAGCAAATAAGAACAGCACTTGCCATTTCGTCATTGCTGAACAGAACTCTGGTTAGTTGATAAATGCATTTTTATTCTCTTCATGCTTATGTAAATGGAAAAATAATGTCTAATTGTTGAGGGTTACCAATGATCAGGTCAGAATTTTGCTTAAAGCGCATGCTGGAACAATAACATAGATTCATTATTTTGGAACTTTGATCCTCATTATATAGAATACCCCGTGTGAACAATAACCAGGCCAAACCCTATATGATAAACACACACATCTTACTATTCTCTTCGATTGGCACATAATGTATATCATTGTGTTCACCCTCCCAGCTAGTTCATATACGTCAATCATGCTTAGCTTGGAGTTCTGCTTTTCAATAGTGGTGGTAAATACATGCTAGCCATTTCATTCATGGATGCATGCATAGTGAAAAATATGGTCTTAATAGTATCTTCAAAGCCAGAGGAATTGAAGTGCATGTGCTATAATGCAATCACTATGTGGTCCACACAGATAATTAGACCGCATAAACCCCTTATGCGATGGAAGGATTTAATCAAATCACTCAGACCATATAAACCGCATAAACCACATATGCACCTGAATACTGATCAGTGAATCAAGCGGATTCAATTCAGGATTTTTTTAATCAAAAGCCAACAAGGAGAACCATTGGTGCCTGGTGATGGAAGAAGATCATAATGCACTAATACATAATGCCACCGTCAGCACTTATCTTATCCCTTTGAACATCAATCCCGTACATCATGACCTTATGCAATACAATTCAGTCAAACTTTTCAATCTTGAACTTTGTCCTCACCTCTGATTTTCAGTCATGAGTGCTTGATGGATGATAGACAAACTGGAGCCCACACATTATCCTGTTTCCATGTGGCACTGGCACTTGTTTTGTTAGTTGGCTCTCCGTTAGATATGATGTACTGCTTGTTGTGGCTTTCCATGATGCTCATGAACTGCATCGGCTACAACTTATAAATAGTCCCGTCTTAAAATGGGTTGGGGCTCTTAATGGCCACAAGTAATGGCCACAAGAGATACAGTAACATTGACCTTTGGTTCTTCCACGTGAAAAGAAGTATGTACAAGAAGACAAAACAATAGAAAAGATCAAAGAAACTTGTCTATACAAGCATATTCAGGAGGTTGAGTGTATGAACTTAGATATACAACACTCCTAACACTACTATAGGCTCTCTAGAGACCACGAAATTTGATAAAGATTATCAAATCTAGATTGGACTGTTCAGTAACACGAGGTTTGAAAATTAGTGGATTTTAAAGCATGCTCGTATAGATAAATGAATGCCATGGGTGCATAGACCAAGGCTAAGTAACCCCCGCGGAGCTCCTCTGAGTTCGACAACGTTGTCACCTTCCTGAAACCGGAGATGCTGCTGCTTGCAGTAGACACCTTTGCTGCGGTAGTGGTGGCTGATTTAGTGTCTGCAGTTAGCAGTGAGTTCCTAGTTATGACAAAGGCATGATGACAGAGTTAGGGTTTCAAAAGGGCTCAGAGCTCGTCTGAGATCGTTGCTTTGATACCATGCATAAATGTGAAAAAGTGTGTTCTCGAGTGTGGATCCCTAGAATCCTTTATATATAAAGGGAAAATGAAGTTTCCTCGTAGCTCTACGTAGATGCCTTATTTGGTTTACATAGAAATAATACAATAACACTAACAACAATGCACATAAAAAAACTGGACCTGAGTGAAAAACCATGCATTTATCCACCACTTCCTCTGCCTCTCCATTGAGTGAGAGTAGGGTTCTTATGTAGGAACTCATCACTATTGATCTAATTGGTGAACCTAAAGGTACCACTCATGGATCACCTGCTTTTATGTCTCCACATCGTTATCTCCGTAGCCATTATCGAATAGCATACAACTTTCTCTATATTCGTAGTGCTCATACATTTGGGGCCATAATCACTTCACTCTCAACAAGGCAATCCTGCGTAATGGATCATAATCACTGCATCTTCACCACCAATATTGTGAAGTTGTGGCACTATGCTTAATTGTTTATCCTCGATGCAATGCCTTTGCATGATGTAGATGTCATCATGTTGCTTCTGCCACCTTCTTAAGGCTAAGATCTAGCTCATGGAGCATTGATCATGATGAGGGACTGTAACATTCCATGCCAAGATTCAAGCCTATTATCAGGGACAAGTGACCCGCACAACTCGTTGGGCTCGGGCTCAATTGGGTCCATTGACCGTTGCCTAATATGCTTAAACCCAAGTTTTTAGTAATAATCTCCACTACTTATAACCCACTATCACACTTTGTGATTACTAGATGTGGGACTATGTTGGGGTGCTACAATCTCCCCTACTTACACATGCAACATCCGCATTGCCATATGGACGATCACTTATTCTCGATAATAGGGCAACTTGATGATCTTGAGTAGCTCTTTCCCCCAATATCTTTGGTAGGGTGTCGCCACCTCTTTGGTAGTATTTTCCACTATTAGAGGAAATCTCCTCTGATACCATTTGCAACAACTCGGACCAAGACCCGAGCTTGTTATTGGGAATAATTGGCCTGAACAACTTGTTGGGCTCGGGTCTATTGACCATCACCCAAAATGCTTAAGCCACGTTGTTTAATAGTAGTCCCTATTACTTATAAGCTACTATCATACTTCATGATTACTAGATGTGGGACCATGTTAGGGTGCTACAGAGGCAGTCGCTCGAGAGTTGCATGAAGCCGATTGTTGAAGACACCAATGGTAATTGACCTGAAGGTGTTGCTCGAGAGCATTGCCAACACCTCTGAGAGATTACTCAAGGTTGCATTGGAAATCTCACAAGAACATGATTGCTTCTCCTCTAGATGTAGGTTGTCCATCTTCATTGCAATGAGACTCGTCTCTTGTCAGAGCATTTATTACAACATGCATGGTTGCTTTAATGTTTGACATGAATGACCATGACATGAATTTAAGAAAGAAACAATCTTCGAGGAACATCAAAATGAACAAAAATAAATAATCCTATAAACGACTTGCTCCGATACTATGTAAAGATATAAAAAAACATTACATCATAAAGGGATAATAAGAACAAAGGATGATTTACATGATTTGAGACATTCTACTAGGATTGCCCTACTCCATGGGAGAATGGACCCTCTAGGTTATATATTCATACTATGCTACGCAAGGAATACAATAGGTGTGTGGTTCTTTATATAACTCTACCAACACACCGAGATCCATCTTATAGACAAAGTGGGATAAAAACATAGAATAATTGGATTTTAGAGAGATCTAATCACCCAGTTTATTCAAACATTCTCTACTCTCAATACTTTCTATAAAGTCGGAGCATGCAATACTAATTTTGGATAAAAGAATAACTCGATCACATAATGAATACATGGCTGTCGGACTAATCTCAACCTAATGCATACACATTTAGTTTCCGATGATGAGAATGAGAATGATGCCTTTTGAGTCACGCTGGTTAGGAGGAGCATGAGATTGGAGTTTAGTTTGATGATCCGTTGGGCAATTTGGATAGATAGAAGGTGCATGTACTATTTATGTGCTATCTTGTAACTCTTGAGAAGTAAAATATGAAGATCTGACCCATGGGGTTCGTTCTCCCATAGAGCAAGATCGTACTTGGAGACTGATTTGAACCACATAACTTATTCTTCTTTATTGAAGTTGTATATTTTCTTTTATATTTCAACAATTTTATATTATGTAATGGAAAAAAATTTATTTAATCTAGTAACTGATTCTTTGGATGATTTATATAAGGCCTTTTTGCATGTTTATCATCATTAATGCTGTTGGGAAAAATAAGCATCGTGTTTATTCCTTGAGCCCTAGGCTCTCTTATATAGGGAGAGGCCTATGGGCAAATTACATAAGGTAGACAAACAAAAAGATAAATAGATAAAAGATACAAGATTATAAATAAACTTCTACACTCCTCCTCAAGATGGAGCATAGATATCTATCATGCTCATCTTGGATAAGCACTTCTGAAAGGGACCCCGAAGCAATGCTTTAGTAAGGTTGTCTGCCGTTTGGTCTCCTGAGCTGACATGTGTTGTAGAAATGAAGCCCTTCTGGATCATATCACGGATATAATGGCAATCCACCTCAATGTGCTTCGTTCTCTCGTGAAAAGCAGGGTTGTTGGCAATGAATAACGCAGCCTGATTGTCACATTCTAGTGATATGGGAAGTGGAACATCTATATGTAGATCTGTCAGGACTGCGCGAACCCACAATGCTTGGGCCATAGCTCTATACTCTGATTCAGCACTGGATCTCGCAACTACTGTTTGCTTCTTGCTCTTCCATGAAACAAGTGACTCCCCAATGAATATGGCAAAGCCTGATGTGGATTTCCTATCCTTTGGGCACCATGCATAGTCTGCATCTGCACATGCTGGAATAGTAATAGTACCCTTCTTCCTAAACATCAAACCTGCGCCTGGAGATGACTTAAGATACCTTAGTATCATATGTATGGCGTCCATGTGTACTTGGCGAGGTTGCTCCATGAACTGGCTCACTTTATTTACTGCAAATGTAATATCTGGTCTAGTAATAGTAACATAAAGGAGCCTCCCTACCAGTTCTCTGTACCTTCTTTTATCAACCTCCTCAGTGTCGTCATCATGCATCTTCATGCTTGAATCCATTGGTGTAGAAGCAGGTCGACATCCAAGCATTCTTGTGTCTCTTAGCAAGTCAGTGACATATTTCCTCTGGGTCATCACGTGTCCTTCTTCATTTCTAGCAAACTCCAAACCAAGGAAATATCTCAGTACTCCTAGATCCTTGGTAACGAATTAACGGCCCAAGAATTCTTTTGCTATTTTTATTCCCTGCATATCATCTCCTGTAATGAGTATATCGTCAACATACACCATAATGACAGTCATACCTCTGGATGTCTTCTGTACAAAAAGCGAATAGTCTGCATTTGACCTATTGAACCCTTGCTTCACAAACAAATCTGAGAGCTTCTGGAACCAAGCTCTTGGGCTTTGTTTTAGGCCATAGATCGCTTTATGAAGTCTGCATACCTGTCCACACTCCCCCTCAGCAGTAAACCCAGGTGGCTGCTGCATGTAAACCTCTTCCTGAAGATCACTATATAAAAATGCATTTTTGATATCTAATTGAAACAAGGGACAATCTCGAATCACAGCAACAGATAACAGAATCCGTAAAGTAGAGTGTCGAGCAACCGGAGAAAATGTGTCAAGATAATCTACCCCATACGTTTGAGTAAAGCCCCGAGCAACCAGTCGAGCCTTGTACCTATCAATACTGCCATCAGCATTATGCTTCACCGTAAACACCCACTTGCAATTCACAATGGATGCCCCAGTAGGAGTTGGAACAAGACTCCAAGTACCTCTCGACTGAAGGGCAGCCATCTCTTCCGCCATAGCCAGACGCCATCTACTATCAGCTAATGCTTCTTGGTGAGTCCTTGGAATATTCACAGCAGATAAAGCACATACAAATCTCCTGAAATCTCCTGCCAGACGCTCAAAGGTAACATGAGAAGCAATCGGATATGACGCACATGACCTCTTCTGTTTCCTCACTGCAATAGGCAAATCAAGGTCTGCATCACTTGTACCAACATCCGTATTATCCCCTGCCTGTTCCTGCTGAGAAATGTCCTATCATTAGAAATAATGTTATCAGACCAAACCTGGGGCATGTTTGTTGATTGATCATGATCATGAGCAGGGGCTGGACGTCGACTGTAGTGGCGTGGTAGAGGAGGAACCAAAGATGTGGGAGGTGGTAGAGGTGGTGGCGGTGGTGGAGATGGTAGTGGTGATGGGGATGGCGGTGGTGGAGATGTAGGAGCTTGTTGTGGCACATACAAGGGTGGAGGAGGAATATAGATTTCATCACTTATATCTGATGGCACCAACCTGTCACCAGTAGGAGAGAAGAACATGACAGACTCAAAAAATGTGACATCTGCACTGACATAATATTTCCGACGCAACGGATCATAGCAACGATACCCCTTTTGAGTTCTCGAATACCCGACAAAAACACATTTGACAGACTTAGGAGAGAGCTTATCAACCCCTGGAGACATCTGGTGAACGAATGCCACAAACCCAAAGACACGTGGAGTTAGGGAAAACAATTCCTTGTCAGGAAAAACGATGGAGAAAGGTATCTTCTCCCCCAACACAGACGAGGGCATGCGGTTAATGAGATAACACGCAGTAAGAACCGCATCACCCCAGAACGAGTGTGAAGCACAACTCTGGGCAAGAAGTGTACGAGCGACATCAAGGAGGTGGCGGTGTTTTCTTTCTACAACACCATTCTGTTGGGACGTGTAGGCACAAGACGTTTGATGAAAAATGCCATGGAATGAAAGAAACTGAGTTAATGTTCAAGTACAGAATTCAAGGGCATTATCAGTTCTTACAATCTTGATAGAAACAGAAAACATATTCTGCACTTCTTTAATAAAATTCATAATAGTGGTGCCCGCTTCAGATTTATTTTTTTAATAGAAAGACCCAAGACAAACGACTGAAATCATCGACAGCAACTAAATAGAACCTGTGTCCCTGATGATCTGGAACACGACTTGGACCCTAAATATCAATATGAAAAAACTCAAAAGGGGAGCTACTGCTCCGACTCTGACGACTAGGGAAGACAGACCGATGATGCTTCCCTAACTGACAAGCTCCACAATCGAACGACGAGCGGGGTGAGATCTGAGGAAGGACTTGACGCAGTCTCGGAAACGGAAGATGACCAAAGCGCATATGCCATAGGTAAGGAGAGACATGTCCAGTGGAATGGGATGATGCTCCAGCGTAATGTGTATGGACCAGTCGATACAACCCGCCTTGCTCACAGCCATGTCCAATCATGTTGCCCGTGAGAATGTCATGAAACACAAGAGATGATGGGTCAAACATCGCTCGACAATGTAGATCCTTAGTAATCTGGCTAATTGACGGTAAGTTAATTGAAAAATTAGGAGCATGGAGCACATTCTGCAACTGCATGGAAGGTGTTAAGGCGATTTGTCCATGTCCTGTAATGGGAGAATGAGTCCCATCTGCTATGATGACGGTCCTCCCTGGGGAAACTTCCCTGTATGATGTGAGTTGGTGCCTATCTCCACACAAATGATGTGTGGCACCTGAATCTACAATCCATTATGAGGTACGTGACCCCTGGTAGAAAGCAGAAGTATGAGCACTACCTGAGGAACTAGCTTCTGCAGTAGCAGCAACGTCCAAGCTGCTCTCTGAACTCGGTAGAGGAGTACTGGTTGATGGCATGAGATCACGTAGACGAGACACTAGGTCATCATATCGTGAATCCGAAGCTGGCGGAGCACCCTGATGCGATATCTGTTATGCTGCACTAGCAGATGTTGGGAAGCCATGCTTAGAATAGCATGTGTCTTCTGTATGACCAATCCGACGATAATAAGTGCACTGTAATCCACGACCACGACCAACCCTACCACGTGGTCCTCGTCCACGGAAATGAGATGCATTACCTCTTCCTCTAGAGGCTGCCATAGCGGAGGAATTTGGCACAGTAGTAAAACTTGAGATATTGATTCGACTCAATCGCCGAAAGGCCTCCTCCATTGGAGGAATGGTAGCATCTGCCAGAATCTGAGAAGAAGCCGCCTCATATTGTGAATCAAGAGAGGCTAGAAAGACTCCCACCATCGTCGCATTCCGATATGTCTTCAATTGTTCTGGAGTAGCCGTAAGGGGCATGAAACTATGAAGTCTCTCAAACATTCCCCTCAATGCAGTATAGTGAGCATGCAGGGGTCGACCATTCTGCTTTATCGTGAAGATGTCATGCTGGAGCGGTAGGATCTTTGTCTCATTCTTGGCTTGTGAATACGTGGCGGCAAGAATGTCCCACATGGCTTTGGCAGTAGATTGATGCAAGACATCATTAGCAATGTCTGGAATTAGGGTACCAGACAACCAGACCTGAGCATATGCGTCATCAGCCTCCCATGAGGCATATAACCCTATTTTTTCCTCTGGCTCATTTTCGGTAAGAATATGTTTCTTACCCATTGACTTCATTAGGCTCATGAACTGCATAACCCATAACTCATAGTTGGATCCATCCATCTTCACAATAGGCGCAGGACCTTTGAAGGCGCCTGTAGTGGGGATCTCGATCTTGCTTTCTGACATTCTGATTGGAGAAAACTAGGGTTGTAGACAAGGTAAGTCTTGGTCTACACTGACATGACTAGGTTTAGTTGCACATGTAGACCTCTCATGCAACCAAACCCATCAACCTGGGGGTGAGCGGAGAGCCTCTTATGGAGATGATAATCAAACCCTAGGGACAGTGAAACCCTAGGGACAACCGGCGACGCACGTGCAGAAGGAGCACGTACGGTCGGTGCACGGGAAGACGACGCTTGGGCTCAGCCGCACAGCCGCACGAGCCCTCGCGTGGAGGCGTCGCGTGAGGGCGGGAGGCGCTGCGTCGAGGTGGGGGGGGGCGGCGCGCGGAGGCTTGAAGGTGGAGGTCTAGGTTTAGGGTTAGGTACGAGAGCTCCGGTCTAGGACCGCCGCTCTGATACCATGTGGGGAAAAATAAGCATCGTGTTTATTCCTTGAGCCCTAGGCTCTCTTATATAGGGAGAGGCCTATGGGCAAATTACATAAGGTAGACAAACAAAAAGATAAATAGATAAAAGATACAAGATTATAAATAAACTTCTACAAATGCCAATGCCAAATTACATGCACTCATGATAAGTATTAGGGATTATAAATATTTTTCTAAAGGAAAGGGTCTGACATTGAAAAAGTGCCCACCCAAAACCAACTATATATTACGAAATTAGCTCATTACATTACAAAGACGAAAATTCCCAGAGGCTTTTGGCATGCCCTATAACATTCTTCATGTACAATTTCTCCCCCTTGAGTATAACCCATCCGTGCGAGCCACATGGACAAGAGAATAACCATAACCCAAACCTTGGTGGGACCACTCCATGCCCCAACCTAGCGATGGAGTCCCAAAACGAAACCCAATCCTGGGTTGCCACCAAGTCAATGTGCAACGTGACACACCTCCATTGAAACAAATCATCTAAAGCTAAATGCTCAATGTCCTCCATTGTCGTGCAATGGTGGACATACCATTTGAACCTGGGAAAAACCTGGCTCTATGTTCACTATTGAGTAACTGATCCCTCCTCAAAAGTCAAACAAAGATTCGGACATGCAACGACACTTTTACGACCATATCCGCCTATGGTGGTCTGATGCAACTCCAGGATAAATAACAACCACTGAGTAGAAGGCCCAGTACGCCTTCTGCATCGTGAAATGCCAATCTACCCAAGTTTTCGATGATTTGCAATGTCCATCAAACCGCCTGTCTCCGGCAAGGCCTCTATTAGAAGCAAAAAATCCGCGACACATTGATCCAACAAAGCATTATGAAAATGAAGAAGCCAACATCACCCTCCTTGCAATTCCTCACATAAAACTCGTACCCTTTTCCAAAGCAAGCATACGAGGGAAACGAACCCGAAGCGTACCGTACCCCATTCAACCATTTGTCCAAAATCTGAACTACCGCCATCCCCTGGGGGCCTCAAATACGGTGCCACTCGAGGAAGAACCAAATAGATATCTCCTCCAAATGTTCGAGGGAGCAATCATAGCTCCAACCTAAATATAGAGATCCATAGAAACCCCATAGATAGGGAGAATTGTACTGCAAAATAGATCAGAGAGCGAATCATGCTGCAAAATAGATCAGATCCGCCACTGCAATTGCCCAGCACCGCTCCATTCATCTCCTCGAAATTCAGAATCCCTATGCCCCCATCTTCCTCTTTGAGCACCAAGGTCATCCCTTTGACCAAATGCATTCCGTACGACTCCCCATTAGAGGCCCATAGAATCTCCTCATCAGCCTTTCTAGCCGACTCTTATCCCCAACGGGTATCAGGTGAGTGGTAAGGAAAAAACTAACAGCGGAAAGAATATCCTTCAATAGCACCAAGCGACCACCCCTGGAAAAGGTCATACACAAACCTGCCAACTTTCGCTATATCTTCTCGTACAAATAACCAATCGATTTATTTCAACCTACCATTAACCAAAGACAATCGTGAGGGCCCCCTGCTGCATCTAGAGGGTGGCACTACATCCCTCAACCTTTGCATTGTTCACCTCAAAGGAAAAAAAGTCGAGATGCGTAACTAATTTGCAACCCAAAGACCATCCCAAACGGTCAACGTATGGACATATAAATATCATCAACATAAAATCCATAAAAAATGCCATGTTTTATTGCCTAGTGAGCCATCCTTGTCAGGGCATTAGCAACAAGAATGAAAAGTAATGGTGCTAGTGGGAAGCCCTGTCTATCCCTCTTCTACAACTAAAAGAACCACCCTCCTAGAAAATCTTTTGGGGCAGTCCGTTTCTCTGTGAGAGGGTGTTGGGACATTATAGGACACTGATGTTTTTGTGGCAAAACTTGTAGCTTTGTATTTTGTCTTGACTTTGTTGTAGCATATCTGTACTCGATATCTATTTTTTAGTGAATAAATTTGCGAGGGTTCCAATCTTGGGAATACACCCTTTTTCTCCTAAAAAAAGAAACCACCCTCCTGCATACGATTCTCTAAACAAAAAATGAAGAGGTTGTCACTTATCTCTTCATCTAGTCAATCCACTCACCTGGAAAACCTCTGCGATAAAGGGATGTTCATAGGAACCTCCATTCCACGCAGTCATAGGTCTTGAAGAAGTCATCCTTCCACAAAAAAACCCTTGACCTTCTTTCTTTTCCAACCCATCAATAATCTCCAATGCCATCACACCCTCATCCATCATGTGTTGACCTGAGATGAAAGCCGTTTGTATAGGATCAAAAAAGAAGCCAAGAACCTCTTAATCTGTTGATCAATACCTTTACCACAATGAGATATATGGCGTTGGACAACACAATAGGGTACATGTCATCTACCCTCCATACCAAATACTTAGCACAAGAAATAATTGAAAATGGTCTAGTCTCTCAAAATCATGGTTCATTTGCCTCAACTTCTCAAACGCCTCCAAAGCTTCCGGCCTACAAGATCCTAGAATTTCATATAAAAAAGGATCGAAAAATTGTCAGAACCCCAGGAGCCATCTGTATTCAATTTAAAAGTCGCCAGCTGTAGCTCCATAAGAAGGAAGAGACACAATAGCTTCTGAGACTGCAACTCAATCAATCCCGGAATATCCTGCCCTCCTACCTTTCTCTACCAACATGAACACATAAATTGAGCTCATGGCAGTGGGGCTTCATTGCATCCCTAATGGCACGATTCTGCCCCCACTCTCCATCTACCTTAATAGAGTGTAACCAGTTGCACCTCTTGCACCCTCTCGCCAAATTTGCATCCCTCCTCCTTCAACCACTTTTGCCTTGATATATGCATTCAACATGCCTCCCTCTTCTTATCCTCCTCCAAAAATATGGGTCTGCTTACACCTTGCCTCCCTCTCCTCCTCGAAGAGCTCCTAAGAATCCTCTAGAAGATTGAGGTGCACAACCTCTGACTAGGCCATATCCTTATGCTTCCATCTTCTCTCCTAGATTTAGCTGCATAAGCATGGTCCGGATGGCTTAAAAGAAAACTACCCAGATGTTGACTGTCCCTAGAATACCAACAAATTGATGTATGGTCCGAATGCAACCAAGGAAAGGCCAAAACAATTTCTAATAGGAAAACTCTCCAACAGTTCCACATGTCAAGAAAACGGTCCATGAGAAACCTAGAGGAGCTATTTCTCCAGGCGTAGCTCGAATTTCAACATTTAAAACATCCATCGATAAGTCCCCTACATAGTCAACAAATAAGGTAGAACCATGGTCCCACCACCTCTATCTCGTAGGCAGTCTGCAACAAATAGGGTAGTTGAAATCAGTGCCCACAATCCACGCTTGATCTGGAAATTAAGTTGCACTAAACGAAGCTCATCCCACATCTCTGCTTGCATAGGTTGCCCAAAGGGGGTATAAACTATCAAGATCAATAGTTGGAAGCCATCCGAGTGCCTCTAAAGTATAATAAACAAGATCTGAGTGGCACACACCGAGGCCACACTCCGACAAATCATTCTTCTAGCTAGCTGCCATGCCACCGGATGCATCCATCGATGACACTGCTCTAAAATCAGAGAACTGTAACCCTGCCACCTCTCTATATAGAAACCTATCCCAAACCTCCAACTTCGTCTTTTGCAGACACCACATCGGCCTTCCATGCCTCTAGTATGGAAAGGGAATAATGACATGTTTATATAGGGTTCTTTTATATAGAGAGGAGATGTCCTAGAGGGTAAATTACATAATGTAGATGAAAGAAATAGAAAATAAATAAAAGATAAGGAAAGATAAATATATCTCTCAACAGCCCCCCATAAAATGCAACATAGATATCAATCATGCTCAGCTTGGAACAACACCTCTGGAATGACCCTCTGGCTAGAGCCATGGTGAAAACATATGTTGTCTATTCCTCTGAACCGATGTGGGAAGTAGATATATAACCCTTTTGAATCATGTCACACGTATAGGGATAATGTACCTCAATGTGCTCGGTCATCTCATGGAAGGCATGGTTGTTGGCAATGAATAGAGTAGCTTGGTTATCACATTGTAGATGCATGGGAAGAGGTGCATCAGCAACTAGGTCAATCAAAATGGAACTAACCTCATTTTAGTGATCCCCTATGTCATGGCTCTATACTCTGACTCAACATTAGATCTAGCAACCACGATCTGCTTTTTGCGCTCCATGACACCAAAAAGCTCCATATGAACACTGCAAAGTCGGAGGTAGATTTCCTATCGTTGGAACATCCTACATAGTCTGTGTTTGCACATGCTGTGATGGCAAGGGATGTCCTATGGTAAAGAGGAATCCATTACCTGGAGAGGACCTCAGATACATCAGAATCATATGAGCTACATACATGTGTGCTTGTCTCGACGGGTCCATAAACTAGCCAACTTTGTTCATATCAAAGGATATGTTTGGCATGGTAATAGTCATGTAGAGGCTCTTCCCAACAGGCTACTTTATCTCCTCTTGTCCACCTCCTATGTCTCATCATATAGCTTCATACATGGCCTCAAATTTCAACGAAATACGGTCGAATTTCTGTCGAATATCGATATCCAGTCGAAATCGAAATTCGACCGAAATGACCGAAATATGGGGGTCCTAGTACAAAAAATGACCGAAATGACCGAAATTTCGGTCGAAATTCCATCGAAATTCTGTTTTGGTTGATACCGAAATGGTAACCGAAACCGACATTTAAGGCCTTGGCTTCATATTGGGATCCATGGGAGTAGTGGCATTGTCTACAATCTACCATCCCTGTCTTTGAAAGGAAATTTGTAACACACTTCCTCTGGGTCATCACAAGACCTCGATGGTTCCTGGCGAACTCAAGCCCTTGGAAGTATCGTAGGTTGCCAAGGTCCTCAGTGACAAACTACTGTCCAAGGAACTTCCTAGCTGCACTAATACCATGTATATCATCTTCTATAATAATGATATCATCAAATACAACCCAGGATGATAACGATATCTCTATAAGTCCTCTACACAAACAATTAATGATATGACGTCGATATTGTGAAAGCCCTATTGCTCTATCAAGTTTAAGAGCTTTTGAAACCATACTCTGGAACCCTGCTTAAGGCCATATATAGCCTTATGAATTCTATAAACCTTCCGAACTGCCCGTCGGCATCGAACCCAAGTGGCTGCTGCATGTAGACTTCCTGCGGCAGATCACCATATAGAAAATCATTCTTCACATCTAACTGGGGTAAAGACCAATCATGTATCACTACAATATACAAAAGGATCTAAAGTGTAGAATGATGTACCACGGGTGAGAACGTATCCTAATATTCCACCCAGTAAGTATGCGGGAATCCACGATCCATAATCCTAGCCTTATAGAGATCAATATTGCCATATGTACGGTGCTTCACTGTAAATACCCATTTGCAGCCAACCACAGGTACCCCTGTAGGGTAGTAGTCAAGTTCCATGTGCTATGCGATTGGAGCACTGCCATATTCTCTTCCATTGCAATATGCCACTGACTGTCTTGCATAGCCTCACGATATCTGGGAGACCCACGACATACCTCTTGAAATCCGTTGAAAGACGTCCTAAAGAAATTTGAGCAGCAGGATGATAACACATGTACATTTCTGCTTTCTGAGAGCAATGGACAGATCAAGGTCCTGTGGATCATTTGTGTCATGTAAAGTAGCCTTCTGAGCAGGCACCTGCTCAACCTGTAAAGCAGCCTACTATATAGACAAATCACTAGTGCCATCAGTAGAAACTAAGTGCTTAGATAATACGTAGGGCATGCTGGATGATTGATAAGGTACATCAACATGGGGTACATTTGGTGGCCTGCATACGTAAAAATGAGAAAAGAACTGAGCCAAATGAGTAGGCATCACAAGATGTGGCTGAGGTGGTGGAGGCATAGGAGGAACCACAGGTGGAGGTGGTAGTAGCATGGGAGGAGGGATGTAAACCTCCTCACCTGGATCAGACTAGGTCAACCTATCACGTGTAGGAGAAAAAACATGATCGACTCAAATAAGGTTAAATCACCACTAAGGTAGTACTTCTGCCTAACTGGATCAAAGCACCGATACCCCTTCTGGGTCCGGGAGTAACCCATAAAGACACACTTGACAACTCTAGGAGCGAGCTTGTCACGGCCAGGAGTCAGATGGTGAATAAAGGCCACATTGCCAAAAACACAAGGTATTTTTTTTTAAAAAGGGGAAAGGTGGTGTCCCCAGATGGAACCCACCATAAAGGTATACATATATAAATCTATAACAAATAATAACACATTACACTCTCCAAGATAAACATAATGCCCTACTGTGTTCAATTACATTCTCAATATAACATGCTTGCCCTCTCGAAGATGACACCATTCTCGCGCACCAGATCGCCCAAGCGAGCGCAAAAGGATAAGCACTATCCTCATGTTCATAGCCACAAACCGATCTAATGTCCCTCCAAAACTGGAACAATCGTGACCCTCAAACCACAAGATACTGACCCTGTTCCACACCTGAGTTGAAGAGGAACACGAGAAGAACAAGTGGTCAACATCTTCCATAGCCATCCCGCATCTGTCACACATCAACCTCCACCCCAGCAGTTGCCCTCAGCGAACCTGCATGAGAATCCTACCAAGCTGTAGAAGCTAAAGGAATACCTTAATCCGGTTTGGCACCCTACTCCAAATCATCCTGGTATCAACAACAACCTCCTCGTCCACCTCCTCTCCGTCGCCCACCATAAAATGATAAACATTCTTCACCGTGAACTTCCCATCACCCCATTCAATGTGATCTCTGCCGACCGTCGGACTCTCAATCTGCCAAAACCAACTGCCTCAATCCTCTGTTCCGATAAGGCCGAAGAGAAAACATGAGACCATGACCCAAGCTCCCAAACTTGTTGCGCCATTTCCTCCTTGTTTGTTACAAGCCAGCTGCAACAATCGTGGATAGCTCTCGGCCAATGCACCCTCGCCCGTCTAGTCATTCCGCCAAAAGCGAAAGCCAACACCATCTCTTAGAGCCGTTCTTAACTTTAAGGCTAACTCCGGGTTACCTTGGTGATCCCTTCCACAAAAGTGAAGGCAAACGGCTCAGGACAGTCGCCGATGACATGGACACCCCATAGACCTTCCTCAACAGTCTCTAAACCAAATCCTCAGATTTTCCCAATATGCGGGCCACCCACTTCACCATGAAGGCCTTGTTCATCTCAACCATCTGTAGAACTCCCAAACCTTCCTTTTTCGACGCCATCACCTTGCCCCAATCGACCAAGTGGATGCCTCTCCTAGCCTACCTCCCATCCATCGAAAAGAACCTCTTCATTAAAGTTTTGATTCTCGTACGCACGCTCACCACCAACAACCTCGTGGAATAAAAGAAGATAAGAATGGTCGAAAGAACGTGCTTCAGAAGAACCAACTTCCCGCCTCTCGAAAGCATCGTCACATTCCACCCCACCAATCTCCCCTCCAATCTCTTCAGCAACACTCTCCAGTCCCTAGCCTTTGGTTGCCCTGCCACTAACGACAGTCCCAAGTATGTGATTGGCAGCCCAGCCGTTGCGCACCCCAAAATTACTGCCGCCCTCTGCACCTCCAAATCAGTGAGACCAAAAGGAACCATCACTGGTTTCTCTATATTGATCTGAAGCCCTGAGATGTCCTCAAAAATGTCCATAATGAGCGATGCCCGACACATCTCCTCCTCCTCACCCCCATGAAAAGAACAATGTCATCCGCATACTGTAAGAGCAATATGGATATCTCCTACTTCACATAACCAGAGCACCATCCTCTATCCGTAGCCAGCCTCATCAAAACTGCCAAGGAATCTACCACAACACGAAGAGAAGCGACGCCAAAGGGCATCCCATGATGCCCCTCTGTTGTTAGAAGAAACCCCTTCTGATCTACCATTAACCAGCACGGTGTGGGATGCTAATATCACACAACTCTTGATCCATGCAATCCACAACTCCAGGAAGCCCCTTTTCACCAAAGAAGCTCACATGAATATCCAATCCAACTTTTCTGGGGCGAACACCAAAGAGTGTCTCCCCCTCTTTTGAGCCTAAAAAAAAAATCCAATCCACGCTATCATACGCATTGGAAAAGTCAACCTTCCACAACACCCCTTTCACCTTGTTCCTCTTCCAGTCCGTCGCCATCTCGGAAGGCAACCGCCAAACATAGCCCTCTTAGGCACAAATGTCGTCTGCTTAGGCGACATAATCCGACCAAGTATATCCTTCAGACAATTTGCGAGGACCTTCGAGAAAATCAGATAGGTTGCATCAGACATCGCGATCAACCTGTAGTCCTCCACCCAGGTCGGTGTGTCTTTCTTCAGAAGTAAAAAATAAGAGCCTTATTCAGTCTCTCGAATTCGCCATTGCCTACTTGAAATTCTGGAAGCACCTCTAAAACATCTTGCTTGATCACCTCCCAAAACTTCATGCAGAAAAAAATCGAGAAGCCATCCGGACCCAGTTCCCGATCTGCATTCAGCTGGAGCAACGCCCGCTTAGTCTCCATCTCTGTGAAATCCCTCACCAACGAACCCTCATCAGATTCGGATATTCGCGAGACACCTCTCCCATGCTCGCCCCATCCATCCCGTACGCGCCGTCTGGCAAAACTCCTGAAAATGCGACCGCAATGCCACCACCATCGTCCGGTCCCCTTCAACCACCTCCTCGCCGACAGAAACCGAGTGCATAAAATTCTTGCTCCTTCTCCCACTGGCCATGGCATGAAAGGATCTCAAATTTGCATCTCACTCTCTCAACCACCGCTGCCTAGATCTCTGCCTCCATGCAACCTCCTCCTTATCTTCCTGAAGAATCTCGTCCAGGTGACCACTCCCTAGAACCACCTCCTCATCTGACAGCTTCGTCTCATCTTCTAGTCTATCCAATCTGTGCACCTCCTCTTGGGTCGTCTGCCTCCTAGCCGTGCGCCACACCTGGTTCTACTTGTTAAAGTTAATAAAAAACCTCCTAAGTGCTGCCAGCTTGGAAGTGAGCCTATAGATTGCCGTCCCATTTGGCCGACAACCGTCCCAGAATCTCGACACCTCCTCTCGGAATCCATCTTCCAATAGCCAGGCCCTCTCAAATATGAAGAACGAGCGAGGACGATCCTTTGTGATCCGACTACACCTTAGGAAGGGTACATGCCCTAGCCAGTGGAAACACCTCTAAAGCCTCATTGGACAACATGAATCTATCAAGTCGGGGTCTAGACCGTAAATTTTGCCACATGTAACGACATCCCGCAAAATCGACCACTTGAAGCCCCATACCATTAACCAACTCAGCCAGCTCCACCGAATCACTGCCACCCCACCACGACCCCTAGGATGATCCTCCGACTGTAAAGTCACATTAATCACCAGCGATGATCCAAGCCACATTCGTGAATCTCACCCTAGCCAAATATAATTCCTCAATCAAATTACCAATATTGACACAATTGCACGAACCATAAGCATTCGTAGCCTTAATCCTCATGCCATCCGCCTTACGACGCAACATGGTCGAAAGTGAGAATACCTTGTGCACCTCCTCCTCCACCAATTCCATCTTAGCTTCATCCCAACATGTTACCAAGGCCCTCGTCGCCCCATCCGAAGCGATTGCCAAGAACTTCACCAGCTTGTTTCCCCCAACCTCCTTCCACAACCCAACCAAATCCCTTGCAATTTTAGTTTCTTGCAACATAGCCAAGTCGCCCTCTGCTCCAGCAGCAAATTCCACACCGCCATCCTCTTCTCGGCCTGACCCAACCCCTTACATTCCAAGTGATCAGATTCAATTATGCAGCACAGGTACCCCTCCAGGCCGCACCAAATCAAGACACGACAGGACCTCCCTCTTCAAACACTCCCCCAACTCTAGTCCAACCCCCCCTTCCTCCAGCTCTGCCCCATCCTCATCTGCCTCCAGCCTCACCCCATCTGACCCTACCGCATGTTGTCGCAACAACGACTGACCTACGCCCAACTGCACTTCGCGCCCCGGCAACACACCCTCTGGCTACACAGGGCCTCACCATCATAGGACCCCACCAAACAACGATAAATCTCCAACTGCTACAACCTCCTCTCCTTCATGCTTCAACGACAATACCATAAGCCAAACCATCCTCCCATAGGCAGCTCGCTACGCTGAGCTCTAGGCCGTGTCGAACCCTCGGATAGGGCCTGTAAAACACCTGAGCCTTTCAACCCTAGCTCCACGAGGGCACCCGCAAGACTTGCTGGAGAGGCCGAGGTCTTAACAAGATGCCGAGAAGCCGACACCCCTTCACAATATCTTTATGCACCGTCCACTCAGATCGAACAACCACACGAGATACAACCCATGAACACTCACCGTATACCAGCATTAGGTCCCTGTTCACCAATCAATCTGAATCGCCATCGTAAATCAGCTCCTCCAGCGAGCCCGAGGCTACACGTGAACGACCTAACCCGAACATAGGCTCCTGGTTGCCAATCGGGTCTTCCAACTTATCCACACGCGAAGAGATCGACCCCGCTTTCTTGGAATCAGTGGAGAGATCCGAGTACCCGAACAGGTGTCGTGTGCGACTCGATAACCCGAGCAAAGCCTCCGCACAGAGGCTCGTTTCCCAAGACCTCCAGTGCCCACATTGGGCTCAACGCCTAGACTTGCGCCCGAAGGCACCCCAACCGTTTCTGTAAAAGGCACTCGAGATTCAAATTTCCAGAAAGATACCCCAACCCCTTCCGCATAAGAGTTCATCCACATCTCGCCTTCCATCCCCGACGACCCACCAGCAGCTTCGGCTGCTTGGTCCTTTCCCGCAGCTCCAGAATGAAGGCACAACCTCTCAATCGAGCACCAAAGCACTAGACAAGCGGGACAATATTGTCTGAACCCGCAACAATCGCCCACGGGGGCTGACCACACCTCAGGCCATCCGAGATGATCGTGCTCACCCCCATCACCGACTCCAACATTCCCTGAATTACCTTGAGGCTTCGACCCAGGAGAAGAAGGCTCCTGATGGACACCGTTCTTCCCCTCCACCGAGAGCTACACCCACCATCTCGCAGCAATGGAGATCGCCAGTGAACCTTCCCTCCAACATGACGCGATAAATCCAGGAGCTTCCGAGCCTCCGACGACGACATGTTGCACACACATACGACAGGACCATCCAACTTGACAACATCGGCCTCACAACCACTCTCAACCGCCTGCCCAATATCCTCCATCGCCTTTGCAAGGCATCACCCTTCATTCCGGCACACCCGTACCAGCAGGCTCCCAGCCCCACCCCAGCTACTTCCACCTCGTCCCCACTAGTAGCACACGCCCGCTTCGACGGACATCTGAAACCCCTGTGCCCACTCGACCCGCACCAGAAACAACGAATCGGGTCTCGACAACTCACCACGTGGTGCCCCCAACTACCACACCACGAACATCTCCCTCTGAAGCCCGACCTTCCACACCTTCCCTAGCAGCTTCTCCTGCAGGCGATGAATAACCTCACCGAAATCTTTGCTCCACCTTTACCAACCTGCCAGAGCTGTCCCACACCATTTTTTCAGATCAAACTATCGACATCGGGATTAGAGAGATAATCCTTATAGGGAAATATAATTGAAAAAAAAGAACCTTTTCTCGTAACACACTGGACGACATTCAGTTGATCAGATAGCAAGCAGTAACAACTACATCACCTCGGAAAGAGTGGGGGAGTACGACTCTGATGGAGTGTCTTGGTCACACCAAGAAGACGATGATACTTGCATTCATCAACAACATTTTGTCGAGATGTATACGCAAGGTTTGGTGTATAATGTCAAGAGACATGAGAACTAGGAAAGTTGTATAGTGCAAAATTCCAAGGTATTGTCAGACATATTTTTTAAGTTAAGATGGGATGAACCTCCAGTAGAGATCAATCAAAAAAAAATATTTAAATATAACTGAATAAAATAATTACAAGAGCCATCAAGTCTTTGACATGTACAAGTACATTCTCAAAGCAAAATCTCCCACCCTTAAAGGCAACACTATTTCTGGCTAGCCAAATAGCCCAGACACGCACACAAACTTTCACCCTCCCTTCCAAGGACCCCGACCAATCCTTACCAATTGAAGCCCAAAAGGAATCCTTACTACTCCATTTGATGTTAGGAAGGTTCACATTTCGTCACAACCCCATTGATCCAAGGCAGAGGAAAAAAGATGATCAATATCTTTTACCACGCCACCGCATCTTCTGCATCCCTTATGAGCTTCGGGAAAAAGACTGGCTCGCCTAGTGCCTGTCATGACCCGCTTTCTTCTTATCAACCACATGAACATCCTGACCCTCGTAGGGATCTTCCATCCCCATATCCTATCATAATCCCTAGACGTCTCTGTATTCACTGAAGTAGCCGTAACAGAAATCACCTTATACGTATTTTTGACTATGAACACCCCATCTCTCTAGCAACATGAATCTCTGCGTTTGGAGGGTCCCTCCAACCTCAAGAGCCTATCAGAAAGGTCAAGGAACTCTTCCACTCTCTGATTCAACAACTCTGTCACAAAATTACGCATCTAAGAACTGACAATCCACACATATGCAGCCCTTGCCTCCTTGTCTATTGCTAGAGCAAACAGTCTGGGATAACAAAGAGCACCCTCCTCAAACCAGTCATCCATTTAGATATAAAACCGTTGGTCGTTCCCCAAAATCGACTGCAACGAGCTTGTTAGGATCGGTAAAATCGAATAAATACCCCACCAGAAAGTGGTCGGCACAAAGACTAGTCGATACAACATAGGTAGATCTCACCGATCTGGAAAGCAAGCCACTCCCATCTCCCCAGATCCTCATCACCCACTTTGCAAGTAACACCTTGTTCATATCTTCAATTCCCAAAGCTTCGAGACCTCCCTCCTTGTTAACGTGGTTACCAAGGCCTAATCAACCAATGCAACTCCCTTACCATCCTGTGTTAACGACCAAAAGAACCATCTCATCAATGCCTCCAAGTGCTTACGGATGCCCATCGGTAACACTCTTGTGGAAAGGAAAAAACATGAATTGTTGAGAGTACCGCCTTCACCAGAACTCGTTTCCCACCCTTCGAAAGGTAAGGTGCTTTCCAGCATGTCAGCTTCCTCTGCAACTTCTCTACAACTGGAAATCAGTCTACCTGCCTAAGTCTCCCATGCATCAATGACAAACCAAGATAACTGATTGGCATATCTTTCTGCGTTGTTTCCAGAACCTCCACACATGCTGCCACCTCTTCTAAAGAGAGGTTAAAGGAGACAAAGGCCGATTTTCCCCCATTAACCTTCAACCATGGCAACTTCCGTCAAACACTGCCTTGACCGCTCTGCACTCCCCTCCCCCCAACGAAGAAAATGGTATCATCCACGTACTACAAAATTGGAATCGAAAAATCATCCCTGATATAGGCCTTGAAGAACTCTCCGACCTCCGCAAGTCTTGTCATAACTGCCAATGTATTTGCATCCAGAACAAACAAAAGGGGGGCCAACGGGCACCCCTGTCTTACCCGCCTCTGTGGTTGATCCATCTGCTTTTTATTAATCAAAATCGAAAGTGAGGAGGTAGTAATGCCTCTCTTCATCCAATCAATCCACACTTCCGAGAAACCCCTCTGAACCAAAGAAGCCCAGATGAACTACCAACTCATGTAATCATACGTCGTAAAAAAATTCACCTTCTACAGGAAGCCAACTACTCCTCTCCCTTTCCAATCCGCCACTATCTCTGATGCCATAACACACCCTCTAACAACTAGCAACCTGGAATAAAAGCGACTGAGTAGGCGAAGTAAGAGCGTCCAGGACACCCCTGAGTCAATTAGCAGCACCTTAGCTATGATAAGGAAAATACATTGGACAAAGCTATAGGTCTAAACTCGTCAACTCGTTCCACACCTTCCTTTTTTGGAAACAAGAAGAGCATGGATCTTTGAGCTTTTCCAGGCCCCTATTCACATATCCAAACTCTACGATCATATTCATATCATCATCCTTAACCACCTCTCAGAACTCCCTGTAAAAAAAGATTGGTAACCCATCAGGCCCGAGCACCCATCTGCATTAAGATCGAAGACTGCCCTATGAACCTCCTCCCTAGTGAACTCAGAGACAAGCATCTCCTTTTGATCAGTCCTCAAGGACCGTGCTCCCTCCCTAGCCAGCTAGCCCCAGAGGATGGTGTCCTATTGAAATCCCCAAAAATGCTTCATAATTGTCGCACCATCACCCCATCCCTCCGTCATGTATCATACTCCTCCTTCTACTAGCTACTGCATGAAGAACTTTGTGTTTGCATCACCCTCTTTTACCAATTTTTGTCTGGATCTCTGATGCCACTCCACCTCCTTGAGTTTGTCCTCCTCAGCCACAATCTTCTGGTGCTCACCCCTAGCATGCGGCTCCTCTTGGCTAAGATTACATCCATCCTCTACACCATCTAATCTGGCAATCTCCTTTTCAGCAATGTCTTGCCGCTCTCTCCTACTCTAACGCACCTCCTTCCATGATTCATCAACATCTCTAAGAAACCACAATCTTCTGGATCATCCTCTATACAACAGACCCCTCCACCTTAACGAATTTCCAGAAGTCTGCAACCTTCTTCGTGAAACCTTCATCCTGCAACCAGGCTCTTTCAACCTAAACATCGATCGAGGAATCATCTCTTCACTCGACTCCCAGCAGATAGGAGTATGGTATGACCTCGATCTAGGGAAGACTCGTGCCATGGATAAAGGTACATCTCCAACAACTCCACCGACGCCAAGAAACGATCCAATCAGGACCTCGACGAGCTGTTACACCAAGTGTACCTCTCATTTGTGCCATCCAAAGCCTCCAATGCTATATCTCCAACAAACTCCATGAAGTCTTCCGACCACAGATCCCACCCCTCAATAGTCGGACTCGTAGTTAGTGGAGCCGCAAAGCCACTCCCAATTAGGCTCCCTCCTGATAGTATCGAAGACTTCCTTCGTAAATCTCGTGATGGAAACTACCGATCACTCCGGGAGATCGCACATGATCGTGAAACGAGTCACTAGAACTTGTCGTCACACCTCCTTCCAACAGACAATAACCTTCCGACTAGTCCTTGACCACCTTCTGTACATACACCAGCTCCGCTGACTTCACAAATTGTAATGCCTCCTCTAGACCATCAGAGACGTCTTTTGCTTCTGTTAAAAGAAGTATGAACCTCGCCTGACAGATCCGGAACATCACCTCTGCCAGTAGAGGTCTCCTAGGACCCCTCAATAACACAATCACAGGCCACCTTTCACCAGGTCGAAGGGCCTGTTCTGGTCACCTCCACTTGACCCCGATCACAGTGCCTCTCGAACCGCCTTGAGACCACGACACCTCACTAGGAGCCCTATTACTCCCGCCAACCATCTTGTGCTCAGCTCGACCAATCCATCGCGTAATCAGGGATTCTGCCAAACTACCAATACGGGGAACCTATTCCCACCATTGGTCAAGAACCCCACTAGCTCGTTCACCTCGGACACACATGGATGTCTCCAATAACCAGAACCGCATCCTTTACACATCCCACCGCATGCCTTTCTCCAGAATCGTCATCACCGCCTGCAAGTCACAGTTGTTCCTCCGCGATCAGGACATCGTCGATCGGATTGTCCGATTTTTTATGCCGCCCTCCTCTATTTGTCCCAACAGGGACATCAGTAATCTTCACCCTCAGTTCCAAGGCACATCTCTTTCAATGGTGGCCCTTCCTTACGACATCGATAGCATATTGGCTGACATGCATGACACCATCTCGTCAAGTGCCCTGCCATCCCACACATAAAACAACGACTCTCATCCTAACTCCGATCTTCTCCCTTACAGGTTGGTTTCTTCCTCGTGACACTGGCCTTCACACGCATCCATTGTTTAAAAAAATGTGCCTCGAGGCGCTGAGGCGGTCGAGGCAAAACAGGGCGGAGGAAAAACGCCCTGAGGCGACCGCCTCGGACCCCCTGCTTGAGGCGTGCGCCTCAGATGTCCGAGGCGGTCGAGGCGAGGCGGTCAGGTGAGGCGAGGCGAGGCGGTCGAGGTGAGGCGAGGCGCAAGGTGAGGCGTTTGGGGTTATTTCAAGCATTTTTTAAAGTAAGTATTAGTCCTATTAGTATTTTTAGATGTTTATAAAGGTCTAGCTGTTGAGTATATATTTATGCAAGATGAATGCTTAAATTTGACCTCTTTCATATTCATATTTACCATTAACATGTCCAATTATTTTAGAGAACTCTAACTATTACACCCTTAAACATATAATAAACAGTGTGTGAATTCAAATCCCCATATAAGAAAAAAATTTGGGATGGGGGGACATCAAATCGTTCTGGTAGGGTATGTGGCACAGGGGGGACATCAAATTGTTCTTCATCCGGGTTTGGTAGATCATGCAGTTAAGATTCAAAATCATATGACTCATATCAATATTTGGATATCTATAATGATAACTATAGCCAATCCCTTTTTGATAACTATTTACTGATAGTTATAGCCAATGATTCCTTTTAACTGGGTAGAAATTTAGTAGAAATGTTTATGGCATTGACATATCCTTTTTTTACATGTTCTTATCTTCATAATATCATCTTATATTACATTGTTATGTATTATATATTTGTCAGATTACTTTAGTTCACCAACAAATATATTTATTTATATTTTGTAATTATTTTCCTATACAAAGTGAGGCTTACGCCTCAACCGCCTCGAGGCTATGCCTCGCCTCGCTTCCAGCTAAAACGCCTCGTTCCGCTTTTGTTTTTTCAAACCTTGCACGCATCAACATGACACTGGCCTTCTCCCAAATGATGGCCGCCTCTCTCACGACTCCGTTCAGCGATGGTAGCCATCTCCCTTACCACACTCCCCTGTCCCTTCGAGGTTTGATTTTGAAAATGCACCAGGCCATCACCCCTCGCAAAGCCCCCATCCTCACGCTGGGCCATCCAAATCGGAGAGATATTCTTTATTTCATGAATAAAAAATTGAACAACGTACGGGCTCATACTTGTTTTTCATAGAAAAACCCATGACAGTCTAGAAATATTATCAACCGCTACAAGATAGAACATGTACCCTTGATGATCAGAGACACGACTGAGACCCTAAATAACAAAATGGACTAGCTCAAATAAAGTACTGCTACTTACAGCCATGATGATCAGGGAAACTAGATTGATGGTGCTTCCCAAGCTGACAATCCTCATACTGAAAAGTGGACCGAGGAGATCTGACAGAGGACATGACACACGTCTGTAGAGAAAGATGGAGAAATCAAAGCTGCCACTTGTACGAAGAGACTGATTAAATGGGAACGGAAGAAGCACCAACATATATAGATTGGACCAATTTCTAGAGATCCCCTTACTCACGGCCACATCCAATCGCCTTGCCCGTAAGCTTGTCCTGAACACAAGAGAAGATGGATCAAATATGACATGACGATTCAAATCCTTAGTGATCTGACTGATGGAAAATAAGTTCATAGAGAAATCAGGTGCATGAAGCACATTCTACAGATGCCATACACGACGTCAAATAGATATCCCCATATCTTGTAATAAAAGAATGAGTCTCATATGCAATGCCAATATATCTGCCTAGAGGTACATATATGTAAGACACAAACTGATGAGAAGCACAAGGGTTCGTGATCCACTCTGTCATGTCTGCCCCGTGACAATTGGTAAGGGCATAGGCTATAACTAAGGTGTTAGAAGATGCTCTGGTTGTGGAAGCAACATCAGAAGGGCCTTTAGGAGTACTAGTAGTGGCGACAACAGGAGTCATAATCTCCTTTGGATGGGAGACAATATCATCCAACTTCTGATCAATCTTAGGCACAAAGGTGGCGGGATGCTCAACCTACTTGGACACACGAGCAAACATGGGGTAGCCATGCGTCAGGTAACATGTCTTCTCTGGAGACCAAGACGATGATAGTAACTGCATGGTTGACGCTGACATCTGCCTCCTCTGCCACGGGCACACGTAATGTACCTCCTTTGCAGCGTGATGCAACCATCATGGAGGAGGTCAGAGTGGTGGCAATAGATGGGACCGTGATCTTGCCAAGTCTGTTGTAAGCCTCCTCAATCGTAGGTATAGATGCACCCGTGAAAAGTTGGGTGTGTACTGCATTGTACTCAGGGTCAAGAGCTGCCAAAAAACTCCAACCATTGTGGCGTTCTTGTACGTCATTTGTTGCTCTGTAGACATGGTCATGGGCAAGAATTTGTGTAGATTCTCAAACATGCCCGAAACCAAGAGTATAAGGTGTACTGAGGGTGGACGACTATGTCTGGTCATAAAAATATCATAATATAGCTACAGGATCTTGATCTAATTCTTTGCCTGACCATAGGTGGCAGCAAAGATATCCCGCATTGCCTTGGCAGTGGGATGATGCAAGATATTATTGTCCTTCTTTATGGTGTGAGTACCAAATAACCATACACATGTGTACGCATCCTATTACTTCCATGAAGCATTCGCCCCAGTATTATCAGTTGGCTCTCGCTGCATCAAAATGTGTTCCTTATTATTGCACTGCATTGGGTCATGAACTAAATGGAACATAAACTCATAATTTGTCCCATCCATCTTCACGGCGGACATTGGGTCCTTGAAGGTACCGGAGGAGGAGACATCATCCTTGATTGCTGACATGATGATAAAGAGGTTGGGAAAAGATGCAATTGGGGATGTAGACCAGTCTAAAGATGTCTACACAATCATATAGTAATTGGTTGCAGGTATAGACTTATACCTCAACCATCTCCCTTTGAATCTTGGTATACGTTAGAACAATGTGGTGATTATTGGTCTAAAATCACCATTTTCTGGCCAAAATCAGCTGCGAATAGTCCTCAGACGAAAAAAGGGGTCGGGGGGCAGGGGGAGGGGAGAAGCCTGGAGGTCTACAAGGGCCTTAGGCAACATCGAGGGTTGTCATGGCGGTAAGGGGTGACGTCGAGAGTGGTTGCAAGAACCCTCTACGATGAGAAGAGCTCTACAGTGGGGGCCCTAGATGGCGCAATGATGACTGTGGGATGCCACTTGCGGGGTTATGAAGTAGCCCTAGATGCTGTGGTGGCAGTTTGGGATGTTGCAACATCTTGTAGGGCTTTGTTGATGGCTACTGACCTCGTGGGACGAGGAGAGATGGTCCACCTGCGACAAGGATAGGGGAGGTAGAGGTTTTGGAGATATCGGAGCTCCGGTCTAGGATTGTCGCTCTGATGCCATGTGGAAAGGAAATAATGACATATTTATTCAAGAGGTCATAGGGTTCTCTTATATAGAGAGGAGAAACTCTAGAGGACAAATTACATAATAGAGATAGAAGGAATAGAAAATACATAAAATATAAGGAAAGATAAATATATCTCTCAACATCTAGTAAAAGCCCGACCCCCTCCTTTTGTTCGTCTGCCCAAAGCAAATAGACTTTCTAAGAGTCAAGCTTCATTTAGCAAAAATGAGGGCCTTCCCTGCCAACTTCACCCAAAGTAGTTAGCAATTCATGCGATCTTCTCTGCATCCTCAAATCCACCAGAGTCGTCATTCACTAGGTGATCTTCGCTAGACTGCTCCATTGCGATCAAACCAACACTCTTCGAAAATTGAGCATGCACAGAGCGTCGAGTTCAACCACAGGTTATGACCCTCCCTCTTGAGGCCTCAATGTTAAAGGCAGATGTCGATGACGACACATGAAGACCTTCAAATGATCAACCGTGCATGAGGCCAATGCAAGCTGTGCGAGATGACATTCAGATCTCTTTGACCCTTAGAGATGCAACATGACATCAAATTTTGTCAAAATGTGGTCAATTTTGGTTTCGACAAATGACCGAAATGGCCAACATTTGAGCGTTTAGGGTTGTCGATAGAAGGGCTGGTGATCGAAATAGCCAACATTTCGGTGATATATGGGTCGAATTTCGGCCATTTACCAATATGGTAACTAAAATCGGTATTTAAGGCCTTGAGGCAACTACGGGTCTAGTATGACAGAGGGGAAAACCACATCCACAAAGGTCCACCACCCGATTATTAGGGTGCATCTCAGGTAGTCGTACCTAAATATCGTGTCCACATGCATCTTCGAAAACATCAAAAATTGCATTCGAGGAAACACTGGGTACCCTCCCGTCAACGATGTCCCAGGAGCACCACGTGGAGGAAGGCACTCGGCCACATGGAGGGAGTAGACCATCTTGCCAACCACATGAACAAACCTCAAAAGCATGGCCAAAGGAATACCCCTCTAAAGTCACCACAACCTTAATGCCTCACCGGAGCGAGAGACCTCCAACATGACCTCCACCACCCTCTCCACTCCCACCATGACCACCTAGAAAAGCTCCAATTGTTGGGAGGTAAAGGGCATCCCAGAAGCACGGAACCAGTGACTAGATTCACATTGCATGGCACCATAACAAAATCGACAGTGCCTCCATAGAATGCCGATGGCCATCAAATCCGTAGCTGAAAGCACATCCTCCTGCTCAGGCATCAGCCCGCACACACAAACTGAGAAGGGTTTCAAAGCGACCACTCCCATTAAACGCCCCAGAAAAAATGTTGGAGGCAGCTCCTCGCAGCCTTTGCATCTTCACCACAAGCCACCGAGGAAGCAATGAGAACGCGAGGAATCATGCCAGCCATCACATCCATAGCATGGTCTTGCAGATGCAAACGAGTCGCCTCCGTAGACGGCAGCTTGCGAGGGTGACCTTGTACAATGGCAGAGTTCTCCACATGTTGCACCAGGCCCTTTATCCTCGAGGTGGGAACCTCGTGAGGACAACATGTCCTGTGCATATTGAATTCTTGACGTCGGTTGCCCTAGACACCACACTTGAAGCAAATAGCCTTCACCAAACAAAGCTCTGGCAACAACGGTGGCAATCCACCGTCATCTAGACTTCCTCAACACTCTCTTCCTCCACGTCCCTAGTGCCAACCTCCATTATAGCCCCCTCAACACCCTCAACAACAGCCCTCGCAGCATCCGGAGAAGCCCAGGCCTCCGCAACTTGCCATTAGAGGCCACCTACTGAGATGATTAGGCCCAGATCCTTGCTGAGGCCCATGTGGAGGAGGTGTGGGCCGTTACAGCAACCCAGGCAATGGTGCATGCGGCTACTGAGGTGCAAGAGCACAACCCAGGGAGTGAAGACCTACTATATGTACAATATAGTGTAAGGATAATAAAATATAGCATAAAAAACATATAAATATGCATATATTAGGTATGCGTATCTATGCTCTATTTATGTATGGGCATGTTTCTTTTAGTCATAATTATATAATGTTAGCTAATTTTGTTATGTGCCCTGATACGTTGATTTCATGGGGAAAGATGTGAAGAATGCCATAACAATTCCTGGATTAAATCTCAAGAACGTTAACTGATGTCAGTAACCATTGATAAAATATGAGGGGAAGTATATATGCACTTGATCAGGGTCTGGAAATGTAGTTTATCTTTATAATGAGGAAAAATGCTGGTATAATCCGCCTGTTTTCTCTTGTTCTTCTAGGTGATGCTCCACTTTGGTGCAGATTGGATAGATTGTGGTTTAATCATTCTGGTTCCCTACAAAATTCGTTAACTACGCAACCGTTCCTTTGTCCCATGGATCACGTACTACTGGTAATGCTATTTCATATTTTAAAATTTGATATTATATTCTATCCCAGATTGGTTATGTTCATAAGATGTTATCTAGTTTACAGCAATCAGTAATGATTCGTGTGGTTTGGAACCGTTCTCATGTCGTTTTTCTCTTCAAGTGGTCATCTTTTATATAGAATAACCATCACTTGGGCTGAAGTGCCAGTGTAATGTGTTTGCCTATATTTGGTCTCTTTCCATGATAACACAAAATCTTTGGCCTTGGTGTTGTCCTGACCGTTCAATTCCAAATTTCATCATATTTGAGGTGAATGATCTTGTATAAAACTTCAGGAGTTATTATCTGCTTATTTTTCTTAATTGTTTTGTGTCCCACCACGCCATTTTCTCCCTGACCTCTTTTTTTCCAAATCATTGCTGTTTCAAAACATAAAATTTGGCATATAGTAGGGTTATATAGCTTTCTTTACTTTCCCTATTGCCATAAAGTAACGAGGATATTAATACGGCTGATAGTATTTATTATCGAACTTCAAATGTATTTTCTTATAAAAAGAACACCAGAAACTCCTCCTTTAACCACATTGCTTTAATTCGACGAATGATATCTTCATCAATTACCCCATCTGCTGTATGGTGAAACCCATGTACACAAAATTGTCAAATTTAGATTGTATGTATTCAAGATTTATCTATCTTATCTCTTGCTTCCATACACCATTGTATAAAAATGCAAAAGAACAATCACATGCATGTATTTGCATCATACGACATGGCTCATGTGGTTTGTCATGTAGTTTGTCGAAGTTTGCCTCACTAAGATTTTGCCGTTGCTCAAGGAGTGTTGGTTGTTTGTACTGTAGGTGAAGGGATCTTGGGCGTGGATCCATTTAACTCTACTATCCATTTAGCTCTACTAATATAAACACTATATACATCCCACATTTTGTTCTTAAGTAAGAAAAATAGACAATCTAGCTCTATCCAAGAGAGGTTGCTAAGTCAAATTTTCCAAGAGTTTTTTCCTCTCGTGGAACTAGCGTGTTTTTCTGCATTTCTTGTATTTCCCACAAATTCATGGTATGTTTTTTTGCAATATAAGGATTAAGTCATTTGACATTTACCAACCAATTGAAATGTACGGACTAATATTTTTGGCTTTAAAAAATCAATATAATATTTTTAAATTAGTAAAGATTCTCAATATTTTTTTCCATACAAAAGGAATTGATTGTTAATATTAGGATACATATATCTTCTGCAGCCTTCGGTCATGTTGGCAGACTTTCCAGAACACTTTTTTGGGCCCGAGAATAGAATTCAGAGAGTACTCCTTCCTTGAAAATCCATCACTTCCCAAAGAGGTTAAATCTGATAATATGAGTAGCCTTATATCACTTTGATTCCCTGGCATAATTATTGTACTTCAAAGTGACCGACTACAAACTTTGTGTTCAATATCGCAGATTAAGGAGTCTCAACTGCACGTTCAAGCCTGTAAAGAACAGTCCTCCAATTGCAATGTAGCAGCGCCTGGACTATTGCGGTTCCCATGAACAGCGACGAAGATATGGTACTTATGTCTTCTAAACCTTTTTACTTTATCTTAACCATTGGGAGAAAACATTCACTTGTTTATTCATAAGGTCATATGGTTCTCTTTTACATAGGAGAAATTTGTTGGGTAAATTATATAAAGAGGACATAAAGAATAGAGAATACATAAAGAATAAAAAGATAACTCATATCTCAACATTAACTAACTGTGATATCAAAAGGTTGTTATTTTGAGATTTGTTTCATATTTTTCTAATTATGTGATAAGCATATATATAGAGAGAGGGAGAGAGAGAGAGAGATCTAAAAATCCGTTTTTACTAGGGACTGGTATCACATTTAAGGGGTTTTTACATCTTATGGTGTTGGATCTATCTTTTTTAAAAGAATGAAAATATTTACCGAGACATGGCTTTCTTTGATCGTCAACAACTTCCTCGCCTATCCTTCCCCTATCCATCTCTATTCACCCCCTCCCCTCTTCCTGCGACCAACCCTCTTCTCCGACGAGTTCACGCCGCTACCATTTCATTACATTGTCACCGCTCTATCATTATCCAAATAATCATGATTAGATTCGTCCTTATATTAATGTGTTGGAGAATATTTACTTGTGCTACATGATAACTTCATCTGTTAAAGAAGTGCATTGACAGTTTCTTTGTGAACTTCTTTCTTTGCAGTTTGTTAAGGTATTCTCATCTTACAAGGACATTAAGGTCTAGAGTTTTCTTTCATGGACAACATCTTTAGAAGGCTTCAACGACAAGTATACTGTTCTTTTCCCAGAAAAATATTTGATTCTCACGCATCTAGTAAAACGAGACACATTCTGATCTAAATGGTGGCACGGCAGCAAAGAGAGGAAGAGATTTAGAAGACGAGTTAGCAGATATACTGATTTATGGTGCTGTTTGCAAAAGTCCAGCATGGGCCACATATATTACGACATTGTTTTGGGATGAGAAGCCTGGTTGGAAGCGCTGCCCCCGGAGACAAGCGCCGACGACCGTCCCAGGTGGGTGTCAGATTAATGTTGGACTGGGGGATGCTTCCCATTCCTCATGTGGTATTCCATCTCAGGAAACGACATGAGTCTGATCGGCGAGACAGGTACATCTTTTACTCATGATGGACAAAGGAGACATCCGTTGCCCAACTCTTCCCTGTGCGTGCTCTACGCTATTACATCTTTCAGGATGGCAACGACCCAGGGTGATGCTGATGCTGTTTCTGTAACACGAGGAACTTATTATGATTTTTCCTCTGCCTTTTATTTGGCATTTTTGGTGAAATTGTGGGATAAGTCAAGAAGAATAAAGAAAAAAGCAATCACGTTCAGTCAGTTAAGCTCTTATACAGTAATTATGATCGAACATTCACTTATCGTAAAGCAAGGTTTCGAATCTCAATGTTCAGATTTGTGGGCATGGTTTCACAGATACTCACAGTGGAAACTGTGTGTATGTTCTGGACATGCGGCAAACAGACCTTTGGTGCAAACTGATGCAAACTTGTACTGAATGTTCCAAGTCGAATCGCTCCTGGAGTGTTGCTCTTCAATGCTGCTTTTCATCGATGCCGTAGTCAATGAATATAGCGAGGATCCTCTGCAGTAATGCAGAGTTCTGCTGTAAAACCCAACCGCATCCGAGCCGTTCGATCAAGATCGAGCGGTACATACGGTAAGGTCTAAAAAACCCGATTTCGTGTGAACCACTCGATCTTGATCGAACGGCTTCGGATGCTGTGGGTGTACAACAAACCTCTGCATTACTGCATAGGATCCGCTCGCCCATGAATAAGGGCGTTTAATTGAGTCAAAATGGTATCTCTATCTATTATTAAATGCATTTGCAAGTAGTTATAGCTTCCTTTTAAGCACAGTACAATTGAGAGAGTGTGATCTATTTACCTATAAGATATCGTAAGCGATCTCCTCCCATGTCATGTTTTTACTCAAAGACCATGTCCCGATCTCCAGTGATCGATCATTGGAGTTTTACCCTGTAGCTAAGGGTTGTTGATGGGGTGGGTACCCCTCATTTGATTGTGTCCCGACCCGTTGTTATCGAGTCATGGATCGATTGGTTCCATTCCAATGGGTACCTGATTGTAATGGCCTAATGGGTACCTAGGTAATGCCAAAGGTATTTGTTTATTTAATAGATATGTATCAATAAAAGGACAAAATAGATCATTATATTTTTTCATAAACTTTATTTATCAACTTCAAAACTCAACATAATGTTTTTGGCCGTCACTCCTTCATTTATCTGATTTGTCGAATATTAGATTGTCAATTATTTTTTCAAATGAAATATTATTTACCAATTCTATGGTAAAAATATTTATATTCGTCGAACATATGGACTCAAGTGAACCATTGCCAAGATAGAGTAATGTTCCTGAATAAAAAGAGGCTTGTTAGGTGACGTATAAAACTGGAAATGATATGTAACTATGTTTGCTCGTATCTATGCCATATTCATAATGATAATCTCGGAACATGATATTCTAAATGGTAAGGAATTCATTTCAGATATGAACGAATATGTAAACATAGACAAATAAATTCATGAGGATATATATGAAACTATGCGGATAATGTAAACCGTACGAATATATGAAAGTAGAAAGAATAATCGGATATAGATCTGATAATGCCACATTTGTGTGGGTTCATCCTTAAAATGAATCGAACGCGGATGAATAAGATGTAAATGTATATAACCAGCAATGCCTTGACAAATTATATATATATGGGTTAAATGGAACTGTAATCTAGGGAGCTAACTTGGCTCTCTACCACATTTTTCTTGTTTTTATTTTTTTTGAAATTGCTTCCGTGGAATTTCATCACTGTATCCCTATATTATGTCATTCAAATTTGATGCGAAATAGAGACTCCTACGACCTCCATCCAGACAGTCATTTTTAACGGTAACATAATTGCTAAAAATCGACCTATCTGGATGGAGGACGTAGGAATCTCTGTTTCCACGAAATTTGAATGACATAATATATGTATATATTGTTGAAAATCCACAGAAGCAATTTTCAAAAACAAAAATAAAAAATAGGAAAAATAGGGGAGGGGAGAGCCAAGTTAGCTCCCCCAAGGAGGCAACCCCATTTAACCATATATATATATTTATTTATTTATTATTTATTTATTTGTATGGGTTTTATCATGTGTGCCCTCTT
Organism: Ottelia alismoides; assembly: GCA_037367405.1. Lineage (NCBI taxonomy): Eukaryota > Viridiplantae > Streptophyta > Magnoliopsida > Alismatales > Hydrocharitaceae > Ottelia > Ottelia alismoides. The sequence goes on along the minus strand of JAZKJV010007474.1, from coordinate 18,810 downwards.
AGATATTGTAATATAGTTATGCCCTCCTTTTTTTTGAAATATTAGTTTTGCCTCTAACTTCTTGCGGATTTATCACTTGTGCCCTTATGTTAGTTTGACCGTCAATGAATTGAAATGATGATGGTTTATTCATACCATTGTGTGGTTGAGGATGGTTAATGGTCGGTGTGTATTTTTCTAGAATTACGAATCTCGACAGGCCTTCTTGAAAAAGTTCCAGTGGTTTATCTGACGGTCATGAATATAGATGATAATATAAATAGTTCCACATGAGAGACGCTATATAGATCTGATGCAAACTAGAGCTAGGACTCCTTTTCTTCCTATTCTTGAGAAAGAGCTCCAGGCAGCATTGACATTCTCTCCAAGCGGCGATGGCTTAGGGGTTCACCTACTTCTTGCGAAAGCTGCGTACCTCCTACACAAGAGGGACGTGAACCAAGATGAACCCTCCACGCCACATATCGACTAAGAGGATCACATAGAGCAGGAACAATGACAAGCAAAGGGGACGTGAAGCCATGATCTTGAAGAGAACCCATCTTTCAGAAGGAATCTGCTGATTGATCCTGATCATGATCGCTCGCACAGAAAGACAAGGTGGTTCCAAGATTCGTCGAATCATGATGGTGGTTTAGTCCTATAAAGGACAGAGAGGCTGAAAGAGGGCTCCGATCAGTGGTATGGGTCGGAGGTGGTGGGGTTTGATGAGGTAGACAGTAGAAGACGTAGGGGGAGACATAGTGGAGATGGTGATGGTAGTTTGGTCAAGAGTTGGATTTAGATTCCATACTCCTTCCTTGGACAGTGCAGATGAAAAGTTGTGAGGGATCGAGGGATACTACTACTCTTGGTCCTCCTCCTATTTATTCTTTTTCTCAGACCAACAGAGTGGACAAAAAGATGAGGGGCGCCGGTGGCAGCTCTAGTCGATGCTCATGCTCCTCAATAGTTAGTTGTATCTACAAGAGGGCGAGATCTCAAGTTGTGGAGAACCGGTGGTTATGCAAACAAGGGAGGTAAGGCGGTGGTTTCATAGAATCAGGATTAGGAAGGAGGAGCAACCTCCAACCACCATAATTGGATGGGGAATAGGTTGTGGAGGAGTAAGCGTAGAAGCACAAGGGTTCTTGTGAGGTGCATATGAATCGAAATGGAGATGTTTGGGGGTTGTGATCGGCAGAACAGTAGAACAAATAATGGGTCAGAGAGTAGGGAAGGAGGAGATGGAAGGAGGTGGTAATGGGTAAAGAATAAAGTGTTGAGATGAAATGACATATCAACCCTAGTTATTTATCTAATTACTCCCATGTCTCAAAAGTTAAGGTCAATTTGGGACATGGATGGACGGTAACTAACCTGAAGAGCACAAGTGATAAAATTGCAAGAATTTAGGGGTACTACTGATATTCCAAAAAAGGGAGGAGCATAATTGATGTTGCAATATCTAAGTGGAACACAAATGATAAAAACCCTATTTGTATTTGTATATGGTTGTATAATTGTCACAACATTTGCTTATGAGTATGGATATATATGTACGATATAATTTCTATTCAATTGTATTCTTATCATCATGTTTGGATGCCAGGATGGATATATATCGGCGTGGACCGTATTTGATTCATTATCATTATGTTAATTCAAATTTGGCATCCATATATATTTCAATCCAAAAAGATAATATATATATATATATATATATATATATACGGATACGAATATCATCGTGTGTGAACCAATAAATACATGTAAATTTAATCAACAAACATAATAATTACTAATTGTAGTATGGCTGATTCGCAATCAACTGAACCAAGGCTAATATCTCCGCGAAGAGGATTCAGTTTTAATTTATAACCTGGAAGTCCAGAGTCGACCACGAGGATACGAGCAATTATTTAATTATAATTTAATGCCGCTTAATATTTTGGTTATTTATAGGTCCTAAGTTCATATCAATGCGCATACACACAAAAATCATTGTAATTTGCATTCCCTTTTTTATGCATTTATTTTAGATGATAAACAATCATACAATGAACAAACTAAGACATATAAACATAAAGAAACGCTCCTGATAATGTCATAAATTACTTGTGATTATGATTAAATTACTTAATGAAGATGTAGTATCATGTAGATCCAATTCAACCAAAGAATAGCTCAGGATTAATTCATTGTGAAGGATGAATAGGCAAAATATATCACCTAAAAATTAAATGCATGAAGGATATATAACAATTGTGATATAAATACACTCAATTAAAAGAGGATGAAATGAGTTTTCCAACAACACTAATTTATTAAAAACATACTTGCAGATCACAAGATATTGCTATTACAAGGTAGGAGCATATCTGAAAGAAAACTAATTATATATATCACTATTAGGTCCAAACATGGACTCAAATACAAATACAAGAACATGTTACGGTCAATTTGTTCACCAAAGATGCGCAACAACTTATCTACCAATATCGGATAATTCAACGGGCTTCACTGCAATTCACCCGTAAGCACGTACGTTGCACGTGATCGCCTAGAGGTTCGGGCACTAGATTGGAACATGTGGTGTTCAGTTCTGCTTCGGAGTTGGTTCAAGTTATCTGGACCTCTGGGTTGAACAAGTGGGTCGGAGTCGAGATGTGGCTTGCTTCGAACCCTATGATCTCGCCTAACACAGCGGATCCAAGGGTATCTGCTGCTCGAGCCCTCTTCTTCCTCCTCCGCGTGAGGCGAAGAAGGCTACGCTCCGACGTAGCTGCTCTTGCTCGTCTGTGCTCCCCGGCGATACGTGAAGCTTACTAGAGCTTTGCGTTGTCCCATGCAAAGATGCCGACTGCTTGTGGACGGTACATGGGTATTTAGCTGTCAGTTCGCTGAAGCTTTGACGGAGGTGACGGCATTAAAATCCACTCCGAGGTATCATATGTCCGGCCATTGAAGTCCGGAAATGATGAAACTCGAAGCAAAAGTACTAGTGAATCTGTTGGGATCACGATGAGGCGGGAATGAAGGGCTTCAGGTAGAATTAGATTAAAGCCCTAGTGGATCTCCAGGCTTAGCAAGCTTAGAGATGAATCGTGATGGAAACACAAAGATGGAGGAGTAGAGGGATTACATGAAGGGCGTGGATCATGAGTGAACGGTAAAGGATTACATGGTTTCAGATCAACAAGTAAGCAGCGTCCAAACGGAGAATAAATTGATGAAATCTCCAGAAATATAGAGCGAGTGCTTGCCTGGAGATGTATGGAGGAAATATCAGGTGAATCGTGTCCTTGTGAGAAGCTCCCAAAGCTTCTAGTTCTTCACTTCGAGTTCCTGGCTAAAGAACGAAGCTTGAGCAAGCGCCTAGAAAGCTGCAGCATGAGGACAAGCTCATGGATCTCGCCGGAGAAGAACCTCCGCCGATGCTCTCAGAAACCTATCTATCTCTTTCACAGATGAGAGGTGAAGCTAGGGGTCTCTCTCACGCTGGAGGCGGATAACCATTAAAGGTGGCTTCGAGAGAGGGTTTTGAGAAGATGGAGGTTAGGAGGTTGGCGACGCTCGACAGTGTTTTCACCACTGCCATGAGTTATGGAAGTTAAGGGACCAGGAAGGTTAAGGTTAATGCGAGGGTCATGGAAGTTAGGGGAAGGTAAGCCAGTAGCAGTTGACGGAGATGGTTGACAGAGATGGTTGGGAAAAAATGGAGGAAGTTGGGGTAGACGCGATGAGATGTGTCTCTTGGAGGGATGTATGGAGGTTGAGGATGATGTTTGCGTCGTTGGATGGAGATCAGAGTGCCCGCATTTGGCATGCATCGATGGCCCAGATGTGTCCGATCAAGAAAGATCAGGCGGCTGCGATGGATGCGTTGTTGAACGACAAAGATTGAGGCGATCAACAAGGATCATATGGCTAAGGAAATTAGGCGGTCCTTATAAAGAGGCAGGTGGAGAAATTCCCTGATTAGGCCCACAGCCCAACCAGGGAATCAAGAAATGTAAAAATAAGGTAAATAAAAAAAAATAAATGAGAGAAGGGTGAATTAGAAAAGTTGTTAACATGAAATTAGTAGTTGTCGAAGTGATCTACAACTTTCATGTAGAAGTTAAAGAGAAATGAGGTCATCTATACATAGATAAAAAATTTGAACAAGTAATTAAAATAGTAAAAATATTTTTTCTTTAATTTTATTTTCTTAGTTTTTGAGATTTTTGAGAAATTTAATTTTATTTTCTTAGTTTTTGGATTTTTGAATTATATTCTATGATATATTAATTATGTACAATAATATTCTAATTTGTATTTGAGTTTTAGTGATAAAGAAATATAGTAAAATAATAGCAATATATATGTTATATAATTCTAAATAATTAGCATTACTTATTTACAACACATATGGAGTTAATTGAAGTTAGCTGATATTGAATCTTGGTAGATTTCTTAAGAAAGAGAGATAAATCTATTAAATTATGTCGATAAATCTGGGATTTATCACCTATACAATATCGATTTTATTGTTTTTCTGTATCTGATCTGCATCCATTTTATATCTATCTATGTTTTTAACAATTTGGCATATAATCCTATTTATATTCCAAAATAGATAAGAAGAGATGAGGAAGAGGTGAAGGGAGGGGGCTTGGCCTCCTAGTTGATCGGGAAAACTCCTTAAATAATATGATTTTGGCTCCATAAAAATAGCAAAATGGATAACTTTCTTTTTAAAAATATTAAAAAAATAAATCTCAATAATTACATCCTATAAATAGTTAAGACATCGGTTGTTTTCTCTCATCATTCTCCTAATCTTCTTTTAAATACAAAGGGGAGGAGTTTCACGGACAACAAAATCCCTTTTTCCTCCTTCCACATGTGAGTTTTCTCCTTTTTAAATAGTAATAACCATATTCTTAAGTCATAATGGAATTACAATTCGCACATTGAATCTAGATTGATTGCCCTAAAAATGTCAATAATAATTCACGGATTATTCCGTTTGCATCATTTTTTCATATTAGCGCCATCAATTATATTCACATATTAGAACTATTATGTGTTACCCATATAATAAATGGATAAAAACTAGGGATTTTTACCCGGCAGATCCTATAAACTATTTAAATTACCTCTACGATCTTTTGCACAACGTAATTACCCCATTGACTCTAAAAATTACCTCAAGAAACCTCGACGGGCTTCAAACAGATTACCCGGAGGGTTCATCGGGTAAGAGTTGGCAAGTTTACGGAGTCAAGGGATGAATTATGTTGTTTCAAAGGTCGTAGAGGTAATTGACAAAGTTTATAGGGTCTGTCGGGTAAAAATCCCTAAAAACTATATTGTATGAATCCAGATTCACTTATTAGATTGATTCGCATTTTGGATTTTTTATATGATTTAATCGTACTTAGTCCAAGGATTTATCCATGAAAAATATTTATTTGGACATTTACTAAAAGATGGTACGAATATAGAATATCAATGTAATATTGATTTTGAATATCAATTTCCTAAAATTTCCATGATTATGTATTTTATTATTAAAAATGGTTAAATAAATTTCAAAGAATTTCCATGATTATTTATTTTATTATAAAAAATGGCTAAATAAATTTCAAAGATAAATTGAATCCGCATAGAACTTATCTTTTATTAGACTTATCATCGTTGATTTGTTACCAATTTCATTGGTAAATTATTTCTATATTATCAATTCCATGGTTATCCAATTGAACGGGTTAAACTAATCAATTTATATCACTGGTTAATTCCAATTCCATATTAATACCATCCCATATTTCTTTTTTTAATGGTTACTATTTATATTTATGAGATAAATTGCTAGCAATTATTATTACTATTGATTATCAAATTCCAACTTAAATCTGTTTCATTTTCTACTGGATTCCCATCAATAGCCTTCATGATAATTGTAGAAAAAAATTAATTGTATTATTCAAACTAATTAAATACATGATTATAATAAATAAGAACTAACACAAATTCAACCAAATGTGTTACACTCAGTATAGCTTTAGTCCTAAAGATAATTACTAATTATTCAACGATGTTTATATATATAATCGATTTTTACCCCCACAAATCCTATAAACTTTATAAATTACCTTCTCGGCCTTTGAAATAATTAATTCCCTCTTTGACCACGTAAACTTGCTCCGTCTTACCCCGTGAACCCTGTCATTAAATTAGCTTTACTTGAGTCAATGCCTTGGATTAATCTAACGAGGAGCATTCCACGGTGGATCTTCATCATCTCCTTCATCATCTTCTTCTTCCATCCATCTTCTATCTTCTGCTTCCTCTCCTCTTTATTTTCTCTCTTCACCTTATCTCCATCCATCCACAGAATCACAAAAGTTTTCCTAATTTTCACGGATAAACCATGTCTTCATATTATGAAAATGAACATTCTCAAAATTTAAGATGACCTCTTGAATTGATTGATGAAATATTTGAGATTCCTAAACAAATATGTAGCTGAATATGCTTGGGACTGAGGAGCATGTGGTTCATCCTCTGATTCCTTTGGTTCATGAGGGTGTTGACGAACACCTAGAGGGCATCGCTGGAGTGGCTGGATTTATGAGGGCATCGATGAACAAGGACTCAAGGACAATGCCGGATCCACTGGAGCGGCTCTGAGCTTGATGTTCCGCCTGAGGCAGAGATGCAGTTAGGTTGGTGTTGCTTCTTCCTTCTCCAGGTTGGGGTGGAGCAAGAGGAGGAGGAAGCCACTGGGGGTAGAGCAAGGGGAGGAGGCAGCGGCTGGGGAGGAGCAAGGTGAGGGGAGGAGGTGGTGGAGGGGGCGACGGAGGAGGATCAAGGGGTGGAAGAGGAGGTCTGGGAATGGAGCAAGGGGAGGGAGGCAACGGCTGGGGAGGAGCAAGGTGAGGGTGGAGGCAGAGGATCAAGGGACAGATTCACCTTCAGGGAAAGCCCTTCAGTAGTGTGAAGATCCACCTGAGCGGGGAAGCGGACGACCAAGCAGAAGAGGGAGTTGTTGCTGCGGCTGGGGGCGGAGCAAGGTGACGGGACGTGGAGGTGGAGGAGACAAAGGCGGAGGAGCAAGGAGATGAGGAGGAGGCAGCTGTGGGCATAGGCGAATGAATAAGGGAGGGAGGAGGAAGAGGAAGGGAAAGAAAAGGAGGTGGAGGAGGATGCCATTTTTGTAAATTTATCAAACAAAGAAGGTATTCACACATCTTTTCAAGAGAATGTGGTTAAATTGAAACGGGGTGAATTGATGGGAGTTAACCGCTGTGGTTAGGTTGGATAAGGATTAAAGTTTACGGAGTTGAGGGGAGAATTACGTTGTTTCAAAGGTCGACAAGGCAATTTACAAAGTTTATAGGATTCATGGGGGTAAAAATCCTTATATATAAATTGACAAGGGAGTTTTATCCAATGAATTTCTCAATCTTTTATTTTTTATATTGTGAAATATTATAATGCCATTGGAAATTATGAAGAAGATAAATGCTTTCTTAAATTTTTATCTTTGTATGAAATCTATAGGCATCCAAGTTATATTTTAAGTATTGTATTTATGGTAGTTTTATTGTAAGTGCTTCCGTTCATATTTTTAGAACGACGTGATCTATGAAAAAAAACTTTTGTTGATATTTTTAGAAATGACATGCTCACATCATTTTAAGTAAAAAAGTTATTTGTGTCTTTACATTTTCTATTTAGCATCCTAGCTAACAATCTTGGCTTCGTTCTATAGATAAGAATAATGTAACATATATGTTGGTATTTATATCTAACCATTTGCATTTTAATGAATCAATTGGCAGTGAAAGCTTTCAATTGGGTACTCGTGGGTACATGTTGGGTTTTTGTATGGTGCACGGGTCATGTTATAGCAGGTACAAAACCCATCATTTTCAAACGGATACCCATGAGTTTAGGATCAAAATGAATGTGTCAAGCTGGGTACCTGTTGATCCGGATATTTTGAACACCCCTACTAGCAGTCGGATGGGTGGAATCTGAGGTAGCGCTCGGCTATCGGGTTAAACTTTCCTTTGGGGAGTTTACCCCCCTTAACCCACATACCACTCTCTCCCCGTGGGCCCCATTTTATTCATTTTTTAAAAAATTAAATAAATCAATTTTACATCATCTATCCTATCAAAAAATAATATATTATACCATCATATCATATAAAAATTATAAACTAATCCACTTTACTCATTTTTTCAAACTTCAATACAATCACATCACAATAATTACTCACTTTTTCAAACTTCAATACAATCATATCACCTCGAACCCACTTCTAACACACCCCCAGTTTAACCCTCTATTCAAACACCAAAGTCCAAAAATGGGTTACCCTCTACCAGTTTAACCCGCCTTAACCCGCCAATCAAACGTACCAATTTGAGTTTTCATGACTGAACCCCTGGTTTTTCACGCGTGTTTTATTGCAAAACCTTCATTTCCACCCTGTGGGACTTGCTGCCAATATATTATTCCCTCTTCCTTGGGACTCACTTGACAAATACTCTCTCTCTCCTTCAATGCATCAAATTACCAATAATATTCTCAGAAATAAAAATTTCCCATATATGATTCAAAATATCTTAATTATGGCAATATTGTTGTTCGCATGTTAGAAACGAGATATTTATGTCGCATGTTATCCATGCGATATTGCTTCTTTTTTATTTTATTTTTTTCAAAATTCTATTAAATATCGCATTTAAAAAATGAGTCATCAATGTCTTGAGCTTCTGATACCGCATTCTATGCGCGTGATATAAACTATTCCAAAACAATAAGAAGGATATGGACTCTATGTAACATAAATGACATGTATTATAAATGCGATATACATATCTCAAGTATGAAATGTGATATTACAACACTATCGATAGAATCAAGATATTTTGGACTATATGTGGGGAATTTTTATTTCTGAGAACATTATTTAGGAATTTATCTCTCAAATCACTCGCTTTTCTTTCTTCCATTCGGACAAAAAATCACACTATACCATCTTGTAATCTAAAAAATATAAAATATTTGACATCTAATTATTTTCCCAAACTTCATTAAAATCACATCACGATGAATCCCCTCCACAACAAACCCTCCACCCAGGTTGGGTTAATCACCGGTTCTGTCAATAAAAATGCATTGACCGCATCTCAATTTAAATAAATAAATCTATAAAAACAAATTTCATAACATCGAATGATATTATGACAGTATCAACTATCTATAGACGTATTTTTTCACCGTGTATATTAAGCATGAGATTTATGGAATGGATATGGTCCGCCATTATCAGATGTTGCAATGAGGCTTTCAAATGTTACAACAAGGTAATACGGGGACGATCTCAATGCCCGCGATATCTCTCTTTGCTTCAAAGTTGACTTTCCCTCTTCTATGTTCTCCCTCTCTTAGAGATGTCAATCTAGGTATATCCATTCAGCATCTTACCTAGACCCACTCCAGTTTATTTGTATATGTCAAAGTCGACCTCGTGCATGAACTGTTGTCAACAATTGCGTGAGTCGTCGGTTGCGCGAAGGCTGAGTCTCACGTGGGACTCGCGCAAGTTGGGCGTGGGTGTCGAGGGGTGGATTATGCGAGAGGCTTATCATGCTCTATAAATAAACTTTCTTTGGGAGAGGAATGTTAGGAAAAAATTTAATACCACTATTATGCAATGGAAGCACGGGAACGAATGCCTCGGACGAGATAACAAAGATGAAGAACCTACACAAGAAAATAAATGAGCAAATCACAAACAACAAACACAACCACAAGCACACTGAGATTTTAACATGGAAACTCCCAAAAATGACAAAGGAGAAAATCACGGGGCTGACACGACCCAAATCACTCCACTATAATGGTGATATAGTTGTTCTACACGAAGGCTACACAAGCCAAAATCTTTCTTGTTGATCTATCAACCAAAATAAACGCACCCAATAAGATAAAAGATGAAGGGTTTTCACCAAGAGGAGAATCAGATTCGTACGTTTTCTTTAAAAGAGATCTCGCAGTTGCACCTTGCATGAGCCGAGAACCATCTGAGCAAGATGAAAGGGATCGAGGAGCTTTTTCATGACCTCACACGGACATGGGAGTGGAGTTAGGGCACAAGAGATTGAGCCTTAACTTTTCTCTCTACTGTGTACTCTCTTTCTATTATGGGTTATGCTACATGGAGAAAAGAGAAAGAGGTTGGAGTGGACCTCAAGCCAAGTGGGACTCGCCATAAGTGGTGAAAATCAATTTTGCACTTGTAGTCCACAACCTGCTATGGTGTGAATGCCATAGCAAGTCACCTACTGTGCATCCAGAGACCCATCTACTATGGCATGAATGCCATAGCATGTCGCAACAAGTAGATCATTGGAAGCGTAGCAGACCACCTGTTGCGCTTCCAAAGACCGGAGATCACTTGTTGCGATTTTTTGTCAGCCCGACCTGCTGCAACATTTATGAGACATACCTCAGCCGATCTACTAATCTGACAAACCAGAAAGCAATCGTTGTGCGCCCGAAGTCGAGATTTGAATCATCCAACAATCAACCCACAATCAAAGATAGAACCAATGTAAAATATAAGAGTCAAAATTTATTATATTTAACTCTTCCAAATATGTGTATAGTATAAGTATGTAGAGTGTCAAACCACAGAGACAATAGGGAGTAGAGTACAAAATTATTACTAATTGCTTAATGATATTTTTGTGTTTTTGTTTTATATTTTTATATCTATTTTCTTTTTATAAATTCTTGTGGGTTTTTAATATTTTAATTTTTATGGTTTTTAACTTTTATAATTTCTTTTATGTTTCAATTTTGTAATTTTTATTTTTTAAAATTTAAGAATAGAATAGATAATGATATAATTAATATATATATAATATATAGATAAAATAAGGGAAAATGTTTTTGGATTTCTAAATAAAAAAATCAAAGTCAAAATACAAAGAATGAAATAATTTTGGGTTATATATTTTTATATATTTTGTGATTTTTGGGGGAATTTTTATATTTTTTGTTGGTTTTTAAATATAGAAATAAATCAAAACAAAGAATATGCAAAATCAGTGGCTTTTTAGGGTATAATATATATATATATATATCGATGACAAAATAACCCCATTTTAATATATACTATATCTCAAAGAAATTTTTGGATTTTTCTAGAATTTTTGCAAATTCTTATAAAATTTTTGGGGTTTTGCAATTTTATGAGTTTTTTTTTTATATTTTGCAAAAATATTTGGATAGGAGATGAAATATGACTAAATAAGCAAACATGAATTTTCAAAATAAATTGCAATTTTTTTATAGATTTTTAAATAGAAAACAAGAGAAAATACAATGTTTTTGTTACAAATAAAAAATTAATTTTAATACGAAAACTATATGTGATAAATAAGGGTTCCATGAACTTAAATTTTCTACAATTTTTGGATGTAAAATGCTATTTATAATAATTAAAATGCTTGAAATAAAAGTAATAAACACGCATATATCTAAGTATATTTTCTCGAAAGTAACAAAGCATTTAATAACACATTCATAAAGTCTAGGGGTATACAAGAAATATTCATAAATCAAAATATAAAATATTTGAAATGTAGTGGTATAAATATAAATAAAATAAATAACAGGTCCGAGAATATAAGTTAACCAACAAAAATACACTATTTCTACAAAATTTGAGACCAAATATAAATATCGAAACCCGAAAGGGGGTCCTAGCAAATAGCATGGGCACCTCACGTGTATGGATACCTGAGGTGAACTACCACTGGACCTAAGTGAGGATAAAATAAATGTGAGTTCCTTAGTGCAAATATTACGAGCCATTTACAAATACAGAGGAAAGTTTAAATATCAAAAATAAAATACAAAAATACGAGGGTTTAAATAGTAAAATACCCACTCGCGCGTTGATCAACGGGCAACCGTGCTCCACGTGGCTTCACTTATGCACCGACGGTCTCGATACATTGATACTGGTTCGCTGATGAACACCCCTTATTAGCTCGTGGGCTCGGAGCAACGACTGAGCTTAGGCGAGATCGGGTGGTTCTGATCAAAACTGGAGCACTACAATTGATCGTACGATCATTGCTCTTTACGAAGAACAAGGATGAACTAAGTGTGGATCCCTCTCTCTTTTGATCCTCGCAATTTCACCGGTCGATCGAGCTCGTGGATGATTCGTTAGATTCCTGGAAGATGTCCACAACTGCTAGTGCACTTAGATTAGTCTAGGTCTCGCTAATACGAGATCTAGAGTTTGAGAGAACTTGACATGCCTGGAGCTAGAAGATGGGCTTGATTTGCCATGAAACTTTATTATCCTTGGCTGAATCCTGCACCAAATGGTTTAGGGCTCGAAGACGATCGTCCTCGACCCTTAGGTTACTCAAAAAATGATGGAATGATTGGGGCAGCGGTCTCCGATGATCAGTAGAGAAGGGGGCCTGATCTCCCTGAACTTTACAAGATCGTGGGTGGAAGGTGGGTCGAGGTGATGGAGGATGCGAAGGGGAGTATGTGAGGATGATTGAGTAGGACACAGTCAATTACGGACGGAACTGTGGTCGGATCCTTGAGCTCTGGCAAGATGTTTTTGAGACTTTTAAGCTAAACTAATGCAAATCAGATGAAGCTAAAGGTGAATCTATGCTACCGATTATGATAGAAATAAAAAAAAGACTAGATAGGTGATGAATATATGATTCTCATTCTTTATTCTTTTATTTTATCTCTTTCTTTTAGCAAAATCATATGTAAATACCTGTAAATACAATAACTTAACGTTTTGCATGCCTTTGTTAATAATGCATAATTAACACATATTTCTCAAAAATAAAATAATAAAGAGAAAAGAAAAAGAAGGATGTATTTAGAGTAAATACAGAGTGACCCAACCCTCAAGAGAAGGTCAAATCTTGACATGATCGCAAACAAAATAAGTAGAGAGAGATAAGGGTACACTATGTATTATACATACTACCTATACCTGTACACATATTTATTTATTTATTTTGACAAAATATAAATATGTTATTCTTTTTACACACTTGCATATAGCCCTAGAAATAATATAAAAATAAAATAAAAATCATAAAAATAAAATTCAACAACTCCTTGTATAAAAGACACATGTAAATAATACATTAACTATTTATTTTACAACTTTAACTAATTTATAAAAATAAATTAAAAATCATTTTTGTATCTCTTAAATTATTATGTAAATAAATAAAATATAAAATAAAAATAATTTTGTAAAAAGATAAAATAAAAATGTTTGTACATAATACATAGGTATATTATATCTGTATATAATACTATATACTGTATATACATTATTTTATTTTCATAAAAATAATTAAAAATCATAGAAAAATAGCTTATAAAATAATAAACATATTTTATTTTATACACTTTTTAATTTAAAATCAATTACTATTTTTATTCAATTTTCTTTTATCCTGAATTCTCATTGGTCCATGTCCGTTAGTTGACCTCGGTCAACATCCCCTCCCTAGTCGGGTCAACCGACTTCGCCTCACCAGAGCTATTTATCGGATTTCTCTTGGTCGGACCCGACCACCTTTGGCCTCTATTCCACCGCCCGACGCCTCTCTTAGGATCCGTGATTCTCATGGATTCCTAGGGAGTATCGAATCTACCTAGGGTTGTGCTCCTCATCTCGATCTTTCCAGACCCCCAAATATCCTATAAAGTTCCTCTTCTGCCTCCATCACTCATCAGCTCGTTCCTCGCACCACCTTTCTTCCCTATCCACCTTCAGTGAAGTGACAGCCTCCTGGAGTGCAGCTTAGGATCCTTCGGAGACGCTTGGAGGCTCGTAGCTCACCGTGTGAAGCCTCCCAGCCTGTCGTAGCCCGGTTGAGGCAATAACCTTCACCCTCCACTTCGCTTGGATTTCTTGCTTCAACCAGTAGGTTCAGGTACCATTCGTATCCACCTTTTCTTTCCATTTCGATTCTATCTTCCCATTTTCATCATTGCACATTCCTCAGCTCCGACCAGCTGGTCGAAGCTCCGTTACCCACACTCATCCGCTTAGATCGACTCCTCTGACCATTACCCACATCCTAGCACGACTTGATCACCCTTAGACTCACCTATCATAGCGAGATTAAGGTTGGGTCTCCTCCCCCACCTTTGTCGGAGACCCAAAAATCCATTCCCCATCGCTTCCCTATATTTCCAAAGCAATAATAGACCGGAGCATCGCCCATGAGTCCTTCTACCCTGTGCAAGTACCAGTACGCGCTTGGAGGACAATTTGAATCCCCAACTGCTCAGGCAGAGCAGTTGCAGGTGGAGCACCATCGAACGCCTCATTTGACCTTCTGTCTTTCCATCAGAGCCTTCCTCTCGACGTGGAGTACTCCCACGACCATGTTGGGCTCTTCAGCAGCTTCATCGAAACCGTGGATCGTCATCCAAGCTCAGACAAAGCTCGCCAGACGGGTGTTCTACCAGCCATCTTAGGCACCGTCCGATCGAGGGACTCATCCAAGATTTTATCCCGGCCTTTCATTCGCGTCTCATCCTAATGCTCGGATCAGATTTGGGCCCAACCATCTGAACCGCCCGACAAAAGGAATGTCTAGATCGTTAGATCAGACATGACGTGTTAGATCTGACCGCACGTCTGCGACGGCCACCAGACCGTCAGATCCCCTTGCATCAGCCATCAGGACCGTACGACAGTGCCTTCATCCGCGTGCGCCACGTGCCCCATTAGGTATATTACACTTTTATCCTTGCATGTTTTCATGTTTAGTTTTAGTCCAGTAAATAAATTATGTAGTTGAAGACATTTGCTGTTAGGACCCTCTATATTTTGTATATGAATTTTAATCCCTTCGAGTTTTAGTCATGTGTGTCCCCACGTGCTTTGTTAGGTTATTTGCAACATTAGTCATGTGCTTTCTGGATGTTATGATATGAATGTTGTGTTTTGAAATTTGCATATATATACCCCTATGAGCTTGGACCACGTGTTGTATATGCCTTGTTTGGATTAGTTATAGATTTGACCCATGTGCTTTTATAATGTGTTATTGTTTGATCCAAAAAGATAAAATAATTGCAATGAGGTCCTTATGAATTGTTTTCAATTGCATATCTTTTATGTGATGAAATAAATAATAAATTAGAGCTGAAAATTACCTAAAAAATACCGATAGCTCCTGCTAGTGTGTAATATTTGTTATTTTTTATGTGTTAACTTAATTGCATTTTATATTATTAAAAATGCAAAAAACTACCAAAAAGAGCCATGTTTGCCTTATAAAAATTATAAAAATTCGAAAAATGTTTTAAAACTCCCACAAAAATTCCTGTGTTATTATTTTGTTGTGTTTTAATTCCAGTATTAATTTTGTTTGAAAAATCCTATAAAAACCCTAAAATTCACAAAACAACTAAAAACTTATAAAATTTATATAAAATCAAAAAAAATTAAAAAATTGTGTTTTCAGTTTTTGTTTGTAGGTTTTTGTTTATATTTTATTATAAAATTGTCATCTAAGGCTTTTGGGCATTTAAATATTTTTAGTTTGCAAATTAGTCCTACCTGTGCACTATTTTGCCTTTTTATCACTGTTTGATTTTTAAAAATTCACAAAAACATTTAAAAATTGTTAAAAAAATTACAAAAAAACATTTTCAAACCCATAAAAACAAAATTATTTTAAATTAATTTTCTGAGCATTTTTAATAATTTTGAAAAATCTGAAAAGAGGGTTGTGTGTGCCTTTTCTATTTTGTGCTTGTTTTGTTTTATTGAAAAAATTAAAATTTAAAAATTTAAAAATCACCAAAAAATTCTATCATTAGAGATTTGACTACTTAGTTTTTAAATCATGCTCCTTGTGTTCGACCCTAGTCGCTATACCAGGTAAATAAAATAGCGAGATCACTTACATTTAGTTGATTATTTTCTTGAGTAGTTTATTTTTCTCGTTGACAAGCCAAGTGATTTGGGTTACAATGACCATTATTTTATTTTGGTACTTTACCCTGGTCGCTTGGCTGATCATCAGAATGTACCAGGTAAATAAAATAGCGAGTCTGCTTACATTTAGTTGATTATTTTCTTGAGTAGTTTATTTTTCTCGTTGATCGAGCCGAATGATTTGGGTCACAACGACCATTGTTTTATTTTGATAATTAATCCTAGTCACTTGGCCGATCATCAAAAGGATGGTCTCACCAGGTTAGAAAATCAGGGAAGCAGAACCACCTGGAGGTCAACTCTGATGATGGCGACCCACAATTTCTCCTCCTTCTCATCGTCTCGATTCCAAGGTGAACTTGTCACTAGGACTCTTCTCTAAGTAGAAATCTTGGGGTTACAATGATTGAAATCAGATTGATTTGGACTGGAGCTCTAAAAGAAAATTTATACATGCGACTTGAGGAGGGTTGTTTGACTTGGGTTTGTGCGTTGATTGATGGAGATGAAGCTCATTGGATGCTCAAGTGAGGGTTAGAGTTAATTGACGCACAATTTTCTTGAAGAGATCAAGGTCAAATGATAAAGAGTTTGGCGACAAAAATGGGGTGAAGGAGGCATCAGACTGATCTGATGGGGGTGTTTGCACGAAGAAGGGTCTGATTGGTCCACCTTAGTCGCTATAGGACAAAACATTACTTAAAGAGGAAATTCGGAAACTTTAAATATAAAATAATTTTGTAATTAAATTTCAAAATATGAAAGTTGTTTCTTATTTTATATACTATTTTAAGTGATTTTTATTTATTTTTATTGACTTATTTATTAGGGGTTAATTTTTACATGTATAAAAATAGGTATATTTACCAATTTTTTGTATATTTTATTTTATATATGTTATGATATATATTTTCTATATTTATAGTATAATTTATTATGTATTTATAAATTTTTGTTTTATTTTTATTATTTTGTTTATGTATGTAAATAATTCTACGTATACTTATATAAGTATTGTATATCTATGTATTACACATTATTATTTATTTTAAATTTATTTTAGATGTTTTATTTGTTTTTATATTTTTATTATATTTAATGTAATATACAAGTATTTAAAAATTAAAAAAGAGTAAAAATACAAAGAATAAAATAGTACAGTATTATATACAGATGCCCTTGCACACGGCATCATAAACAACTGAATTTTATATCTTAACTCTATTTTAAATGAAACCACTTTCATTATATAGATAATTTAATATGAAATATAATGAAAGTGAGTTTGATAGGTTTTGAGTTCATATGGAGGAGATATTGATCAATGGAATTCTGTCTGCGACTTTTTCATGTGTGTGTACCATATACATTGTGCATGATTTTTATTAGCTATTATTTTTGTATTTTTCCGCACATTATTATATAAAAGTTTCATATTGGAAATATTAGAATTTGATGTGTGTAAGAGTGTGAATAAAATAGTGCAAATATGGCTATATACAATGTTCTGAACACGTAGGGTTTCTAGGTTTCTTTGTTTCTTGTCTGTATTATTTTGCTCTTATCTTCTCATACTTTATTACTTATTTACCTAGTCAGTATTGACTTAGTCTTGGGGTCTAGGGCCAGTCAATATTTACAATACTTCCTTTATTTTTCTTTTCTTTTCTTTATTCTTTTATTTTGGATTTAAATACAAGTATTTATGGCTTATTTAAAGGAAATAACTATGGTATTAATTTGTTCAAGTTAAATGTATTTAACCAGGGTTTTTAAGACAAAATAAAGGCCAATGAATGGATACTCATCAAGCACCAACTTCTGTTCAACTCCACCTGCTACATTGATGAACCTCAGTTTCATCATCTTTATTTTCTATAATTAACCCCCTTGCTTAAAGTTTTGTCAATAAAACCCAGTTAATGTCTTGCAATTAACAGAGTCCTAAATAAATTAAAAACCACAAAAAAATTGGCAAAACAAAAATTCGTGGTATTTTTAGACTTAAAAATACCCTCAAAAATATTTCGGGTCTTCATTTGATCTCTTCTCCTGTTTTGGTCAACGTGAAACTTGTAGATCTCGTCAAGATCTACAACTTTTATGTTTTGAGCTTTCTCAAATTCAGCCAATATGGCCCTCAAAAATAAAAAAACCTTCTAAATAATCTGATTGGGCCACGTAGCTCGTTCTGGGTGAGCCACGTGGCCCGCCCATTCTTGCAGCATCCGCCCGCATTCCTAACCGTTGGATCTCCTGCAGATCCAACGGTTACATCTTCGCCACGCGCACCTTAATTCTTAGCCATTTGATCATACCCCTGGGATCATCCAGACCATCCGTTAGCGCCGCAACCCTCAGCCGTTGGATCTTGCATTGGATCCAACGGCCCAGCCTTGTCCACGTGCGCTCATTTTATCAACCGTTCGATTAGTCCCAGCCTTCAATCTACACCGCACGTGAGCGCTCTCACCAGAGCGTGCCACGTGGCGCGACCGATGCCCTCTGATCGCAGTCCTGATAATCCATCTCAGTCGCCCATTCCTCTGACGCTCCTCATCTGCTCGATCGGCCTGAGCTTTCCATCATCACCGTCCTTTAGCACCTCGACCTCGTCATGACACGTGGCTGCTCTGCAGACATCTGATCACTTCGCCCCCTATTTAATCCATATCGCTCCTTAGCACATCGATCCCCACCGTTGGATCTCCAGATCCAACGGTCAGTTCTTCGTCATCTACCTCGGTCAGCCCACTTGGGCCACGTTTTCCACCACGCGAAACCCTCTCCCCCTTCCA